>LR990043.1:16369583-16983985 GCA_905147135.1 Blastobasis lacticolella | reverse complement strand
CCGAACCAATTGCAATATCTGCAACCACCCTGCCATCTGAAAAAAGGTAATTGAAAATAAATACTTGTTCAAATATTGTACCCATTAATGGCAAAAAATAAAAATACTCACCAGGAAGTTTAATATGATTTATTTTACCTATAAAAGGTTCATCAGTACCTAGTTGCCCATAACTATTGCGACCCCATGTCAGTAAATCACCATCCTCTAGCCATAATAATACATTTGTCCATCCACTTAACAATTTTCTGATTGGTTGCTTTACATCTATGTCTATTTTTTGTGGTACAAATATTTTTTTATATTTCTCATGAGACAGAAGCAACTGTGAATGTCTGTTGTCACCCCAAACATACATGGCTTGCTCTTCTGTACACCAACCTACAGTATGATTCTGACCACATGCAATATGCGATATTTTCCCTAGTTTAGCTACTTGTTGAAATCGGTCTGAAGCTTTTATTTCTAGTCCCAGACCCAACTGGCCATGTTTCCCACATCCTGTAGTCCACACTTCACCCTTAGAGTTAATAATAGCAGTGTGTCTTAAGCCCATAGAGACAGAGCAGGCATTGACTTGTAGTCGAAAAGGGGTCATGATATCACTAAAGTGATCTTTTGGTAACCCTAATTGGCCATAGCTATTAGAACCCCATACAAATAATAACTGGGTATCGGTGACACCACAACTGAAGTCCCATCCACATGCTACATTTGTAAAAGTAACTCCACTCAGCTTCCATACTCTCTCATAAACATAAGTTTCATTTTGATTGTCAGGTTGGCCCAACTGTAGCTTGTTATTCCATCCACAGGAAAACAATTTACCATCTTGGTCTAAGAGAAGAGAATGGCCTCCATTGCATGATATATGTTTTACAGTATAGTTGTCAACTCCTAACCTTTCTGTTACAACTTTACTGGGCTGATCTACTTGTTCACATACCTTTCCCAAACCTAATTGACCATGAGAGTTGGCTCCCTGAAAATAAATAAAAGATTGTTTAGAATGTGATGAAACATTGTACTACAAGTAAACATTATTTTGTAATCTTACCCAAGATAGCAAATGCATTACTGTAGGCATTGATATATTAAACAGGAGGGCTGTAGGTAAAGTTCAGAAGCAGTACAGGCACCAGAGCTAATTCCTAAATAATTAAAATTGTAAAAAGATAACCTCCAGTGTTCAATATTTTATTTCAGACGGTTTAGGTAAAGTAGTGTTTCGGTTTCAAAAAGCCCAACCTAAATCAATGTTTTTCGGCTATTCATCCAAGGAAATGAACACATTGCACAAACTATGAATCCCCAAAATTGAAAATAAACATAACCTCGGATGATAACTTCGATTCAAATCAAAGAGGATAGGAGGAACATTCATGATATGTCAGTGTCAGATGAATGAGATATTATATGAAAGATTTAGCCAAAAATGGAAGGAACATATCCAGCAAAAGCATGAGTCAAATAAAGGCTATCCCATACAAGCGCAATAATATCGCGCGCGGTATGAGGAGTTTTCCAGTAGGTATTGTCAGTTGGTTTCAAAAAGCATCAATAGATGGCGCAATTCTGGTATATTTTTAAAAATTTATGATTTTGGCAGTGATATCATGCAGCCATCTAATACTAAACCTTAAAATAAAATATTTATTAAAATAAACATAACTTTCAAAGGTTGAACGAAATGTACAAAGACATTTTTATGAATAGGCACTATGTTCCATTTTATTATAACCTCTAAAATGGTTGAAAACTATTGATAAATACAATATTATCCAATACAACGTACCCAGTGTTTATATCCCCGTTGCTAAGAACGTTTTTCAAGCGATTATCATTTATCAAAATTGTCGGGCCACCATCTAGTGAGTTGTTAAGAATTCTTGAGATACCTATTGGAAAACTCCTCATTGCGATGTCTGCTGTAATCTCCAATGGCATTCATTTCGTGCAATCCGACCGATGTTGAGTAATGTGCCGTCATTCTATAGTATTGGATCAAGATGACGATGTTCTATTGGAAATCGGTGGAACGGCCCCTGTTAGTTGCATAAATAGAACGAAAAGCGCTATATGTGTCATATAAATTGAGCTTCTCTCTATTCTAAACTAGCAATTTTACAAACTATGTCACTTTAAAGGCTTGGTGTTGGTATCTGTGTAGTGTAACCACTTATTTGTATTATATTTGTTATTATTTTATTAAATGTAAGTAGTATATGTAAATAGTATATAAAGTCTAATATGATAATAATTATTACTCAATGTAATAATTATTATCATATTATACATACACCGGACAGACCGACTACTTTTCGTAGTAGACGATTTCGCGACGCGTGGAGGTAGTCGCAAAATCGCGTCTACCAACTCCTGCGCCGCGAACGCGGGACGGTCCGGTCGGCAGTCCGCAACCGTGTTAGACGCGAGACGCATGTGACTCTGTGCACCGCCGAATTATATACGCGCGACTATTCCCCATACTCGAATCTTTTATGTACTGCCTTCTTATATTTGAATCTGTTTTCCGTCGTCTTAATTTCTCCTTCTGTACTTGTTTGAACTTTCATTCTGTGTACTTGTTTAAATAAACTACGCAAGTGAGTGAACTTTTAGTGGCTTCATTTAAACAAAACCCTAATCACCACCACTACCATCATTTCGCTTTATTGGTGACCCCGAGAAGAACACAATGTTGGGCGACTACGGTGAAAGCAACAGCAAAAGAGGAGATGTGGATCGGGTCACCGTGCGGGTACCCTCATTTCACCCGACGAAACCATCTATGTGGTTCGCGGCGCTGGAGAGCCAATTTGTGTTGGCGAACATCACACAAGACTCAACCAAGTACCACTATACAGTGTCCGGCCTCGAGCCGATGTACGCGGATGTGGTTGAGGATATTATCAGCGCTCCTCCGGCACCTGATAAGTACGAGCGGCTCAAGACCGAGCTGATTAAGCGGCTGACGGCGTCACAGCAGAGCAAGGTGAAGCAGCTGCTGAACCACGAGGAGCTAGGAGATCGGAAGCCGTCCCACTTTCTTCGCCACCTGAAGCACTTGGCGGGGCCAGGAGTACCAGATGACTTCATCAGGACCCTCTGGGCTAGTCGCCTGCCCAGCAGCATGCAGACAATCATCGCATCTCAGTCCAAGGCGACACTGGAGGAAGCTGCCGAGTTAGCTGACCAGATTATGGACATCGTGGCACCGGTTTCACAAGTGTCAGCGGCGCAGGTGAAACCGCTACTCTCTGCAGCACCAGCTCCGGTTGCCAGCTGTTCATCATCGGACAAAATCGCTCTGCTTACCCGGCAAATAGCGGCTCTGACGGCGCAAGTCGGCAGGTTGTCGCGTTCGCGAGCCAGGAGCAAGTCTGAAGATCGTCGGCGCGGGCGTTCGTCATCCACGCGGTCCCAGTCTAACTACAGGCAGTATCCCGTCTGCTGGTATCATTCCAAGCACGGCAGTAACGCGAGGAAATGCGTTAAACCCTGCGACTACGCGGGAAACGGTCTGGGCGGTCGATAATGGCGGCCGACGGCTGCCCAAGCACCGGTCGCTTATTTGTGACGGACAGAAGGTCTGCTGTGCAGTTCCTGGTGGACACAGGGAGCGATTTGTGTGTGTTTCCAAGGTCTAGTGTTAAGGGTTCTCGCTCGAAAACGAATTATGAATTGTGTGCGGCAAATGGTACGGTTATAAACACCTACGGTTACGTTCATTTGGTGCTAAACCTAGGCTTACGCCGCGATTTTACGTGGCGATTTATTGTCGCCGATGTAACCAAAGCTATAATTGGTGTGGATTTTCTATCGCACTACAACCTTGTTGTTGATATCCGTAACAAGCGCCTGATAGACAGTAATACAACGCTCACGTCCACGGGTTTGCTTGCAGATAATGCAGCAGACGTTTCTTCGGTTAAGGTAGTATCTGGTCATTCTGTGTATCATGACATACTAGCCAAATATCCAGAAGTCACTCGTCCACCCGGTATTCATCGCACAACACATCACAACACTGTACATCACATTCGTACCACACCCGGCCCTCCTGTTTCAGGTACACCCCGTAGACTGGCACCTGACAAGTTACAAATAGCGAGGTCTGAATTTGAGGCTATGCTCAAAAATGGTACTTGTCGGCCATCGGATTCTCCTTGGGCGTCACCTCTTCACCTCGCGCCTAAGAAGGACAACGGTTGGCGTCCCTGTGGCGACTACCGTATGCTCAACGCCAGAACCGTGCCTGACAAGTACCCGATTAAGCACATACATGACTTTTCACATAGTCTTGCAGGTTGCAGTGTATTCTCCACCATCGATTTGGTTAAGGCGTACAACCAGATCCCCGTGCATGTCGACGACATCTCCAAGACCGCCATCACTACGCCGTTTGGGCTGTACGAATTCCCTTACATGACGTTTGGGCTTCGTAACGCCGGCCAGACGTTCCAGCGGTTCGTCGACGAGATGCTGCGGGGTCTGGATTTCACTTACGCCTACTTGGATGACTTTCTGGTATTTTCCAAGGATCCACAGACTCATGAGGAACATCTCCACCAGCTGTTCACCAGACTCAGGGCCTATGGCATGGTGGTAAATGCCGTCAAGTGCGTTTTCGGTGCCTCCGAGGTAACATTTTTAGGTTACCGGATTTCGGCTGAGGGAACAACTCCTCTGCCGTCGAAGGTCCAAGCCATCAGGGAATTTCCAGTTCCCAAAACTGTAAAGGAGCTACGCAGGTTCCTGGGTATGGTAAACTTTTACCGCAGGTTTATCCCAGATGCAGCTGAGCACCAGGCGCCATTGAACGAGCTTCTCCTCGGATCGGTGAAGGGCTCGCATCCGGTCAGCATTGCTGGCGAGCGGCTTCGGGCACTTGAAGCCTGCAAAGAAGGTCTCAGTCAGGCCGCCTTGCTGGCTCACCCGAGGTACGACGCGAAGCTAGCTCTAGTCACAGATGCTTCGGACACAGCCATCGGAGCAGTTCTCCAGCAGCAAGCCGCCGATGGTACTTTTCAGCCCCTCGCATTCTTCTCTCGTAAGCTCATTCCTTCCCAGCGGAAGTACTCACCTTACGATCGAGAACTGCTTGCCATCTACGAGAGCGTGAAGTACTTTCGGCATATGGTAGAGGCTAGGCACTTTGTGATCTACACTGATCACAAACCTATTGTCTTTGCCTTCCATAACCGAAAGGAGAACTGCTCCCCAAGGCAATTTCGACATCTGGACCTGATAGCGCAGTTCACGACGGACATCCGTCATATATCCGGTAAGGACAACGTGGTAGCAGATGCCCTTTCCCGAGTCGACGAGGTGGTTCAGCCAGTTTCCTTGGAGCATTTAGCGGCAGCTCAGCGCGTTGACGGCGAACTCACCAACCTCATCGACGGTACCACATCGCTACGCTTGGTGAAGGTATCGTACCCGGGTTCCCAGACGCAAATATATTGCGATGACAGCGCCGGCACTCCAAGACCTTATGTTCCACTGCCATTTCGTCGGCAGATTTTTGATAGCCTGCATGCACTGAGCCACCCTGGTGCCAACGCTACGGCAAGATTGGTCTCGGAGAGGTGCGTATGGCCAGGCGTGCGAAAGGACTGCAGGGAGTGGGTTCGAGCCTGCTTAGCGTGCCAACGCTCGAAGATCACCCGGCATGTCTCTGCACCCCTTGGTTCCTTCAAGCTTCCAGCGGCCAGGTTTAAATTTGTCCACATAGGCCTGGTCGGGCCGTTACCTGTCTCGCAAGGTTTTCGGTACTGTCTCACGGCAATCGACCGCTTTACGCGTTGGCCTGAGGCAATTCCACTCGCGGACATCACGGCAGAGACAGTGGCAAAAGCCTTGATGAGTGGGTGGATCTCCCGCTTTGGTTGTCCTACGGACATTGTCACAGATCGTGGTCGACAATTCGAATCCGCATTGTTCGAACAGCTCTCGAAAATTGTCGGATTCCAACATCGCCGAACTACGGCATATCATCCTGCCTGCAACGGACTCGTGGAGAGATTCCATCGGCAGCTCAAAGCTGCCATAATCTGCCACGGGACTGTTAACTGGGTTGACTCCCTTGCACCTGTGTTGCTGGGAATAAGGAGTGCGTTCAAGGAGGACCTTCAAACAACGTCCGCGGAGCTGGTTTACGGCGAACCTCTGCGCCTACCTGGCGGATTTTTTGACGCACCAGCTGAGGATGGTACCGTTGACTTGACCTTGTTTACGTCAAGACTTCGGAGTATCATCCAAAGCTTGCAGCCGTCTCCAGCATCTCGCCATAGCGGAAGGCGTTCCGCATTCGTATTCAAGGACTTAGCCACACGTACTCACGTATTTTTGCGTGACTGCACTGTTGGCGGGTCCTTGAAACCAGCTTACACCGGTCCCTTTGAAGTTCTCCAGCGAGGTGACAAGATCTTCACCATTCTTGTCAACGGTAAGAGCACCACAGTGTCCATCGACCGCATTAAACCGGCCTACACACTACACGCTCATGACACACTTTACACACCTGTCACTTTAACAGCAAACACGCACACGTCACCCACACATACACACACTACACACACGGATGACCAGAACCTACCAAATACTGATGACCAAGTCGTCAGAACTCGATCAGGGCGTAGGGTAATATTTCCAGACTATTATCGCCCGTAGCCCGGTCTCTGGAGGGGGGTGATGTAGTGTAACTACTTATTTGTATTATATTTGTTATTATTTTATTAAATGTAAGTAGTATATGTAAATAGTATATAAAGTCTAATATGATAATAATTATTACTCAATGTAATAATTATTATCATATTATACATACACCGGACAGACCGACTACTTTTCGTAGTAGACGATTTCGCGACGCGTGGAGGTAGTCGCAAAATCGCGTCTACCAACTCCTGCGCCGCGAACGCGGGACGGTCCGGTCGGCAGTCCGCAACCGTGTTAGACGCGAGACGCATGTGACTCTGTGCACCGCCGAATTATATACGCGCGACTATTCCCCATACTCGAATCTTTTATGTACTGCCTTCTTATATTTGAATCTGTTTTCCGTCGTCTTAATTTCTCCTTCTGTACTTGTTTGAACTTTCATTCTGTGTACTTGTTTAAATAAACTACGCAAGTGAGTGAACTTTTAGTGGCTTCATTTAAACAAAACCCTAATCACCACCACTACCATCATTCCGCTTTATCTGTGATTTGTATAGTAATTCCTCGTGGGTGCTTGGTGTCGTTTTAAATCAAACAAAACATTGCGGTACACGTGCGCTGACATTGACTACCCAAAACAACGAGGACTAATTAATGAGTATCAAATTGATATTCTTATCACGACTCGATGTCACACGTCACATTTTTATACTGTATAAAACCTTGAAATCGTGAGAGTAATGAAGCAGTATAGAAAGGATGCCAAACGCATTATCTGACCTCCGTGAACCTGATAACAAGGGAACTTGACGACTGGCCAGATTGGATCACAGTTAATGATAGTTACATATTCAGTCGCCAATTGACCCCTATATTAACTCCTGGCGCCTGCGGTTTTGTCACGATAATTTCCTTCACCGTAACACGTAAAAACGCTTGCGACAATAACGAGTGTTGTATCGCACCGGTAGGCTTATAGTGGTCGAGCTACGTAAAAAAAAACCGCAAATCGATGTACAGGATAGCCGTTTGGTACACGGGTAGTTTAGGTTAAAACAATCATTTTGACCGGTAGTTCCTAAAAATATTCCCAGGGGGGGTCCAGTAATATTGACATTAATTTTTAATATGGGAATCGAAATTTTTTTTTTCGGAATCCTGTCGTGTTTGGTATCAAATGAAAGGGCATCATAAGCCGGTTCTAAAAATATACTACACCAATAACTTTTAGCCACCTGTTTTCTTAAAATCCAAGAAATATTTTCAAAACATACAAAGTTTGGACTCCTCCAGGTAGGAGACGGATTAGTAAATTTTTATAAAATATACTCCAAATGACTCTTAATATGCCCATATCCAAAGACAAAAAGGCGATTTAAAAAATATTTTAATTTACTAATTTTAAAATATTTTTTTCTTTATTAAAAAGTTGAGATTTAGTATTTTTTGAATCATATCGAACTGTACTGCACTTTACTATTGTTAATCTATGTTAAATTGATATTAATACGCTTCCCCCCCCCCCCCCGAGGGGGGCCCCCCCTTCTCCTGCACCTGAGAGGATTTTCCTGCACCTGAGAGGAAATCAAATTCGCTTAGGTGCAGAGTGAGGAGTGCGGAGGGAGAGAGGAAAGGGGGAGGGGGAGATAGAAACCGTAAGAGCATTATTTTACATAGATAATAGCATAAAACACAATAATAATAGTACAGTACAGTAGAGTTCGATAAGTTTAAAAAAATACTAAATCTCAACTTTTTAATAAAGAAAAAATATTTTAAAATTAGTCAATTAAAATATTTTTTAAATCGCCTTTTTGTCGTTGGATATGGGTATATTTAGAGACATTTGGCGTATGTTATACAAAAATTTACTAATCCGTCTCCTACCTGGAGGAGTCCAAACTTGGTATGTTTTGAAAATATTTCGTGGATTTTTAGAAAACAGGTGGCCGAATGGTATTGGTGTAGTATATTTTTAGAACCGGCTCATGGTGCCCTTTCATTTGATACCAAACACGATAGGAATCTGAGAAAAAAAAATTCAAATCCCATATAAAAAATTAATATCGATATTACTGCTCCCCCCCTGGGAATATTTTTAGGAACTACCGGTCAAAATGATTGTTTAAACCTAAAGTACTCGTATACCAAACGGCTATCCTGTACATCGATTTGCGGTTTTTTGCCAATATTTGCTGTGTACACCGTCCACTATTAACCATGTACCCAAATCGGAACAAAAATGTCCCCACGATCATTCCATTTAGAATGGTGCAAGTTCTTTTCTATTTTCTTCATAATTTTGACACGTACGAAGTGTTCTATCTTCTACCCTCTTTGATTTTGACGTTTTGTGAGTGACAGACATCTCTGTGGTTATGTTGCTTATTGTTCTTTTCCGAAAATTTACACGGAATTGTTGATTTTCAGCGATAAATGTATCTGGTGATTTGCTTCATTAGACAGTATGAAGTCCTTTTCGCGGTGCACGTCTTAAATAATTGCAAATTCAACATTATTAACATATAACAATGGCACCAAACAGAAAAACTACATCAGCACAGGTCGCTGCCCTAATGGAATACATGCAAGAACACGGTGATATGGCCAAGATTGCTATGAGCAATACCGCGGATAGAGAAGACATCAGAAATCACTGGGCAGATCTGACTGTAACCCTCAACAACATGGGAGGAGCTATCAAGTCTGTTGACAAATGGAAACAGGTAGGGAATGGATAAGCTTCACCTTATTATGTTCTAAAACTCAATATTCACTTATATTTATGGACACCATCGTCAATTCCCCATCAGTAGCAGCGATCTAGGTGGCAAATGTATATATGTAGGCTCATAAAGATGTTTAGATTACGGTTTTTAGTTTTGTTTTGTTTGTGTTGTCCATTAAAGTTATTGTACGGGTGCCTTTTCTCGACTTTTCAAAGTCTTTTTGAGTTGCACCCTTTGGTATCCTCTAACCCTAAGTATTATTACTCATATATTCCAGACGTGGCGTGATTTAAAGTTGAATACTAAGAAGCGGGCCCTTAAGCAACAACAATCAAGTCTTTGTGACACGAGTGTGGGTCCTGGAGTAGACCCCTCTCAAAATGATACTGATAGTGAAATGTATGTTCCTCCCAAGAAAAAAGGTACATTATATTGTTTTATGCTTAAATTTGTGACAATGTAGAAATATTGGTTCACAAATGCTGAATGCAATTTTGAGCTGATAAGTGTTACATTATTTGCTTACCATTCTAGATAATTTTGTTGGCCAATTAGATGAAATTGCTTATAAATATAATACATTTTCCAACTGACATAATCATGATATTTTTATTGGTAAAACATACCTATTCAAATAAAAATACAGTTACTGATTTACAGTTTTTAATTGTAATTATCTGATCTGCCAAATCTTGGATTATGGTCAAGGCGGGCCCCAGACCCTCTTGCACGAGAGCACAACCAGGACAACAATGCCAAGATTTATTATATTTTCTGATTTTCTATTCTAACTAAATCAACATTATTATTTCAGCTTCATTTGATGAAGAAATTGTAAGGATAGAAAGAGAAAAATTGGATTTAGACAGGGAATATAAAGCACAAAAAATAGAGGTATTATCAAGGTAATAGACTTTTCTGTTTTCTACAATACTGTTTGAATAATTAACTGTTTGAATAATTACAAATACAATATACATGTTTATTTTGTTCATTTCAGAATAGCGTCTGCATTAGAGGAAATAAGTAAAAAGAAAGATAAAACATAGTGTCAAGAACTTTATTTTTATAGAATTAGTATAATTAAGAGTGTTAATGTTAAGTCTAGCCTCATATGTCAATCAGTAGTGCCACTGCAGACTACTGTGAAAGTGGGGTGTTCTGTTATTTGACTTAAATTGTGCATCCACAATGAGGAGTTTTCCAATAGGTATTTAAGGCATTCCTAACCACTCACTATATGTGCGCCCCGACAATTTTGGTAATTGATAATCGCTTGAAATAGGTTCTTAGCAAACAGGATATAAACCCTGGGTACGTTGTATTGGATAATATTATATTTGTCAATAGTTTTCAACCATTTTAGAGGTTGTAATAATAATGGAACATAGTGCCAACTTCTATAAATATTTATTTTTACACTTCGTTCAACCTTTAACAGTTATGTTTCTATTAATAAACACTTTATTTTCAAGTTTAGTATTACTTGGCTGCATGAAATCACTGCCACCATCATACAGATTTAAAGAAGATTACCAAAATTGTAGGAGCGCGCGCCATCTATTGATGCTTTTTGAAACAAACTATCAATACCTACTGGAAAACTCCTCATTGACCCCTATGTTAATGAACTCTGCTCAATGGTATACTTTTTCATATAAGTCAGGTTCCTTAAGATATATGGCTTTAAAGAGGTAGTCCTCAGGGAAGTGGGAGGGTATGACAATCTGTAATTGAATTTCGGGACTATTGAATTTATACTGTAAGAGGTACATATTTGATGTGGTACACTGGAAAGATTATTGGGAACCATACATGGTTAGTAATTTAAACCATTCGAATTCGATTCCTACTTTGTAGACCTGAGTGGTTCAATGGTCCCTGGTTTGATTACCAGAGCAGAAATTAACAAGATGAATTTAAATTTTATAAGTTGTTTATCAGTTGTGTAGCACCCATAACACAAGCTTTGCTTACTATGGGGCTAGATGGCGCTGAGTAAATTGTCCAAGCATTTTATTATTATTATTATTTACTTGTTGCAACTTCCCATGTTTGAAAGAGATGCTTGGCTAATTTGCAAAGAAATCCAATTTAATTACCAGACAGTAACAGGGTTCACAATAAATATATTAATTTATATTTTTAAAAGTATTTGTTTTGAGTCTGGGTGTTTCATTCAGTATGTCAACCATCTTTTGTCAAGCCAATGCTTTGCTCAGTTTGGGGCTAGATGACATGTCAAGAATTTTCTTAGAATAGTTATTTATTATGTAGTTTCTTATTATGGAAACTTAAGACTGCAAAAACGAATGGTTTGTTTAGTTTAATATGTACCACAGATCACTATAAATTGACACGGACGGACAGTCCACCTGATGTAAACGGTGGCTACCGTTGTCCAGGATATCTGCAACTTAAGGGGAGCAGATATGGTGCCGGCCTTTGAGGTAACTGTAGACATGCCTTTTGAAGAATACAACTCTTACTTATCTTTTCTTAGGGATGTCCACGCTCTTCTCGGGTAGCTGTACTTGTATACTCTTTTCAAGTAACAGTGAGGGACTGACTTGTGTGTAAATTCTATCTTTTCTTATCTTGCGCTGTTATTGAGTATTCTAATGAAAGTTTTCATCAGGTGACCCGTTTGCTCGTTTGCCTCACCCTGTTATATAAAGAAACTGATTTTGAAGTAAATAATTTGTTTTTTATTAGATAAGTGCCAACAACTATCTGGAGGATTGTGCCCTGGAAACTGTCATTGTTTGTGGTAGTTAAATTAAAACATAGTGCTTATGTTAGCGTCAAAATGTTCAAACCGTCAGTCTCTAGTGCAAGTTATAAGCTAACGTAAGTGCTAGAAAACGGGTTGAAGCTGAACGTCGCCAAAACAGAGTACATGGCTAGCTGCATTGGCATATCTAGGGCTATTTTCCAGGGGGGGCCTGGCCCCTGAGGTGGCCGATGAAGCCGAGTCAATCGCCAATGTACAGCCAGTGAGCACCCCATCCTGGGGGGGCACCAGACCATTCTGGGGTGGGAACGGCCCACCCGGCTCCCCGGCACCCCCCCTTCCTACGCCTATGGCTAGCTGCAGTGCGGATCTTGAAACCATCCATATAGAAAACGAAGCTGTCAATAGAACTGACAAATCGGAATATCTCCGACCCGTGCTGCACGAGAACGGCGATATCAGCCCCGATGTCAAGTCTCGTATGGAGATAAGGGACTGCAGCTTGGGCTCAATGGCGAGAGCTCACAGCAGTCATCTGGACCCTAAAATCCTTATCAAACAACTCAAAGTTGCATAAACTACTATTTCGATACAGCATTTCCCATACTATTTTCATTACAGCTGTATCGTAATAGTAGTTTATGCAACTGTCATATAAAAGGGGGTATTAAAACATGAGTGTCTGTTTATCATACGAGGCGTAGCCGAGTATGATAATAGTTTGACACGAGTGTTTTAATACCTAATTATATGCAGTTGCATACACTACTTTATCTACACTCATATTTTTACGTTAAAATATCGTACCTATAATTTTCTCAACTTAGCTGGAAGTAAGCTGCGAGTCAGTTCTGTTGTATCTACGCGTCGAGGATATCAAGCGGCGGGAAATTCACTTTACTACTTTCACATTTATCTATTTATTTGCTTCAAACAAGAAAAAACATTTACAAACACAAATTACAACAATTAGAAAAAATATTCTGTTTAGCGGGAAAATAATTACACAGAATATAAACAGGAAAATTTGAATTTTGAATTTGAATTTGTCAAAGACATTTAGGTATTCAGCCTACATTACGCCGTATCCCGGCGCCCGACAAGAAATTAAAAAATATAAGTGTTGCATAATGATTAAAAAGTTATTTTACTTACGATACAGCTGTCATGAAAATAGTATGGGAAATGCAGTATCGAAAAGTAATTTTTTAAAATTTTATAGTCTGGCGTGAAAAAAGTGTACCCTTAAACGACTGTTTTCGAATATGTAATTGGAACATTACGCTATGAGTGTAGATAAAATAACTTTTTAATCATTATGCAACACTTATATTTTTTAATTTTTTGTCGGGCGCCGGGACACGGCCCACAGCCTGAATACCTAAATGTCATTGACAAATTCAAATTCAAAATTCAAATTTTCCTGTTTATATTCTGTGTAATTATTTTCCCGCTAAACAGAATATTTTTCTAATTGTTGTAATTTGTATTTGTGAATGTTTTTTCTTGTTTGAAGCAAATAAATAGATAAATGTGAAAGTAGTGAAGTGAATTTCCCGCCGCTTGATATCCTCGACGCGTAGATACAACAGAGGGCCTAGTGTGAGTTCCGCTTCGATTTTACTTAACTATCGCGTTTGCGTTTACGTGAAAATTAGTATGAAAAAATGTATAGCGCCGCCTAGTGGTACGTAAATGAAGTTTTTTTCTTCATACTAATTTCGACGTAAACGCAAACGCGATAGTTAAGTAAAATCGAAGCGGAACTCACACTAGGCCCTCTGAACTGACTCGCAGCTCACTTCCAGCAAAGTTGAGAAAATTATAGGTACGTACTACGATATTTTAACATAAAAATATAAGTGCAGATAAAGTAGTGTATGCAACTGCATATCCAGAAAGTCCTGAAAGCGTTCTTGCGATATCTACAAAAAAATGTATGGATACTATCCCTTTTTATACCCCACTAAATACCTACTGGTTACGCTAGGTTTCAATTCTCTGGAAGTAAGGCGTAACTTAAACTTGCTCATAATGGTGTGTCTCATGTTGCGCGGGGATGCCGACTGTACGGCTCTGGTCTCACAGGTAGTGAGTTTATTTATCCCCCCTAAGCCAAGAATAGTCCTAAGAGCGCGTCAGAACCGGCTCCTCGCGACTCCGGCCGCGCGAACCGTGGCTCGCGCGCATTGTCCTCTAATTCGCGCCATGGATATACTGAAAGCGCTTCATACACAGACCTGAGTGCGACATATTTGCTAGTGGATGAAAGAACTTACGAGGTATGTGTCTGAGGTTTTGTGAGTTGATGAATGAATGAGTGTCCTTAATTATTAAAATTTTATATGGAGCTGTGCCATAGTTCTTCCTATTTTATTTGTAACTTTGTTGTCATGTTTGTAGTGCATTAGTATTAAGTACATACTGTAATGCTACAAATGTATGGTGAAAATAAATAAATATAATTAGGTATTAAAACACTCGTGTGAAACTTTTACCATACTCGGCTACGCCTTGTATGATAAACAGACACTTATGTTTTAATACCCCCTTTTATATGACAGTTTATGTCGTAGTCTCACAGTGTGACTCAGCGGCTCAATACCACAGACAGTAGTATTGAGCCGCTGAGTCAGCGGAGGGATTTCGCCTCCCTTTGTGTGTTCTACCGCGTATAGAACGGTGTTTGTTCTGAAGAACTGTTTGACATGATGCCTACAGCTACATTCTATAATCGCACCGCTCGCCATCGACAGGGAGTTCATACTCACACCTTGTAGCCAAATTGGTCGCGAACTGTGCGGTTTCAAAGGAACTTTCTCCCACGCACACTAAGGTTGTGGAATGAACTACCTGGGAGAGGTTTTCCCTGGAGAGTACAACATGGAGTTCTTTAAGAAAGGGGTTAAAAGGTTTTTACGGGGTCGGCAACGCGTGGGTGATGCCCCTGGTATTGCAAACATCCATAGGCTGCGGTGACTGTTTATCATCGGGCAGGCCGCAAGCTTGTTTGCCACATTAGTGGTATAAAAAAAATTGCATAATCTATTAGGCAGCCAATCTGAGCGAGGACAACTGGTCACCTCCTAGTTCAAGATAAAGCTCGCTAAGTTTTTAAAACGAGTATCTATAATAACTTAGCTTCGTATATTTATATTCGTAGCTAGAAAGATTTAGCAAAATTGCAGATAAGTGCCTAGATTAAATGCGAAGGCAAATTGCTCTCCTGGTTGCAGTCCCCCAATGATCGTGTAACTGGGATGAATTTCCGGGAGCACATGAAATGCAATAACCGGTAGCCGCGGGGCGCGGGGCGGGTCATCAGCCACGGCACGGTTCCCCTCTTATTTAATTACGGCCTTCGTGTGGTATGCTAATATTATGTTATTACTATTAGGGAATCCAATCCTGCATCAATATCTCAATCCTGCAAGTCTGCGGGATCGAGGTCATCAATCCCGCGGATCAGCGCAATTTGCGGGATTACAAAAAAGTATGATGAAATGGTTGATTTTTTTATCTTTTATTTGTTTGTTGGGAACGGCACTGGTCTAGTGGCAGCGTGCTTGGTAGTCCGATAAGGTTAAGCAATGCTTGCAATGTACGGGAACTGGATGGGTGACCGTTTCGTACTATGCTGTACGTTTAAAAATTTACGGGTTTACCGCGTACTGGTTAACTAGTAGTCCGACATTTCGACGCAGTTAAAACACTACGTAAAATGTTGTAGGTATTGCTTAGTAGTAGGCTAGTAGGCAAAGCAGAGTAAATGTCTTCATTCAAGTAACGAATTTAAATATTTTAAATGTATTCTAATAAACTTCTCTAAAATAGGTCAGGCCGAAATTTAAAAAAAGGAATGATTTTTCATACAATATCTAACATCAGTTAATTATTACACAAAACCCGAAACATACTTTTGAAATATGTGATAATGACCGAATGCGGGATTGGATTCACTCATTACTATAGATTTTTGATGAATATGGCTCTACCCAGCCCTACCCTTAGTTATTCAAGGTAGGTATCGATGTGCTTGTGTAGTCACGGCGGGAGTAAGACTTTCGGGAATACCTTTGTTTATTTTATTAAAGATGACTATCACGTAGGGGTGAAGTTCGAAAGCACGAAGTGGTCCTCCTATGGATATAGGTGTAGGTAAGGGTTATCACTAAGCCATCTTAATGAACCTCTTCTAAAAGCAAAGGAAGTACTTACTATGCGATAATAAGAACTATGCGATCGCCCGATCATCATCATCATCCGAGCGGTCAATCCCGGCCAGGATCCTTATTACAGTTTCCTGATACAGGCAGGTTCAGGCATCTATTTCCCACGCATCCCTGGGGCTTACGCAATACGTTCATCGTGAAATTTAGCAAGAAGTAAGGTCTTACAACACCAGTAAAGGGAAAAAAACATAATTAGTAAAACATAAAATACATGTATATTTTTTCATACAATATCCTAAAAAATTGATATTTTACCTACCATTATAACCGAGACTGATTTTCTCGTAAACGGTTGGGAATTTGAATAAGTATACAAAGCAAAAGTTGTAGATAATTTGATGTAGCTTACCTTAGTCTAAGAGCATTTTTTGCTATAGTCCGCCGTTTTCGAGTTATAAGGAATTCATCCCTGTGTCACTGTAAAAAGGATGGTTCCGCCCTCATTTCAGTGGGAAAGGTAATATCAGTTGCAGAGTGCAGACGGCTACCTACCTCCCGGCGCGCCATGTCACGGACCGGCGCCCAATAACTCGCATGATCGAGTTTAACCCGCCCGGCCTCACGGCACTCATGTGTTCGATTACAAACTACCCTACTAGTTTTGCAGCGATAAATACAGTGTGTTTTTACCTTGGTACTTACCTATCGTTTCAGTGTTACACTTTCTATGTTGCTCGTAGACGATCCCACACATCTGGATTCGGGAAAGATCGGAATCTGGATCCCTTAAGACTCCGGAGAGTCCGGGCTCTCTGTGTATTCTCTACTGAATGTAGGTACTACGGGTTATGTTCCGAGGAACTGTTAATTTGGTGCCGCCGTCACTTTTCCGCTACTGCACCCTCCGACGATGGGAGATGTGAAGTGTGCTCTGTTCTCCCAAAAGATGGTGGGAGGATTCGTAGTAAACAAAGATAAGAGCCATCTCAATTAAACTGGCTTACAAATGAAAAAAAAGGCATCGAAACCGGTCCAGTCCACGACACAATGACATATCAAACTTACCTAAGTCTCTCTTCGGGAGGAAGCATGCTTTTACGGAAGGTAACTTAATATCTGCTCACGCCCGTATCGAGGCCATATACCTAGTGCAGTGAAGCCTTTAATGGACTAATAATCTAGAGTTCGTGTGTGTAGAGCTGGCCTAGTGGTAATGGTATCCGTCTCGCAAAGCGAGAGGGACCAGGTTCGAATTCCACTGCCGCCATGTACCAATGACTCTTTTCTGAGTTATTTACATTAGTTGAATACTAACCGATGCACTTAAGGTGAGGACAAAATCGTGATGAAACCTGCACAGTCAGGCGACTTAATATCATGATCCAATCTGGTCAGGTTCCCCTGGTAACAGGGTCACGGAGGTCAGACGGCAGTCGCTCCGCTGTAATTATTTGATCTGCCGGACCACAGGCCCTCGTGCGCGAGAGCAAAACCGGGACATTAATGCCAAGATGACAAATTTAGAGTTCGTGCGCGTTAAGCTAAAAAGTAAGAAAAAAATTATAAATCTCAGTAATATGTTATGTATAATTATGGGTCAAATCCAGAAATAGTCAACCTTAGAATTAGCATTAAAATAAGAAATGGTCAAATCCAGATATAGTCAAGCGATATAATTTTGTCCAAAAAAGACAAAACTCAAGTGTGGAATCCAGTGGAACCAAATAAGTGGTCTTTAAACGCGTAAAAGAGATATAAATAACAATGAGCACATCTCTATGAACGAACACCAAGACGGGCATTTTTGCGTCCCTGTTATTGTTTTTGTAGGTAGTTCTTGTTGGCTGTTTGTTTCATTTTTAGCTGTCACCAGCGGTGTTCACATCTCTAAATTCAACTATCGCGCGGGATCTTTTTATTTTTTCGTGACAAAAGGTACCATATCAATGATACTCGGGAGTCTTGGTGGCTTGACGTAGTCATGACTCATATGCGTGCCAATAAGCTCACCACTAAGGTTGCCGATGACCGAGTGAGGTAGGCCAAGAGTAGCAGAAAGGTGGACCCTGGGCCCTCGCGTGCAGCGCGGGGCCGCAACCGGGACATAATGATATTCGGGAATCATTTATTTATTTATTTATTTAACAATTTATTGCACACAATAAAGAAATACAGAGATATAACATAGATATAACTAACACAAGAGGCACTACTTATTTCTAAAAGAAATTTCTTCCAGCAGGCCTACAGAAAGGAAATGTTTAGCTAAGAAATGTAGATACGACGCGCACAATTAATGAATAATTATAAAATACATATGAATATGACTAATTTTTATATACTATATCAATAAATACATACATACTATACACTTAAATACTACTACATATCAATACAAATAGATAAAATTTATGGACTAGACAGGGACAGGTAGTGGTCTTTTACTCGCTTTTTGAATATAGGCAGTGACGGACTGTCACGCACCACATGCGGGAGAGAGTTCCACAGTCTCGCAGCATGAACAGTGAAGGAGTAGGAAAAGAAATCGGAATGAATCGGAATCATGTAGCTTCAGTACCAGCTAGGTTCGAAATGTTCGATGATTTCCCCATCACCCAAACTTTAAAGTCATTTCTTTATGCTTTATTGAGTAGGACATTAAATATATTTTTCAATCGTCATTTTCTGTGGGGAAAGAAGTGGCAAGAAGCGGAAGCTTTATTTTGAATAATAGAGCATACTGAAAACCAACAACATGGCATTAGCCGTGGCTTAAGCTAAGTGACCTCAGGTGACACAGCATTGTGTCATATGTGAGTTTATTTGTAATTTATTTGTAACTTCTTAAAAGTGTGTCCTACGAACGAAACGACAGTTCCACACCCATTTCACCTGACTACCATCGACAGGTTTATACAGTCAAGTCTCCGGTATCGTAGCTAAATATTTGAAGAGGCCGCATTGCGCTAGCCGCGTGCAAAACGCGTCGCCACTGAAGAGGTGAATATTTCACGCGATCCGCGGTCTTCAAACGATCGTAAAGCGGGCATCATTTCCGTAGTACATGCAACAATTCGTCCACATACTTTTGTCCGTCGCTTGGCTAGGGTATGATAGGGTGTACAAATACAAATACAAAAATACAAATACAAATATAAATACTTTATTAGTAACAGAGTTACACGTCAAAGTGGCAAGTTGGTACCTAGGAAGTACCGTACCGTAACCGTACAGAGACGGTTACATAAAATAATACATTGCAGTGTTTCTTTTCTTTGTTTGCATTTGAAAATAGGATTCTCCAACCTCTCCACTCGCATCTAGGATTGTCCACTTGCACCCAGTTAGAACGTACCGATGAGACGTACTCGTACCAACTACTAATATATCTTCTACTAGTATATCGCCAAAGCTGCCGAGCGAAACTTTAGTCAGTCGTTTCTGCCACTACTGCGTAAAACTTGAGGGTAACCTAGCCCACAGTGCAACACAGAAAACAATTTTTGGTGCTCTCTTTGCCTCAAACTCGACAGAGCTGTCGACCCAGTTATCAGAGCATGTACGAAGGTATGGCGGACGCTAATCTCTCTAGAGTGGGCTTGATTTACACTGTGCTCCCGAATTGTGTCTTATACCAACGCGTCTTTGCGCTCTCATACTCTACTAGGATAGTCCTGTCTTCGTGGAAGACGGCCCATGTACCCAGATCAGAACCACCTGATTTATAAAACACATTCACGACGAAACAAACGACGTATAGAGTGTCAAAATTGGTTCATGCGTTTAGTAATTACGGGGGAACAATGAAACAGATATAAGAACAAATATACATACATACAGGCTAGGGCCAGGCTTTCGTTCTCGAGAGCACAACCAGGACATTAACGCCAAGATGATACATACATACAGGCTAAACACATTACCTTAAATGGGTTTGCAGCAGTCAAATTGTTGTAGGTTTTGTATTTTATTCGCTACACACAAAATATGTACAGATACGTCCAATAAAAATACACACTACTGAAAATTAAATAAAGTCGCCTACACTGCTGCCTCCCGGAATGGTGCTCAGAAAGCTACCTGCATTGCCTCGTTGGATAGCGATGCTAATCCGTTATCCGAGGAACAAGTCAGCTTTCTAGTCACCAGCTGTAAAGTTCTTTAAAGAAGTTCCTCGCACCAGGGCCCCACGGTCCCAAAGTTTCCACCCAAACGCTGAAATACGTAGTTTTGCACTAGGTATTACCTTGGTCTCCATCCACCTAAATAATATGTTTCTTTACTCAAACCCTCTTTGACTTTAAGAAAAGTTAATATTTCAACTCTGCATTATACGTACTTGCCTACTTAACGTTCAAATAAGCAATAGGTATTGAGAACTGGTCGAGAGGAGAGGATGCCGAAGACCGGGCAAAGTGGGGAAGATTGAGTAGGAAAGCGGACCCTGGCAGAGGCCGGGACAAGCGCTAGGACGATGATGATGATGATGGAGAACTGGTCGTGTGGTATGCGGTAGAGTAGAATATCACAAACCCTTACACTCGTGGGTGTCGCACGAGGCGACTAATGTTTTATAGGCAAAAGATCCTGAAAGAAGTCTTCGTAGACTGAAAAATAGGCAGCACCGTTTTCCATTATTTTATTTGTAACACTACGATCTCCAACCCGCATGCTAAGCGTGGAGATTATGGCAATGGCCTCCCCTTTTCGTGGGAGAGGCCCTAAGTCCTGCAGTGGACTGTTATGGGCTGTGATGATTGATCCGTGGGACGATACGCAAATCATCATCATCATCACCACAGCCCGAACTAGTCCACTGCAGGACTTAGGGTCTCTCCCACGTAAGGGGAGGTTATTGCCATAATCTCCACGCTTGGCAGGCGGGTTGGAGATCGCAGTGTTAAAATTTAACAATGGAAAATGCTGCTGCCCATTTTCCAGACTACGGAGACTCTTGATCTGTTGCGTCGAAAACATGAGTCGCCTTGTACGACCCCCATGAGTGTAAAGGGTTGGTGCTATTCTACTCTGTCGGACACCACACGGCCAATCGCGAATCATACTTTGTTAATATAAGTCCTTATCTAGGATCGTTCGCCAATCAAAAATGTCATTTCCTCCAATGAAAGCAGCTGCCGCAGATATTAAACAAAGCTACTGGGTTGCTACAAGGTGCTATAGGTCTATTCACTTTAATAATAATAATAAAATAGAAATAACTAACTCCCCTAGTAGAAGTGTGAGAGCGATGCCTGCCTGGGGAAATCTTTTGAATTTCGGAATTAATTATAGCCAACAACGGTAGCCATAAAGAGTAATCAAACTTTGTTCAGAAGGTTTTTGGTGAAGCAGTAGGTAACAAACACCCACTCTCACACACATAATTACAAAGCCTTCATAAAAGCAGGTAGGTACTACGATGTACTACTTTTCTAATTACTTTGGTACATGTTTATGAGTTTTCTGACAATAAACTAAACCATTGCAACAGTAAGTATTAAATAATAATTTCACGTTATAATCGCAATTTTCTGGTACAGTACCTATACCTACTACTGTTAAGTACCTTTCTAGGAATAGTTTCTCCTAGTAATTGAAAAATGAATCTGCAAGATGGTTGGGAAACAATATTTTCGTTTTTATATGAACAGAATCGGCGTCAGGGGTTTTAGAGGGCGCAGATACTGCTTTCTGCTGATCCTGTGGGTTTGCTTCAGCGTCGTCTTGCTCACACTCATTAATATTGTGAACAAAAATAATAATGTCGCCGTCATTAGAGATCATTTAGAATGGAACCTTGACCGTGACGAGCCTTTTTCGATAGATGTGTATGCTGTGGAAACTGAAGGTTGCATTATTCCCGGCTTTGGCCAATACGACGACGAGATAGCAAAGTTAATGAAGTTACCTTCACGTTTACGAAAGTGTCCACATATACCTAACCTCATAGGAAAGAATAAAACGCATGTTTGGGTAAATACACAAAATCTCCATTTCTATTATAACTCTACGGATTCCAAGATTAAAAATAATCTTATATGTCAATACAAACCCTTCATGATTCGACCAAAAAGTTTCAAAGATGCACAGAAAGCCACAAACGTCCACAAACGTAGCGTATTGTATTTGAAAACAAGATTATTCTCGTCTTCGGTTGAAGTGAATCGTACTCATGAATATGTAAAAATCATATGTACAATTGGACCAACAGAAATTTATCGTAATCTATACTTATTTGCACAAAAGAAGCGAATTAGATACAAAGGTGTGAATGACACGAAAGCAAGTCGCAATAATTCGAATTATAATGTGTTGATCATAGGTTTAGATGGCATTTCAAGAGTGCACATTCACAAAGCATTACCTAAAACTATCAAATATATTCAAGAGTTAGGCGCAGTAGATATGGCTGGTTATAATACAATAAGTGATTATATGTTCACAAACCTTGCACCAATATTATCAGGTTTGAAGATGTCCGAGTTTCAAATTTTTTGTTTAGAGTTTTATCACAATTCAACAAATTGCAAATTAATCTTTGACAGGTTTAAAAAGGTTGGCTATCATACAGCGTTCGTAGAAGACAGTGATGACAGCGGATTTGAATATTTTATGAAAAGTTTAGGGGTGAGACCGTCGTATTACTATTATTCCCATAGACTTTTGGGAACAGGCACATGCTTGCAAGGAAAATATGCGCATCAAATATTGTTAGATTATATTGCAGATCTTACAACGTCGTTAGAAAAAAACAGATTATTTGGCCATTTTTGGGAAAGTTCAATCAGTCACGACAATTTTCAGGACGTGAAAGTTATGGATAATGATTATTTGAAACTTTTCCAGAAATTGAATAATTCCAAATATCTAGAAGAAACTATAGTGTTCTTTCTCAGTGACCATGGAATGTTGTTCAATAATATAAGTAAGACTCAGCGAGAAAGCTTAGAGTTACTTTTACCATTTTTATTTGTGTTGGTGCCGCAGTCATTCCGCGAGTCTTACGGCTTGGCGTACAAATATTTGCAGCAGAACGGTCGTCGGCTAACCACGCCGCTTGACGTGCATAAGACGTTGTTGGACACAGTCAACTTGAGCAATATTGTTGACAAAAATATTGAGAAGAATGTGCAAGAAGAGGAAAGTGGGCGACCCACGAGGAGGGCTCAAAGTTTATTCCTGCCGATAAGTGATCAACGGACATGCATAGATGCTGATATTGAGCTGCATCTGTGCACCTGCCATGTAGAACAGCCTTTGGCACTGTCCTCTAAGTTAGTGACTAAGGGCCTCCGTTATTTTATAATGTACTTAAACGACTTGGTGAAAGGGTTTCAATCATGTGTTTATTTAGTAGCTAAGCAGGTGGTTGAAGCTGCAGCGCTGAGGCCTACCACCTGGCCTATTCGTACAGGCCAGAAGGTTACCGCTCCGAAAAGAGATAAAGAATGGTTGTTGAGGCTAATAGTAGAGACGGAGCCGGGAGGCGGCAAGTTCCAGGCGCTGCTGCGCAAGCGGAAAGGGCAACCCTGGGCCTTGGCTAGCGCTGTGCGTAGGCTCAACCCCCTTACCAACAAACGAAGTTGTGTATCTGACGAACGCATCCGGCCATTTTGCCAATGCCTGTAGTTTATTTAGACAACTAATCTACCAGGACTAATAGTAAATATATTATAGTTATATTACCTCACTGTTAGGCTTTTCTAGAGGAAGTTACAGCAAATATTCTGTGAGTAATAATAAAAAAATAATTTGTTTTCTGTTTAAGGTGGACAATATTAAAAAATAAATCTGTTATTAGACCGAATAAAGATACGTAATGTCTATGTCTAAATAGAGGGGTGGGGAAGGGGAAGTTCAAATTAGACAACTAATCTACTAGTACATAGTAACTATATTGTAACTATAGTTTTTATATTACCTCACTGTGATGTATTTCAAGAGGGAGTTATTTAAAATCTGCGAGTAATAATATTTGTTTTGGTAAACAATATTTAAAAAGACATAGATAGGGAGACCGGAGGGTTGCGACCATCTTTTTAAAACCATTGAAATTTTTTGTCTCTACATAGTATACTAACCTATCACATTTTAATGCCATACGATATTTATATCAAAATTATAATCCACAAATCTTTACAGATAACGATTTAGGTATATCCACACTTTACGAATAAAAGCAAAATAAGTAAATAAAACTGCTATTATTTAAAAAATACTCATAAGTATGTACTTCATTTAACTCACCCTTGTGTTGTAGGCCCCACTACTATCTCAGTTTACCTGCAACCTCACGGATAAAGCTCTGGAAATTGGCTTTCCCCTTTTTTCTGAGGCTCTTCTCTAACGGGTCGCGCGGGCCACATGGTAGTCGCCGCACGTAAAAAGCCAAAAGACCATAAAATATAATGGAAAGCTCAATTAGGAATGAGTCCAGGGACAAAGGACGTCACCTCCAAATGACGCGCGTCCTACAGCTGGGAATTTTGAGAGGGCTACCCTGCCACCGCGGTCAGGTTTAAAGACCAGGGAGGCACCCGGACCGGTGCTAAGAGATTTTTTAAATTTTATCTTTGATGTAAGTGGAGTGAGCGATCGACCACATCAGCGCATATGCTCCTAAGTCCGACAGCGCTGACTTCGCAAAAACGCCTTCTGTAATAGTCTCCACGACACCTTCGCATGTATATCATCCTCGGAACAGGATAAACGGCCGCGTATATCAGTAGGGTCAATCCCCTTGTCAGTCGTACATTACTGAATTACATTACCAGCAATGTACAAGGAACATGGGGACTTTGGCTACGGCCAGCCAAACTGGTTGGAGACTTGGCCATGGTAAAGCATTCTTCCAGAAGAGATCTTTTCAGCTACGATATAGATTAAGAGCAAACCCATTTATTATAATTGCCTGCCTCTGTATTTATTGGTGGACACCAATAATAGATTGATTTCTCGCTAATGTGAATACGTGACATTGGCCATGTTTCTAACTGCAAGGTAATCCAAGGAGAAAACCTCACAACACAAAATCGAGTCCTGCTCATGGGCGTCCGAGTAAGTAGCAGACGGCCTACTGCAAAACATTGAGAGGCGTCAGTTGTGTGGTGGACATTTATTTATGGTAGAAGCCCGAAGTTTAATTCATGGAGGCAGCCGAATGCCTCGTTTGGAGCGCAAATTTACCCATAATGAGCTCTGGTGCCAAAACCGCCTGTCGCACGACCGTTGTCAATTAGGACAGCACCTAATAGTAAGGTCATCGATAAAATAGTTTCAAGAAATGACAACGCTGAAACTCTCTTTTGGTGTACTGCGACAAATGGTTTAGGTATACCTAATGTAAATGTATTTTTAATGGCTCGGGATCCTGTCTAAGTACCTATAATAGCGCCTACCTAACCTAACCCAACCTTTTCAAAAAATGCCCAGTAAATAAAAATAAACCCAGTAAGTATTTGGAAGTTATAACGAACACACGCCATTTTAATTACATACTTATCTACCTATACGTTTACGAGTTTTTGTAACAATAAACCAAACTATTGTACCATTATTAAAGAGGCACTTACTTTAAACGTTTTATTTACAATTTACTAGAATTGCTTTCTATTGATTAATTCGCAAGACTGTAAGATGCTTGGAAAAAAATATTATTATTATTACAAAAACATACGGGGTCCTAGAAGTTACAGAATCTACTTTCTGCTGATCCTTTGGGTATACATAACCTGCGTGTTGCTTATTTACGTCAATAGACCTCCGAAGTCTAAAAGTTCGAACCTCGACCCCGACGAGATCATCGCGCTAGATGTGTATGCTGTGGAAACTAAAGGTTGCGTGATTCCCGGTTTCAGCTTATATGACAAAGAGGTAAGAAGAATGATGAACAAACCTTCACGTTTACGTGTATGTCCAAATAAGCCGAGCCTCACGGGAAAGAATAAAACGCATATTTGGGTTAATACACAAAACATCTACTTGTATTATAACTCGACAAAACCTTTATATAAAATTAATTTAGTATGTCAATACAAGCCATTCATTATTCGTCAAGAAACTTACAAAGACGAAGGAGAACGACTCCTGTATGAAGAAACACGAACATTCTCATCGTGGATTAAAGTGAATCTTAGTGATGAATTTGTAAAAATCATATGTCTAATCGGATCAACTGAAATTTATCATACTCTCTATTTACTCACATCAAAGAAGAAATTTGCACGCAAAGATGAGGTTGAAAGGGAAGCAAATAACGATAATTCGACATATAATGTGTTGATCATAGGTTTAGATAGTATTTCAAGATTACACATTCATAGAGCACTACCAAAAACGATTAAGTATATTGAAGCCTTAGGAGCGATAGACATGGCTGGTTATAATACAGTTAGCGAGAAATTGGTCGATAACCTCGTGCCATTATTGTCAGGCATGAAGATGTCAGAGTTACAATGGACATGTTTTAAATATATGCAGAATATAGAACGAGATTGCAGGTTTGTTTTTGAGCGCTTCTATAAGGTAGGCTATTACACAGCGTTCGCAGAAGACAGTAATGATAGCAGATTTAATTACTTAATGAAAAGTTTTGGGGCGAATCGAACATCTTACTATTATTCTCATGGAATTTTGATCAAAGACAGAAAGCATAATGATTTTCCGCATAAATGCTTAAACGGCAAATATGCGCATCAAGTGTTATTAGATTATATTGCAGACCTTACAGCGTCGTTGGAAAAAAATAGATTATTTGGCCATTTTTGGGAAAGTTCAATTAGTCGCAAACATTTTCTGGACGTGAAATTTATGGATAACGATTATTTGAAACTATTCCAGAAATTGAATAATTCAAAGTATTTGGAAGAAACCATTGTGTTTTTTCTTAGTGACCACGGAATGGTTTTTAATAATAAAAGCCAGAGCCAGCGAAAAAACTTAGAATCACGGTTACCATTTTTATTCGTATTGGTGCCACCGTCATTTAGGCAGTCATACGGTTTGGCGTACAAATATTTACAGCAGAACGCTCGTCGTATGATCACGCCGCTTGACGTGCATGCGACGATGTTGGACCTGATTGGCTTAACAAATATTAAAGATACAGAAATTTTGAAAAAAATCAAAGACGACCAAAGCATTGAGTCTGCACAAAGTTTATTCTTACCGATAAATGAAAAACGGACATGTACTGAGGTTGACATTCAGCCGCATTTGTGTACCTGCCATATAAATCATCCATTAGTATTTACCTCTAAGTATGTGAGAAGTGGTCTCAGATACTTTATGTGGCGCTTGAACAAATTGGTGCGGGGATTTAAACCATGTGCTTATTTATTCGTTAAGAAGGTGATTGAAGCTGCAGCACTGAAGCCAACTTTTTGGTCTTTTGGGAAACATAGAAAAAAAAGAGAAAAGAAGGAGGGAAAATTATTTAGGTTGGTTGTGGAGACAGAGCCGGGTGGTGGCACATTCCATGCGCTATTGCGTAAACGGATGGGGCTTCCCTGGGAATTTGCTGGTGGCATCCGCCGGCTCAATCCTCTTACTAACCAACAAAATTGTATAGCTGACGAACGCATTCAACCTTTTTGTCAATGTCGGTAATTAAATTGTAGGTATGTAGACATATTGGATTATTTCCATTTCCGTTGCCATCATTGTTGAAGATCGTGGTCTTTAAAAACATAAATATCTAGGCTAAATGTATAAATACTATTAATCTGCTCGTCTCCCCCTAGATATAAAGTACTTTTTTTAATATTAAAGGCATCGACAGTACTCAGCACCTTTTTATCTATAGTACGACAAAAATCAAATCCCTGCCAAGAATGGGTGAGTTGGAAAAATGAAATTGGATGATATAAAACGGAAAACTAAAAAAAACAACTGTCTTACATGAAGATGACAAATACTACAATAAAAACTTATCTATCAGAGTTGCAAAGATTTGTGTTTATAAAAAGATGTTGTTTTATAAAAAGGCAGAACCCGTTCTATATCTATAGATTGAGGAGCATAGTTAGTAAAATTGAATTGACTGAATAGGGTAGATATTATATCCCTGGGCCCCAAGAGCTCAATCGGCTTTCATTCGTAAAACCATGTTCTGTCTGCATGTTATACACAGAACAAGTGACACGTGACACCGAATTAGTGAGGTATATAAATAAAAAGGGGATAAAGTCACAAGAAGGCGTCCCATAAATTGTGATAGAGACCTAGAGACCTTTTAAAATAAAGGAAGAACATGATCGCTTTAATTTTTTTATTGCAATGCTAAGTTGCCTTTTACCTTTTCCATTTGGTCATTAGCCTTCTAGATTTTAATTTTTTCAGGTATTAGTTGTAGCTATCTGTTATTTAGTTATTTGTATAGGTATTCGAATATCATTATTTTTGAATAAAACGTCTGTAAACAAATATCAGTTTTAGTTTGAATTTGTGGCTCAAATTCAAACTAAAACTCCGTCAAAGTTGACATAGTCGCGGAAAAAAGCTCAATTTAATCAATTTTGAGGACTAAACATTGGTACCCTGAGATTATTTAAAATTATTTCTTTATTAAATTAAAAAAAAAAAAATTTTGTAGATGTAAGTAATGTTTTTACTTTTGAATATTATTATTTATTATTATAGTATTGTTTATTTCCCAATTCATTAATTTGCATAAATACAATTCACAATTAATATGTCTACATAAATAATATAATTATTAATAATTAGTAACAAGTTATAATGTTAATATTTAAAAAAAAAATTCATAATTGTATCGTATTTAGTACATTATACAGCATAAGCGTTACAAAATAAATTTTAAGAAAAAATATTTTCGTTAACTTAATAATTTAAATTGTACCTAACTATTCTAATTCGGTGTACCAATTTCATTATTATTGGGTACCCATTTTAGGGTATAGGTCTCCTCTAACTTTTTCCAGCAGGTATTCTCTTTTTCTAGCCTGGCGAGTACAAATGAGTCCAGTCACCTCTTTGATGTCGTCAGCCCAGCGCTAGCGTTTTCCGTTTTTCGTTTTGGGTCATAAGGGTACTAGTGCAGGGTTCTTTTGCACTATCTGTTGTCTGACATTCTTGCCGTGTGTCCAGCCCAGCACCATTTCAATCTATATTCCAACTCTACGGCGTCTAGTAGTTTTGTATTACTTGTATAAAATATGTACATTACTATATTGAAATAGCATAACAGTCATAACATTATCCGACTTTCTACGTATAATTATTGTGGGAAAATATTTACCTTCTAGCGGTGTTCCCACTGAGAAGTGGAATATTAGGTAGGTATAAGTACCTACTTGAAAAAGCTGTCGCATTGTAAAAAGATGATTAGCCAGAAAATTGACTTGAAACAACTTTTCAAAAAATCGACCTGCCTAGAAAAATATGTTTATCGCATTTCAAGGTGATTTTTCAATAACGTCAAACTGACCAAAGATATTATCTATAGTGCCACAAACTTACCTGAACCGGTGACAGCGACGCCATTTTTGACAACTAAGTGACATTTCAAAATTGCAAAAATTTAAAAATGCTGCAGTTCACTTAGTTCCCGTTTTGGGCACCAGCGGGGATTGTCTAACTTAGTTGGTAACTGAATTTGACATTAAATAATTCTACACTACGTCATCTACGTTGGCCACTGGCTATAGTTTCTACCAAATTAGAGTGGTGGAAGATTATTATATGTCAAATTCAGTTTTCCACTGAGATAGCCAATAGCCCCGCAGGTTATATAAGTTTGTGGCACTTTATGTAAAATACATAGATTTTTTGAGTGGCCGTGTGGTGTCTGGCAGAGTAGAATAGCACCAGCCCCTTACACTCGTGCGTGTCGTACAAGGCGACTCATGTTTTCTTGGTAAAAGATCTTTCAACAGTTTCCGTAGGCTGGAAAATGGGAAGTAGCGTTTTCCATTGTTATTTTAAAAATACTGCGATCTCCATTCCACCTGACAAGCGTGAAGTTAATGACAATAACCTCGCCTTACGTGGGAGATGCTCTAAGTTCTGCAGTGAACGGTTGTGAGCTGAGATGATGATAGATTTCTTTGGGTTAAGATTAGACAGATTGATACTTTTTACCTTGACAGTCGGGTTGGAGAACGCAGTGTAGAAAATACACAACAGTCCCTAAATAAAACACTGCTGCCGATTTTCTGACGGACATACTAAATAGACAGTCTCTATAACATTAGTAACTGTATGTACGACAGCCGTTTTTAGGGGGTGGTGCATCGCACATACACTCCCATTCCCATCCCATCCCATCTTTATGAGCTTGTGAAGCCTGGTAAACCAATTTTGAAATTGGTGATGGGATCTTAGATCGGCACCTCATTCCATTTCATGATTTATGTGGTTATTAATGTGCAAATAAATCTTATCCTGCACACCAGACTTCAATTTTTGACTTGAGGATGTGCCCAAATGACAAAATCGATATCTATGTTTTAGGTAGGTATGTAATAAAATAAAAGACATAAACTTTGTTTTTATAAATATAATTCATAAATATGGGGTCTGAAAATACTACGAAACGCTCCGAGAAAAGGTAGATATCGCCCTCAAGTTTTTATTTTCGAGTTGTCTTTGCGGAGAAACTTCCGTACCTTTAGATTTATATTTTTGGAGACTATATCGCTTAATTAATTATAATAAGCAGGAAAAACCATGTAATCAATAAATTTAGTTATGAAATTAGTTGTGTACATGTATTAAGTGGCTTAATAGTATTTAAATACAACTTAATACGTTACTGTAGGCCAAAATGTCTCTAGCCCAAACCCTATTTCTCCCTATTCTCGACTACGCTGACTCCTGTTTCTTAGATATCACCGAACAGCTTCTAAATAAGCTTGAACGTCTGAAAAACCTGCGCACACGTTTTATCTTTGGGTTGCGCAAATACGACCATATTTCTAGCTTTCGGTCACAACTAAAATGGCTCCCAATACGCAAGCGTAGAAATTTCCATATTCTCTCCACTCTACATTACATAACCCCTATATTCCTCCCCACCAATCTGACTTTTTCTCTTACTCTTTCACTGTGCATGCTGCGAGATTGTGTAATTCTCTGCCACATGAAGTACATGATCACGAACATGCGGAGTACCTACGCTTAACCATTGCGTAGCGCCCGAACCGTAGACATAGTATTGTCGCAGCCTACTCTATTGGCGCGGATCCGACGCGGTGACTAGGCAGGCGCGACACGACGCTTGGCGGGTGCGACACGGTGACTGTTCGCGCGCCACACAGGCATTCCGCGTTCGTGTACAAATACTAAAATAAGCTTCCTGTAGTTAATGTATAACCCGAAATGGCATAAACATTTGGGGCAAATCGTGCAGAAATCGCGTACGACTGTATAGGCTCGCACTCCTGGCTCACCTCGAAGAAAACCAATACAGATTTTGCCGTGGTCTGTCGACTGGGCATCTCGTGGTTTATGCCACTCATAAATAGTGTAAGGCCGTGGATAGGCATAGCGAAGCTCTTGCTGTGTATTTTGATAACTCCAAATCCTTTGACAGGGTTACGTATGCAGGCACTTTAAGCAAGCTTACCTCATTTGGAATTTCTTTTGACTTTTGTAACAGTATAATATCAAACTTTTTGTCCAAGCGATCAATCCGTTTGATCACCGCCATGAAGCCCACACCACCTTGCTGCCCCTTTTCGGGATTTTTTTTATACTATTAAGGTGGCTGATCTAATCAAGTTGGCCCCTTTCTGCCTTCGGGGCACAAGAGGCGGAACGATGTTCCGCCCTTGTGCATTAAATATACTAGTTTCCCGCACGAACTGCTTTGTCTCGAACTAAGCCAAATAATGGAATAGTTTTCCTGCTTATGTATTTCCCGAACTGGAACCTCAAGTTAGGAGTGAATAGTTGAAATGATTTTTTCAAACCAGGCACGTTCCATCTTGGGCCGCATTATCTTTTACCATCAGGTGAGATGGTGATCATATGCTTGCCTAATAAAATATCTATTAACATCTGAAACTTAAAATTTCTCTATTCTTTAAGTTATTAAATATCTCTTTCATTCGTCAAGGAAAGTAGGAAGGAAACACACACTGACAATTTGGCCGCCCCAGGGGTGGAGCACACCCACCCCAAGCCGACCACGGCCGGACCGTGCCCGACAATACCAGTCAGAGACGGGCAGTGCCTGACGATGACAGGAAGAGCCGAAGCGCGCCCGACAGATATTATAGGTATATTTACGTCTAGTATACTTAAGAAAACTAACGAGAATAATGCATAGCCCAGCCATAGACCAATTCAACCATATTAGAGAGAAGAACGTCCCGGAATTTGCAAAGGAATAAAGGTATTTTTTCTTACATAGATTGTAGAACTTCTTTTTTTAGGTCGGTATTTGACTAAAACTTATTTTGTCAAAATTTCGGATTCGGTCTTTGTTTTATTGAGAGTGCGCTGTACCTACTTAAACATGTTTAATTACTTACAGTTTTACGAGCTTTTATAACAATAAAGCAAACCATTATGACAGTATTAAAGAAGCACATACTATTAATATTTTTATAGCAAAGAATAATACATAAGACTATAAAATGTCTAGAAAACAATATTTTCACATTTACAGAAACAAAATCTACATCATTGGTCCTAGAGGTTACATATTTGTTTTTCTACTGATCCTTTGGATTTACATCACCTGCGTGCTGATTATTTACGTCAATACACCTCCCGAGTCAGAAAATGTGACACTCGCGCCTGACGATCGTTTTGATTTAGATGCGCTACGCTGTACGCTGTACGCGGTGGAAACTAATGGTTGCGAGATTCCTGCTTTCAGTCTGTACGATGAAGAGATAGTAAAAATGATGACCCAACCTTCACGTTTACGTGTATGTCCAAATATACCAAAACTCACGGAAAAGAATAACACGCACATTTGGGTCAATACACAAAACATCCACTTGCATTATAACTCAACGAATACCAAATATGAAATGAAGTTAATATGCCACTATATGCCATTCACAGTTCGTTCAGGAACTATCAAAGGACGGGTTGTCGAAGAACGCCTGAAGTTTAAAGAAACACGACAATTCTCATCGTCGATTAAAGTGAACCTTACTGATGAATTTGTGAAAATCATATGTCTCATTGGATCAACAAAGGTTTATCATAACCTGTATTTATTCGCACCAAAGAAGCAATTTACACCCGATGGTGAGAATGGAAGAGAATTAAATAATGATAATTCGACATATAATTTGTTGATCATAGGTTTAAACAGTATTTCAAGACTGCACATTCATAGAACATTACCAAAAACTATTAAGTATATTGAAGGCTTAGGAGCGGTAGATATGGCTGGCTATAGTATAGTAAGTCGGCACGACCTCGTACCATTACTGACAGGTATGAATAGGTCAGAGTTACAAAGAACGTGTTCTAATGTAACTCTAAATCTGCAGAATGAAGAACGAGATTGCATGTTTCTTTTTGACCGCTTCAGCAAGATCGGCTATTACACAGCGTTCGCAGAAGACGGTAATGATAGTGGATTTAATACTTTAATGAAAAAGCATGGGGCAACACCGACATCTTACTATTATTCTTATGGAAATTTAATAGAAGGTAAAAAGCATAAGAATTGCCACCACGAATGCTTACACGGAAAATATGCACATCAAATATTATTAGATTATATTGCAGACCTTACAATGTCGTTAGAAGAAAATAGATTATTTGGTATTTTTTGGGAAAGTTCAATAAGTCGTAGAAAATTTCAGGACGTGAAATTTATGGATAAAGATTATTTGAAATTATTCCAGAAATTGAATAATTCCAAATATCTAGAAAAAACTATTGTAGTTTTTCTCAGTGATCACGGTAAACTTGTCAGCAATAAAAGCCAGAGCTGGCGAAAACACTTAGAATCACGGTTACCATTTTTATTTGTGTTGGTACCACCGTCATTTCGGCAGTCACACGGTTTGGCGTACAAATATTTACAGCAAAACGCTCGTCGTATGAATACGCCGCTAGACGTGCATGCGACGATGCTGGACCTAATTGACTTGACAAATATTAAAGATAATGAAATTTTGAAAAAAATCCAGGCCACTGACAGCCAAGGAACTGAAATGGCGCAAAGTTTATTTTTACCGATAAGTGAAGACCGAACATGTGCCGATGTTGACATTGAGCCGTATATGTGTACCTGCCATGAAACTCATCCCTTAGAATTTACATCCAAGTTAGTGACTAGGTTACTCAAATTCTTTATGTGGCGGTTGAACTCATTGGTGCGCGGATCCAAAACATGTGCTTATTTATTCGTTGAGAGGGTGATCGAAGCTACAGCACTAAAGCCAACTTTCTTGCTCGAAAAGAAAAAGGATAATAGGAGTACGATAGAAAGGTTGCTGAGGCTGATAGTGGAGACAAGGCCGGGTGGTGGCACGTTCCAGGTGCTGTTGCGTAAACGGCCGGGGGACCCCTGGGCAATGGCAAGCGGTGTGCGCAGGATGAACCTTCTTACAAACCAACAAAATTGTATAACCGATGAACGCCTCCGACCATTTTGCCATTGCCGGTAATTATATTGTTATACATTATAGATAAGGGGATATATGGAATATTTTTTTTTTCTTTTTCTGACCCTCACTCAACAATCTCATTGTTGAGGATTGTTAAGCCTCGTGAACCCCTTTAGAAATATCTTTTATTAATGATGTTTCTCCATCTAATAGTTGTTTAATGCGTAATGTTATAAGTGTAATGGACGCACACGCTAGGTATCGTTGTGCGAAAATCAGAACGCGCTTTCGTCAGGGGGATACAGTTTATATAAGGCGGAAGGGATTTTGAGTCTACTGTCTGTTCCACCGGAAGTTTATTTATATTTGTGATTTGTGATAATTCTAGTAAACGGGTTCCAAACAGTTTTTAATTTGATTTTATTTCCTCAACCTGGGCCCTTTATGGGATTTGTTCATGGTCCTTCGTTGGCGGATATCGGATCGGATCGGCGGCGGCAGCAGTTGTGGATCGCTGGCCCCAGCGGACTTCCAGGAGTTGAAGAACTTGGATTCAGCTGGTGGTCTACACTGCATCAGGTGCTGAGGAAGTGCCTGAAGAAGCCTGGAGCTGGTATGGAGACCAAGGAGTAGGACAGGGTGGAGTCCTTATGTGGAAATTAGGTTAAAGAATTTAGATAGTTGGTGGAAACGGTTCAATTCCACTCATCAGGAGTTAATACTAACCTCAAACGCTACTGAATTGAACGAAACAGAATACATCCCGGGACCTCTTGCGTGGCAGATGTGGCAGTGTTGACCATTGAACCACTCAGGTCGTCAAATAGCATGAACACCTAAAAATGATCATCCCACGCATCCGAAAACTTATGTTCATCTTTAAAAAACTGACAGTCTCGGCTGCTCCCGAGGTATTAAAAACCGTTTACTGTGTCCTGAAGGCCTATCGGCTATCTCAGTGGACATCTGAATTTGACATAAAAAAATCTGACACTACTCTAATTTGGTAGACGCTATTGCCAGTTTTCAACGTAGATGACGTGGTGTAGAATTATCTAGTGTCAAATACAGTTGTCAACTGATCTAGCCAATAGCCCCGCTGGTCCAGTCAATTCTGACATAAAGTGTCTCTGCCTGGGGTGGAACCGACATTTCTGCTTCCTCTCGAAAGAGCTCAAAGAGTTACGATACGAAAAAAAGGTTATGATGAAAAAACTCATTTACACTTACAAACTACACACGGAATTCAAAATCTCAACTGTCAGACCGCTCTACATAATGCAGATCGTGCTAAGAAGGCACGCACTTCTTTCCTTTGACCCTCTACTAGCTAGCAATTCTTGTCGAAGCAATCGCAATTGTCAGCAGTGTGCACAATGCACGCCTAGTGCCATAATATACCATTTTAAATAAAATAAGCTGCAAAAATAAACTCCGGTAGTATCTTTTACGGTTGAATATATGTGGATACAAAAAGGATACTAAATACCACAGTCTAGTCGTGTGCCTGCAGATTTGTATCTGTATTCTCTCTAGTTGTGCGTATGAGCACAATGCTAGTACAATAGATACACGCCCACAAACACATACACACACCCACGGGCGCAAATGCAACAGTCAACGTGTTCGCGGAACCCTGTACAATTTATCTAAAATATAGATTTGTATTTTTTATCTGTCAGTTCAATATATTTATATTGATTTATACAGAATATACAATCTTAAAGCTATGGAGATACTAATTAAGAAAATATAATTACACAAATACATTTTTAGTAATATTTGAATTTGTACGTATAAGGTGTTTTGGTGAACAAATCCCATAAAGGACCCGGGTTGAGGAAATAAAATCACATTAAAAACTGTTTGGAACCCGTTTACTAGAATTATGACAAGTCAAAAATAAAATAAACTTCCGTTGGAACCGTGTATGGAGACATCGAACCAGAAAACCCTTCCGCCTTATATAAACTGTATCCCCGTGACGATAGCGCGATCTGATTGATGCACAATGATATCTAGCGTGTGCGTCCATTACACTTATGACATTACGCATTAAACATACTGCCCACCCAGGACATTTGTTTTACAAAGTTGTCCTTCACAATAGAAATTGGAAAATACAAAAGTACAACATTCATCAAACAAAACCGAAAACATATTAAGCATAAACCTAAATATTTTAAATGCAGAATCCTAAAACCATAAAAACAAATTACCCAACTTATTACTAATTAAGTACAGAATTTATGCCATTACATAAATATATACCATTATACATATCCAAATTGTTGTCCAATTAACCATTAAAAACAACAAAAAGAAGAAATAAACATCCGCCTATTAACTCATTTTCATGAGGGAAAGACAAGTCTTCCATAATAACCTAACTAACCTATCTCAGTCCCCTGAGATTTATTGATTACACGATACTATAAGTTTCCGTTGTGCTGTGCGTCAATTGCCGCCGTTGTCTTCTCTTAAAATCCGTTGAAAGTTTTCATTTTTATCCTTCACCTTTATCCGCCAATTAGTCCCTTTCGATTCACCCTTAAAGGGAAGATTACAGATCTTCCGAACTGAATCATCCCTGATAGTCACTGAGTTATTCTCAGATACATGACCCTCCTCTTCCTTTAAAATACTTTTCTGGTTGTTGAAGAACCCATCTCCATTTCCTTTTTCATATTCGTTTCATCACGTCGCAAATGCATCACAGCAGGATATGACGAAATGCTGTCATTTAGTTTCACCACGCCTCCGGATCTAGCCTGTTCTGTTCCTGTTACCGTTGTTGTGCTTTGCCATGCTTTTCCTGCTGGCGCAACCCTAGCACTTTTTGAATGAAATAGTGTGTGGTGATTGCGATTACACAAACGACACATAGAACTCCGGCAAAATTTGGCAGAGTGGTTAGTACCCAAGCACCGATAACACAAACTGTTTTGCTGTACAAAATTACGACGAGTGTCAACCGCCTGTGCCACATACATCTTACAGTTGTACAGCCTATGATTCTCATCGCAATAAATAAAATTCATCCGAGTAATATGAAAAGTTTGCACCCTATTCACTTGACCACTTTGAACTTGAGGTGGATTATTAGAATGTAAATCCAGAAATTTTATCTCCCGATGCAGGTGGTTGAGAAAAGCCTTAAATTCTACGAAAGTCGGCAAATCATCCGATGCCGTTGTCGCAGAAACATGTAGCTCCCACTGTTTCCGTGACTCATGATCCAATTTTAATGACATCAAATGGATCACCAGTGTGTCCCAATTAGAAACATCGACCCCAATATTCTGCAATGCCGTTAAGCAATCTGTAGAGGTATCCACTAGTTCTTTTAGAAATTCAGCCGATTCAGAAGTTGCACCTTTTTGATTCAATAACCGAGCTAGAATATTGTGAGTTAAGAATTTTTTGTTGTTGTACCTACTCTCTAAGATTTCCCAACACCTTATGTAATTCGTTAGAGATTGGTATGTGCCGAAGTAGTTGCTCAGCCCGTCCACCTAAATAGCCATTTAAGTAATGCAACCTTTAAACATCACTCAATTAACCATTATCATGTACAAGAGATGTAAACAAGTCTCGAAAAGTTGGCCATTCCACATACCCATTCCATTTCCCGAGAATGTTGGAATAACAATTTCTGGTAGTTGAATTTGAGATTGAGAACTGTGATTTGCAACTAAATCCTTGAGATAAATCTTCAATTCCGATTTGAAGTCTAAGAACAGTTCCACAGTAGCCTCATACAGATCACCCTTCAGAAATGGAAATGATGAATTTTAATTTCTGTTACGGGTCTGGGTGTTCTATGTATAATAAGTATGTATTTAAAAAGTATATAAGTAGTTTATCAGTTACCTAGCACGCATACCACAAGCTTTGCTTACTTTGGGCCTAGATGGCGCTGTGTGAATTTGTCAACGATTATAAATATATTATAAAAAATATTTTAACTTGATGTCTAGTTGCACTCTAAGATACTTAATACAAAAGCTATGAGTCAAGCTGGGACAGGTGCAGGCGTCCAGGGTGGGACCGCTGTGCATTACATTGATAACGTTGTCATCTTGCTGGTGACTCCGGGTAGCGAATGCTACACATTTAGAATACCTTTTTGAACATTTAGCGTTAGCAGATTTAATGACAATCAGTGCATAACTTTCACGAGGGCTATTTCAGCAATGCCCAGGTCTTATCATGTATGAGCAAAACAGAATCATACTCGTAGATGACCATCTTGCAGTTCGGGGATGAAGTCTGCAGAGGTCGTCTATATATAAAAAAAACAGCGTAGGCCGCAGGACACTACCCTGCCGCACGCCGTAGGCAATTGTTTTATAGCTGCTTTATTGTCTACAGTGACGCAAATTATTGCCGTTTTTAAATTTTATCCTGACGTTTTGCCGCAAATACTACAATAAAAACTTATTCATCGAACTTCCTATACACATTTCACTTTTTCTTTAGGTAGGTTCCATGTTCCTGTAAAAATTCTTTCAAGTTTAATAACTGAATATTCGCATTTACATTCGTATTTGCGAATATTTGCGGTAGATATTCGCATCTGCATTAGGTTTCACGAATGTTAAAAAATGACATTCGTTACATAACAGTTGTCAGTCCAATTACCAACAATAAAAAATTTATACGGTTAGCAACGAATGCCCTGCGGTGCGAATGACCGAGCTGTATTCCCAAATTATACTTAGAGATTTACTCTAGAGTTTAAAGCCGGAATGCTCGAATACCTCTTAATTTTAAGGGCTCATTTGATATCATGCTATCCCTTTTCAATGGCAAAGATTGGAAATTGACAGCATGATCTAGGCGCCCTTAAAGTTAAGAAGCATTCCAGTACTCGGGCGTAAGTAAGCTTTGGTATGGTAACTGCCATTATTTAGAATAATTTTTTTTTGTATAAAATATACGCTATAGCACGCCATAATGATCTGCTAGCACAGTACGGCTAGCACAAGTTGCTGTCGCGCGCGATAAACGAGAAAAGGCGCGATCTATCACAAATGTGATAGCCTGCTGGACGGCTATCATACTTTTGACAGCCGTGCAGCAGGGCTAGCACATGGAATATATGAACGAATGAATGTTTATCGACATTCTTTACTGGACCTTAGCCCTAAATGTTTTAGGATTGTTGTGTGACATGCTAGAGACGTATACTGACGGATTTTGTTTTAAAGTATTGTATGGTTATAGTTGTGTTGACGAATGCTATTGGTGTGCGCGTGTACAAACATTTTTCAATTTACATTAGTTGTAAAATTATATGTGTGGGAGTGCCTCGCTCCCCGCCGATTATTTGGCAGAACAATTAGTTCGCAATCTGTAAGTGATGTCATCTTCGTTCTTGTTAAAACCTCTTTTTTTAAAGTTAAAAGGCTTTTGTCGAATATCCTTGGTAAGTCGCGGAAACTACTTTAATCGATTTTATGAATTTCAATGCATTTTCTATAAAAGGGTACTGGAAAAACAGTTGTTTATCTACCTGCCTCATTAAAGATAATTATTCGGAATAAATTATATGTTAACATATTTGCGCAAAATTTCATCACCGTTCAGTAGTTTTGTGCATTTAACCAAATTTTCTGGTTTATAGTAGGTATTAATAGGACCAGGACTTTATGTAGGCCATATTTACTAATGAAAATCCAATTTGATCGATATAAGTTTTATAATGCGTAGGGTATGTTGATACCTAGCTAATAAAACTTGTGGTAGGTATTAAAACTTATCTCGGAACAAAATGAAATTATTAACATGCCATGTGAGACGCAATTAGTTTAAAATTTACTTCAGTTAAATATTACGTAAGATTTATGGTGAGTATTTATTTATACCATATAGGTTCATAGTTTGCCAGTAAGACACGTCTGACCACCAGCCAAGATGACTGCCGTAGGAGAACCTATGTTTTTATTTTGTCATATGAAATTTGTCGCTACGACGAACCGTTTTCGATATAAGCGAAACCCTAAAAAAGGGGACTTTTAATAAGTACCGAAATCATTCTCTAACGACCCATGCTGGATTCCCGTAGGATAAGTACTTCACGAAACTTAGTCAATTTTAAAATGAAAATGTCATCTACAGATATAATAAGCAGCGTGTGTAGGCGTTCCACAAAGTGGACCGACGCCCTGGTAAAGATCGCAGGTGCCAGCTGGATGCGGAAGGCACAGGACCGGCCTTTGTGGAGATCTCCGGGGGAGGCCTATGCCCAGCACTGAGTGTCTTTCGGCTGATATGATGATAATGATGACAGATATAATCGTTAATTTTGTTTCAGAAGAACATGCTTCGACACGGGTGCAAGTGCATAGGGTATAAATGTTCTACATTGATATTGATTGCGTGGGGCACTGGAGTACTCCTATATTTACATAACGGTATCTCCGAAAGATCGAAGATAAAATTGAATAGTACTATTTATAAAGAATATGGTAATACCTTTGACTCGGTTATTAATACGATAGGTTGCACTATACCTTCAATTACTCTATACAATGAATTATCACTCAAGCTTATAAGGAGATCCATTACAATAAAATCTTGTGTAAACATTATACAACTAGTTGAAAGAAATGCCACGCATATGTGGATTGTAGAAAAAAATGGAATACATTATTTTTCATCTTCAGTCAAACATTATTCAAATAAGAAACCAAAAGTTGAATGTTTTTACAAGCCATTTTATCGGCCTTCTAAAATAGACAATGTTTCAGCAATGGTCGATGACCAAGTAAAGTTTAAAGCTGGCATAAAATTTTCGATAATCAAACCCAGTGATGAATTTATTTTTGTTGAATGCCAAATCTCTAACAAGACAGTTTATAGGAATTTTTTCCTATTCGCCCAAAAAAAGAGTTTTATACCTCGCGATGGTGCTGCTGGCCAGCTTAATCGAACTAATTCTGTGTATAATATTTTAGTAATTGGCCTTGACAGTATATCAAGATTAAATCTTCATAGAACAATGCCCAAAACTGTAACTTATTTGAAGCAGTTAGATGCAGTGGAACTTTTAGGATATAATAAAATTGGTGATAACACTTTTCCAAATGCTATAGGTATGCTGCTCGGAATCAAAGGAGACGAAATTAAAAATAGGTGTTACCCACATGTCGCAGCCACCTTCGATAATTGTCCACTTATTTGGGAATGGTATAAACAAAATGGGTTTTTTACCGCTTACGGCGAAGATGACGCCAGGGGAATCTTTAATGATGGTAAAAGAGGTTTCATGCATATGCCAACGGATTATTATATGCACCCATTTATGCAAGAACGAGTTCAATATTCTCCTGTCGTATGTCCATATGGACATCAAGTGACACTACGGTATATCGTGGATTTAACGGCAATATTGAATGCTGACCGGCTCTTTGGTTTTTTTTGGGAAAGCACCATATCACATAATTATCTCCAAGATGCAAAATTATTGGATCCTGATTACTTTAATCTTTTTAAGACGTTGAATGTCTCAAAATACTTAAATCAAACTATTTTATTCTTTATAAGTGATCACGGAATTCGATTCGGCCAGTATGCCAGGAGTCCTCGGGGCCGTATGGAATCAAGATTGCCGTTTCTATTTATTTTGACGCCACAGTCTTTTCGCAGCAAATACAAGGAGGCTTACAAAAATCTTAAGATAAACAGTAAGCGACTAACAACGCCGATGGATCTGCATGAAACGTTAATGGAATTGATAAGCTTGAAGTCAATTACTGATTCCGAAATTTTAAACCGAACAAGGGAATCCCATTATGGAAATAAAAGAAGCATGTCATTATTTCTCCCAATCCCTGAAACGCGAACATGCCGATCAGCCGGTATCGAAGACAGTTGGTGTAGTTGTCATAATGAGAAATCGGTGAACATCACTCTGAAAAAGGTGAAATCAGGGGCAGAGCTGATGATCAAGTACTTGAACACTTTGATGTTACCATATGACAAATGTGCTCAGTTGCATTTAGCAAAAATAATGGAAGCATTTGAGATAACCTCGGTCTACAATAGTTCTGATACATTATTGAGAATTGTAGTGGAGGTCAAGCCTGGTGGCGGAATTTTCGAAGGCACTGTTAGGCATGAGTTTAGGCGACTTTGGACTGTAGCGGGCTCTTTGAACCGACTAAACACATATGGGGGACAAGGTTTTTGTATAAAACAACATTATTTTAAGATGTATTGCTATTGTGAAGACGAGGAATCTTAGTAGATTCGGCAATTATACGATTTGGTGTACAAATATTTACAGCTGAACGCTCGTTGCAATAGCATGCCCCTTGATATGAGATGCATACGACAATCAACATCTTGGCGTTAAATCCCGATTGCCCTCCCGCGCAATCGAATATGTAGTTAAGTTGACATTCAGCAGCATTTGTTCACCTGCCATGTGAATCATCCATTAGTTTTACCTTCAAGTTAGTATGTAAGAGTCTCAAATAATTTATGTGGCGCTTGAACAACTTGCTTGCAAACCATGTGCTTACTTATTCTGTAAGACTTTGGTCGAACAAAAACATAACGGAAAGGTTGCTCAGGCTGGTAGGTAGTGGAGACGGCGCCAGGTGGCGGTATGTAACAGGCTCCAGGCAATGGCAAGCGGCTTGCGCCAGCTCAACCCCTTACGTAGTTTACGAATTTACAAAATGGTATAATAAACGTACACATCAGACCATTTTGCCATGCTGGTACCTAATTATATAGTTATACAAACCCTATCATATTCATATCTACCTAACCTATGAAGGAATATTTGAGATAAAAGGCGGGACAACTTCTATTGAATGAACATGGTGCTTAGAGTAGCCAAATGAAAGTGGCTGAAGGAAGAATCAACACCGGGGGAAACCTCGGATTTAATTACGTGGAACGTCTTTAAAATCACACTGAGTACGGTACTGACTATAATCTACTCTAACCGAAGTGGAAACACACCAGATGAGGAGTCAGTAGCTACAGTTCACCGGTAATGCGGCGGCGGCGGCAACGCGCGAGCCGTCGGCGGCGGCGTCATGCTGCTGACGCGCCGCGAGTTGAGGGCTCGCGCTCTAGCGCCGTCGCTGGGCACCCCTTATGAGTTGGTCCACGTAGTGCTGCCAGCAAGCGCTATTTGTGCGTTGCAGGACTTGCATGTCGTCTGCGTCTACTTGCCCGGCTCGGGGCCATCTCATGATACACAAGTTGAGCACCTCGCCTTTTACTTAACGGAATTCATTCATTCAAACGGGGGCAGATTATCTCATTGTCGGGGACTTAAACTTTCCTGATATTGACTGGAAATGTGATAGTGATGGGTTGTCAATGCTACCTTTTAACGTAACTAATAGATCTCAACGCAATTTTCTGGACGTAGTTTCAAGTTTTGGCCTAGAACAGTATAACAGCGTTTCTAACGACAATAATCGTTACCTAGACCTGGTTTTTTGTACTTTGGAGGTGACATCAACGAGATGTTCCTTACCAATTACTCGGGAAGATATGCCTCACCACCCGGCTATTGATTTGGAAATACCTAATTTAATTATAAAAAGCATGCTAAATAATCCTAAACGCAAGATTTACAACTTCAAAAAAGGTGATTATGAGGTGATTAGATCCCGTTTAAACTCCATTGATTGGCCAGCTAAATTTAAAAACGCAGACGTTGACGACATGTTGTCATGTTTTTATTCCGAGTTGCAACATATTATTGATGATGAAGTTCCCTCGTTTCTGAGTAATGGTACTAGTTATCCTATATGGTATTCAAGATCTCTTATTAAAATTATTAAAGAAAAATCAAAATTCCATGGGTTATGGAAACGGTTCGGTAATCCATTGGATTATGATTCTTTTGCCTTGCTAAGACAACGGCAAAAGAAGATACAAGATGGGGTGTTGGAGGAAGTATATGGATAGTTGCGAAAACGCCATAGCAACAAATCCCAAACATTTCTGGTCATACACTAACTCGTTGCGTAAGGATCGAGGAGTCCCAGTCCAAGTGTCATATGGCAACCATCTGGCCACCAGCGGTCCCGAAATTTGCAATGCATTTGTGGATTATTTCTACTCGGTGTACACGCAGTCTCAGCCGTGTCAAAAGGGTGACTTTGAATCTAACTCTTCCAACCATATTCATGAATTAAGTACGATTAATATTCCTCAGGCATTGGTGGCAAAACATTTGAAAAACTTAGATGGTAATAAAGGGTCTGGAAGTGACAAGATTCCTTCTATTTTTGCGAAATTATGTGCCAAGGAGCTGGCAATTCCTTTATCAATAATTTTTACACAGTCTATGCAGAATGGTATATTTCCCAAAGAATGAAAGGTAGCTTATATCACACCTGTTCACAAGAAGGGATGTAAACAAAATGTTGAAAACTACAGGCTGGTTTCCATTTTATCTGTTTTTAGTAAGGTTTTCGAGTCGATTGTTTATAACCAATTATATCCTGTAGCTGCGGCTTATATTCCAGACTCACAGCATGGATTTATGTTACTAACTTGGCCGAGTTCACCGATTGCGTAGTTCGCATTATGGACGCGGGGTGGTAGGTTGACGTCGTGTACACCGTACATGTTTTGATCGGATTGATCACGGCATTTTAATATCAAAATTGATTAGTATCGGTGTGCACGGCGACCTCCTACGGTGGCTCACTTCTTACATCGAGAATCGATCACAGGCTGTAAGAGTAGGGGTATATAAGTCTAACTTTAAACTAATACCGTCAGGAGTACCACAGGGTTCCCATTTAGGACCCTTGCTATTTAACATTTACCTGCATGACATAGTTAAATGTTTCCTACACTCAAACTGTTTATTGTATGCAGATGATAAGAAAATTTTCTTGCCCGTACGTAATTTGGCTGACTGTGACAAACTCCAGGGAGACCTTGATAGGCTCTCTTCTCTGTATATTGTGTTAAGAATCGGCTCGAGTTAAATATAAAGAAATGCGAAACTATCACATTTACTAGGAAGCGTAACTTTATGTCTAATAAATATGTACTTAATGAGATTATTATCCCCCGAGTCGACCTGGTCCGTGATTTGGGAGTAATGTTGGACTGCAAGTTATTGTATACGTCTCATTTTGACTAAATTACTAATAGAGCATTCAAAATGCTGGGGTTCCTTCATAGGAGTGGAAGAGCATTCCGGAAGGCGCATTCTTTAAAAACCCTGTATTTTTCTTATGTTCGAAGATCTGTGCTCCCACTTACGTGACCCACGTCACTCAACTGGAATCTGTACAGCTTTGTTTCACACGCCGATTGAATTGCCGTTTTGGAAAGCAAGAAAGCTATGCAGAAAGACTTACTAACTTTAATATGCTATCCCTCGAGAATAGACGTTTAATTGGCGACATGAAGCTGCTATATGATATAATAAACGCCACGGTCGACTGTCCTAGACTAATAGAGCGTATCGGTTTATGTGCTTTTTCTACTCGCACTAGGCACATGCGCTGCCTTTACGCTGATTTCGCTCACTCCAACTATGTGAGACATTCCGACTTGCATCGAATCATTCGAACTTGTGAGGATCGGTTCGGAAAGGCTGATATATTCTTTATGTCTCGTAACAAATTCATCAGTTTTGTTATTGACAACTTGCCCTTGTTTGATACCGAAGCTTAATAGAGCAGATTAACAAGATACACCACACACATCACTATAACACACAGACAGATACACGCACACGCCCTACCCTAACCCTAACGTAACTAATCTCTTTATACACACATTTATAGTGCAGGCATACCAATAGATTTATGAAATATTATTTTTAATCATTCCTTGTTATAATTACGGTATAATTTAAAATGTAATATGTCAAACTTAGTAATTGGCTGTATAAGTTTGTATTTATATTGATATGCATCTGGATGTAATAGCTGTTAAGATTGCAAAAAAAAAAAAAAAGGAAAGTAATCCAGGAGCTAGTAACTACGTCATATTTAAACCTATTCGAATACTGGCTTGCCTAAAGCCAAATTAAGCCTACACCTAACGACCCAACCGGCTTAACTTGCTAAAGCCTACACTTTCAGAACGATAACCCATCCTTAGAGCCTACTACTAAGTCAGTAAACATGACCGAAACGAAAATTTCTATTTTGTCTAACCTGAATAACTGCAAAACTATTAGTCTGAAACATGAATTTGGTGTCATTATTTAGTGAAACGTCTATCCATGCTTATGCTTTGCCTAATATAGGATGATAATTTTGACAACTATTTATTCTTGGTCCTTGGCGTACGCCTATAAAGTTCCGGGTTTTTTTTTGGTAAAATGTACTACGGATAATATCGTACTTCATGGACAGGTACAGCCCCTTTAGTGCCACGAATAACTAATAACAAAAGACAATCGAAAATCGGTATTCAAAGAAAATAATAGAACATTTAAAATTAACATTTAAGTACTTAATTATATTATTTTTTGTAACTTAACTCTAATTTTTTGTTTGGATTTCACCCTACGAGACCTTTTACAACAACGATTTCGACTCGCGCGTATTGTACGGAATAGGCTGACTGTGGAAGGGTTTTTAATGTCGTATTAGTGAATTATTAATTCAAAAGAAAATATATAGTTTATTTTGTAAAATACATACAGCATAACCATGCAACCATTGATTTCAACTTATATGAGAATGATAATCGGTAATCGAATAGATTCAATAACGATTTAACACCACCCCATTCCATAAATATTGTCCAAATTGCACCTTTTTATTTAGATAAATTATATGTATGTATGTATGTTTGTAAACTCTTTATTGCATAACAATTAAATACAGAAATACAAAGCAAAGGCGGGCTTATCCCACAATGGGATTTCTTCCAGCCAACTTTAGACCCTTTGAAAGGAAACCTAAAGAGCGGTGGGGGCAATACAGAGCACTTATAATTAAATTACATTTATTTCTACAGTATTTTATATATTTATTCGTATGGCAAAAATACAATATACGAGAAACACATTCAACTACAAATTTAAATCAAGCGAAGTCAGCCTACAGTATTAATTAACCTAAACAGAAACGCAATTATGTTTAATTTTGAACATGGTAGTCCTCTATATAAATATATAAATAGATATTAACATAATATATACCATACAATATAAATAAATACAATACTATACATATATAAAATAAAGCTCTATTAACTGCTGAGAAACTGCTTCTTCAGAAGTTCTTTGAAGGAGAATTGTGTTCGAGCATTGTGTTGTGAATGTCGTCTGGCAGAGAGTTCCACAGGCGCGCAGCATACACTCAAAAATATTTCCCATAGGCAGTTGAGCTATATGTGGGAATTGCCAGTGGAGTTCTCTGCGAGGGCGCAAACGAGGATTTGCCGACGGACGGAATTCGAACATCTTGCGGAGGTACAGAGAAGCTGCGGGATAATTGTTGTAGACAAACTCAATAAATACTAGCAAGAATCACCGCCCTATCACGTGTGAGTCGTGAGTTACACTGGATAGAAATGCGCGGAAGCGCGCGTTGTGTATATGTAAAAGGGTGTCCCTCCCCTGCCGCCCCACTCGCCTCCGACGCAAATTTAAGGTCAAAACGGCGAGCTGCCTATCTTCGGACAGAGGATAAGTATGGTTATTCAACGAGGCAATGCAGCATGTTTTCTGGGCACTATTCCGAGGGGCAGGCAGCGGCGTGGACGCCGTTTTGATTTTTAATGTTTTCCTGATAGTGCTTCGTCATCTTGGCGTTAATGTATCGATTGTGCTTTCGCGCACGTAGGCTCGGGGTCCGCCTTGACCATGATCCAGGGCTAGGCAGATCAAATAATTAAAGTGGAGCGACTGCCATCTGACCTCTGTGACCCTGCTCCCAGGGGAATCTGACCAGATTAAATAATTCAGTCGCCTGAATGTGCAGGTTTCATCACAATGTTTTTTCCTTTACCATAACAGCAACAGCAGCGATTAGCATTCAACGAATGTACAAAACTTAGAAAAGAGTAAACGGTACATGGCTGCAGGGGGATTTGAACCCGTTACCTCTCGCTTACGAGTCGGGTACCTTAACCACTCGGCCATCGTTGCTCCATGCTTAATCTTACATAAACTGTTTACCGTCTAAGCGAATAAAATCAGCGTGAGACGACCATGTTTGTCACAAATATAGGTTTATAGAGGAAATCAGCCTTCTATAAGTTATCAAGCCGTTATTGAGCGTTTTAGCGCTAATTAATATGTTTAATAAATGTATACCGAACATAATAATTGAAATAAAAATTCGTAAAATTAAAAAAAACATGCTTAACAAAAGGTCTTGTCAAAATAAACGTGATCTAAAAATAATTACATCAAAAAACCTAATCATACGTTCAAAGATCACTTTAGAAACTATGAAATACTCTAAAACACGGTTTCATTAAATTCATTACATAAATGGCCGACTTCACTTGAAGTAATTTCTAGCTTTTAATAAATATTTTTCTCAAGTATTGTATTTTTTACACACGAATAAATAAATAAATAACATAAATAGAGTAAAACAATCGACAAACGAAATTAAAACAGTTTGGCAAATTATAAATGACGAAACAAATAACATTACGAATAAAATAAAAATCTTATGTCTTAAAATTAATTAGTAATAAAATGGTAAATAACCCCCATCAAGTTGCTAATATCTTTAACGACTACTTCGCGTCGATTGTCAAAACACTACTCTATACCGTAATTAACCCTATAGAAAACTCTATGTAACAGAAGAGTTAACCGTGCCCTTCACGCTCCTTATAAATCAAGCCTAAAATAAAAGTACTTTACCAGCTCTTTGAAAATTGCTATATTTAAACCTATCCCAAAAAGTAAATTTAGATGATTCTAATCAATACCGCCCTATAGTAACGCTTTAATCAATACATTAGGAGGAACATTTTGCATAGGCAATATTCACTATAATGAAAAACCAATTTCATTGATATCAATTTTTTATTGCGCAGGTAAAAATAAACGTAAAATAAATCTTGTGGTACTGAAATTTATTTCAGAACAAAATGAAATTATGAACTAGCCGTTTGAGGTGCAATTAGTTTAAAATTTACCTACTGCAGTAAAATAATATGTTTAATGTAAAATTTAGGGTGAGTATTTATTTATATTTACGCAAATAAATAATAATAAGAATTATTTGCATATTACACCGTGAGATTATGATAATCGTTAGTTTATGAGCTGTATGAGCTATAATAGGTCTATCTACTTATGCTTCTGATTTACTTTACGAAAGGTCGAATAACTGTATAGACAGGTATTCGTTTAGCTTCAGGAATTCGTCACAGGACTCGAGTTGTAAGTTTGTGACAAACAACGCCAACCAATCTAATTTAAACCTGATATTTAAAAAAGTGTTTCTTCAAAATACAATGCGTTTATTAAAGGGCAAAAATATTTTCAATATAAATATCAAAGGGATTCGCTTTGGTTATTTGCAAAAAATGATGAATGGAGTTCTAAATACAATTGTGAACAGCCAGATGTCCAAAAGGCTCGCCTTGCAGTTCATAGAGGAGTGCTCGTTCCAACATTGATTTATGGAAGAATAAGTTGGATATTGCAGAAGATGGTATATAAGATAACGAGGAGAGAGAAAGGAATGTAGAAATGGTTTGGTAGACAAGATGATGAGAAGAGATTAACGAAAAATATTTAGAGGTATATTAAGATAGGAGGTGGATGGGGAGGAAGCGGAAGAGAGAGAGGGAGCGGATCGCATATATTTTAAGTTCAACTGACAATCTAGTTATGGTACATAGTGAACACTAACCGATGCTCTTACGGCGAGGGAAGATATCATGATGAAACCTGCACATTCAGGCGACTGAATGTGTAACCATGATCCAATCTGGTCAGGTTACCCTGGTAACAGGGTAACGGATGTCCGATGGCAGTCGCGCCACTGTTATTCCCTGATATGCCAAATCCTGGATAATGGTCAAGGCGGAACCCGGGCTCTCGTGCCCTCGAGCACAACCGGGTAATTAACGCTAAGATGATGTTTATCATTGTTGTCTTCATTGATGAATGTGGAAGATGTGAGACTGGTTTGTCAGAACTCTCAAAGCCGTAGTGAGTGGAATAATGTGGGCTTCACTTACCCCTACGCGAAAATATGTATGTTTGTACAATACTTTATTTTGCAAGGGTTGCCTGGAAGAGATCGCTTGTAGCGATAAGGCCGCCTTTGCCCACAATGTTTAAATATACCTGTTAAATGTTCTTTCCTGTAATTTTGTGTGCAATAAAGAGTTAATCTATCTAGCTATCAATCTATCAATTTTTAAATTGAATATGTAATCTAATCTACATACATTAATTTACACACATTAATTTTGTTTCAGTAGAACATGTTTCGAAGCGAGTGCAAATGCATGGGGTATAAATGTTGTATTCTGATGTTGATTACGTGGTGCACTGCAGTACTCGTATATCAACATAGCGGCATCTCCGGAGGATTGAAAATAAAACTTAACAGTAGTATTTTTAAAGAACATGGTAATGCTGTTGACGCAGTTATTAATACGGTAGGCTGCATTATACCTTCAATAACTCTATACGATACAGTATCGCGCAAGCTTATGAAGAGAGCTTTTAAAATAAAACCCTGTGTAAACATGATACAATTAGTCGAAAGAAATGCCACGCACATGTGGATTGTTGAAGAAAATGGAAAACATTATTTTTCATATTCAGTCAAACATGCAAATAAGAAACCAAACATAGAATGTTTTTACAAGCCATTTTATCGGCCTAATAAAATAGACAATATTGCATCAGAAGTGAACGACGAACGACTAAAGTTTAAACCAGGCATACAATTTTCGAAAATTAAGCCCAGTGATGAATTTATTTTGGTTGAATGCCAAATCTCTAACAAAACAGTTTATAGGAACTTGTTTCTATTCGCTCAAAAAAAGAGTTTTATACCTCGCAATGCCGTGGGCGCTGCTGGCGAGCTTGATGAAACTAATTCTGTGTATAATGTTTTAGTAATCGGCGTGGATAGTGTATCAAGATTAAATCTTCATAGAACAATGCCCAAAACTGTGACTTATTTGAAGCAGTTAGGTGCAGTTGAACTTTTAGGGTATAATAAAATTGGTGATAATACTTTTCCAAATGTTATAGGTGTGCTGCTCGGAATCAAAGAAGATGAAATTAAAAATGTATGTTACCCACATAGTGGAGCCAGTTTCGATAATTGTCCACTTATTTGGGAGTGGTATAAACAAAATGGATTTTTTACCGCTTATGGCGAAGATGGAGATCTAGGAATCTTTAATTATTATAAAAGAGGTTTTATCAATACTCCAACGGATTATTATATGCACCCATTTATGTATGAACGAGCTAAATATTCCCCTGTCGTATGTCCATATGGTCATCAAGTGACACTACGGTATATCGTAGATTTAACGGCAATATTGAGTGCTAACAGACTCTTTGGTTTCTTTTGGGAAAGCACCATATCACATAATTATCTCCAAGATGCAAAATTGTTGGATCCTGATTACCTAAATTTTTTTAAGACGTTAAAGGACTCTGAATACTTGAATCAAACTATTGTATTTTTTATAAGTGATCACGGAATCCGAGCCGGCGAGTATGCCAGGACTCGTCGTGGCCGTATGGAATCAAGGTTGCCGTTTGTGTTCATTTTGACGCCACAGTCCTTTCGCAGCAAATACAAGGAGGCTTACAAAAATCTTAAGATAAACAGTAAACGACTTACAACGCCGATGGATCTGCATGAAACGTTAATAGAATTGATGACCTTAAACTCTATTACTGATTCCGAAATTTTAAACCGAACTAAGGATTTCAATAATTTAAATAAAAGAAGCATGTCATTATTTCTCCCTATCCCTGAAACACGAACATGCCGATCAGCCGGTATCGAAGACACTTGGTGTAGCTGTCATAACGGAAAACCGGTATCCGTAACCTTAAAAAAGGTGCAATGGGGGGCAAAGTTGATGATCAAGTATTTAAACAAATTGATGTTGCCATTCGAAAAATGTGCTTATTTGAAGATAGAAAAAATAATGGATGCTTTTGAGATAACATCAGTCTTCAATAGTTCTGTTACAATGATGAGAATTGTAGTAGAGGTCAAGCCTGGCGGTGGAATTTTTGAAGGAACTGTAAGGCATGAGTTTAACAGGTTTTGGTCTATAGGGGGCCCATTGAATCGACTGAACGCATATGGGAAACAAGGTTTTTGTATAAAACAATATTATTATAAGATGTATTGCTATTGTGAACACAAGGAATCTTAGGCAATTATTTTGTTCGTAATCAGTACTGAGTTAGTGACTTTAATGACAAGAGTTCGACCAACTATACCTTGGTAGAACTTATCAGAGTTCGGAAGATTGTTATTTTTTATATTTTCGAGAGTGTTACTGATCGAGAGAGTATTACTGTAATAACAATCTTATGGCGATTTACTCAGTTAATTAATACAAAAAACCAATTCGATTGAATTCTTTTTTATTATGCGTAGGATTATTACAGTGGTAGGCACGTAATGAGACTTAAGATATTAATCTTATCTCGGAACAAAATTAAATTAAGAACATTCCGTGTGAAACGAAATACCTTTTTTAATTCATAAAATATTTAATTATAGTATGTAATAAATTGGCCCTGTGTTGACCGATAGAGTGTTGTATCAATATCATATATCCATTGTTTGGGAGTGGTAAAAGCGACCTAATCCCAATTCGTTCAGGAGCTTTTGTAACACCGCAAAGGTTTCAGTCAGACAAGTACCTAAGTCAGACAGCCTGTATGTAATTATTCTTGACAGACAACCAACGGCCATATAATGTTTCAGGTTCACAAAACTAGATACAATTAATTATGAAGTACATTATAAATAAGTTATAATTAGTTTGAGCTAAGTAGAATGTACCCGACTGAATGTGAACACAGCATGCTATTGCATTATTGATTTTTATTAATACGTAGATGTCTAAAGGATCATAGGGGTTCACCCTGATTACTGATTTATTTTATAGCATTGTTCAATTTTGCGCTTTAAATTGCTGAGGTCACAGAACCAAACAAAATATCAAAGCTATTTCTAGTACTGTTGCAAAAGGAACACATGCGGTACACAGGACTGTGAACGCCCAAGTTTGTTCAACTGAGAGGAAGTGCAAAGGTCTATCGGTCATGCAGGCGGCCGCTGGGTCGCGGTACGGACAGGCGAATGTGTTCGAGAATAACCATTAATGAGCAAGAACCGAAACATTATGTTAAGTAACTTACGATGTCTATGCAAAAAACTGATTTTAAAATGTGACAACCGTGATTTGTAAGAGATGAGTTGTTTACATTTGAAATTATTGTAAGTTAAGTAATCTAGGAAACCTTTTAGACGCGCTCAATCCTATTTGAGTGGACTTGGTAGCCCGGATTCCAAACGGTCGAGCAATATTACGATATGCTGCTAAACATTATAGAGCAAAATCGATTTAGATAGCTCTTTAAAGAGTTTCATTTAGAACCACTAGCTGTACAATGGGCAATGTTCTGCGGAACTTTATGATCTGGTGACCACAGATAGACAGACGCGGCGAGGGACTTTGTTCTTAACCCCCAACGAAAATAGAGGGGTGTTATTTACCCCCGAAAAAAATGATATGGGTGCTGTAAGTTTGTCGTGTGTATTTGTTTATCTGTGGCTTTGTGTGTCTGTGGCATCCTAGCTCCCAAAGGAATGGACCGATTTGGATGCGTTTTCACTATTTGAAACTCGTTTAATCGACATTTTATTAAAATCGTTTATGTAGTTTATAAATTATTGGAGTTTACGTAAACTTGGTCGGGAGTTATTACACTTTTTCTGTTGGTTAGGCTAAATAAAATGTAACTGTATTCAAAGACTTCTTGAGTGTCAAAGTAAAAAACGCGTTTTCTTTGGGTCACCTGCCTGTTAGACTTGACTCAAGTAACAAGTAACAAGCGGTACCGATAGGTACTTGAATAATATCTATCAAACGCCAACCTACGTAGCCACTAGCTTATTTTATGGCTCACATGCGTCATATGTATATAAAACAAGTTTATCACATGCATAAAAAATAGACCTTGCACGCTTGGCTTAGGTAACAATTTATTACCTTTCTTGCTACGCATTTGAAGAGTTATTGTTGTGTATCGATAGCACGAGTGGTCTTATAAACTTGTATATATTTGGCAGTACTAAAATAGGTCAAAATATATATCCGTGTGTAAATAAAAACCTATGGCATTGAACCAATAATTTTAAAAAAGTATTAAAAATGCTAAAAACCCCGACTACTATTCAAAACTGAAAACTTAGAAACAAGCTGGTGTAAGTGAGAGGTGTATAAAGTGCAAACGTTAGTTTAATTTAAACTTGAAAGCAGCCGGGGATCCATTTTTATATAAGTCACGAATACTTAATATTTATGAAAATTTATTAAAATGGATCCCCACCTGCTTTCAAGTTTAAATTAAGCTAACGTATGCTCTTTATACACCTTTTTACATACACCATTAGGCTTGTTTCTAACTTTTCAGTTTTTAGTAGCAGTCGGGGATAGTTATTGTCTAACTTTTTTTATTTTCTGCTTTTCATATTTATAGTACCATGAAAGTGTAAGTGAAGTGAAAAAAGTGAGAATGGCTGCTAACTAACTTTAAATAGTTGTAGATCCTAAACGGTCATTATAAATGAAAATGGTAAGAAATATAGATGATTTTTCAATACCCATTCAACGATACCCCACATGACATAGTTTGTCGATTTTCATTTATTATTTTAGCTGGCAATCGCCATCACCACAAAGGAACAAACATACAAATATAAACGTCGCAAAATCGGGTAAAAATTAGGGTCACGAATAAAATATCAATGAAGAAATGACTCAAAAATCTCTTAATCTCTTAAAAGGTCATTGACGCATTGCGATCAATTATAGGTAAAAGTACAGAAGACAGCAAATCAACCAACCCGAAACCAGTACAGGAAGATGTAAGATATCTATATAAGCTCCTTTTATACTGTTTTTGGATAGGTTGGCTTGTTGGCTTCGTTCTTCTGTTGGTAAGGTTAATGCCGTTATTGTAGGTATTTCAAAAGATTCAATAACTAGAACAATGTGAATGCATGAGGTGCAAATTGTGCTAGGTAGTATTTAGTGGCTACGTTTATGTAGACAATATTATAATTCATTTAGTTAAAATTATGACGTTATACACTGCGGGGTTGATAGTCCGCAGCTGTTATCCAGGGTGTTACTGTGCGCGGGGATCCCGGGCACAGCAACACCCTGATAAATAGGGCTATAGACTTTTGAACTTGCATGCAAGTTCAAAACTTGGCACTTTTATTTTGTTGAAATTTTATCCGCTGTATTCTTGCAAATAAAAACTTATTTATTTATTTATTTTACAATTAAAAAAACTTGAATGCATGTGGGTGGGTCCCATATGCATTCAAATTTTTGAATAGGTACAGTCTGATCCCCAGCATATGTCACCAGGCCTATTGATGGTTTTGAATACATATTAACTGCACCGTTCTATGAATCAGACCAGTTTTAATATTTTATAAAAAATGGGTAAATTGACACATGCCGACGTTGGAATTTGTGTGTAACTTTAGGTCCCCCAGAATTTTATGTTGAGCTGATATCTTTTTTGGCATCGCATTAGTGTCCATGTGCTTTTTTGCTACGAGACTTTTGTGACAGGCGATGGCGCGCCTGTCGATGTGTGTTTAATTATATTTTTTACCACTCTAGATTCCAGATTATTTTAAGCCAATAAATTTTAAGAAACATCAGTAAGTCATCTTCGCCAACTAGTCGAAATATTGACTTACTCAACAATATAAATTATATAATTAAAATGTAAATCCTTAATTAAATAAAAGAACATTTATGTAATGAGCAGTGTCTATACCTATTCGCAATTTTTTTCTTTTTTAGGTTAAGTGCAATAATGAAACATGCTAACATAACCGCAATTATGTTTCAACCCAATCGCCCACATATTCATGACAGTGTTACCTACACTACAGGCGGAGAAAAATATAGTCTATCAATTTAAGTTGCAGTTTTGTTGTACCTACGTCACAAAACAATAATATTGTTAATTTTCCCTTGCAATAATTGTTTAGGCTCACTATTAGCGACATGTGCCACGATGTCTATCATCAAAACTAATAGACCACTTTTTTGGCCATAAACAAATCAATCGCGTGAAAGGGAAAGGCGTGCTTCAACCGTTTCTATGAAAATGACCTACTGATTGTTTTGTGCACTGTGGCTGAACTTTACATTCTCAGTTAAATTTAATTCCACTTTCAGCCGGGCGCAAAGTCTCGTGGCCCCGACACTACTCATTAATATTTTTTTAATTATACCAAATGAAATGGCGAAATTAGAAACTACGACCACCAGATTGTCAGTGTCTATGGTGTCTTTCTACATTCGAATGCGATGATGGTGACAAATGTCAGTTCTCAGACAAGTTGGTCGATCTGGGGGGTCTAAAAAAGCCACATTGGGTGTTTCATATTAAGATCACAATTTGTTTCATTTTGCCAATCGCAAAATGGCCACTTTGCCGGTGAAACCCAAATGATTCATATTGCAATTTACCAAATTTGACAGTTTTGTACGGAAATTCGTAAAACGGTCTACTTACTAGGAATTGCTACGCTTGTCAAATAGCAGAATCCTGGCCACCCAATGTGGATTTTTAAGACCCCCAGGTCTATGTTTATGTCAATGATTATTGGTTACAAATGGAGTATTATTTTAAACTTAATTTATTTAAATCTCACATGACGGTGTTTCATACTTATGTTATAGTAAGTAAAGTAAGTCCACTCACAATTGAGCCACAGTAGTTGCCTACAAGGGTAGGTAGGCGGCCCATGTTACTAGAGACTAAATTTAAACGTTGAACGACGACTCCTCAGAGTATCCGTAGTTACCTTGACTGATCGTAATACTCCAAAGTGCATAGAAAGAAATAGTAATTTAAAGTTACAATAAATGGTATTTTAAAGTTTCATCATTGCGTAATAACTGTTAGTTATTGGTCGTAACATGTTTTGATATTGGGCCGACGTAAACGATCGTAATGTCAATGTCTAGTATTATGTCTGGCCACGACGGTTTACAGTGCATAGCTGACTCGATAAATTATATTTGAAATTAATAATAAATTTATTTTTTATTGTAATAAATTAAGACCACGTGGACTTAATCACTGATTACTTAAAGGGTTTATATTTTAATTTATTTAGGCCCATTTTTTGGGTGATTCCGAGATAGTATTTATACTTGTACGATCTCCAACCTGCTTGTCAAGCGTGTGGATTATGGCAATAACCTCCTCATTCGTGGAAGAGGCCCTCAGACCAGCAGTGGACTGTAATGGGCTGTGATGATGATTATAAGTACTTGTCTTGGACCTGTGTATTAAGCTGTAGCCCTTTAAGTCACTGGCGGTTCTGGTTAAATAGGAGTTGTGTGGTAGGTTTTCACTGTTCCAACAAAGTATTAAATTATTGAGTGTTTAACACAATTTTTTAAATATATCGCGGTTATTAGCACGATAGGTTTCTAAAATTTTTTTTGTTCTAATCCCATACAACAAATTTCTGAATGAATGAATGAATTACATATTTCTTCAAAATGTAGTATAATAAAGATTTTACAATAAGATATGTACTCGCTTCTCACACTTTACCAGAATCTGGCATGCAATATTTAAAGTAATTGGTTAATCTTGTTAATAGCAAAATTTATTTATGAAGTCACTACTGTAGAAATATTTTTAAGAATTACTGATCAAAATGATTGTTTTAACCTAAAATACCCGTGTATCAAGCGGCTATCTTGTACATCGATTTGCGTTTTTTAAACGTAGCCCAACCACTATGTGGATGGACACTCATAATTTAATACCTATAACCTAAAGAGTGTGTGTGTGTGTCTTATAGAGTTTCATATACTACTCCATTTTTTATTTGACTTTACTCACTAATCAATGTTTTTTTTCAGCAGAACAAGATGTAGGTGCAGGGGTTATAGACGCTCCATGACGGTCTTGATAATGTGGGCCATCGGAATATTTGTATTGATGTTCCAGTATCCTTATATCTCGGGAGGGTCAAAGGTCCAATTAAATAGTAATTTCAGTGTTAATACGCTCGCTACAAATACTGGACCAAAACTTATTGACACAATAGGTTGTTCTATACCTTTAATCAGTCTTTACGATGAAGTGTCTACCAGAAATTTGAAGAAATATCCTGTTATAAGAGATTGTCCAAAAATAAAACCTTTGGTTGAAAGAAATGCCACTCATTTATGGAAGGTCAAAGATAATGAAAAACTCTATTACAATTCTACGAATTCGAGGACCAAACCGGTTGTAAACTGCTATTATCAGCCGTTTTATAGACCCTCACATATTAAGGATATTTTATCTTACGATGTCGATAGACGGGTTAAGTACGGCCCTAGTAATAGATTTTCTATGATCAAGCCCATCGACGAATTTATTTACGTTGTGTGTTTAATCGAAAAGAAGGTAATTTATAAGAATTTCTTTTTATTCGCTCAAAAAAAGAAATTTTTATCACACGATAAAGTTGTTCCAAAATCACAAAATAATTCTCTGTATAACGTGTTAATAGTTGGAGTAGACAGTGTTTCCAGATTACATCTTTATAGAACTTTGCCCAAAACTGTGGATTTCTTCAAGAAGCTAGATGCTGTTGAACTTTTGGGTTACAATAAAATTGGTGATAATACTTTTCCCAATGTTGTGGCAATCCTACTCGGATTGACAATAAAAGAGATGAAACATACATGTTTCCTTCACGGTGACGCCAGCTTTGACAATTGTCCGTTCATGTGGGAGTGGTATAAGCAAAATGGCTTTTTTACAGCCTACGGGGAAGATGTAATAAGAGGAATTTTCAACTTTTACAAATTAAGAGGATTTATCCATACACCTACCGATTACTATACGCGCACATTTGTTCATGAAAGCGCTAAATGGCAGAAAACTTCTTATAAAAATCCATGTTCAGATGGAAAGTATCCACCCCAAATTATGTTAGACTACATTGTAGATTTAAGTGCAATATTGAAAGATAGAAGACTCTTTGGGTTTTTTTGGGAAAGCTTTATAAGTCATGAAGAATTTCAAGACGCGAAGAAACTCGATCTTAATTACTTAAATTTCTTTAAGAAATTAAACACCTCTAATTACTTGAATCAAACTATTGTGTTTTTTGTAAGTGACCATGGAGCTCGATTCGGGGAATACGCTAAGACGCATCGAGGTCGTATGGAATCCAAATTGCCATTTGTATTCATCTTGGTACCACAGTCCTTTCGACATAAATACAGGACGGCCTACGAAAACCTCAAACTAAACACCAAGCGTCTAACGACAACATTTGACTTGCATGAAACGTTAATTGAATTGATAGAACTAAAAACAATTACTGACGCCGCTATTTCAAATCGAAGTGACGAATTTGATAAAAGGAATAAGAGAGGCAAAAGTTTGTTTCTCCCTATCCCTGAAACGCGCACATGTGGAGCAGCTGGTATTGAAGACATTTTCTGCAGTTGTCATAATGGAAAAAATGTATCTGTGACTGGGTTAGAAGTGCTTTTGGCTGCGGAGGCTTTGATAAAACATCTAAATAATTTGTTGATTATTTACAACAAAAAATGTGCTCCGTTGAAAGTATCAAAAGTAATTGATGCTTTGGAGGTCACCACAAACCACACTACAATGTTGAATAGCACTGATACGTTGATGACAGTTGTGGTGGAAGCTGAGCCTAGCGGCGGATTATTCGAAGGTACTTTGAGGAAAGACAAGCGTTTGTGGATTGTAACAGGACATGTTAATCGCCTTAACCTGTACGGAAGGCAATCTTTATGCATTGACGACTATATACATAAACTGTACTGCTACTGTACTAAATGAAATAATCCCTGTTTTCTATAGTTCATTTAGTAATTTTCTTCTATCGATGTAAGCTATCGTGCTAATCGGTAGTTTTAACTATAAGTATTACTAATTGTACAAAAGTATATCGTTGATACTCAGATTAGACCAATTTAGGGGCTATCTGTATCCTTAAACATATTAAATTAATTATTTTTAAAGACAAGTTGTTAAATGTTGTAAAAGTTAATTGTTGAGAAATGTTATGAGATAACGTACTGGTAAAAATGTGGTAAAGTGACGATACTAATGACGTACGGTCGAATCTCACCGGGGCCATAAAATTAATTTTTAATGAAAATTTTGTATGGCGCGGAGGTTGTCTAACTAACATGGTCGTTGTTTCGCTCCTCGTTATCTAGCCCCTCTGTGACAGAACGACGGTTTTGACAGATTCGGTATTTTGATTAAGGTTTCAAATAAAACAGTGTCATTACCACATTTCCGATACCTGTTAAGGAAATGTATGGAATTCCTAGGAAAATTGTAAATAAAATTTTTTCACACATTCCTGTCAGTTTTAGGTAATATATACATTTTCTAGGAATTCTATTGGCATAATGACGTTTTATATAAATGTCTTTTTGGTTATATAGTGTCTTTTGTTTGCTGCAAATTCCTCTCGTAACTTACAAATCCATCAGTAAAATTTAAAAAACATCGAGGCAAAGTTTATATAATTTTACAGAGATACAAGATAGAGGTGAACAACAAATACACCTGTATGCATAAACTGTTGGTACTGCTACTGAACTAAATAAGTAACTCATTAGTATAACTAGAAAGGTCACAGCTAGGGCTTGCAAGTCGAATATTCGAATATTCGCCTAATTTCAATATTCGAATAGTAATTTAGGAAATATTAGAATATTTAAAAACAATCAGAAATTATGTACTCGTGTCTTGATTTTGTGGTATTTAATCAAACGGATCGTGTGAACGCGCCTACCGAATGCTCGGTAACTCGTACCTGAGTGTTCTGCTATGTAAGACGCATTATGTCTGATATAATATTTTAGCTTAAATATTATTAGATTTAAATTAGTATAACTTATCTCATGATAAAAATTGTTTCCTTTTTATTGTTAAGTCAAAACTTTAAGGGTCTCACTGCTAATTCTGAGGACCTTACGAGGCGACCTCGCGTGAGGTGACATGAGGCGAGGCAGGCCCTCTTCACCCTCGCGAGGCAGGAGTTTTGTATTGTGCTTTGTTCTAGAATTCTCGGAAGGGAATCGCGAGGCAAGGCGACCGATTACACTCTCACCTCGCGAGTGTTACTAAATTATTATTTCCATTATTTCAGTTGTTTGAGTGTATAGTAATTGAATTATGGTTTATTTTATACTCATATTAAATGTATTCAAAGGTGCGGCAAAAGGTTTCTAAACCTTAAAATAAAGTAAATAAAGCAGTTAAACCGAATAAACCACAATTCGCCGCTAAATGGCGATGTTTTGTGATCTTGTGATTTTTCTTTTTCATTTTTATTTATAGCCGTGTGGTGACCGGTAGAGTAGAATAGCACCAACCCCTTACACTCGTGGGTGTCGTACAAGGCGACTAACGTTTAGAGGCAAAATATCTAGTCTCCATAAACTGGAAAATGGGCAGCAGCGTTTTTCATTGTTATGTTTGCAACACTGCGATCTCCAACCCGCCTGCCAAGCTTGGAGATAATGGCAATAACCTCCCCTTTTGCGGGAGAGGCCCAAAGTCCTGTAGTGGACTGTTATGGGCTGTGATGATGATGATGATTTTTATTTATATTACTATCATGTAGAAATCCATTTCACGCTCATTTGGGTACATTTACTAACGGCCAGTTGCACAAACTTACATAAAACAAAAATGTTTAAATCCTAATTCCAGATTTCGAATAATATTGGAATATCACCAGCAAAAATATTCGAATATTCGAATACATAAATTTTCGAATATTTGCATGCCCTAGTCACAGCACAACATAAACAAAAAAAGAAAAAGACATATCAACACATATAATTACATACAGACTGTTTCAAATTGTTGCCATACTAATAGTGTCGATTTGGTATTGCCGATCTGCGGCCCTCCTAGTTGATAAAAGGACCTCGCTCAGCATAAGCCGTGGCCAAAGCCACGGCGCTGATCTTTCGTGGGTCCCGCGGAGTGAGGTCCGGACTGCTACCCCCTACTACGTGCGTTTTTCATTGCCTACCTACAGTAAATAGATAAAATGTATGTTAATGTAATAAACTGTAATATCATAAGAATAATGTATAAATAAATGTATATAATGTGTACGTGTGAGGTGAAATGCCTATGAAATTACTAGATGAATTATTCCCTCTTGTCGATGGTTCGTTTAGTAATTTTCGTCAAAGATATCGTGTTTATCTGTGTTTTACTGTAGGTAGTATTACTATTGTATAAAATGACATTGTTGATACTCAGATTAGACCTATGTTGGGGCAGTGTTCTTAAAAATAATAAATTAAATATTTTTAAAGACTGTTTTTCAATTATAATGCTATAAGATATCGTACTGGTAATAACGTGGTAAAGTCAAGATTCGGTTGACGTAGGGTCGAATTCCGCCGGGGTCATAAAATATTTTATAGTTTATTTATGTAGATATATATCACCTAGAAAAATATGAATTGTATACATTTCCTGTATGCAATGGCGATCCAATAGTCAAAACTTCGTAGGAAATATAATTATTTATTTTCTATGCATTACACGCAATTCCTAAATAGTAGCAAGAGGTTATCCGGCGCTCAAAAATACTAGAGTAGAAGCCGCAAGAGTCATTTTACAAACGCGCGCCAGTTTCTAAAATGCAATTCCGAAGAAGCAAATGTAAATTTTGCTTTGGCACTCACTGAGTTGCCAGTCTCTACCGTTCGCTTCGCTCGATCGATCAACTGAGGGCCTAGTGTGAGTTCCGCTTCGATTTTACTTAACTATCGCGTTTGCGTTTACGTCGAAATTAGTATGAAGAAAAAAACTTCATTTACGTACCACTAGGCGGCGCTATATATTATTTCATACTAATTTTCACGTAAACGCAAACGCGATAGTAAAGTAAAATCGAAGCGGAACTCACACTAGGCCCTCTGGTCGTTGTTTCGCTCCTCCTGTGACAGAACGACTTGGTTCCGACTGGTTACGCCTTACGACTGAAACTCCCCGCTCTTACTGAGCATACTACTTCCTACATAACGCAGACGACAAAACAGATCCTCGAAGATGGATAGCGGCTATAGTCTGGGACAGATTCCGGGTTGTCTGTGAGTTAATGATCATCAATATGATCAACAATCTCCTCAAACTGTGTACGCATCATCATCACAGCCCATAACAGTCCACTACAGGACTTTGGGCCTCTCCCGCAAAAGGGGAGGTTATTGCCATAATCTCCACGCTTGGCAGGCGGGTTGGAGATCGCAGTGTTGCAAACATAACAATGAAAAACGCTGCTGCCCATTTTCCAGTTTATGGAGACTAGATATTTTGCCTCTAAACGTTAGTCGCCTTGTACGACACCCACGAGTGTAAGGGGTTGGTGCTATTCTACTCTACCGGTCACCACACGGTGTACGCATGTGTACGCATGTCTTATATGATCTCAGTTTCAACTCGAAACCTTCCGCTAGGACTCGAATCGGCGCCAGTCACCGTTTTTATATCTAGTCGGCAGCGTGCCCCACAGCAAGTTTGTCATAGGTCATAATGCTATAAAAATAGCCAAAGTAAACTAATCTTGCTGTGCATCAGAAATACCTCGAGTGAAACGATGGGCCAGTATATTACCTCCAAAGGATAAGGATCAGCGCTCCCGTTCAATATCCTGGTCTTCCGTTAGAATGTGACCCAGATACCCAAATTGAGAAACACAGCTTAAAGGCAATTAATTAACGAGTAGGTGTGGTACCTAAACTGGTCTCTTGTTCATACCAGTGAATGCCATAAATTCACTCATACTCACGTTGTAATATCACAGCAAATGTTGTCTAGACAGGTTGATATAGTACTTGTTATTCTGGTAGGTTCTAAAAATACTAAAAAACTAAAAACTTTTTAGCTGATTTTTATTGCTGACCGGATATTTAAAAAGAATACCATTTAATTGTTTGCCATGTTAAATGATTCGTAATGGACGAGCCAGAGGGCACATTGTAGCCCGTGCAAACCGTTTCAGTCATAGATAATTTCAGATTTCTGTAGGCATAGAGTAAATAATTGCTTTAACTGGAAGAGTCCTAATATATTTTGTGCCTCCAAAATATATAGAATACAAAAGATATAATATAATGTAAAATAGGTGCTTTTTTGTTTTGTAACCGCATAAACAAAAAAAGCACTTATTTACACAAAAAGGCTTATTTTTTATTAATAAATTAGGAATAGGTAGATAAAATTTAGATATTGAGGAGCGGAGTCTTCTAAAACAGGCTAGTCAGCTTACAAGAAGACTCCAATCACAGTAGTTTTAGGGTAATTGTTAAAAATAAATAAATGAAATGAAATGAAAAATTATTTATTGCTTATACATAAAATAAGACAAAAAAAGAGGCAAAAAAAAATATAAAGCAACCGGCGGCCTTATCGCTTAAAGCGATTTCTTCCAGGCAACCTTACGACAATATTTATATAATATTTTTCATTTTCAGCACACAGAAAATAAACTTTTACGACTTGCCTCGTTTCCTAAAATGCATATGTAATTTGCAAATCTTTGTCGGAAACATCAACAGCTAAGTACGTCCATACCATTCCTACATTTTAATTCAGAAATAGTTAGTTACTTAGTTCGCTCGACTTTTAAATTAAAGTTTTCTTTCCCGTAAAGTGCAGCCGAGGGAAAAAGTGCACCGTGAAACTCAACAGGCCGCATGACCAACGACGGCGTAGTTTTATTTTCCTCGCCAGAATATTTTTTCTCATTTCTCTTTGAATAAGTCATGGAGAATTTCCTTGTTTTCTGCAATTACGTTCTCTTTTCAAATGTAAATTGCCGTCCGACGTGGAGGTAGGGTGAAGAAAGATAATTTTAATAATACTAGCTGCTTTTGTCTTTGTTACAGCAGTAGATATTATTAACCTAACAAAATAATTAATCATTTATCAGTAGAAGCCCCGATTTTGGGCGCGTTTAATTACAAAACACACTATGTACCTATACCTGGAGCGTCGGTAGACTAATGTTTAAAGGGTCTGACCCGTGCCCCGAGGTACCGCGATCGAACCCCAGTGCCACCATGTAGGAAATAATGTCACTTTTCTGAGTTATGCGCATTAGTTTTACGCTCTTACGATGGGGGAACTCATTGTGATGAAACCTGCGCATTCAGGCGACTGAATGTGTTGATCCAATCTGGTCAGGATCCTGTTAACAGGGTCACGAACGTCAGATGGCAATCGCTCCACTGCAACCACCTGATCTGACATGTCCTGGATCATGGTCAAGGTGGACTCCGGGCCCTCGAGTGCTCTTGCGCTCGAGGGCCATTAACGCCAAGATGACCACCTCTAGGTACCTACACCTACTTTCTCAAACTGGTGATTTCCGTGCCTAAGTTATCTTAAATGTGACTATAAGAACACAATATTTTTATAAACCGAGACAATTTTTTGCTACTTCAACTGGCATGCCCTTCATTCAGAATTCAGTGAGTGTGCTAAAGGGACAGTCTAAAATATTCCTGACCACCAGCCGGAATAATGAGAGTTGTAATGGATAAAGCTTATAAAACGTAAGATCCTCGCGTAATTATTTAAATTCTTTAGCTAGCCAATTTTTTAATATTGATGTTTAAAATATTACTAATTCGCTATGAAACGAACGCATTCTTGGCATGAAATTATGAACACACCCGCAAAAAGGTATGGATGCACAAACTTATCTGACCCGGTGGCCAAAACTGGAACCAAGTGTCGCCATTTTGAAATGTCATGTCATTGTCATTAACAGCGACGCTGTCACCGGGTCAGATTAAGTTTGTGGCACTGCATAAACAGACAGGTAAAACAATCCTAGGTTTTGACATTGACAATGACTTGGTCATACACTGCCACTAATGACGAATGAAACTCCTTACTCCGTTAGGAGGACCTGCCCTGTTGTTGTGATTTCTATGGCTATGACAGGCTGTAAAACCATGTTTTGCTAATTAGACTCTTTTCTGAGTTATGTACATTTGTTGAACACTAAGCGATGCTCTTACGGTGAGGGAAAACATTGTAATTAAACCGATAGGTGATACTAATTACATAACGCTGCTGCCAACAATTATCTGATTTCAATGATTGTATTTGTTACTTTTGCTATTCTGTATTATCGATTTCATGTTGCTAACAAAGTTCCATTGCATTAAACTCAGAAATCGATCATACGCAGTCGCAAAAGTAACAATTTCAATTATTGAAATCAGAATTACTTGCAACAGAGTTACGTAATTAGCCTACTGTATCCACTCAGGTTTCCCTGTTAACAGGGTCACGGAGGTCAGAGGGCACTCGCTCCACTGTAATTATATGATCTACAAAATCCTGGATCATGGTCAAGGCAGACCCCGGGCCCTCACGCGCGAGAGCACATCCGGGACCATGTTGTACATACCATGATTATGAAGGTAATCTAGTTCTTATGCTAGTTCATTTTGGGCACATCCGTCGGCCATTTTATGTATCATCAAAAGGTATGTCCCGCGGCACACCGAAATACCAGTGTTTTCTCAATGCATTACACGCATTATTGAACATAATGCCCTCTCCTCTTAAAAGGAGATTTTTCTTTCCTCATTGATTTCTCTTCGCTATGACGAAAAAAACTTCTTACTCTTTACTCTATACTCTTTTAAATAGTATTGTGTTTCTGCCGGTGAGTAAGGTTTCCAGTGCTCCATGGGGTGGGGATTTCGGGAACCGTGGCTTTGGCAGTGGAGTGGCATTTGCCTTTTTGCTGCCAGAGCAACGTGTTATAGAGGTGGGCAACGCATTAGCGATACTCTTGGTGTTGCTAATGTTTATAGGCAGTGGTGACCACTTTCCAACAGGTGGCTTTCCTTGCGGTTGCCTGTTTGCCTACCGTATGACATAAAAAAAAAAACTAGGGGCGTAAAAGGAGTTTCTTCTTACGTCATTTAGTTTACGGCTTGTTCCAGTGTAGCATGAGCATGGACTTACTACCCAAAGGGACTGCGCACTGCTTTGACTAAAACCGGGCAGAGCGAGAGTCACCATCGATAGTCCTTTGTCCCTTTCTAACAATGTATACACAATGTTATTGGCATAATCACCGTCATTCTAAATTGACAAGTGTCATGTTTCGTGTTGCCATTATTGGCGAAATATATTTACCGTGAATTTGGTATTATTATGAGGTAATCCGTACAATCCGAAAAGTAGTTGTCAAAATACCTTTTGATGTGAATGTTTCTCCGACAAACGTCGAGTCGACATAATTATTAACCTACGACTTTTTGTTCCACAAAATAGATAATAGAGTTCGGTAACGATTTATCCTAAAACACTTGTTTCTAAAGAGTTATTAAATAGTTAATAGTTAAATAGTTACAAAATATTTAACGTTGACAGCTGCAATACGAAATGTAAATCTCGACGAGTACTATCATATCTCTTTAGAAACTAGTGTTCTAGAACCAATGGGTTCCGAGTTATAACACATTTAAGTTTGACAACTGTCACCCGAAATGTATATATCGACGAGTACTATCATTTCTCTCTAGAAACTAGTGTTTTAGGACCAATGGGTACCGAGTTATAAAAGACTTAACTTTGACAGCTGTCATAGGAAATGATGATCTCGAGGAGTACTATCATTTTACTCTAGGAACTAGTGTTCTAGGGCCAATAGTTTCCGAGTAGCAGGGTAAGCTTGGGCTGGACCCTGGTGAAAACACGACCTTCAGATTGCACCAGGTCCAGCTCTGCCTGGCCCTGAGGTCGGTGTCCGCGCCAAATAATAAAAGTAATTCGGAATTTGCATCAACAATGGTGGCAACACTAGAAAGGGACACAGGACTATCGATGGTGACTCTCGCTCTGCCCGGTTTTAGTCAAAGCAGTGCGCAGTCCCTTTGGGTAGTAAGTCCATGAGCATGAGTGTCGCATGGGTGTTGCCATAGCCTCCTTCATCTTACGTGCAGTTTTGCTAAAAATATTAATTTTTCAAAAAATTGTTGTGAAGAATTGGCTAGACTTAGATTTCTTTTTTCAACTGATACGAGTTCCGTATTTTACATTCTTCCGTTTTTCATTCACTTTGTACCGTCTGGATCTTAGTGAACACCTTCTATGAACCGCCAGACCGCATCCTTTCGGAATTTAATGAATGTACTTATTTAAACATAAAATCACGAGAGTCTGTTTTCAAGTAAATACCTACTTACTTACTTTAGAGTTGTTATAATAAGCATAGGGGAAGGAAGCCCAAAGCGGGCACCGGGTAGCGGGTTTAAGATAAAATAAAATAACCATTTTAATGTTTCAATGTGTTTTGTTTGCTTTACATGGTAAAGTATTTATAAATCTATAAAATTGTAAAATAAATTCTTCTCTCAAACCACAAATCCCTTGGTGAAATTAAAAAATCATTCATTGGTCTTATTGCTCGCTTTGCCCTTTGCTACACGGGTACTCTCTTTGGGCAAAGCGGGTAAAGAGTGGGCAAGACAGATAGAAAACAAAAGAGAACATGAATTTACCCCTTTTTATTTATTTATAAACAACACAAAGCAAGCGCCTCTGTCCTAGTGAAGGGGTAGGCTATCAAAATAAACTAAACAATTAAAGTAAGGGACCTTCTACACGGGCCTATTGCTGGGACTATCTGCAAAGCTTAGATAGCACCGCCTACCATCTCGCGGTGTCGACTAACAAAACTCCTGAAGTACGGTATCCTTGAGAGGGCTCCGCAATTGGAAATCCAGCTTTCTGTGCTATTTCCCACGCTATTTCTTCTGCCTATCAATGATAACCTGAATATCCTTAGCATATATTGCTAGGCAGATGACAGTACTGGAGATGCTCTTTATACTGTGTCATATACTCCCAACTCAAGTGTCAATGACTTCTCGATCACCTGCCTGGTCATTGAACTGACGCTTCTTTACATAACTTTTTGCAAATTGGGTACCCGCTTTACCCAGGGAGGTATTTTTTTAATTAAAAATAACCTTGTTACCTGTATTATAAACGTAAAGTTCTATACCAGTTTCTATTCCGGCCTATACCCATCCAAATCCAAAACCCCAAGAGCTTTCAACTCGAATTACAAAACCGCTTCGAGTGCCTAGGAGAGTGCGTCGACGTGGACGACTATAATAACAGGTTCGTGGAAACTGTCTATACGGTTGGGTCAAAGTTTTATAAAGCCTGCCGTACAAATAGAACAAACAAAATCTTCGACGATACCCTCAAACTCATCGAAGAAAGACGCGGAATGACTCTGCAATCCCCTGATGATGTCTCTCAATTTAGGCGACTTAATCGACAGATGAACAAAGGCTCTAAAGTCTTTGCGAGAGATCTGTCTATTGGACCGAGCCAGTTGACGAGACTGAAAACGGATGACGGCAGAGTTGTTTCGACCAAGTCCGAGGTTTTGAGGGAAGTCGAGAGGTTCTATGGACAGTTATACACGACACCTGTTACCAGTATGGCAAAAGACCCCAGAGCCAAGTTGACCCGACACTACATCGAAGATATCCCGGACATTAGCCTGTACGAGATTAGTATGGCTCTCAAACAGCTTAAGAACAACAAAGCGCCGGGTGATGATGGAATTACGGCTGAGCTTCTGAAAGCTGGTGGCAAACCTGTGCTTAAGACCCTTCAGAAGCTGTTCAATTCCGTCATCCTGGAGGGCAAAACGCCGGAAGCATGGCACAGAAGCATAGTGATATTGTTCTTCAAGAAAGGTGATAAGACTCTCTTGAAGAACTTCAGACCAATATCGCTGCTGACCCATGTCTATAAGCTGTTTTCGAGAGTCATTACGAATCGTCCCGCACGCAGGTTTGATGACTTCCAGCCTCCCGAACAAGCCGGATTCCGAAAAGGTTTTAGTACCATAGACCACATACATACGCTACGGCAGGTTGTACAGAAGACCGAAGAGTATAACCGGCCATTATGCTTGGCGTTTGTGGACTATGAGAAAGCCTTCGATTCGATCGAAACTTGGGCGGTGCTCCAGTCTCTACAGCGGTGCCAAATTGACTATCGATATATCGAAGCACTGAAGTGTTTGTACGAAACCGCCACTATGTCAGTTTGTCTCCAGGACAAGACTGCAGAACCTATTCAGCTGCAGCGAGGTGTAAGACAAGGTGATGTCATATCACCGAAGTTGTTCACCGCTGCACTGGAGGATATCTTTAGGCTTCTGGACTGGGACGGACTTGGCATCAATATTAACGGCGAGTACCTCACGCACCTCAGATTTGCTGACGATATCGTAGTCATGGCTGAAACCCTGGAAGACTTGGACAAAATGCTCGATGACCTCTGTAGAGCCTTTCAACAAGTAGGTCTTTAAATGAACATGGACAAGACGGAAATTATGTCGAATGTCCATGTTGTGCCTACTCCAGTAACAGTATGAGGCATTCCACTTGAAGTTGTTGACGACTATACATACCTAGGACAAATAGTCCAGCTAGGTAGGTCCAATTTCGAGAAAGAGGTCAATCGACGAATCCAACTCGGTTGGGCAGCGTTCGGGAAGCTACGCCACATTTTTTCCTCCCAATTACCGCAGTGTTGCAAGACGAAGGTCTTTGACCAATGTGTGTTGCCAGTGATGACTTACGGATCTGAAACGTGGCCACTCACTATGGGCCTTATAAGAAAGCTCACTGTTACCCAAAGGGCAATGGAAAAAGCTATGCTCGGAGTTTCTTTGCGCGATCGAGTCAGAAATGAGGAGATCCGCAAGCGAACCAAGGTCACCGACATAGCTCTAAGGATTGCCAGACTGAAGTGGCAGTGGGCAGGGCACATAGCTCGAAGAGCAGATGGCCGATGGGGCAGTAAAGTTCTCGAGTGGCGACCACGTACCGGTAGACGCAGCGTGGGTAGGCCTCCTACAAGGTGGACCGACGACCTTGTAAGGATCGCAGGTACCAGCTGGATGCGGAAAGCACAGGACCGGTCTTTGTGGAGATCTCTGGGGAGGCCTATGCCCAGCAGTGGGCGTCTTCTGGCTGATATGATGATGATGATGATACCAGTTTCTTGGGCAACAACAATCACTTCAGTCCTAAATTTTTAAATGCTTCCACCGACGAAAGTAAGCAGCTCTGACAATACGGTCTGACTGATTTATGTTTCAGCGTGTTCCGTTTTTTACGACCAACACCCATATTAGCATTATATGTTTAAACTACCCGCCTACGAAACCTACCGTACCCTACGCTTTGGGCTCCTTTCCCTACCATTTACTCAAAAATGGTGAAATATTCCTACATATAAAAACACAATAAAATTAATTTAGTACAATATATCCCTTCGTTTTAATCCGAGGCAATATAATAATTACAATTAAATACAATTAAAGGTATAATAATCTCTTGGGAATATGTTTAGTTACATGTTACAACGAATTGAATAGAACTAGCTCAACTGATATCCTTGGCTATTTCTTTCAAATCGAAAACAGAATCGTCTAGGTATACTGTTTTTTATTATAAACTAAAAAGTTCAGGTTTAGAAGGTTGCTTAAAAATATTTAGCGTGGACCGCGAGCAGCGCAGTCGCTCCCAACCTCATACCCAGCACGTCGACGATCTAGCAGCCAGTTCGGTGCCTCGCTTTCATGCATAAAATAAACATTGGAAAGCAATTTAATAGTTGTGCCGAAATGAAAATATTTCCAGCTGAACGCACAGCGTGCGAACGGAGTGGTGTTGCGTGTTGCCCTGTCTGTGGATAAGTTAAATACAAGTTATTGTCTTTGAACTGAAGTTACATAAATGGATAAGAACATTTCGAACGAGATAATGTCCCGGTTGTGATCAGGTGCCCAGGATCCGCCATGATCATGATTCAGGATTTGGCAGATCAGATAATTACAGTGAAGCGACCGCCATCTGACCTCCGTGACCTTGTTACCAGGGGAACCGACCAGATTAGATCATGTGTGAAGGTGTTATGAAACTAGAAGTGCAGGTTTCTTCACGATGTTTAGCCTCACCGTAAGAGCGTCGGTTAGCATTAAACTAATGCACACAACTCAGAAAACAATCATTGGTACCTGGCCGCAGTGGGATTCGATCCCGATACCTCTCGCTTACAAGTCGGATACCTTAACCACTCGGCCACCGACGCTCCTTAAGATAATAAGCTAGACACTCTTTGAAATTGAGGCATACTGCAATAAAAAAACAGGCCAAGTGCTAGTCGAACGCGCATACGAAGGCTATAGTAATAAGTTCGTAAGATAAGTTTGTATATAATATAACGTTTTTTTACAAATATCTCAAAAACTATTACAGTTAAGGATATTGCCACAGCTTTTCTGGAAAATATCGACATATCTTGACTAACATAAATTATTTCAGGATTTTAGCTTGGTAAACTCTGGAGATAACGGGGGGAACGGTAATTTATTGCGTACTTTCTGTAAAAACTCCAATCTGTAGTGATTAGGAAAAAAATAATTAAAAATATGCATTCAAACCAAATTCATACGATACGTCATGACACGGTGTGTCACACGACGCAGCTTGTAAACTCAAAACTTATAGGTATATCCTTCAGAATTTACCAAAGCTATTTATGAAGAAAGAAGCCCAAATCCCAATTTGTTTGGCTGCCAATCTATTTTTTTTTTTTTTTTTTTTTTTAATAATAATAATAGCATTTATTTCAGATAATTACATCCATATCAAAATAACAAAAAATAAAATACAAAATACAAAAAGGTTTCTTTACTGTACTTTTCTTTACTGATTATGTATTTCAAATCCCACAACCCACTATATTACTTACAGAAAAGAGACCGACACAAATCCCGACTAAGATAGTCGGGATTTGCACTAGACAATAGAATGGAACACATCATATAGTCCAACCTCTTAAAAAATAAGAGGTTCATTCGCACCTTTGCGAGGCGGACGCGATGCGCTGCGCTTATTTGCATCCCTTATTGTTATTCTCGGCGCTTTCTGGAAAAATGGCCGAGATCTCTGGGACACGGGGCGACTCATTACTCTGAATAAATCAAGGACTCCCCTTCTATTCACCTTTTACTTGAGTCTTCACTGTTGAAGGCCAATAAAACTAGTTTAACATTTGACTAGCTAGAAGATCTTGTTGCGCATAGCTAAATAAACCTGAACTATTAGTTGAATTACCTACTACAAGCACCAGTACACGTCTTTATAACAATTCTGTAAGTAACACTGTTCAGACAAATTTAAGCTAAGAAAGGCTTTGTTTGTATTCTATTTCACTAAGTTCATGATATGACCGTGTTTATGTACATTATTGGCCGTGTGGTGTCCGGCAGAGTAGAGGAGCACCAACCCCTTACACTCTTGGGTGTAGTACAAGGCGACTAATGTTTTCGAGGCAAAAGATCTAGCGTATCCGTAGGCTGCCAAGCATGGAGGTTATGGCAAAAACCTCCCCCTTTTGTGGGAGAGGCCTTAAGTCCTGTAGTGAACTGTTATGTGATTATGATGACACGATGTGAATGGTGTCTACTGTTTTATGTTTTTTCCAAAGAGGTAAGTAAAGAACCGTATCGTTATTAAACAAACATTATTTATCTAATTACAGTATCCAATGTGAAAGAGAGTGTCTTTGCTCTATGTGTACTTTGCAATGTATGTGTCAGGTATTAAAATAATAAAAAAATAATCTCTTAAAAGCCCCTTCAAGCCCCAAACTAAGCAAAGCTTGTACTATGGGTGCTAAACAAGTGACACTCCTTCAATACTTTTAAGAAGAACATAGAACTCCCAGACCCGTAAACAGATGATTAAAATTAATCATTTCAATTTCTGTATTTCGGTACTATACCTCAGCAATAAAAATGTTACAATACTTCCTATGTTACAAATTAACTACTAAAGTGCAATAAGTGTTAAAAGAAAAACTCACAGCAAACAATTTTATTTAAATGAGCAGTCACTTCCACAGCCTTCAAATAATTTTCAAGCTAATAGCTACTGTTACACAACAAATCATCTGAGTTATTTCTGAAACCAAGATAAGCAGCCGAGACTCTGACTGTAGACTACAAAACAAAAGGGGCGAGTAGAAATGTGCTTTAAAAATTAAGCCCGGGCAACATTATCTTGGTAAAGAGCGCACTCATAACATCCGTTTCCTGCTCTTAGCCCGTCCTAGTTTTTGTTGGAGCCGGCGAGGGGTGGGGAAAGCGGGGAGAGGGACCGGGCGCAATTACAAAAATTTTGAATGGAAGCCGGAGAAGCTGTCGTTCAAACAACTTGTCAACCCACTAGTAACTAGCACCCCTCGTGCCAACTTCATCGTGTAAAATGTTTTATTGTGAAACGCATTATAATGGAAAAAGACAAATCTACACCTTAGGGGAATAAAAATGTTTTTCGGAGTTTAAAACATCAATTTTTGCGTATTAGTATTACATATGTACCTACAGAATATAGACTAGTGAAATGACCGCAACAGTTATCTCGCCTACTTTATTATATAGGTAGGGACTATGGTAGATATCTTTATCTACCTTACTTACTTACTTCTTCTTGCTACTTTGTCACACTGAAGTCAGAAGAGAGCGTTACAAGTAGGTACATTAGTACGTTATCTTTTGATATAGATATCGCTAAAGTGCAATGTGAAGGTAGGGGAAGGGAGCCCAAAGCGGGTAGGCTTCGTAGACGGATAGTTAAAAGACAATTAATGCTATTAATCCCTCATATTCGGGAAAACCCGAACACGTAACATAAATTAGTCAGATCTATGCGTTAGAGCTGCTTACTTTGGATGGTGGAAGTATTTACAAATTTTAAACATATCATCACAGCCCGTAACAGTCCATTGCAGGACTTAGGGCCACTCCCACGAAAGGGGTGGTTATTGCCATAATCTCCACGCTTGGTAGGCGGGTTGGAGATCGCAGTGTTTAAATATAACAATTGAAAACGCTGCTGCCCATTTTCCAGACTTCGGAGACTATTGATCTTTTGCTTCGAAAACATTGGTCGCCTTATACGACACCCAGGAGTGTAAGGGGTTGGTGCTATGCTACTCTGCCGGACACCACACGGTCAAATTTTAGACTGATTTGCTAAAAAATATCAAGGTTTGTGAACGCATTAAGTTCATACACTACATTTTGATTTTTAATGAAAAATCTAAGTTATTTTTGAAAGAATTTCAAATATTGGATCTTAACGAATTAATTCCTAACGGATACTGCTACATCAATATTTAAAATTACTCTATTTATACCTATGATGACTACCTATATTGACAATATTGGATTAGCTTTGTGGATTGTGCCTGCTATTGGGCTCATGTAAAGGCTTGCAAAATCGCGAAGTCGAGCCAGTTTAGATGTGACAATATGTGTTGCCATAAAAGGTGTAGACGGCGTGTTGCTCACAAGTGCAAACTCTATTAAAGATTGTTGGTGCTGTCATTTCAAGGAACTGTCTAACGAGGCCAACAACCACGTGCCACCACCATAGCTTCCTGCAAACTTGGCTTGATAAACCCGATTACCCCTGACGAGGTGGAGAGGTCTCTGGCCTATATGAAGACTGGGAAAGCTATTGTCCATGACAGAATACCCATAGAAACTTGGAAAACAATGGGGACCAGAGGCGTACTCTTGCTCACTGAACTATTTAATAGGATCGTAGCCAGGGGTTTATGCCTGACGCGTGGCGCGTAAATATGATGACGCCAATCTATAAAGGAAAGGGAAGTGTGCCGTGGTGCGGCAACTATCGAGGTATCAAACTAATGAGCCACACAATGAAGCTACTCGAACGTATTATGGTCCAGAGACTTCGCCAGGAATGTTCCTTGTCAAAATGCCAATACGGCTTCAGGCCGGGCTGCAGCACCTTGGATCCAATCTTTGCCTTCAGAGCCCTCCAGGTGTCACACTGCAGTAAGAATTAACCTCTGCATTACGCATTTCTTGATCTGCAGAGGGCTTTCGACAGTGTCCCTTGGGAGATAATGTGGTGGGCTCTGAGATCAAAGTAAGCGTACATTAGTATTATACAGGATATGTATGCCAATACTGGAGCCGTCGTCAAAACCATCGTAGGCCATACTAATCCCTTCCCTATTACTGTTGGAGGAAATTCAGGACATGCCTCCTTGGCTTATGAAGTACGCTGACGACATTGTACTGGTGAGCAAGCTTAGGCAGGATCTTGAGACCAGAGTAAACACGTGGAAGGATGTGCTAGAAAACGGTGGTTAGAAGCTGAATGTCGCCAAAACGGAGTATATGGCTAGCTGCAGCGCAGATCCGGAATCCATCCTTGTAGGTAACGAACCTGTCAAATACCTCGGATCCCTGATGCACGAGCCCGGCGATATCTGCCCCGATGTCAAGTCCGGAATCTCTGCAGCTTGAGCCAAATGGCGGGAACCCAAGGCGGTCACCTGTGACCCTAAAAGCCCTGTAAAACTCAAAGGGCTTACATACAAGAGTATAATTAGACCGGTGATGCTGTGGTTGCGGCCAGACATGACATGGCCAGCGCTGACGAAACACATTCGTGAATTCCACGCCAACGAAATGAAAATGCTGCGGTGGATGTGCGGAGTTACGCGACTCGATCGAGTATGTAACGAGTACATCCGTGCCAGCCTTGGCGTGAGGGATATCGCAGATAAGATCGAGGAGGCTCGTCTGCGCTGGTTTGGTCACGTGTTGCGTAAGTCTTAGGGATACGTGGGAAATAGGTGCCTGAACTTGCCGGTATCAGGAAAGAGGCCCCGTAGGCGACCCAAAAAGCAATGGATTGACATCGCTGAGTTGAATGCGAGAGCCAACGGTTTACGACAAGATGATGCCGAATTTTTTACCGAAATACCGATTAAAACTACCTCACTGCTAAACTCATGCCCAATTAGTGCAGAAAACTTGTTAAAATAAAATATAGGTGCCTGTGAAAATGACTTTTGTTATTCCGAAGTAGATGCTAAAACTATCATTAAAGCTTTTAAAAGCATTAAGTTGATAAATACGGAAGATATTTGGGGAATGTCAGTCAGAGTTATAAGTACTGTTGTTGATATTTTAGCATCGTATTTAGCTTACATTTTTAATGCTTGCGTCAAAGTAGGAGTTTTCCCCGACCTTATGAAAATCAGTAAAGTGGTGCCATTATTCAAAGTAGGTTGTAAAAATAGTTTGAATATTTTAGACCGGTGTCCATCCTGCCCGTTTTCAGTAAAAACTTTTAAAAAACATGTTACGTCAAATAATTGTGCACTTTAACAGTAATAAATTATTTCATCAACAACAATATGGCTTCACGAAAGGCCGCAATACTACCGAAGCTGGTATTAGCCTCATTCAACAAATTTTTGGCGCATGGGAAGAACATCATAATGCAGTAGGTAGGTGTTTTTTGCGATTTGTCTAAAGCATTTGATTGTGTAAATCATTCAATACTATTACTAAAATTAAAACATTACGGTTTTACGCATGATAGTCTTGCAATGATGAAATCATACTTAGAAGGTAGAGTTCAAAAAGTAAATGTAAATGGCGAGTTATCTGCGGGTGGGGAAGCATTGGAGTTCCGAGCAATATATGGATTACGTCGACGTGATTCGCTCAAAGAATTGTTTAAAGAAATTGATGTATTGATTTTCTCAAGTCAATATATATATTTAATATTATTATGTATGTTGGAAAGCATATTACCCAATTTATGTTTTAAAAAATGTATGGTGCATTACTAGCTCTTCGAAATAGGAAGTTACTCGTATTTATAAATTTACAATTTCGCAAATTGGGTGAGGATGATTTGATGTAGAATAGTCATTGAATAACAAATATTTTTTAAATATGTACGGCATTGGCAGTGCATGCTCACTTAAAAGTCTGCCTGGTGGTGGCGTAGGGGTCGGGTCGTTCTCTTCCCTCAAATATGGTTGAATTGGACGATGGCTGGGCCCTGCGTCATGCTCGTGAACGGGTACTGCCTGCTTTTGCTGTACCATTTTTTATTTTTAGTTATCTGGACCGATTTGTAGAGGTTCACATCATATTCCAATCAAGACAGGCTCACTCAAATTAAATTGAAAAATGTTTCAATGCAATATGATCATATTTAAATGTACCTGTGGGTTTCTTGCCGTTTCTTTTTCCCACAGATGGTCCTTTGCTAACTGAAGCGGCATAATGACAGACAGACGACATTCTTTTTACTTATTTGTTCCGAGCTCAGGGGGCGACGCGGGTAGGCCGGCTGGTGCGTGCAGGTGTGAGCGCTGGCGGGCTGGCTGGGGCCTGGCACGTGCCGCACATGATTCGCCGAGGCGGTTATGTGCGTGGCGTGTATCGGTGCCCGGTGCCTCGCCGGAGTAAGCCCTCTTACGCGCTGATCGGTCTGCATGCGTCGCCCCCTACCTGGATGAGCTCGCTTAACTTTCCCTTTGTTTTGCGTTAGATTTTTGACTTTTGAATAGAGATTAATTAACGTAATCCTAATTCAACAAATACTTTTTCATTTTCATTTTCAAGTAAGGGATACTTTAATTATTAAGTTTATTTTGATAGCCTACTCCTTCGGTGAGGTAAAGGCGTGCGCTTTATCTATGTTGTTTATAAATTAGGCTATATGCTTTTTTTTATATTACTAAGGTGGCAAACAAGCTTACGGCCTGCCTGATGTTAAGCAGTCACCGCAGCCTATGGACGTTTGCAATACCAGGGACATCACCCACGCGTTGCCGACCCCGTAAAAACCTTTTAACCCCTTTCTTGAAGTACTCCATGTTGTACTCTCTAGATGACGTTCAAATGCCGGGATAGTCTAATAAAAAAAATAAAAAATAAAGTTATTTTATTATATTTTTTGTTCAGATTATATTCTACCCGTCTTACCCACTCTTTACCCGCTTTGCCCAAACAGCGTACCCGCGTAATGACCAAATGTTGTTTTTTAAATTTTACCGATGGATTTGTAAGTTACGAGAGGAATTTGCAGCAAACAAAAGACACTATATAACCAAAAAGACATTTATATAAACCGTATTACCTAAAACCGACAGGAAATGTGTGAAAAAAATGTTATTTACAATTTTCCTAGGAATTCCATACATTTCCTTAACAGGTATCGGAAATGTGGTAATTACACTGTTTTATTTGAAACCTTCATCAAAATACCGAATCTATCAAAACCGTCGTTCTGTCACAGAGGGCTAGATAACGAGGAGCGAAACAACGACCATGTTAGTTAGACAACCACCGCGCCATACAAAATTTTCATCAAAAATTCATTTTATGGCCCCGGTGAGATTCGACCGTACGTCATTACTATCGTCACTTTACCACATTTTTACCAGTACGTTATCTCGTAACATTTCTCAACAATTAACTTTTACAACATTTAACAACTTGTCTTTAAAAATAATTAATTTAATATTTATAAGGATACAGATAGCCCCTAAATTGGTCTAATCTGAGTATCAACGATATACTTTTGTACAATTAGTAATACTTATAGTTAAAACTACCGATAAGCACGATATTTTACATCGATAGAAGAAAATTACTAAATAAACTTTAGGAAACAGGGATTATTTCATTTAGTACAGTAGCAGTACAGTTTATGTATATAGTCGTCAATGCATAAAGATTGCCTTCCGTACAGGTTAAGGCGATTAACATGTCCTGTTACAATCCACAAACGCTTGTCTTTCCTCAAAGTACCTTCGAATAATCCGCCGCTAGGCTCAGCTTCCACCACAACTGTCATTAACGTATCAGTTCTATTCAACATTGTAGTGTGGTGTGTGGTGACCTCCAAAGCATCAATTACTTTTGATACCTTTAAAGTAGCACATTTTTTGTTGTAAATAGTCAACAAATTATTTAGATGTTTTGTCAAAGCTTCCGCCGCCAAAATCACTTCTAAACCACTCACAGGTACATTTTTTCCATTATGGCAACTGCAGAAAATGTCTTCAATACCAGCTGCTCCACATGTGCGCGTTTCAGGCATAGGGAGAAACAAACTTTTGCCTCTCTTATTCCCTTTATCGAATTCGTCACTTCGATTTGAAATAGCGGAGTCAGTAATTGTTTTTAGTTCTATCAATTCCATTAACGTTTCATGCAAGTCAAATGTTGTCGTTAGACGCTTGGTGTTTAGTTGGAGGTTTTCGTAGGCCGTCCTGTATTTATGACGAAATGACTGTGGCACCAAGACGAATACAAATGGCAATTTGGATTCCAAACGGCCTCGATGCGTCGCAGCGTATTCCCCAAATCGAGATCCATGGTCACTTATAAAAAACACAATAGTTTGATTCAAGTAATTAGAGCCATTTAATTTCTTGAAGAAATTTAAGTAATCACGATCCAATTTTTTCGCATCTTGAAATTCTTCATGACTTATAAAGCTTCCCCAAAAAAAGCCAAAGAGTCTATCATCCTTCAATACTGCACTCAAATCTACAATGTAGTCTAACATAATTTGATGTGGATACTTTCCATCAGTACATGGATTTATATTAGAAGTGTTGTGGTATCTAGCACTTTCATAAACAAATGTGCGCGTATAGTAATCGGTAGGTGTATCGATAAAACCTTTAAATTTGTAATAGTTGAAAATTCCTTTTATTACATCTTCCCCGTAGGCTGTAAAAAAGCCATTTTGTTTATACCACTCCCATATGAACGGACAATTGTCAAAGCTAGCACCACGGTGAAGGTAACATGTACGCTTAATCTCCTTTATTGTCATTCCGAGCAGGATTGCCACAGCATTGGGAAAAGTATTATCACCAATTTTATTGTAACCCAAAAGTTCAACAGCATCTAGCTTTTTGATGAAATCCACAGTTTTGGGCAACGTTCTATAAAGATGTAATCTAGAAACACTGTCTAGTCCAATTATTAACACATTATACAGAGAATTATTTTGTGGTTGTGGAAGAACTTTATCGTGTGATAAAAAAATCTTTTTTTTAGCAAATAAAAAGAAGTTCTTATAAATTATCTTCTTTTTGATTTGACACTCAACGTAAATAAACTCATTGGTTGGCTTGATCATAGAAAATTTAATAAGATGGCCGTACCTTACCCTTCCATCGACAAACAAGGATAAAATATTCTTAATGGATAAGGGTCTATAAAATATCCGATAAAAGCAGTTTATAACCGGTTTGGTCATCGAATTCGTAGAATTATAATAGTGTTTTTCATTCTCTTTGACTATCCATAAATGAGTGGCATTTCTTTCAACCAAAGGTTTTACTTTTACACAATTTCTTGTAACAGGATATTTCTTCAAATTTCTGGTAGACACTTCATCGTAAAGAGTGATTAAAGGTATAGAGCAGCCTACTGTGTCAATAAGTTTTGGTTCTGCATTCTGCAGCTTTGTCCCTCTCATGATATAACGATACAGGAACAGCAATACAAATATTCCGATGGCCCACGTTATCAAGACCGTCATGGAGCGTCTATAACCCCTGCATCTACATCTTGTTTTGCTGAAAAGAAAAAGAATTTGATTAGTGTGTAAAGTGAAATAAAAAATTTATAGTAATTTATGCAACTCACATTATGTAAAAGGTGGTATTAAAACATGGTAGTCTGTTTAGCATACGAGCCGTAGCCGAGTACATTCAACCAATTAATCGCGCCTGACCAGAAGTTTAAAAATACAGTGTTAATAAATATTAAAAAGTTATTTTATGATACAGCTGTAATAAAAAAAGTGCTGTAACACAAAATAACAGTCCAATGCTGGACTTAGGGCCTCTCCCAGACCGGGGAAGTTATTGCCATAATCTTCACGCTTGAAAAGCAGGTTGGAGATCGTGTGCGTCAAGTGTAATATTATCTAGGAATCCGCAAAAAAATATTATCAAGAAGTATGTATTAAGACAACAGATTCATTATTCCAAATTCCCGGTGGAGGAATATACTTATACTGAATGAGCACTGTAACAGGAGCAATAAATTAAAATATAGACCCTTTAATTAATCAATAATTAAGTTTACGAGGTCTAAATTAATTAAAATAAAATTCATTTATGATGACTAAATGAATTTCTTTCTATGCACTTTGCAGTTCATAGTTTAAATTAAGTTCTTTATTGGAGAAAGACAATGTTTCTCATGAAATAAGGAACGTAGTGGATGAAGTGGTTCTCCGGACGTACCCGCATGAAATGAACGAAACTTGAGCATCCTACTTGTAAATCGAAGCATCGGAGACGTTACCACTCTTCTTACAATTCCACCATCGGACGTAGAAAAGGTAAGAAAGATGTGGTGCCTGGTGTTCTGTCTTGTTCATTTTCTGTGGCAGCTTTCAATGCGGCTGGCACAGCAGACGATTCTTGGTTTAGCAATGTAAATACACGCTGTATGAATAGACATAGATCATTTAAAATTTTTATGTTAAAGGTGACGGGGTACCGTAACACAGAAATTCTATAACATCCATTTGTTTCTGAACGAACCGAGTTCGTATTTCGCGTTCCCAGCCGCCTCTTCCACGCTATTGGCGTCAGTGTCATCTAAATATAGCTAGCGGTTTGGACGGCGTGGATGGTATCTAAGTGTTGCCGGTACGCTGCGAAACGCTCCAAATTCAGGGTAAATAAGTAAGTTGAATTGTTTTTGTTTTATGTCAATGTATGTTATTTTATAACATAAGTAACGTATCTTCGTTGTTTCTTTTCCTTGGTAGATTTAAATTCCTGCTAATTGGTTTCATTTGATTTAACATGGATGTAATTCCTCGATTTTTGGTCTGTGGTATTGGATGACGTCCGTTTCGGTTCAGAATAGAATTGATAGCGCTAAATTTAAAAAGGTCAAACTTAACAATTATATTGTTAGTGTAAACGTCAAGAAGACGTACTTAGGCTATTATACAAAACAAATTATATGGTAACAAAGAACATTGAAATACGTGTACATAATTTTCGGATTTTTTTTAAGGCTCAGGATGTATATTGCAGGACGTGCAACGTGGGGGTTAGAACTCCAGTGGTTCCGTAGGGAAGTAGTGGACCCTGCCGTATTGTTCCTGAATCGGAGGCCCTGAGTCCAGTTTGTTATTTTCACTGTATAACTGAGCTGCTGCCTAGCACTTCAGACGGAGATAGTCCAAGTCCTTTCACTTTAGTTCTTAACTTAACTACCGGTTAGTTGATGACATTACATATCGCCTAGTGCATCCAATTAGATAATTCTAATTAACTTTAGTTTCTTCGGTCTGACGACCGACTGATTGCATATGGTTAGGCCAGGCACTCACTATATCGTTTCGGTTCACTGGACCCGTTGTGACTGCCTATCATTTTTTTTCTTAGTAATTCTAAATAAGCCTCAACTAACATTTTTATATTTAAAGTATACAAATAACATTGTTATATTTACAACATTTAGTCAAAAACTAAAAGTAATTTTTGTAAATTTTCTTTTTTTTCATATTTTGTCTGTAATAAAGACTGCGATCTATTTGCCGATACTCTAGTAAATATGCATAAAATAATAGTAATATCCTCTAAAACTTTTAACTAAGTAGTTTGTATAGTAGTTGTATTTTATAACCTAACTTGTGCAACGCATTTTTTAAATGTAATGTAAATAACTAAAAAATTAACAATAATCATAATTTTACTTTTACATTGAGTTACACGGTTATCTAGCTTTTAATTGTGATATTACTCATGTCGTAATGTAATTGTTTATGCACACAAATTTTACGTTTAATTATGATAACCTGGGGTGTCCCGCATTGAACCACTTTTCAGTGGTAAGCAATGGTTCAATCAGTACACCCTGGCTTCCTTTTAGGTTGTACATAACGAAATGCTATATCATGCACACTCACTGAAAGAGACAAGTGTTTTATTACGTTACGACTATCAAATGCAAGATGTACAGAGCTCGATTCCCGGAAGAGTAGTTTAGGCGATAAATTAGAATTTCTTTTCTGGGACTGTGTCTCTCGATATATTCAAACGAAGTGTTGATATATTTAGAAAGTATTTATGTAGTGTAACAGTTACCTAGCACCCATAGTACAGTTAGCTGCAGAGTGAGCGGACCCCCCTGCTATACCCAGCATCAAAGCGAAATAACAGTTCAGAATGATTTGAACAGCTAACATAATTACAACTTTATTTCCACTATAGTTCATGAAAAATTACATACTTATTAGAACTGTATCATGATTTTATTTAAAATGAGACACAAAACTGGAAAATCGGTGAACGTACATTTAAAGCTAAATAAATACCGTAACTACTGTAAATTTTCAGCCGCACATAAATATTGCCGCTATGAGTTTTCAAATTTTACCTGGATCAATGCGAGACAACTTACTCTACTTTTAATTGAGTCATCCTGCCAAACAACTTTCTTTAATGCTAGTTTTGACTAAGATTCAAAGTTAGTTTTCACTAGGAAAATCTAATTAAAACAAAGCACTTAGCAAAAAAATTTGTTTATTTATTAGCAAAATTATTTACTTTAAATAAAAACATTTGTTATTAACCTATAACACATACAAAAAAAACTTACTTAACCTAACTTACTTATAATAATAGTAAAAAATTCTTTTAGCTAGAAAAACGCGTTTTCACTTAAAATTGTTTTTTTTACTGTAACATAGTCAAAGTCAAAGTCAAAGGCATTTATTTGTGACACAGGTAGGCATACAGTTCATTAGGATATAATCATGATTATGAGTATCTCTGTGTTAACCCCAATTGTGGGCATACAAATATTATAATTACACAATAAAATCGTAATGGCTAATACTATTTAAATCATTTTAGTCATTTTTAACATAACTATGTGTTACAGGGTACCATATCTCTAAAATTTAAGTATTCATTTATATCATAAAAACAATATTTGATAAGCCACTCTGTTAACTTATTATTAAACTCTCTTTCTGGTAATTTTTTAATTTCATTGGGTAAGTTATTAAATATAGTAATACACATATTATATACATTCTTTTTATATATGTAGGTTTTACACGGAGGTTTATGCAACATGTTTATATATTGCGCTCTTTGTGTCCTCCGGCTAACATCTGATAAACTTTTAAAATATTCCGGATGTGTTTTCGTAAATACACATATATTTTTAATGTACATACATGGCAATGGTAGGATTCGTAATTTATAAAATAATGGTCTACAGCTATCTGTGACCCATGACTTTGTAATTGCACGAACACATTTCTTTTGAAGTCTAAAAGTTCTTCCTATCTCTACTGAATTTCCCCACAATATAAGTCCATAGTTGAGAACTGAGGAAACATGCCCATGGTAAGCAGTTAGGGCTGCATCCATAGATACAGTACTTCTCAGTCTGTACAGTGCAAATACAAACCGATCCAACCGTTTGCAAATATAGTCAATGTGATCCTTCAAATTTAAGTGTTTGTCAATAAATAAACCTAAGAATTTTGTGCTGCTAGTTTCTTGTAATAAACATTTGTTATGCTTTATATTTAATTTATGTGAATTTGTATTGTATGATTGGAATTGTATAAAATTAGTTTTCGTCAAATTAATATTTAAATTATTATTTTTCATCCATGTTATTATATCATTTAATGCATCATTTAAATTATTTTCATAATTAAATAAGTCTTCACCCTTTACTATTACTGTCGTGTCATCGGCGAATAAAAAACATTTATGTGAGGTAACTGTAGGTAGATCATTCACATATAAAAGGAACAATAACGGCCCTAATATACTACCTTGCGGTACTCCTGACACTTTATTTAAGAATGTCGATTGATAGGCCTGTTTAGTTACCCTATTATTTCCCTTGACTAATCTGGTTAACTCTGTGCATTGCTTTCGATTATCTAAATAACTTTTAATCCACTGTAATGCGTTGCCTCTTATTCCAAATACTTCTAATTTAGAGAGCAGTTTATCATGATTGACATAATCAAATGCCTTGCTCATGTCAAGGAAAATTGACGTAATTGGGGTTTTGTTATTTAATGATTCGGTAATGTACTTAACAAAATTGAAACATGCCAATTCCGTCGAAGAACCTTTTCGGAATCCATATTGATCAGGTTGTAGTAAGTTATATTTGGATATGAACTCACTTAGCCTTACATACATTGCCTTTTCAACTATTTTAGACATTATAGAAACAATAGTGATTGGCCTATAGTTATTCGGGTCTGTACGGTCCCCTTTCTTGTGCAAAGGTTTTACAACTGATAGTTTCAGTTGTTCAGGGAATGATCCTTGACTAAAAGTTAAATTTATAATATATGATAAGGGTTTACATAACCACTTAGCATTAGCCTTTATCATATTTGTTGAAATGTCATCTATACCACTAGTTTTAGTATTTTTTAATTGCATTATTATTTTTGATATTTCATTTTCGTCAATTGGTTTTAAAAATATTGAATGTATGTTATTTTGTGTAGAACATGTCAAATTTGGGGTATTATTATATATATTATTATTAGGAATGTCAGTGAAAATTCTATTAAATAAATTGCAAATGTCAATTGGATTGTGGTAAATGTCATTATTATGTTTAATTGATTCAATGTCATTCCTGTAAATGTCCTCATTCAATGTGTCTGATATTACATTCCAAGTTGCCTTGCATTTATTCTTATTGGAATAAATGTATCTGTGATTATAATTTTTTTGGGCTAAGTTGATGCACCTTTTTAGAATTTTATTGTACATTTGTATTTTATTTCTGTTATTCAATATATTTCCGTGATTTCTATTTCTATTATGTATGTGTAATTTACGTTTAACTTTACAAGATTTTTTTATCCCCTTTGTTAGCCAGTTAGATTTTTTACTTTTATTATTAACTTTGATCTTAATAATGGGAAAGCACATATTGTAAAACAAACACAGCAAATCATAGAACTCATTGAAAGCAGTATTTACGTCTTTACAGTTATATACTTCAGAGAAGGAAAGTGCTGATAGACAATTCTGAAATTTAGAAACATTTTCTGAGTTATAGTCTCTTTTATATTCATACCAAGTTATAATTGGTTTCCGCTTAAGTATATTTAATTGTAATGATTGGGCTGTTTCGTGATCAGACAGACTGAGTGCGTGAATTTCCGGCTTTGCATTTCTCACATTGCTAGCAATCTGATCTAAACATGCATTCAACCTTGTAGGCGACTGGATATGTACATTAAAATTGTAATTACTTAGTGCGCTCTTTAGATCTTTCGAAAATGCATTGTTTTTTAGGATATCAATATTCCAATCTCCACATAACACTATTTTCTTATTTTTGTGTTTTTTAGACAGATAGTCAAGTAATTTATTTATTTTATAAATAAATATGCCAACATGGCCCTTACTCTGATTTGGTATTCTGTATATAACTACTATAATCAAATTCATGCCTTCTATTTCAATACTACATGCCTCAAAATACATGTCATTTGCTAATTCAGTGATGAAAGGCAACGGCTCTGCACGGAATTGCTTATGAATGAGAATGGCCGTACCACCTCTTCCTTTTTTTCTACAATAACATGCACCCAACTTATAATTTTTTAACTTAATATTCGCATGTGAACCCTGTTTAACAAATGTCTCACTCAAACAAATTGCATCAAACCCTTTGTTATTATTATTAAACTCAGTTAATACTATTTCAAGCGCGTCTAATTTACCCAATACTCCACAAATATTTTGATGTAATATTCTGAATGTGCTGTTTTTGTTATTACTTAATGGATTAATATATTTTATGTCATGGTTAACGAAAAAGCTGTTTATCATTCGAAACAGGTACATCCGACTTATCCTCTTTTACCGAAGACAGTCTTGTAAAATAGTACGGTATTGTACCCTTTTTGGGCTGCAAATTATTATTTAGTCTTTGTCTTATCGCATTAGTCAATACAAATTTATTTACACTTGTCAAGAATTGCATCTTATATTCATAATAATCAATTAAAATATTAATTCTATCACGTACTAAATTTATAAATAAATTGTGGTCCAAACAATAATCAATGTCAATATAATTACAATTCTGATATACCGAGGTCAATTAATTTAGTTGATTATTTAACAATTTCTTATTTAAACTCTTATTATAGTTGACGGGGAGTAATACAACATTTGTTTTATACAATAACTTTAAAGTAGAATACAAATTTCCAAATACTACATTTGGATTCGTATCATTCCCGCCTGCACAAATGATAACATAATCATTTCTATTTAAATCTTGTAAGTTATTGCAATAGCTTAGTACATCCTTTGAGACAGCGTTTGGTTTTACAAATGAAAATATATTATATTGGTCGTTCCACTTATCACATCGAGATCTCGTTAAAATTTTACATAATCCCTTAATTTGTTCGTCGCCTATAATTACAATATTTCGCCGTCGTACAGTCTCATTATTATTTTTGTTACTATTGGTGTTACACGTCGTTAACTCGTCGGGTACACCTGCATTTAGTTTCTGTGAAAATGCGCTAGATGGCGCTACGGTGGTACTACGAACGGTTTCATTTGGTTTCAATGCCGGCGGGTGCAATTTTGAAGTACTCGGGGCTAGCGACTGTTGTGAAAGATCTAATTTTCGTTTAGTGATACTCCTAGGAGTTTTCCGGTAAGTTTCCTTCTTAGTTGTTGATCTACATATTTTATTTAATATATCTAATTTAGCTTCACGTTCCTTCATAAGATTTTGCAGTTTAAAATTTTCCGATAATAAGTTGTCAATTTCAGCTTCAGCATTCTCCAATTTTGACTTTAAATACATATTTTCCCTTTGTAACACTCTTCTTTCCTCGGCATCATTTCGCAAGTCTGGGCAACTTCTATTTAATTTACAACTTGAAATATTGTATGAATCATCTTCAGTTCAAAGTGACTCAAAAGAATTGCTTGTGGACACATTAATCATCAACTTTTTACGCTGGGTGACGAAATCCATTGGTGTACTACATGGAATATTATGTTGCATCAACGTTTCCTGGCGCCTAATAGACCAGTTTTGGTAGCATTGTTTGCATTTCCAATTTTCCTTATGTTCCTTAGTCATATTCTTATAGCGCTCGAATGATACGTTTGCACATGGCAAATCATAATATTTGTTGCATTCTCTACTGCATAATAATTGTCTTGATGTTATGTCAATGTTGCATTTGTTACATTTATATGCCATGTTAATTGTAATTTAATAGTGGGATAATGTCAAAAAAGTAATAATAATTAATTGTCAAAAAAGCAAACAAAAAAAACGAATAGTCTTATCGCAGTATCGAACCGGGGTCTCCGTGCGCACAACTCTTGTCTTATTTCTATTCAACTACTCAATGCTACGAGTGACCTTGTGAATTTTGCGATATAGTTGTGATGGATCCCTGCTATTGTAATATGTGTAACATTGCATTCATAAACGAGGGTATTTGTACGATCACTCATTCATTAGGAATATAATCAGTTCGTTTAAAGTTACGTTAAACGATCGTAATGTTTAATAATTATTGTCACCAATTAACACTGTAGATTATGATTAAACTAATATGATTTTTGTCACTAACTTTTACACTAGATATTTAAGGCCTTATTCACTATAAACTACTAAAATCAAGTGAAATATTTTAGTATTTCTATTTTAAATCACAGATGTACACAGAGATACGTGTTTACATAACAGCGCCACCTTAGGTTCACCTATAACGTACATATGTACGTTATATAGGTAAATAAACATTTAGACCACATACAATTTAAAAAAAATAGCATGTCGGACATCAAACTAGGCACTTATGCATAAAAACCAGATTAAAATCCTAAAGCCGCAATCTTAAAATAGTTATATAACATTAACGTTATGAGAAATATGATGTAAAAGATATTTATTGAACGGTGATAGGTGAGCTCTCTCTTTGCATCAGTAGTTTCATTATCAGTGTGATTCACCTACCCTAGTAAATACATAAAATAGTTTATATTTAAAATAATAAAAATATTCTTCACAAGTAATGCATTTTCTAAAGTCTACATTTTTGAACCCTGGCAAGTTCTGCGTAGGGATACATAGTTGATCGAAGCCCTATTAAGAATAAAATCAATCATCTACGACTCCTCGTCTTCACAAAAGCAATACAACTTCAGGTGATCGTCTTTTATACAAAACCCTTGATTCCCATATGCGTTTAGTCGGTTCAAAGGGCCCCCTATAGACCAAAACCTGTTAAACTCATGCCTTACAGTTCCTTCGAAAATTCCGCCGCCAGGCTTGACCTCCATTACTATTCTCAACATGGTGTCAGAACTATTGTAGACTGAGGTTATCTCAAATGCATCCATTATTTTCTCTATCTGCAAATGAGCACATTTGTCGTATGGCAACAGCAAGTTGTTTAAGTACTTGACCATTAATTCTGCACCCGATTGTACCTTTTTCAAGGTGATGGGTACCGGTTTCCCATGATGACAGCTACACCAAGTGTCTTTGATATCGGCTGATTTGCATGTTCGTGATTCAGGGATAGGGAGAAATAATGACATGCTTCTTTTATTTCCAATATTGGATTCATTGGTTCGGTTTAAAATTTCAGAATCAGTAATTGTCTTCAAGCTTATCAATTCCATTAACGTTGCATGCAAATCCATCGGCGTTGTTAGTCGCTTACTGTTTATCATAAGATTTTTGTAAGCCTCCTTGTATTTGCTGCGAAAGGACTGTGGCGTTAAAATGAATACAAACGGCAACCTCGCTTCCATGCGGCCGCGAGGACTTTTGGCATACTCGCCGAATCGAATTCCATGATCACTTATAAAAAATACAATAGTTTGATCCAAGTATTTAGAGTCATTTAATGTCTTAAAAAGATTGAAGTAATCAGGATCCAATAGTTTTGCATCTTGGAGATAATTATGCGATATGGTGCTTTCCCAAAAGAAACCAAAGAGCCTATCAGTATTTAATATAGCCGTTAAATCCATGACATACCGTAGTGTCACTTGATGTCCATTTGGACATACTTTAGGTGAATGCAAATATTTTGCTTTATTTATTTCATGCATAAATGGGTGCAAATAATAATCTGTTGGCGTATTAATGAAACCTCTTTTATGATAATTAAAGATTCCTTGTTTTCCATCTTCGCCGTAAGCGGTAAAAAACCCTTTTTGTTTATACCACTCCCAAATAAATGGACAATTATCAAAGAAGGCTCCACCATGTGGGTAACATACATGTTTAATTTCATCTTTTGTGCTTCCGAGTAGTAAACTTACAGCATTTGGAAAAGTGTTATCACCAATTTTATTATACCCTAAAAGTTCGACTGCATCTAACTGCTTCAAATAAGTCACAGTTTTGGGCATTGTTCTATAAAGATTCAATCTTGATACACTGTCCACGCCGATTACTAAAACATTATACACAGAATTAGTTTCATTAAGCTTTCCAGTAGCGCCCACGGCATCGCGAGGTATAAAACTCTTTTTTTGAGCGAATAGGAACAAATTTCTATAAACTGTCTTGTTAGAGATTTCGCATTCAACCAAAATAAATTCATCACTTGGCTTCACTATCGAAAATTGTATACCAGGTTTAAACTTTATACGATCGTCGACCCATGCTACTGTAATATTGATTTCATCAGGCCTGTAAAATGACTTGTAAAAACATTTAACTTTTGGTTTAGGATATGCAGAATGTTTGACTGAATAATGCTTTCCATTTTTTTCTACAATCCATATGTGCGTGGCATTTCTTTCGACTAAATGTATGACCTTTAAACAGGACTTTATTGTAGTAGGTCTCTTCAAAAGCTTGAGTGATACTGCATCGTATAAAGTTATTGAAGGTATAGTGCAGCCTACCGTATTAATAACTGCGTCAACTATATTACCATGTTCTTCAAAAATACTACTCTTTAGTTTTAATTTCAATCCTCCGGAGATGCCGCTATGTAGATATAGGAGTGCTCCAGCGCACCACGCAAACAACATCAGCATAGAACATCTATACCCCATGCAAATGCACTCGCGTTGAAACATTTTCTACTGAAACAAAATTAATTATGGTGTAGTAGATTACATTTTCAATTTAAAAAATGGCTAGCTATTTGCATACATAATGTTACGTCTTTACCTCATAGGGGTTAGTGGAGACCACATTATTCCACTCACTACGGCTCTGAGAGTGCTGACAAACCTCTCTCGCTTCTTGAACATTAAATCAATCTTTTCATACATGCTTTTCGGTTAAAGTTACTTTCGAGTTTAAAATATCTTAGATCCGCTCCCTCTCGGTCTTCCCCTTCCAACGCTTCCATTCTCTACTATCGTCGTATAGGTATATGTTTTTCGTTAATCTCATCTCATTCATCCTCTCTACATGACCAAACCAACTTAGCATTCCTTTCTCTGTCTTCTTCATTATATCTTTTTACCAGCACGTTCACTTGTTACTTAAACAATTTTTAATTATTTATTTCTCATTAATGCTCCGTCTATACTTCTTAATCGACACTCTGATTTTTACCACATTTATCTTACTTTCATCCATCTTCTGCAATACCCAACTTTTCCTTTCAAAAATCAATGTTTGAATGAGTAGTCTTCTATGAATAGCAAGGCAGGCCTTTTTGGACACCTGGCTGTTTACAAATGTATGTATTACCTACTCTATTCACCATGATTTTGTAAAATTACCTAAGCGAATCCCTCAGATATTCGTTAGATATGTTTACTTGTGGTACACAAATACATCCGAGCAGAGATCTATCTGATAGTAAGCGGTAACTGTCAAATCAAATCAAATCAAATTATTTTATTTGCAATAAATGTGGTAGGTACTGCTTCTTATAATAAATATCAGCTTCACACATTTAAACAAAAGTTGGTAAGTAAAGTGAGTAAAATAAAATAATGGAATATGTCATGAAATTTAATTAAATGTACATTAAAAATAGGTAGGGTAATAAAATGTCAAACTTTCATTTGGTATGTCAAAAAAAAATTAGTTGGTTATAATCACAATTTACAATTAATAATAAAATTATTTCTGCCGTGCTGGGCCATAAGTGCAGGAATAGACATTTTCGTGATTTTGAGTTAAATACATTTCGTGAATCTACATTTCGTATGCTATCTGACAAACTAATTCTTATTTTTCTAGGATAAGCATATTGAATTTATTGTTTTTGGCAAAGACAGCAAAAATATACTATAACTATCAGTTAAACTGCAGTAAAATACATACTGCCCGACATTTTTATTGATTTCCTAGATAAACTGCAGTAACTGATAACTTTATGTAGCAATTTAAATGGTAGTTAGCACGAAGGTAAGTACTCCAAACAAGTTGATAAATACAAATGCATTGCCTACCTCTAAAACCGCGGGACACGTGTCTCTGACAGCAAATTGGCAAATGGTAGGTCCTCCACTGCCACAGCTACGATTGATTCCCTACCACATGAAGCACTAAAAACCTTACTCATCGAGAGAGACACGATATTATTGCTCTGGCAGCAAACAGGCAAATGCTAGGCCCCTTCACTATCAAAGCCACGATTCCCCATCCCATGGAGAACTGGAGATCTTACTCGCCGTTAGGAATAAAATGTTATTTAAAATAGTATTGTTTGCCTGTGGTATTCTGTACGGACTTCCCCAGTCGTGCGACACTTATTCGGATGGGATATTCCGGAATGCGCTACGCATTATACATTGTATTGTCATTTCTTTTAGTTTAGTAGGACATTTGTATTTAATATTTTACAAAAAATTAAATATTTCAAAAAGTTTAAGGCCTACTTAATTTTACTAAAACTTTAAATTTGTGGACATAAAACTGACTAAATAGTTGTAAAAGCAAGTTTTACTGCAAGTTATCTGAGTGGTATCAAAAACGTTTTTGCAAAAAAACTGATTGCGCAAATACGCGCGGTAAAATAAATAAGTAGTTTTTTTTTTTTTTTTTTAATTACAAGCAATCACCGTATACTTCATTCTGTAACCTTTCAGTTATCATTCACAGTTTTAAATTATGTGTTTATTTTCTTATGATTTCATTAAGTTAAAACTTAAGACGGTGTTTTCTCGAAACATCATTTTTGCAATTACTGCACTTTATTACAAACTTTTTTAAAGATAAATCCTTTACTTGCTCCGGTAATTTGTTATGTAGTTTGCCTACCATATTTCTGGATAAACATGTAGTAGTAGATGTCAAAGACTCAACCAGTCTATTTGACTTCAGTTACACGTTTCTGATTTGTTTTATAAATAAATATATATTATTCTAAACAAATATACACATCTCGTATATATCTCGTAGGTATACAAGCATGATAATGTCGGAAGGTAACATTTTTTTTAAAGTGGTTTTCGTAGCTCGAGTGTTCCGGCTCTACACATAACTCTTATAATTTTGTGTGTGACCCTTTTTGTATTACATTAAAAAACGAACACAAATACGTATATAAATTCTTCCAATTTCTTTTGTGTCAATGTTAAAGTAGATACTGTAAAAATTACATAGAAAGTGATCAATTATCCTTAATTTACAAGAAATACTTTTATCGTCACGTGATTTAGCTAGACGGTACATAACCTAAATTTGTTTTGGGTAGAAGGTGTACTCATTGGGCCATTTGTATGGTGTCATCATTGGCCCAGTGTCTCATCTGGTACCTTGACCCAACAAAGAATTAATCCACTAAACTGTAATTAATACTACATTTTGTCGCAAAATGATAATGATAATATTAATTTTCTATAATGCCTAGACGGGTGGCTGGAAAGACACGAAGAAAAGGCAACATCTCATCTGAGCAAATGCAGCATGGTTAAGATCATAAATCTATTCGAAGAGCTGCCAAAGAGTGTAACATTCCTTATCAGACGCTCCAGCGATACGTAAGTAAATATAAAAGTGGCCAGCTTAGGTTACTTGAACTTATCTCATCATCATCATCTTTGCATTAATGTTCCGGTTGTGCTCTCGCGCACGAGGGCCTGGGGTCCGCCTTGCCCATGATCCAGGATTTGGCAGGTTAGGTAATTACAGTGGAGCGACTGCCATCTGACCTCCATGACCCTGCTACCAGAGGAACCTGACCAGATTGGATCATGGTTATACATCCAGTCGCCTGAATGTGCAGGTTTTATCACGTTGCTTTCCGTCACCGTAAGAGCATCGGTTAATATTCAACTAATGTACATAACTCAGAAAATGTCATTGGTACATGGCCGGAGCGGGATTCGAACCTGGGACCTCTGGCTTCATCATCATCACAGCCCATAAACAGTCCACTGCAGGACTAAGGGCCTCTCCCACGAAAGGGGAGGTTATTGCCGTAATCTCCACGCTTGGCAGGCGGGTTGGAGATCGCAGTATTATAAATATGACAATGGAAAACGCTGCTGCCCATTTTCCAGCCTACGGAGACTTACATTTATTCCTCTAAACATTAGTCGCCTTGTACGACACCCACGAGTGTAAGGGGTTGGTGCTATTCTACTCTGCCGGACACCACACGGCCACCTCTGGCTTACGAGTCGGATATTCTAACCGCTCGGCCACCGACGCTCTACTAACTTGAACCTATCTATTCTGTTTATAGAATATTTAGTTACGATCAAGAGTTATATCTCAAGCAGTATATTATAGAATGTGCTGAAAAGTTTTATGGTCTTACTTTTCCCAAGTAAGTACTTGAATATAATCAGATGGCTGGCAAAAACTGGCTTCGAGGTTTTAAAGGCACATGCTTGCGTTATTTGATCAAGTATACTACGGCATATAAAGACAATCCCGCATTGTAAATCATGGATAACCATGACAGTTATCTATCGATACAGGCTCTTGATATAGCAAAAGATAATGGGGTTACAATTCTGACAGATCACCTGCACACTACCGCAAAAATGCAGCCCTTAGACGTAGCACCCCTTCAAAACTTGCTACAATGCTGCTACAGAAACTTTTCTAATGCGTAATCCAGGAAACGATTTAGACTTTTTACCAAGCAGACCTTACGGTGAACCTTGCACGTCACCTTCTCGGACAGATAGACAAAACGACGATGTTGTGGTGCTACGGATTTCCCCTTCTATTTTAACTAATGAAACTGAATCTCACAGTACCGATCAAGACACACATTTTACAATGTGGATCTGCTTAAAATTGTACTTAAAAACTTAGAATATAACAGTACAAAGAACAACTGTTACCTATAAGTCTTTGGTAAATAAATCAATATCAACACCTGAAGTATTTCAACGGCTGGATGTGGCTGGCCCTAGCAAATTTATTTCTCCGAAAGATTTCTGTACACCACTCGTAGCAGAACGCTTGGGAAAAGCATCTTTCCCACTGATACCCCGGAAATAGATACAAAGAAAAGAAAACGTGCCAAGACCAAACCACCTGTTAAGAAAGATAAAAAGCATTTGTTTTTGAAAAATAAAACGTTTAAAGAACAACCTGTTGAGTCATCTGATACATCTATTAATGAGAACGAGATAATTATGTACAATGGGTCATCTTCAGGAGGTGAGCACTTTACAAGCGATCTAGATGATGATAATGAAGTGGTTTTAAGTGAAAGTTTCCATTCATTAAATCATATTCTTCTGATTATGTCACTAATTCACTTCAAATGTAAAAAATATAAGCAACTACAAATACATATGTACTAGAAAAGCTCGAACACAACGAGTGTTATTTTTCTATGTCATTCTTAAAACTGAAGTGTCTCAAACATTCACTGAACGCGGATTATCCCAGGTTGCGTTATGCTGTCAACTCAATATTGTATGAATTTCTAATGCGGCGACGCAGGCTGCTTAAGGACCAACCAAGGCTCATCGACTCAGGCCCAAACTCTACCAGACCAAAGATGAGCGGAGCGGAGAGGAACTGTGATAGAATAGAATAGGATTAGATTCCATTTCGTCCCTTTCTCTACTCTCTTATACTTGGAAACGATTGGTCCTAGAAACTAGTTCTCAAAGAGAAATGATAGTACTCGTCGATATCTGCAAACACGATCCATCTACGAATACAATGATGGATGACTGTACTTATTAGATTTTAAGAAAATGAGAAGTAATTGCAACGTCCCAGCTCGAAGAAATCATAAGCAAAGCTCTCGAATAATCGCTGATGTGCCCCTGCCCTACCCCTACTCTCCCCCTACAACAACTTCCTATGACACTGTAAGTAAGGGAGCTTTTTTGTAATACATGCTTTTAAGGTAAGTTATGATTTTCTTTAATTTTTAACCTCATGTCATCTTACCTTGAAATTATAGGAGAAATGAACAATTCCTAGCAATAAATTTATTTTTATTTATTAAAACTTTATGCACTAAAGGTACATTGACATTTTACCTATTAAAAACATTTTTTTATAGTAGATGCGGTGAAATATACAAAAATTTGTGTTATTATAGACTTACTTACCTTAATATAAATTATAAATAGATTTACGTACCTAAATATAAACTCACCCATTCACACTCATCAACAATCTCACATTAAACATATTATTTTACTGAAGTAGGTAAATTTTAAACTAATTGCATCGCAAACGACATGTTCCTAATTCCATTTTGTTCTGAAATAAATTTTAATAGCACAAGTTTTATTGTACGTAGGGGAAGGATGCCCAAAGCAGGTAGGCTTCGTAAGCGGGTAGGTTAAACAAATAAAGGTAAGATGGGAGTAGTTAGTAAAACCTAAATAGGTTAGGTTGTAACATACATCAGCCGAGTCGTTAGAGCGGCTTACTTTATTCGGTAGAATACTTTAATTTTTTTAGACTGATTTGCTAAAAAATATAAAGATCTAATTATTCCAATCAGTTTAGTTTCCTGTTCCAATTTGCTATGGTTGTTGTTGTGCATAATACTGGCTTACAATTTACAATTTTATTTTCCAGTTCAATACTGGTTATTAAGTATTTTTTTAAATTAAATTAAAAGTACCCCTCTCGTCAAACCGGGTAGGGTTAAAGCGGATTACCGCTTTGTAAAAGTCCTCTAAAAATGCGTCATTTCTATTATCTGGCAGCTGGTCGAGAGGTCAGTGACACTTGGGAGCAATCAGCTAATGGACATTGCATTCTAAAACGTTGCGATTAGAAGTCACGTAATTAGTAACATTTTCCTTGACATTACATTCATTTACTTTGATTTTGAGTACCTACCTCATAATTTATTGTACATTATTGTCGAAGGACTTATGTTTGAAATTACTCCATTCCAATACCAACTAACACGATACCAATATTGGACTGGCTAAGAGGATTGTCTCGTGTAAAAAGGATCTTAATGCGCCTTTTACACTGGGCCTAGAGAGTCAACTAAGGCAGTCCAATAGACGTCTTGAACATGGAGACAGTCCATTGCATTGAATTGCATTACATGACATCTGCATTGTAGATCCAGTATAAAAGGTCGCTTATTTTAACAATTTCGTTCATATTAATCCAATCTCCGAGTCGTGCTATATCCGATTAGTTAGAGGCGTGTACAATAATGTTGTATATAGATAAAAATAAGAAGTAAATTGATGTGTTTTTTGTTTACATTAACTTATACCCGTGATGCTTACTCTTTATACGCTTTGCTAAAAGAGCGTACTCGCTTTAGCTTCCCCAAAGGACAAAGCGGCTAAAATGCCTGATGGAATCTTTTTAAATTCACTAAGGGATTTGTGGTATGAAAGAGGAATTTGTTTTACTATTTTATAGATTCATAAATAATGAATCAAAACAAAACACACTAAAACATAAAAAAATACTTTTTTATTTAATCTTCGTCCTTAAGGTATGTACCGTACATCTGGGTACCGGTTTGGGCCCTCTTCCCCTACCTACGCAATTAAAATTTGATAACAATCAAATGGGTTTTTCATTGGTGAATATTGCCTATAGAAAATACTGCTCTTAATAAACACGTATGTTTGGGTAGATGGATGCATTTTTGTTACTCTTTACACAAAAACTACTGAACAGTGATGATATTTTTCATAATAATTTATTAAGAAATATTTAATATTTTTATTTTTAATCAAACAGGCAGATAAACTGATTTACCTGTGTACTGAAAATAAAGAAATTTCAATGAAGTTCCTGATATCTTTTATAAAAAAGTCTAGTTTATAACTTCGGGTGTTGTGTGGTGCCGCCACTTCAAGAATAGCACCACCCCATCTCCTCCGTGGGTTTTGTAAGAGGTGACTAAAGAATTAAGCCAGAGGATGGGCAGCAGCATTCTTCTAAGTATTGAAGTACTAATTTCCAAGCGTGGCCATTGTGGCGGTATGGAGAGTAGATTACGTTGGTATGTCATAGGGTTATTTTAAGTCCGAAGAAAGGTGGACTCGATAATCCTGAAGTCCGAAAATCTGCTCTACTTGAGGAAGGGCGACCAACCGTCCCTGGGTGGTCTCGGGTTCCTTGTCCACAAATCCCTCGAGAACAACGTTGTGAAGATCGAGATTGTATCGTCTTGGGTGGCGTACCTGATACTCAGAATTACCAAGCGCTTTTCGGGCGGACATCAGCCTGTACCAAAATTAGTATGGCTCTCAAACAGCTTAAAAACAATAAGGTGAATATGAAATTACGGACGAGCTTCTGAAACCTGGTGGCAGACCTGTGCTTAAGACCCTTTAGAAGCTGTTCAATTCCGTCATCCACGAGGGAAAAACGTTGCAAGCATGGCACAGAAGTATAGTGATATTGTTATTTGACAAAACTCTCTTGAAGAACTTTAGACCAGTATCGCTGCTGAGCCATGTGTTGTGTAGGTTGTTCTCGAGAGTCATTACAAATCGTCTAGTACGCAGGTATGATGACATCCAGCCTCACGAACAAGACGGGTTCCGAAAAGTTAAAGGTTGTACGGAGAGTCAGTCATTATGATTGGCGTTTGTGCACTATGAGAAAGCCTTCGATTCGATCGAAACTGTGGTCTGTGTTCCAGTATTCTTAACAAGCCGTAACAATCCACTGCAGGACTTAGGGCCTCTTCCGCGAAAGGGGAGGTTATTGCCATAATCTCCACGCTTGGCAGACTGGAGATCGCAGTGGTATAAATATAACAATGGAAAACGCTGCTACCGATTTTCCAGCCTACGGAGACTGTAGATATTTTTTCTCGAAAAGATTAGTCGCCTTGTACGATACGCATGAGTGTAAGGGTGAGTGTAAGGGTTGGTGCTATTCTACTCTGCCGGACACCACACGGCTAGGCCAGTCTCTATAGCGGTGCCAAATCCAATATTGATATATCGAAGTGTTTGTACCACCACCATGTCAGTACGACTAGAACTAGAAACCTATTCAGCTAGAGCAAGCTGTTAGACAAGGTGATGTTACGTCACTGAAGTTTTTTATTCTTTCTTTATTTCTGTTTCATTATATCTGTTTACGTTATAATAAAAATAAACATATTGGCGTCTTTATCCCGGTTGTGCTCTTGCGCACGAGGGCTCGGGGTCCGCCTTGAGAATGATCCAGGATTTGGCAGATCAGGTAATAGCAGTGGAGCGACTGCCATCTGACCTCCGCGAACCTGCTACCAGGGTAGCCTGACCAGAGTGGATCCTGCACATTCAGTCGCCTGAATGTGCAGGTTTCATCACGATGTTTTCCCTCACCGTAAAATCATCGGTTAGTGTTCAACTAATGTACATATCTCAGAAAATAGTCATGGGTACATATTCGCAGCGGGATTTGAACCCGGTACCTCTCGCTTACGGGTCGGACACCCTAACCGCTCGGCCACCGAGGCTCTCTATCTGTATACGTTATCTATAATAATTTGGAACATGGACCGTTTATTTATTGCACTATAAAAACTTTATATTGTAGTTTGTCATGAATACATCGATTGTACTGTATTGAATAACTTTTAGTATCTAATCAATATCTGTTTAGGATATTTTTGGAAGCATCAAATAAAAACGTTAAGTATATTTTCTTTTTTGGAAATGAGTGTTACAGCTCTTCATGCTATCTATATTCGACGGATAATTATTAAATATAGTTTTTCTGCATAGTAAATAGATCAGAGGCTCCCGAACTAATTCCATAGTAGCCCCCTAAGACACATTTTTATTTCGGAGGCTTTTTTGACTTCACTAAGAGCATTTGCGAAACTCGAAAGTATTTTTTTTATTGTAAGTAAGTATATGTGCATTCCAGTCCGTAAACTCATTTACAACATTTAATTTAAAAATTGTATAGTTAAATTCAATTATTTAACTTTTTACCGCCGGTGGCAGGTTATTATTTTTGTTTGCTGTAATTTACATTAAGACTATGGTCGTTCATCCATTCCACAGTTTTTTCCAACGCTGAGATAATCTGTTGTTTTAGGTTTGCGGCGTCCTGGTGAAATGTCATCTGCAAATAGGATGCATGGATTTCCATAGTGTAGGTGCTTAAAGTCCATAATCTGGCGACGCAGTGTGGCCCAAACTTGACTAACAAAGTTTAGTTAAGCCGGCTCCCGCGATCCAATCTCGACTTCAGGCCTAATCCCACCGCTATAGCGTTTACTGGATAAGTAGGACTATCCGAAGTGAAGTTTAGTTAGTCTTTACCAATGTTGCTATTAAATTTCTAAAGACTGAAACATGAAGTTCTAATCAAACAGTAACGTTTTAGAAATATGTTGCATTCTAAAGTTAAAAAATTTGATAGAGCAAATCTTTGGCGAGGGAACATAATATGAGAAAACCTGCACATTCAATCAACTTAATGAGTAACCGTGATTCAATGGTCAAGTTCCCCGGTTAATAGGGTCACGGAGGTTAGATGGCAGTTGCTCTGGCAAACTCTGGATTATTATCAAGGCGGACCCCGGATCATCAAGCATATCAAGTTCTACTATAAATAAAAATTCTGGTGAAGAAGATTATTCCTTACAGAAGCCTTATGTGACAGATGAGAACTGCATAGTACCTATACATATCGCAGTCGGATGGTTAAATTAGCCGTTAAGTTAAACAGCTAAAAAAGCTTACTTTCAAAAATCATGAATTTGACATTCCGTTTTTGAATAATTATGTAATTGAATAAATTTCATAACAAGCTAGTCGTATCTGGCTAATTGAACTATCCGGCGGCGACATACCTATAAACCAGTAAAGTGTCTACAGCACGCTTGCGAGACCGATAACAAAAGTTAAGCGATGCAATCACAGTCTGGAAATTGGATGGGTAACCTTTTTGTACTTTGTGGCTAGTCGAACTTCAGCAGCATAACGAACTCGCCACTCGTTAGGTGTGCCTCCTAGTACCATTGGCGAAGGTTAATCAAGGTTTTTCGTTGGAACCCTGAGACTGGTTAAACAGTTTCAGGAACCGATTGGCCCCGGCCCTGCCTTTATTACTATCACAATTATTTTCAAACATATCCTTTATCAGATCAATACTGATCTAATATATGAGTGTCTTTTTGGGTCGTTCTCTTTAAGGGCCGGTTTTCCAAAAGAGACTGGGCACAATGTATAGTACCTTGAACCAATATGTGCATACACAACCGACATATACACATAGACTTATTCAAGTAGATGCTGCATGTTCTTGAGATTTCATATATCAACGCACAACAAAACTGCACCCTATCATCATCATCATCGTCTTAGTGCTTATCCCAGGCTCTGCCAGGGTCCGCTTTCGTACTCATTCTTCTCCACTTCGCCAGGTCTTCGGCATCCTCTCGTCGTAAACCGTTGGCTCTCGCATTCGACTCAGCGATGTCAATCCGTCGCTTCTTGGGTCGCCCATGGGGTCTCTTTTCTGATACCGGCAGGTTCAGGCACCTATTTCCCACGTATCCCTGAGGTTTACGCAACACGTGACCAAACCAGTGAAGACGAGCCTCCTCAATCTTATCTGCGTAATCCCTCACGCCAAGGCTGCCACAAATGTACGTAACGTGTTCGATCGAGTCGCGTAACTCCGCACATCCACCGCAGCATTTTCAATTCGTTGGCGAGGAGTTCGCGAACATGTTTCGTCAGCGCTGGCCATATCTCGCAGCCATAGAGCATCACCGGTCTAATTATACTCTTCTTTATAAGCCCTTTGAGCTTAACAGGGATTTTAGTTCCCACCATTTGGCCCAAGCTGCAGAGATTCGGCACATCCTTCCAGGTATTTACTCTGGTCTCAAGATCCTGCCTAAGCTTGCTCGCCAGTACAATGTCGTCAGCGTACTTCATAATGAGGCGCGTCCTAAATTTCCGCTAAGAGGACATCGAGCACGATGTAAAACAAGTAAGGGCTCAGCACTGAACCCTGGTGAACACAAACGGTAATCGGGAAGGCATTAATATGGCCTAAAATGGTTTTGACTACGGCTCCAGTATTGGCATACATATCCTGTATACTACTAATGCACGCTTCAGGCACTTAGATCTCAGAGCCCACCAGATTATCTCCCGAGGGACACTGTCGAAAGCCCTCTGCAGGTTGAGAATTGCGTAATGCAGAGGTTGATTCTTACTGCAGTGAGACTGCTGGAGGACTCTGAGGGCAAAGATTGGATCCATGGTGCTGCAGCCCAGCATGAAGCCGTATTGGCACTCCGACAAGGAACATTCCTGGCAAAGTCTCTGGTCCATAATATGTGCGAGTAGCTTCATTGTATGGCTCATTAGTTTATTACCTCGAAGTTACCGCACTCCTACACACATAAATAACAAGGAGTCGGTGCTGTGCAGTGAGGCATTCCCCCTGGATGATCTTGCACTGAGATACATGGCCGATGTCACGTCTTCGGAGTAACAGATAACAGATCTGTGATTAGTGCGGGCCACATTTATAGCTGATGAGGTGTTCGGATCTCTTATGGTAGAAGATATTAACCACGGCTAAGTCGGCGGCCAGTCGGAGAATTTCTTCTCCCTCACTGATTCGCTGGCGGTAGCTAAAGCCTCTGTGCACCCAACCGAACTGCTCGCTCCTCTAACCACGTGGCCGTTGATATCCGCACCAACCACAATCTGTTCGGAGGGTGGTATGGTGGTATGGTGTCATCGAAGCTATTCTAAAAGGCAGTCTTTTCGGTGTCTGCACAACCAGACTGAGGTCAGGTGTTATAGGTGAGGCTGAGGCATAGGTGCTAATGAGGTTATACTGTTCCTTAAGTAAATAAAATAAAATAAAAATAAAATATACGTTGATCCTTCAATCAGCGCCTTGATTAGCATGAGCCGATCGCTCACTCTGTTCACCTCCAAGATGCCATCCCGGAAGTCGTCGCACACCACAATAGCGACCCCATTCCTCCCTTCTACCGATCCGGTGTACACAAGCTTGTACCCCTGCCCGATCTCCCGGGACTTGAAACCCCGCCATCTGATCTCTTGAAGGAATGCCACCTGAACGCCTGCAGAGCAAGTCGGCCAGCTCCCGAGAACGGCCAGTCAGGGAGCCAACGTTTAAAGTGGCGAAGCGGAGCTTGCACTAACGTCTTTAACCCTGCCCGCGCTTGGCAGCCCTCGACCATTTTTCACAGGCTTAGGGCGATGTCCCTGCGCGTCGTCCCTAAAACGCCCTAGCCCGGGATGTATTTTCTTTGCCTGACCTTTCCATTGACCATTCGAATGCGGTGTTTTGGCTTTTTACATGCGGCGACTACCATCCGGCCCGTACAACCCTTTTAAGAAAAGCTGGTTCTTCAGAGCCTCGTCCGACTATCAGCAGGGGGACGACTGGCAGGTGAGGTTGACTTGGGCTAATGAGATGGTGATTAGGCCCCCCATACTACCCATACAAACAAAACTGCATTTTATTGTTTTTGAGATATTTAATGTCAAAATGTCGGATATTCATAAACGTAAAAAACTATGACCGAAGATGTGCACAGGGATGAGACCTTTACAAACCGATGCTAGACATCAATGTAATCCTTATCTCTTAAAATTTTTTTGTTTCTCTTGAATTTAGACGAGAGATTGTGTATCTACTTGATGTGAAAACATACTCGACATTTCGATTCACAATATTCGTACAGGTAGTACAATTAAAAGTTTAACAGCTAAACCTTCCTCATGAATCCCTATGTCTATTGGTGAAAACCGCATGAAAATCCGTTCAGTAGTTTTTGAGTTTATCGCGGACAGACAGACTCGGCGTGGGACTTTGTTTTATAATATGTAGTGATAATAAATAATTCGTTGTTTCGGTGTTGCAGAAAAATACAATTTAGGCTTTGTTGGTATGTTCCATCCCCGACATAGTTCCGTGTGCCTGCCAGCTCGGGTATTGCAATTCCCACGGAACTAGGGCCCGCTGCGCTCTCCTTCCATTTCGTTTCATATTCCGACACTAACTAAACATGGCGGTTATAAAGCAATTTTCCAGCTATTCCATTGGCTTACTCTCACGGGTATCTGCTCATATGTATCATAGGTACTGGTATGCCGGGAATTAGGTCTCAATACCATGTGTTCCGTTAGCTGTATGTGAAAGCAATTATAGTGTTACAATTACTAAGCTCTTATCGCAATGTTTTATGGCCTGTGTGGCGTAAAGATGCACTAAACGAATTTATACGTCCACGTTCTATTGCTTTTACAACCGATACGGTATAACGATGATTGCTGCCGATAACGAAACCTGATTCAATACTTTTTACCGTTTGCGTTGATAGTTTAAATTAATATAGTGTGCAGCTATGTAGAATAACTCCAAATTAAACGAATATGGTACAAATGGATCAGACCAGTATGTAACCAATTTAGTAGTTGGTAGTGAAACTGCGATCTCCAACCTCATGCTTACTAGACGTAGAGAAGATGACGGTTGTAAGGTCAGAAATAATGAAGATACCCGTGGCACAACTAAGGGGTCGGATCCATTATTAAGCATAGTAATATGATACAATTCTTGACTTATAACGAACCTATCCTAGTCTAAAAATAAATGATATTTTTAATAAACATTTTAAAGGTTTGTTCCGGGTTTCCTACCACATACCTTTGTTTACGAGTAGCCCGATATTTCGACGCAGTTGCATGCATCATGGTCACGGGACAACTGGAGAGCTACGAGCGCCGGGCGGTGTTGGTTAGCGATAAACCGATAGATATTTTTAATAGCTCTCAGAAATGCCAACTGTGAAATGTGGCAATATTGCTGTGTCGCCTGTTCGGAGCACCAATGATTGTTCCTTCTTTTGAAATCCTTTATGAGAGAGCCTATGATGAAAGGTTACACACACAAGTGGTTCACAGTCGATGTTTATGGATCTCTTTGGAGAGGCTGACATATATCTACTGTTGGTGAGAAGTCGACGTGGCAATCGTGGGAAGTGGGGTTGCCCCGCACACCCGCACAACCCCCCGCTTAGTGCTGCACCAAACAGGTAAGGTACTTAATCGATGTCGATATTTCTTTTTACCACATGTCCGGATCTTTCATACTGCGACATAGGTCATATAGATAAGACAGCCCATGTTTACACGAACTCACACACGTTGAACTATGAATCCACCACTTCTTAAAACATATATCTTGTTGTATTCAGACGGACGTTTTCATTAGTCAATCACTGTTGCAGGAATGCCCGGAAGAGCAAGAAGTCTGACATAATGTATGTGACTAATGCATTTTTAACTTTCTGGCCACTATCCGGCTCCACCGCTCGAACCTGGCTACCTTCCACTACTAGTCTTGGTCAAGGCAAATCAAACGAGTAACTCAATAGAATTGCATTGTTTTACAGATCTTCCAAATTTTGTAATTTCATTTGTAGATCTTCCGAAATTTTGCTCGATTAAGTTTACATTTTCATTAGAATGATATATTAATGTAACCATAAATATAACCATAAACCTCTGTACGAGAGCTCTGTGCGTTAAGGGTTAAACCCCGAAATCCGCTTTTGAGGTCGACCCCTTTTCCATAAAAATGTTATTTTGCATTATTTTAAATTTTATTCACAACGCTTTCATTGTTCGAATGGAGGGCAAAGGGCGGCCGTTGCGCCCTCGGGTCCTCGTATCTCTTGTAATATTCGCTCCAGCCAGCCACATTTATGTTTTATTTAACATCACAGCTTCAATATTCATCACTTCGCTTCAACCTCGCTTGGTTCTTGAATAAAATACGAGATCTTTTTTGAATGAATCAAAGTATGTCCTTAGTGCAGATGCCGTAGTAAAGAATTACTCGCAGTACGATGTTGCTAATGGCTATACGTAGCATATTTTTTACCCTGAATTTAAGCAACGCTATGCATGTGAAACGATTTCGCTTTTAGGCCCCCCGTTTTCACCTGTTCCGGTAAGAATAAGAATGAAAACGGGCGCACTACGCCACACTCAAGGTTTTCATTCTTTTCTTAAAATTGATTCAATCCGTCCTCGGTCGCGGTTGTGCTCCGCTTTGCAGTTCAACCGAATTATCTCTTGCTTTGCAGTTCAACCGAATTAGAAATTACCCGTTATGTAGAGTATATTAGTTTTTATTAAAAAGGAATGAAATTGCCGTAGGATGTGACTGCTATCAATGAATGAAGGGCCTCAGGGAGTTCGAATTTTTTGTACTATGGCCCCTTTGATTATATACCTGTCCAGATGGAGGGATGCGCTGCAATCGTAACATATATGACAGGTCAGATTTGAAGCGCTTGTGTGCGATTTATGCACATTTCAACGAACTGTATCAGCGATTTATTATGTTTATGTAACAAAAGGAAACGTATCTAATATTTAATTATATAATTAATGGTTAATACTGAGAGACAAAAAAACTCTTTTAAAGCAACTTAAGTACTGTAACATTTATACAGATGTTATTATACCTGATAGCCGAAATTACCTAATCTGCCAAATCCTGGATCATGGTCAAGGCGGACCCCGGGCTCTCGTGCGCGAGACCACAATCGAGGCATTAACGCCAAGATGATTATTTTATACAGCTGTCGATAAGCAACATCTGGCCATATTTCACTTTTTGATGGCATAAGATGCCATCACGAAACGATACTCTATCGATCCATCTAACTCACATTTTTCTATAATATTTCGTTTCAGAGAAAAGAAAAGCTTTAATGCGGCTAACAACAACAATTGTTTAACAAAAATGTCGTTACAAGTTAATATCATAGTTTTTTATCAGAATTTACCTCTCAGTTACGTAAGTTGATGGCTATTAAGTGATTTTTGTAAGCTATAGTGCGGTTATTATACTTTTGCTGTGTTATAGTTATGTTAAAGTTTAAACTTCTAGAATAACGACCCTAAACTATAATGTCGTCAAGTGAAATGAAACGAATATGATCAAAGAATTATAATGGAAATTTAAAGTTATTATTTGCCGAATATTTATTGAAATTTTCCTTTCGTTATTCATCGAACATCGATACTTTAGATCCGATGTTAACATCGATATTTTTATAATATTGAGCATGTCTAGTTCATGAAAATACGACTTTCCTTTATGTTTTTATACCGGCCAGTTCGGTAGCGCGATGTAATTCCACGCAAGAGACACCAATTGTTGAAGTTCAATTTCACTAATTTCAATTTCAAATGTGTACTTTACGTACAGCTTGATAAACATAGAAGTATCGATTTAAAAGTAGATATGTAATTCATTTCATTGTATATTATTTGATGCTATTGGCACAAAATGTAGGTACAATTTTCTTGTTTTGTTGTTTTAAATTACTAGCTAGCACCTTATTTGTTTTATACCTAAAAAAAACTACGTCAATATTTTCTTAAACAACCACTAACTTAGCTTTAAATAATTAACCTAACGACTAATCGCGATGCAAATAGTTAACTACAATTTGTCTTCATTATATTTAAGTACGAAAGAGTTTTAATGTACATAAACTCTTTCTTAAGTACCTACTTTAATTGAACCAACACTGGCTGGGTGAAAACAAAAAAGTGGTAAATATTAAAAGCTGGAGCATGGACTTTATTCCCGGGGTCGCATATTAAGTCTATTAAGTGCCATTCCTAGCGGTTATGTAACCGGAGGAGAGGAGGGTGTTAAAAAACCCGACAAGCGGGGAAAATTTCCCAGAAGTAACACCCTTTATGCGGTCGTAAGTTAAAAACTTAGCAGGAACGTACCCAAGTGGGATTCAAAATTATTAGAATTGTTTTGCACGTGGTTAACTGCGGCTTCGGGGGAAAAAGTAAAACAGGGTATGGTGGATTTGAATGTGTCTCGAACTCTCGAGATGGCTTTTTAGGGTTTATATTAAGTTTTTGTTTTTAAATTAATTTATCAATATTAAGATTAAGGGCGGCTTGCACCAACTTCTTAAACGAATTTAAGTTGATACTTAAACAAAAAGCTTCATACAAAAAAACGTTAAACGTAATTTTTAAATGTCTTTAAGAATTTGGTGCAAGCCAGGTTTATTCTACTAGTATTCAGAAAAAAATAATGACATTTAACCCGAACATGAAAGTAGGTTCGTCGGTTGGTTAGTTTTGTCGTCCACACAGGACACGCGTGAAAGCCTCGATAACGTAGAGATAACCGGATTGTAATGTAACTTCGGCCACTTACGCGTTAAAGTTGCGCGGACAAAGTCGCAAGAAAAGGGTTACTAATCCATATTTCGTTTAAGTCTTGTTACGTATCTGGCGGCGTTAGAGGGTAGCAGAGCAAAATGGATATTTGCCGAGACAAAAAGCTCGCGCCTCGCTCGCGCGGTCTAGCTCTAGACGTGACCGCACTCTGTAAGTTACATCTTCACATTTCCCGCTTTAAAATGAAAACGGGACACCGGTCTGGGAATGCAATCTCTTAGAGACGCCCTTGTACTGAGATGTTCAAGGGACTTGCTTATTTGTCGCTTGCTTATTTTAATAAATTATCAAGCTTGTAAATGTGACTGTTGTATTCTCCAAAATGGTGTATGGTGAACAGCCACAAAATAAAACACGGCCCTGATTTCTCTACATTATGAAACAGCTTCAATCGCTATCGACGGGGTTTGTGCAACATGTGCGAGTAAGAGCTGCAGCCATTTTGCTCAATATTAGAATTACAATTGCAGCTTCTAGTCAAATGCAGAATTCTGCTCTGGGCCTCTTGGAGCTATCCGGCCAGACCGTGCCAAATGCGGCGGGCGAGACCGCAGCGCCATTCACAAGTTAGCGTCAGCGTCAGCTCCACTCCAACGTTACTGACGTAACGTCAGGGAAGCAATTACCTTAGGGTTTGGTGCACGAACTATTGATATAATAGTATTCGAGTACTAAATGGACAATTATTATTAGGTTTTTACTGAATTTTATATATGTTTTATAAAATATTAAGTATACTAAATTGATTGGTCCCCGCGACTATTTAAATAAGTGAACTCGGGGAAAATATCTCCAGACAGCAAATGCCACTTGCTGTCTATAGATTTTGCGAAACGCTTCACACTCGTGGTAAGTTTCTAAAGATAGAAAAGACAATCATTAGAAAGCGAGCGCTCGCGTGGATGTGAGCGGTTTTTAAAATACCCTAGTCTCATCTGTCGAATTACATCCTGCTGTCGTCGTACAAAGGCATAGTTGCATTCTGCAACCTACACTATTTCTCGAGTTAATAAACTGACGTCAAAGTGTCAGCTGGGACGATCCCACGACCGCAGCCTCTTAGCTCCGTAAAGTTACCGCCAGTGGTGGTTACAACTCGAGCTAGATAAATTCGATCTTAATTAGATCCAACAGAAGGGTATAGAGCTAGCTCCTTACCCTTGGGAAGGCATCGTACTTTGTGGGATACCTATGTGAAATAGTTACTCATGACTGATTCCGACTAGCAAGGGTTGTGAATAATTTCATTACAACTACTTAGTCGACTTGATGACCTGTTCTGTGCAATGGTACGTGATGGTTGGCTATGAAGAGGGTCTTGTTCGATTCTTTTCGATTTCCGGCATGGCAGAAATTTAAATAATTAGTTCTTTTTTGCGAATTAAGTTTATTTGTTGAAGGGGTACTAAACTAGAGAACTCAAAGAAATTGACATAGAGAACTACATCAAACCGAAAATCACGTTAGGTTTTCTTATTAGTTTTCCGTTAAATGTACCTACCTAACAACAATTTTGTATTTTTTTATTTAATGGAACCAAACATTACTTTAATCAAAATTAAATGTAAAATTGAGGGCACAAGATAATACACAATATTTTTCTTTTTTTAAAGGTAAATTTTGGGATTATCTAAAAACTATAATAATTAATTTACATTACATTAATATTAATAGGTACCAGAAAGTTCATTTCTAAAATAAAAAAGGTCCTAGGCTCAAGGTAAGTCCTTGGGTCATTTACCCCTTTATACACCAAACTACCCACACGCAGATAGTGCAAGAATATTAACACTCATATTTTCCGATCATACCGAAGCGTTTGGGCGAATCCTGATGCTGACGCATTCACAACTGTCGGTGTCACAATAAAAGTGCCTTGAGCCTTCGTAAAGGTGAGATTGGTCAAAGGCGAAGGAATTCGCGGTAAGCGCGGCCGGAGTTGGGATCAAAGAGCCTGGCCGCACAAAGGACGCAAGGAGGCTCGAACCTCCTTGAAAGGAAACAAATAAGGCACTACTTACGTTCACTATTTGATAACGTATCGAGGCGTTATGTTTGGGTTGTACGGAGAAGACAACAGTGACAACTAGGTTTAAGACACATGAGTGGCATTAATTTGCATAAAATAAGATTTGAACACAAATTTTTTCGCTTTATATCACGATAGAATTTCATCTTGGGCCCTATTTTTGAATCGCTCGCCTCGATTCGAACGGTTTTCAATTTTGATTTTCGCCACGAAAATTTCAATATTTTTTAAATCACATTAGCAACACCGAAAGAGTATAGTTCAAAAATAGGGACAACCACCATCACGCATCAAAAGCGCGCCATTAAAAATAGGACCCCTGGTCTAAGTAAATCGGTCGTCAGTACCAAGTCAGTGAAACTTCAGTGTTACACCGATAACAAAGTTTATACCTGATAGGTTCACGATTTCCTAATTTCCCTAAAGCAAGTGCGCCGCCAGTTGAGTGCGTATATCACTGTCATGTTAGGCGCACCACATACTCGTAGAGGTCGAAATAAAAAGAGGTTGCAAAAAGCCACCCCTGCATTATCCCACCGCGAGAGGGATGGCCGAAAAATTGAACGCCAAAACATGATTGATGGGCCCTGGGCCGCGCCACGCTCGTGCCCCGAACCTTATATCAAAACTGGATTGGACACTTATTAAGCGACACACTGCGCAGCGAGGATAATTTTGGTCGGTAATAGAAAATTGATTAATAACGAAATCTTCAAAATATTCTATAGACACAGGTGATTAAGGTAGAAATTCTTACTGGTTTGTTTGTACCACATGAGTGTGAGTTTGAGTAACAGTGACGACACTCAACGAAGCCGAAACTAGCCGGTTCTGTGTTATTTTATAAATAATAATGCTGCAATTTATGAGGCGAATATAGCGGCCAATTTCCCACAAACTCGCTTTAACACTCTTTAACGGTTAAAAAGCTACATAAACAGATGTATGAGTCAACTTGAATTGGACGAGTTTGGCCAATGACATTATACATGTAGCAAACATGCCGCTGGCCCGCTTGCCTGTTTGTCTGCCGTATAACATAAAAAAAAAAGCAAAAACTAAAATTGATATAGGGAATAATTATACCAGACAAAGAAAACAGTTGTGATACTTAGATAGAATGACTTGTCATGTATCTTGTAATACCAACGACACTATACGGCAAGAGTAAGTGAGTGATATCGTGGTAAGTGTATGTCTTGTCTGTTCCTCTGCTCTAGAACTACGCAACGGATTATGATGCGGTTTTCACTATCATTTAGACAATTTCTTCCGGAAGGTAGGTGTAATATATTATAACAGAGAATCCCCGAGAACACACGTGCGAAACTGGGGCTAGTCGCTAATGTCCATATTTTTCTTTACTTAACACCAGACGAGAATATGTAAGTAGGTACTCGATACCGATTACTTTTCAACTCAACTGAATTCGCAATAAAAACTACAAATTATCCAAACTTATCCAAGGCGATCAATCCAGTGTTGTTTAAGCTCTGAGTGATCATTCCCGGCCACGCCGAAACAAAAGCCGCCATGTCACTCCGGCCCGTAAAAAACCTTGCAAAGCAGCGCCATCATTAAAAATATTCGCCGATGCGAGTAAAGGGATTTGTTTTCCAAAATAAGCTAGGAAAAGTGTCGCTCCCAAGTTATTGTGCTACTTTTGCACGTCATCTTTCGTAATAACCTGTTAGATATTGCGAAAGATACATAAAGATTAAAAGGGGCTCAACAACGCAAATAAAATCAGACAGTAATTTTTTTAAGTCTTAGATAAGAGGTCTTAGGCGCCTTCTTAATTGGCAACGGTCGTGCGACCATGGTCGTACGACGGACATCGCCCGAACAATGGGAGACCTCAAAACCGCCCTTCGCACGACCACGACCGTTGCCAATCAGGACAGCGCCTAACGGTATTGGTATGAGTAGGTAATGCAGGCAAGAAACTTGATATCCTCTCTTTCATCTGGTGACGATGCTTCAGTTATATCAAGCACGAGTCCGATCTTACGTGGAGTACTGCTGCCACCTCTGGAATGGATCAGCTAAATACAAACTCACGCTTTGGATTCGGTGGAAGACGTGCCCTCGAGCATTGGCGTAGGGTTACGCGACTGTCGGTATACAGGTCTATCTTCCAGCTATTCGTACAAGCCGCTTTGGTTCAAACTATACGTACACCTAAGGAATGGATCAATAGAATGGAAGAATTGTACTGTGTCAATATTATAATTATTGCCTAAATGTAGAGATGCTAGTCTCCGTTCGATGGATCACTGATCCCTAAGATACAAATTTACTTAGTTTAGGGATCAGGGCGACACCTAGTTCTGTAAAACTCTTGCTATTTGTGGCTAGCTCCCATGAATTTGTTGTTGTGACTTCGTTATTTTAATGGAATCAACGAATTTTTATGTTATTATTTTATTTTTATTTTACTGTTCCTAGAGAAGCATGCTCATCTCCAATACAGATCTATAAATCCCTCTTTAAGTTGGCGTTCCAATGGCGGCAAATCTGCATACGAAACACTTAGTCGGAACATGAAATACAGTACTGTAAACTAGATGGACTACTAATTATATACAACATTATTTCTTGGACTCGGTTGTAGCAAGATGCAATTCTATGCGTATCACGCACTACGTAAACGCTCTAACGGTAGGCAACTTGAATATTATAATAGAGGAAGGTACGAAATACGCAGATGAGCGAAATTCCGTCGATATCCACACAAATGAACGTACAATTAAATAGATTAGTCTATGCGCTGGAATGCTAGCTAGTATACAGGCAGACCTATAGATACTACAAAATATGCTCCGTATGCAACAAGAGGTTGTCTGTACGTAATCCCGATCCCTGTGCGCGCATGAATCACGCCGGAGCGTTAATTTATTGTTTTGGCTTCCAAACACGTACAGCACACCGCCTGCTCTTTATTTACCAAATTTCCATTTATTTCATCACCATTACTATTTGCTATGTTGTGTACTTGGGCTGTATCACTCTTCCCCCGATACTTAGATAACATGGTAGGGTGTAAGCCAGATAGTTGCCCGGTTTTGAATACACGATGTTAGGGATGTTGGTTTAAATTTCATCATTTCATTTAAATTTAGAATTTAGTGCCATTCCCTAAGGCATCAACGCCATGATAACATATGGATAATCCATATAGGCGCACGCGTTTTGTGAGGAAAAATATATTGCTTTCACAGGCGTCAAGATTATATTTTTATTGATAAGTAATTTATATTAAATATTTTTTTACTGATTGTGGTATCAGTCTACTTTTTGTTTCTTTGCATGCCTTAGAGTTTAATTTACATTGCTTATTAAACTTTATTGTTGAATAATTTATATTTATTTTACAAATAAAAAGGGCAAGTATACGTATCAAAAAGAATAGTCGCCCCATTAACTTTTGCGGGTAGTCGCTCTTGAGGTAACTATTCGCACAAAATTATTTAACAAGCAAAGGCATATTTTATTTTGGTATTTATTCTATTTTTATGCTCATCATTTTTCGAGTACCACTGTATACCTAAATTTAATTTAATATTGCCGTATTCATAAATTTTCTCATCTCATACAGTTATGCTGTATAGGTACGGGTTACAAACCGCAGAATATTACGCAAATGAACAACGTCAATCAATCACATGTTCGGTCAATAATGCGACACCAATAAATTTAATTGCTTTTGCAGAAGAGAGAGAAGCCTTGGCGGCTGTACCTACTTAACCTGACTTGCTAATTACGGTATATTTTCGAATTGTTTCTTTATATTTCATTAGAATGAAGTAATATTTTTGTATAAGTAGAAATACAGTCGTAGGTAGGTATATTTCAGTATAACTCTGGAGGCAACAGTTTTCAAAGCCGTGTTTTTAAACGAGATCAGTGTGCAGCCATACCAAAGCTTGTTACAGCAGAAATTTAATTGCGGTGTATTCCCACGAGGCTCGTAGTAAAGGACATAGATCAAACGAAAATGAATGTTCGACGCATCATTTTCCGTTTAGCAAAGTAACTTTCCGCGCACCAGGCTCCCTCAGGCCCACTGTGGACATAAACAAACATCCGAACCTGGATTTACCGGGACGGACCCCTGAGGATGTGCCGGACAGGAAACTGACTTACAATATTTACAGAACCATGCATATCCCGAGCACTGACTGAGAGAGTCTGCGTTAGGAGATCCGCTACAATCCCTAGGAGTATATTATATTGGATACAATTTGTATTTCTAGTTTCATCACACATATAATAGGGTTTTAATTTTTACTATTGTATTTTGTGTGTTTGTTTCGTTCCTAATGGTGTTGTGATTGATTTTATCTATTTTTCTCTTGTCATACTACGTTCCATGCTCATCTGTTATGTTTTTAGTTTATTTATGTTGAATGTCGTGGGTTCCCATATCAGACAGCCCAGGTCAGAATTGGTAGTATACACGTATATTGACCAGTTTGCTTTTCACGTTTGAGAACATCACTTCGTCTTTCATAATGTCTTTTCGTGCTTTATTGCTTCCAAGCTTTCTTGATTCTTGTTTCTATTTCTTTATTTGTGATGGTTTGGTGGATATTATTTGGTCTAAATAAGTGTACTCTTTTACATATTAACATACATCGCTTTCATTTTTATCATGTTTATTTCGATCGATTTTTCTTTGTGTTCCTCAATCTTTTAGCATTTCTAGTTGTTTTGAGTTTTTAGCAAAAAACCGATATCATACGCGAATCTTAAATTTGTAAGTTTTCCACCATTTACATTCATACCATACTTGTCCCATTGAATCTTATCCAAGAGCTTAGGCAAAAGAGGACCTACTTGGCGTACTCTTCCACTTTGATAGTGTCGCATTCTTTCTCTAGTTGTATTGATGTATTTTCCTTCTACTTCTTGGTTTTTGAGAGCCTTTCATAATGCATTGTGATCCAGAGAGTCGAACGCTTTTCTATAGTCTACAAATCAGCAATAGAAAGGTAAGTTGTACTCTTTGGACTTTTCTGGTGTTTGTCTGATGGTATGGATATGGTCTATAATAGGACCACGAAAAGTCCGTATTGACTGACAGTAGTAAAAAGAGAATCTGTCCTTGCCAGTCCTCGTCAGTTCTTCTTGTAAACATTCAGTTATTTGGTCACGATTAGCTTGAATTTTTGTCTCAATTATTAATCATGCTGAAAATATAGCACTGAATACCCTCTGAATGTTTTCTTGGTTGGTTCTCGTCTAATATTTTAGTTATTATTTGTAATATTACTTTTGCAAATATTTAATATAGATTTGACATGAGACTTACATGTCTGTTTGCTTACGTCGCTTTTGTCGCTTTTGATCCATTCTGAAGGAATTGATTTGTCTCGATTATTTAATTAAACAGTCGAGTCAGGTAGATACCGCCTTTGATCTCTTTATGATGTCATTCCTAATGGTGTCTCTTCCTGGAGCCTCTGCGTCTCTTTTGGCCACTGAACTTCTCTTTCCAGTATGGGTGCTATTGGTGTCTAGTCCGGAATGTCTTCATCGATGTCGATGTTCGGAGTAGTTGTTTTTGATAATAAGTTCTCGTAAAATTCCGTTGCTGCATTAAGAATACCTGGTCTTTTTGCTTTTCTTGTCCCCTTTTTATTTTACAGTTTTACAATCAAGTGTTTCTTGTTTTATCAGTCAGTATTTTCATAGCCTCTTGACGCCCCCTGTATTTATTATTTGTGTTGTGACTAGAATAGTTTTAATCTGTACTCTATAATATATTTCAGTTCTAATATATTTAGGTACTAATTTTAAAGATATCTGTTTGCTATTTGGTTTTAATCTAGATTTCTCTTCTTTCCAGTAATTCTAGTGTTTCCGGTGAATACTTGTTATTGGTTTAAAGATATCTGTTTGCTATTTGGTTTTAATCTAGATTTCTCTTCTTTCCAGTATATCTAGTGTTTCCGGTGAATACTTGTTATTTGTTTAAAGATATATGTTTGCTATTTAGTTTTAATCTAGATTTCTCTTCTTTCCAGTCATTCTAGTGTTTCCGGTGAATACTTGTTATTTGTTTAATATTATCCCAAAAACACGGAAACATTTTTTTAGAACAAATGATGTACAAATGCAAAAATAATGAAACCCTGTTTAAGATTAATACCTTTTTTTTCTTTAATAAGACAATAAAAAAAAGCGTTGTTATCTAACAAATTTAATTGTAACATAATCGACAACTTATATAACACTGTATCACGACAAGGGATTTCTTGACTATTGCATTAGATATATTTTTTGGATTTTGTCCTTTGCTGCATTAAGTTGTGCATGAAGCATCAAACAAAGATAAAAATTCTACATTAGATGAATAGTTCAATACAAATATAAAGTTGAATTTCGTAGATAATCCAAATACCTGCCGATTTCATAAAATATGAAGGCAAACGATCCAAGATACCATAGCTCTTTGTTAACCCTCCCAGTTATCTGTGATGGCCTTATTAATTAATGGCTATTGTCTTGAATGAGATATATTGTATAGGACTTAAGGTCGATTTGTATTTGGACTGTTATGCTCCATAATTCGCTTATAAATTCAGCCGACACAGGGCAAGGAGCTCCATGAATATGTAAATGAACAGGGTTTATATTGCAGGGCGTCGGTGGCCGAGTGGTTATGGTATCCGACTCGTAAGCGAGAGGTACCAGCTTCGAATCCCACTGCGGCCATGTACCAATGACTCCTTTCTGAGTTATATACATTATTTGAATGTTAACCGATGCTCTTACGGCGAGAGAAAACATCGTGATGAAACCTGCATATTCAGGCGACGGAATGTGTAACCATGATCCAATCTGATCAGGTTCCCCTGGTAGCAGGGTCACTGAGGTCAGATGACAGTCGCTCCACTGCTATTACCTGATCTGCCAAATCCTGGATCATGGTCAAGGCGGACCCCGAGCCCTCGTGCGCAAGACCACAACCGGGAAATTTACACCAATATGATTATTTTTATTATAACGTAAACAGATATAATGAATGTAATACTAATAAGCAAACATTAATGATTAAACTTTTTTATTCACCTTAGATTTGTCTTACTCCATTGTAATACGTTTTACAAAAAAATATTCAAGCAAAATGAAGTTGATACTAGGGGTGCTAGTTAGCTGGTGGGCTAACAAGTTGTTTGAACGACAGCCTCTCCGGCTTCCATTCAAAATTTTTGTAATTGCGCCCGGTCCCTCTCCCCGCTTTCCCCACCCCTCGCCGGCTCTAACAAAAACTAGGACATGCTAAGAGCAGGAAACGGATGTTATGAGTGCGCTCTTTACCAAGATAATGTTGCGCGGGCTTAATTTTTAAAGCACATTTCTACTCGCCTCTTTTGTTTTATGGTCTACAGTCAGAAACTCGACTGCTTATCTTGGTTTCAGAATAACTCAAATGATTTGTTGTGTAACAGTAACTAGCAGCGTGAAGATTAGTTAAAGGTTAGCGCTGTGCCGTGGAAGTGACTGCGTAAATAACATTGTTAGCTGTGAGTTTTTCTTATATTTTCATTTAATACCTGTTAGCACTTTAGTAGACAGTAGGTAACCGAAATACTGAAATCCCCCAAGTAAATTTTCTGAGTTGATGTGGGTTGCAGTGGCTTCACGCGTATTTACGCTTCACATGGACACAACTAGACTTTTTGAGCACCTGAAAATTGTGACTTTAGGTTCTTTCAGGTTTTTGATCAGTATCATTCCGCTGGGTTAGTAGTATTAGAAGATTTTAATGCTCACCATGTGGTCGGTATTCAATCCACTGATTAGGGCGTGGTTACTCACGAATTTGACGAATTTGCTCTGGTATCGGTATCGTATTTAGCTAGGTTAATCGTCACCTAGAAGAACACGATCTCTAGAATTACAGTCAATACGGTTTCAGTAATCGTCATCTTAACGGGTGGTCTTTTAGTGCATCGCACTCAGTGCTGGGCTTTAGTCCTGAAAGTTTAAGAGAGTCATAGCTACGTATGAAATTTTGCCATGCTTTTATGAGACAATGAGAAGCGAGTGGCTGATGCGCCCGTGCGCATTGCTTTAGTTATTATGAATGAACCACCGCGCACGAGCCGAGCGAGCGAAGCGAGCGTGCCAGAGGCAGCGGCCGGCGACTATAGTTGGAGATGAAATTAAAGATCAAAAATGTAAACACACAACTGTCAATGTCAAAGAGACTATCCAGGGGTATAAAACCTTTGGTTTGCATAACCAAATGGTTATGCATCATGCACACTTTTTAGTGTGCTTTACAATGGCTGCTGGTAAACTTTCGAAAACGAAACAAATCGATTTACCCCCACTAATTGATTAAAAATGTAATAAGTAACTCGGAAACTATTAGTCCAAGAACAGTAGTTAGAAAAGTACAATATTAGAAAGAAGTGGCAGCCATTTTGAATTTCATGTTATGTATTATAATTTGGGAAATTAATTAAATATGTCTCGGCGTCGATCAATCCCTTACTTTCCAAGTCTTTGCAATAATGTACTGTAACAACGAACCAAAGGTTTAGAATTTCTTATCTAGTGGCATAAATGAAAACTACCCATATTTTATTTAAACTGCACAAATATGTAACAAAAAGAATTTAATTCAGTAATATGTTTTAAAATATTCATATGACTTTGTTTCATTTTAATGAATATTTCAATGATTTTAAATAATCCACCATTTGGGTTATTTTTTTTATAGTAGCAACCCATTTGTTTACATTTTTGATCTTTAATTCTATCTTATACTATTGGCGAGTGCCAAATAAAATTAGATATTCGGAGTAGCATTTTAAAAATTGGCGCACGTTAGTTTAATGACTCTTACGGCCATTGATATATAAGTATAAAGATATGCTCGACCGAACAAATAACGCTCACCGTTCGTTACCATATTATATAAAATTGCGCAGTCTCTTGTGCCACAAACTTATTTGACCCGGCGACAGCGTAGCTGTTGTTGGCAATGACATAACATTTTAATATGGCAACACTTAGTTCCTTTCACTTAGTACGGTTATTGTGGCACTGAAATAGACGTCAGTCATCAATCTCGCCAAGGCGCCAGATATAAATTTGTAAAAGCGTACAAAATTGTTGTAACGTAATACCTAAAATATAAATTTCTAAACAGTAATAATTGGAATTCGTCAATTACGAATCCAACCTTCAATTCCAACCTTTAATCTTTATCATTTTGCCTCCTTTATGCCACTTCTGTTGTTGTAGAATTCTTTAACGATAAAACACACTTACAACAAGTTTTTATTGATATGTTGACTGCTTTAAGCTACATTACATAACAATATTATTGTTATTGATTAATTTGTATAATACTCATTTGTTATGTATTTTTATGTAGGTATAATTATATCAGTTCCGTGAAAACAAAATCAAAGGCATTATGCCGCCGGTGCAGTCACATCGTGCGCATACTCGTAAGACAGCCAAATCAAAAACAAGCAGATGGATTGCATTGAATTTGATTGAACATACTAACTAATCAAGGCCGGTTAATAATTTAGCAATAAACACTGAAATATTTATTGGAAATGCAAAAAACATCAGTTTTACAAGTAATGTTGTTACAATACATGATGTTTGTTATACTTTACGGAAAAAAGATACTCCATCCTTGTTGTTGGTTACTGTTTATCGGAATTAGTGCATGTGTTTCCTACGCAACTCGGCCTTCTCAGATTGTAAAGTAACGACCATTCGTATACATGGACAAATGTCACTGAGACGACGTTGGTGCTCCATTGCAGTTTTACAAGAAATTTTAGACATTTTCTGTAACATATACAGATCGCGCCAAACTTCTAGACGCCTCTGAAGTTGGCGCGAGCTGCGTCGCAGTAGCTAGAAATAAGTGTCAGCGGGGTGCGACGGGTGGCGGAAGCAACTTCAGAGTTTGGCGCGATCTGTACCATATTTTATGGCCCCAGCGGAATCCGAATCTACGTCATTCATATCGTCACTAACCACATTTTTACCTATTGGTATCATTTAAAAACAGATTCTTAAAAAATATTTAATTTCTTATTTTTATAGATACAGATAGCCCCAAAATTGGTCAAATCTGAGTATCAACGATATACTTTTGTACAAATAGTAATACTTATAGTTAAAACCACCGATAAGCACGATATCTTTAAAGAAAATGACTAAAGGCCTTGCCACATACAAAGCTCGGCGCGAGCGCGGTGCGATATTTGCTAGGCAACCATCGCGCGGCGCGATAGTTGCTAGGCAACCATCGCGCGGCGCGATGGTTGCCTAGCAAATAACGCGCCGCGCTCGCGCCGAGCTTTGTATGTGGCAAGGCCTTAAACGAACTATCGAAAAGAGGGATTATTTCATTTAATACAGTAGCAGTACAGTTTATGTACATAGTCGTCAATGCAATAAGGTTGGCTTCCGTACAGGTTAAGGCGATTAACATGTCCTGTTACAATCCACAAACGTTTGTCTTTTCTCAAAGTACCTTCGAATAATCCGCCGCTAGGCTTAGCTTCCACCACAACTGTCATCAACGTATCAGTGCTATTCAACATTGTAGTGTAGTGTGTGGTGACCTCCAAAGCATCAATTACTTTTGATACCTTCAAAGTAGCACATTTTTTGTTGTAAATAGTCAACAAATTATTAAGATGTTTAATCAAAGCTTTCGCCGCCAAAATCACTTTATACCGAGTCACAGGTATTTTTTTTCCATTATGACAACTGCAGAAAATGTCTTCAATACCAGCTGCTCCACATGTGCGCGTTTCAGGGATAGGGAGAAACAAACTTTTGCCTCTCTTATTCCTTTTATCAAATTCGTCACTTCGATTTGAAATAGCGGCGTCAGTAATTGTTTTTAGTTCTATCAATTCAATTAACGTTTCATGCAAGTCAAATGTTGTCGTTAGACGCTTGGTGTTTAGTTTGAGATTTTCATAGGCCATCCTATATTTATGACGAAAGGACTGTGGCACCAAGGCGAATACAAATGGCAATTTGGATTCCAAACGGCCTCGATGCGTCTTAGCGTATTCCCCGAATCGAGATCCATGGTCACTTATAAAAAACACAATAGTTTGCTTCAAGTAATTTGAGACATTTAATTTCTTAAAGAAATTTAAGTAATCGATATCCAATTTTTTCGCATCTTGAAATTCTTCATGACTTATAAAGCTTCCCCAAAAAAAGCCAAAGAGTCTATCATCCTTCAATATTGCACTTAAATCTACAATATAGTCCAACATAACTTGATGTGGATATTTTCCATCTGAACATGGATTTTTATAAGAAGTTTTCTGCCATCTAGCGCTTTCATAAACAAATGTGCGCGTATAGTAATCGGTAGGTGTATGGATAAAACCTCTAAATTTGTAAAAGTTAAAAATTCCTCTTATTACATCTTCCCCGTAGGCTGTAAAAAAGCCATTTTGCTTATACCATTCCCACATGAACGGACAATTGTCAAAGCTGGCTTCACCGTGAAGGAAACATGTATGTTTCATCTCCTTTACTGTCATTCCGAGTAGGATTGCCACAGCATTGGGAAAAGTATTATCACCAATTTTATTGTAACCCAAAAGTTCAACAGCACCTAGCTTCTTGATGTAATCCACAGTTTTGGGCAAAGTTCTATAAAGATGTAATCTAGATACACTGTCTAGTCCAATTATTAACACATTATACAGAGAATTATTTAGTGATTGTGGAACAACTTTATCGTGTGATAAAAAATCCTTTTTTTGAGCAAATAAAAAGAAGTTCTTATAAATTACCTTCTTTTCGATTTGACACTGAACGTAAATAAACTCGTCAATGGGCTTGATCATAGAAAATTTAATACGTGATCCGTACTTTACCCGTGCATCGACATAGTAGGATAAAATATTCTTAATGTATGAGGGTCTATAAAATACCTGGTAAAAGCAGTTTACAACCGGTTTGGTCGTCGAATTCGTAGAAATATAATAGTGTTTTTCATTCTCTTCGACCGTCCATAAATGAGTGGCATTTCTTTTAACTAAAGGTATTACTTTTGCACAATTTCTTGTAACAGGATATTTCTTCAGATGTCTGGTAGACACTTCATCGTAAAGAGCGATTGAAGGTATAGAGCAGCCTGTTGTGTCAATAAGTTTTGGTCCTGTAGGTTTGGCAGGGAGCGTATTTACAATGAAATCTCTATTTAATTGGACCTCTGACCCTCCCGAGATATAACGATGTAGGAACAGCAATACAAATATTCCGATGGCCCACGTTATCAAGACCGTTATAAAGCGTCTATAACTCCTGCATCTACATCTTGTTCTGCTGAAAAAAATAAACGTTGATTAGTGCGTTAAGTCAAATAAAAAATTTATAGTAGTTTATGTAAATCGCATATAAAAGGGGGTAGGTATTCAAACATAAGTGTCAACAACGCATGGCCGAGTCCATTCACATATAATGATATATATAACTGTACATATATTTATTTATTCATAAAAATATGACTATTTATAACTGAACACATTGGAAAACTTCTTCGAAGTTAGTTTCAATCATAGAGAAAATATTTACAAACGTAATGGAGGAAACACCGCAAGTATTTTCTTTGAACCACGCTTTGCGGTCCATGGACAACAGTGGCCGCAGTCAGTTCTGAGATATTGCGCGACGCGGACCAATCTGAGAGTGGCTTGGATATTTAAAAAAACGCCATCTTAGGCATTAAAAACTGTACAAACCATTCGAGGGCCAAAAATAAAGAAAATGGTAACATTTCATCGGTCATTCTATGACTTAGCAGCCTCCCCCCGCACCTCCCGCACGTGACAGGTTGGTACAATATTTTTGTTTGTGATGGCTGCTCTATTACGTTAGTAAATATTTTCTCTATGGTTTCAATTAAGTTTGTAAATAATTGTATGTGTGACGGCGAAGTTATCGCCTTCGCCGTCCCACATACAATATTAATAGGTACTAATACTGTTATTACATTTTAGCAATTTACATAGGTACTTCATTAAATATCTATTATAATTAAACACTTTCACCTACATCTCCATATAGGATATCAACATCGCATCCTACACACGTACACACATACTTTCCACGTTGCGTACATGCCTACACTATCACATTACCACGTAGAGGGAGAATATGATCCTAGCATTATAATAGCAAACTACGAAGTACCTTAACATAATGCAAATTAATTTTAATCGCAACAGCGCCGCACACCGTCTCTCGCCGACACCGACGTCCGCGCAGCGCGGAACCGTTTCTTTACTCAAACTTAATACAGCGCGCTCTCATGCTACCTACATTAAGTGTTTTATGGTTTGCAGGAAAGAAAACGTTGTTTGAGCAGATATTTTAATGAATTCTCATTTGAATGAATTTTCAATTTACATTATGGGTCTCTATGCAGGTTGTTTATGAGATCGGGAACAATACCTTTATCAGATGTTCTTTTACCAATTTGTAAATCATTCTAAACATTTGGTTCGTTGTTACAGTACATTATTGCAAAGGCTCGAAAAGTAAGGGATTGACCGACGCCGAGACATATATACTGCTTTTCTCAAATAATTATACATAAAACAATACAAGATTCAAAATACCGGCCACTTCTTTCTGGTATTGGAGTTTTCTAACTAGTGTTCTAGGACTAATCGTTTCCGAGTTACTTATTAGGTTATTTAAATTGAATAAATGAGGGTAAATCGATTTGTTTCGTTTTCGTATGGTTACCAGCCATTGTGAAGCACACTGAAAAAGGTTTTATACCCCTGAATAGTCTTTTAACGTTGACAGTTGTGTGTAAACATTAATTATTTTAGTTTGGTATTCAGCCAATTCATCGCGCCTTACCAGATATTAAAAAACAGTGTTGTAAAATGATTAAACAGCTGTAAAGAAAAAAATATAGAAAATGCAATAGTATGGAAAATGTTGTATCATAAAAACCGTCTTTAAAATTTTATAGATTGGCGTTAAAAAGGTTTATCTTTTAACGACTGTGTTCGTGTATGTAATTGGAACATTATGCTATGAGTGTGGATAAAGGTATTTTACTTAATCTTTAAGTAATAAACCCTCAATAATTTAATACTTTATTGGAATAGTGAACCACACAACTCCCATTTAGCCAGAACCAGTAGCAATCTAAAGGACTAGAGATTGATACACAGGTCCAAGACAAGTATAATCATCATCCCAGCACATAAGAGTAAACTGCTGGACTAAGGGCCTCTCCCACGAATAGGGAGGTTATTGCCTTAATCTTCACCCTTAGCATTCGGGTTGGAGATCATACAAGTATAATACTATCTCGGAATTCGCAAAAAAATATCGAAGTATGTATTACGATAACAATTCATCATTCAAAATTTTCGGTGAAGGAATATACTGGGCCCTGTAACAGGATCAATAAATTAAAACATAGACCCTATAAGTAATAAATAATTAAGTCAACGTTGTGTTTCTGCCGGTGAGTAAGGTTTCCAGTGCTCCATGGGGTGGGAATTTGGGGAACCGTGGCTTTGGCAGTGGAGGGACATTTGCTTGCTGCCAGGCGATACTCTCGGTGTTGCTAATGTCTATAGGCAGTGGTGACCACTTTCCACCAGGTGGACCGCTCGCCTGTTTGCTTACCGTATGAAAAAAAAAACGTGTTCTTAATTTAATAACAAGAAAAAAATAATTTATTAATATTTTTAAATAAAATTAATCGTGCCGGCAATACTCTGTAAACCGTCGTGTCCAGTCATAATACTTGAAATTGACATTACGATCGTTTATGTAACGGCCAATAACTATACCTACCTACGAAGTAGCTACGACGGAATTAGACAAAGACTTTAAAAAAATTGTTTTACCTACCTAATTAAACGAGTCGGTAATCCATTAAAAAGCATATTGAGCTTGATTCCGTCTCACGTTTCTTATCATTCCACTGTCGTATATGAAGGTGACCTATATACATTTCATATTTAATTCAAGTTTTGTACACTGGCAACCTACGATACATAACGAAAATAAATAATCGTATTCATTGTAAGCGCCTGATTTTCGATTGAGTTTCGAAAACAGTGTCAACGCTATTAGGAAAACATTGAAAAACCAATTATATTCCGATTAAAAGCCATTTTGTCACGCACAAAGAAGAAATTATCGGGTTTCATACCACTAAGCTGACAAATGAGCGTACGGCCCGCCTGATGGTAAGTCGGTTTTGTAAGCATTCAATGGTGAGACACCTAATAGACACGATACATAAGTATGAAACAATCTTATTTGAGATTAATGTACCTAAAAGCCAAATAAGTTTAAAAATAAAACTCCATTAGTGAGACATAAACATAGACCTGATTTATACTGACACCACACAATCCATACAAGTGCATTGTATTGTGACTAAGAAAGACGGTGGCGTACGACCGATCGCTATAGGTTCCACCCTGCGGCGAATGGCTGCCAAAATTTGTGTTCGGCTAACTCGTTCTAAATTCCAGTCTCTTTTCGAACCCGTACAGGTTGGCTTCGGAACCCGCGGAGGCTGCGAGGCAACGGTCCATGCCGTACGCACCTTCACACAAGACGATCTGTGCGAGGTGATCCTTAAACTAGATGTAAAAAATGCTTTTAATTCAGTGAACAGGGACCCCTCCTGAATAAAATCAAACTGCATGTTCCGGAGATTTATAATTTTATGCTACAGTGTTATCACTGTCCTTCAAAATTATTGCACAGAAATAATGAAATTCTTTCGGCCGTGGGGTGTCAGCAGGGTGATCCCCTCGGTCCAGCGATCTTCAGTTTGGCCATTAATTCGATAATCCACAGTGTCAAATCAAAATTAAACGTATGGTACCTGGACGACACGGTACCATAGCCGGAGATGCTCAGACTGACCTAACTGATTTTGAAATGATAAAACATAATTTTGACCGCCTTGGTTTGGAACTAAATTTTAACAAATGTAGGCTCTTCATTTCTGAAGAAACAGACACAACCTTGGCACAATCCATAGTCCAAAATTTTAATAGCGTAGCCCCAAACATAAGAATACTCACAAAAGACAGTGTGAGCCTCCTTGGCTCCCCTATTTTCGACGAGGCCATCCCATCGCTTCTAACAAGTTTGGTTTCTAAATTTAATGAATTTTCGGACCGCCTCCTTAAAATTAGCAGCCATTCTGCCCTTTTCATACTGAAGTTTTGTCTTTTCGTTCCTAAATTTACTTACCTGCTCCGCTGCTGCCCAGTGTGGAAATTCCCTGATCTAATCCAACACTTAGATAATGTAATAAAATTCCAAATTGAATCTATCACAAATATCAGACTCAGCGAGCAGGCCCAGGCTTCCCTACCAATTAGGTATGGTGGCCTGGGAACCCGCAAAATCTCTAGTGTAGCACTGCCGGCGTTTCTGTCTTCTATCTATAGCTCGTCTGACCTCACAGGAAATATTCTTAAAACCCCCGCGGCTACAAACTGTAAGGTCGCGTGCTTGGCGGAGGCTGAAACTGCCTGGCTAGCTGGACCGAGCCCAAATTTTCCTCCCACACCCAAAATTCAAAAGACCTGGGACAACTTTTAATCTCAAGTCATATTAGACACTCTTATTAATACCTCACCATCTTTAAAAGACCGCGCCAGGCTGGAAGCAGTTGCCAGACGAGGCACTGGCTCCACGCTTACCCATCCCCCAACACCGGCACTTTCATCGACCCGTCCACTCTCCGTCTCGCCATCGGTCTCCGGCTGGGAGCCGAGGTTTGTGTCAAGCAAAGTTGTGCTTCTTGTGGAGCGAGTGTTGACCGCCTCGGTCACCATGGGCTTGCCTGTTCTTCGAGCGCTGGCCGCCTCTCCCGTGACGCTGCGATCAATGACATCCTGCGATGGTCTCTCGTCAGCGCCAACGTCCCCGTAATCCTGGAACCTCAACACATTGCACGGGACGATGGCAAGAGACCTGACGGGATGTCTATGATACCATGGAGGATGGGTCGCCCGCTGGTGTGGAACGCCACGTGCACCGACACACTAGCTGCGACCTATCTTCCGGCAACCGCTAAACGGGCTGGCGTGGCGGCTGAGATACGGGAGCGCTCGAAGGTGGGCAAGTACAGTTGTCTCGACGCCCAATACGACTTTGTCGCATTTGGTGTCGAGACACTGGGTCCGTGGGGCCCGGGCGCACACTCGCTCTTCATGGAGCTTAGTAAGCGGCTCAGGAAGGCGACAGGTGATCCACCGCCGGCAGCTTTCTCGCGCAGCGGATAAGTATTGCCATCCAGCGCGGGAATGTCACCTTACCGCGGGGCCCTGGTTTTTTACAATTTTTTTAATTTAGTTTAGTTAGATAATAAAATATTTGTAACTTATAAGGTTTAAGTTTAGTCTATTTTATATGTATTAGTGTATATATTTTTGGTATTTTAGATGTAGGTACTTATTAGTATATATTTTTATTATAACTGTAAATATATAAGATGATTATTGTGGAGAAAATAAAGAAACTTTTGTATTGTATTGTATATTGGTACTATCTATCTACTATCCATACAGTACGATAGTACCACCATCGCATTCGAACTTGGAAAAACACCATAGATTCTGACAATCGAATAACTTCTCAATTGGCGGTCCTAGTTACTAATTTCAATTTTAATATAGTCCGCAATTTCACAGATGAGTTGGTCGCTCTGTAATATAATTGTGACAAAATACAACGAAATCCATGGTGCACTTTGTGAGCATGCTAGGACTAAGGTTATGTGGCGTAGACTTTACTAGGGACTGTTGTGTCGTGTGTGTTGTGTGTGTAGGGTGTGTTGTTGTTGTGTGTGTGGGAGTTTACTTTTCAAAACTGGTTGTATAGTTAGTCGGGATTGAAAGATTAAGACCGACTTCCCTGAATCTTCCCGGCCTCTCATTGCCGGGCACGGTCCGGTCCTGACTGGCGTGGGGTATCTAAGTTTGCTGCTGCCATGGGGCGGCCAGCGTGTCACTCTGTGCTTCCTTCCTACTTTCCTACCCCCCTCCTTTTTGACGATTGAAAGAGATATTTAATGTCCTAATCAATAAATAAATTTTGAATTGAATTTTCTTCGTGTTTTCTTTACTTACTTCTTGGTAGCTGAATTTGGCACTGTATAATCTGTCCAAACTGACTTGCCCTATTTGGTTCATGAAATTATGTATTTAAATGGATAATATGCAGCAGTATTCGTTTAAATCCACATTCTATGTTATTTCTTGTATAATTCAAGACATTTATACACAAAATACGTAGCGTGATTGATACAGCAAGTCGTGATTTTGAGCATTGTTTGTTCACCAAATGAGACAAGTCAGTTTAAGATCATACGTGTGATAATGTTACGTTACAACTGCGGCTAAAATCCCGAGGTTGACCAAGGTCTTCTGCAGGGGACCCGGAGACTGGTTGAACAGTTTTAGGCCCCGTCACGAGTGTGTGTTGTGTGTTTTTTTTATTTAATTATCATCTTGGCGTTAATATCCCGATTGTACTCTCGCACACGAGGGTCCGGGGTCCGCCTTGACCATAATCCAGGAGGTAATTACATTGGAGCGACTGCCATCTGACCTCCGTGACCCTGACCAGATTCAAGCATGGCTACACATTCAGTCGCCTGAATGTGCAGGTTTCATCACGATGTTTTCCCTATATAGATAACTCAGAAAAGAGTAATTGGTACATAGCCGCAGTGGGATTTGAATTCGGTACCTCTCGCTTAGGAGTCGGATACCTTCACTACTTGGCCACCGATTTTCAATTTAAATAAATACTTTTAAATACATACTTATTATACATAGAACACCCAGACCCGTAACAGAAATTAAAATTCATCATTTCAATTTCAAGGTCGTCAAATAAAAATTTGGTCATAATAATATGTATTCCTTATTGTTGTTAATATTGTTATGTTTTTAAGCAATAAAGTTATATCTAACTGTAGTTTTTAGCAATTTGTTCTTCCAAACAATTGTTAGGTGTTGTTATATATTTTTTGATAGCACGCTGAATGTGCGTCGGAAAAATATATTTTTGAGCCTCACAATTTTTTTTTAATTAGATAATACAGGCATTTGACCGCCATCTCACCTGTTGGTAAGTGACAATGCGGCCGAAGATGAAGTATGCCCGTCTTGGAACAGCCTATTCACTCTAGCCTTGAAGGCATCCAGATTATATTAATCAGAGAACACACTCGCAGGCAATGCGTTCCATTCCTTAGTCGTACGCATTATAAAGGTCGAGCCAAAGCGGTTCGTGCGGATAGCTGGAAGATCCACGACATAAGGATGAAGCGCTCGCCCGAATCGCGTCTCCCGATGGCGAAAAGGGGCCGGCGGAATGAGGTCGTGCAGCCTCTTCGCACACTCTCCGAAATGTAATGTGTAGAAGGCCGACAGACGCGCAACCCTACACCGATGTTCGAGGCTCTGCAGTATAGCTTCAATTAACCGCGGGTTACAAATTATCTTCTTTGCACGTTTTTCCACCGAATCCAAAGCAGCCAGTTGATATTTGGCTGATCCATCCCAGAGGTGGCAGCAGTACTCCATGCAGGATCGCTCTTGTGCTTGATATAACTGAAGCAACTGCTTTGACGTGAAGTACCGCTTAACCTTCGAGAGGATACCAAGTTTTTTTTTGCTGCAGTCTTTGCTTTGGATTCGATGTACTGATCGAAGTGAGATTTAAAGATCAACACCAAGAAGCTGTTGGTTGTCGGTTTTTTTGTACATAAACATCCCGAAAAGTTGGAGTTAGACGGAATGGATTCGTTTGGCGAAAAAAACCACACCTGAGTTTTGGTTGCGTTGAACGCCCGCGTCGATAGCCTGAAGATTAAACGAGTACCTATCGATAATTAACCCACCCACCATCCATTCACCATCGATACCCATTGACATCAACTATTAGTAATTATATTCATGAAACTATTTGAAATGACGATTTATGATTTTTACTATGAATAAATGAATATGAATATAACTACTCGGATTAAATTTCCTTTCACTCAAAATATCCGATATCCAGGTGCAAAAGCCAACAGGAATACCAAATGAAGAAGCTTGCTTAGAAGGCCTACATGCCAAACCCTGTAAAAGGCCTTAGAGATATCAAGAGACACAGCAAGGGCCTCGCCATGTCTCTCAATGGCCTCACTCTATAATTGTGTGACATACACTAGAAGGTAATGAAGGGAATCTATTTGTAAAATAATGACTTGTAACGAATGTTATTAATAAATTATGATTATGATTATGAGGTCCCCCCCCCCAGTAGACCGACCACGACGGAGTCCGTTCTGGTGATTGCTGAGAAAATCGTTACCTTCAAGATGCGCAAGGAGTTTGTTGTTCAAAACATGGCGCACAAAATCCGCTTTTTGGATTATTAAAATTTTAATAAATATGGTCTAGTGACACATGCGTCACTGAAAATTGTTGGAATCGTTTTATTCGTTTAGTAGTTACGAGGGAACAAACGAACGAACATGTACCTACATACATGACACAACAGAATGAAACGTTCGCCAGGACCGAGTTTCCCAATTACGGAAAGGGGCCGGCGGAATGGAGTTCAACTACTTCGCACACTCTCCGAAATGCAACCTGTAGAAGACTGACAGACGCGCAACCCGACGCTGCTAGAAGCTCCGCTCTTAAATCCAACATTGTACAAGATCAATCAATACTTACATTTATTTCTTTGAACGAAAGTGTGAGACTGCGTCATTAATCATGAACCAAGGCGCCCCCGCTACAACGATTGCGGTGAGCGGAACGGGAACAATAACTTCTCTAATCGCAGTAAGTTCGCTCATTACCGCGCCCCGCGCCCCCTCTGCCGCAAACTTAATGTGCCGCCCCCATTGTCTCCTGCCGTTTAAGATTTACACAGCCGATGGGGAAATGTTACATTTCCATTGGTCTTGCTCAGCTTGCTGTGTTTCTACAGTTTCTACGCACTGCCTCCGATCCAAATGGGAGAAAATAGGTACTGTCCGAGGTAGGGTACAGTATCTAGATACTATTTCTATTACAGCTTACGTAAGCCCTAGGCCTTTGTAGGTTACTTATTAGGTTCAGATGATCCACTAGTGTGTCAAAATGTCCTTTAAACGAAAATTACGAAATTGTCCACTATATTGAAACGTCTACTATAAAATATTTACTTTCGCACTATATTCAAGTTATGCCGTATATAGTGCGAAAGTAGTACTGTTATGCCATGTTTTCTGTAAAGTCCATAAAATTTAAGCTTAGAAAACTACCTAATTTTGATATGTCTGCGTTTTTAGAAGTGAACAATGTCCTCTATATTACGCCGAATGGCACACGAATATAAAATAATAATACATTAAGAAACGTAAATTTTCACAACAATATATCATTTAAATAATAAGCAGTCAACTTGATTGATTAATTAAATTAGAAACATTATGAACTTACCATAATAAAATGTCAAAAGAATGTCTCAATTATAATGTAAAAATAATTACAACAGTACTCAATAAAATGTCAAAAAAAGAAATGTCAATTTAGTAGGTACGTAAATATATAATTAGCAATGACCTCGGAAGCAGTGCGTTGGCGAGGGACATTAGAAGTCGGATGCGGGCAGCGTAATGCTTAGATACCTATCGAGTTATGAGGAAGCTTATGTCCAGCCTTTGTCCAGCTGCGAACTTCGACCCTACAACCGTGGATGGTATTACTATTACCCCATTGTCTCCAGCCGTTAAGATTTACAAAGTGCATAGTTTTCAATCAATTCTAATCAATTGTCTTGCTCTTTTGTTTCTATTATGGAGGGATAGGACACGATCGAGTTCTTAAATTGAAGCTTTTGTGGAAAGTCCTGTGTGCAGCAGTAATAGTACCCATTTGTTAAGCGGTATATTTAGTACTATTGATCATCTGATTTTCTTCTGTTTGAATAATAAAAGTGTGACCGTACTACGCGTAACTGCGCAGCATCGGTACGACATGTTCTTTGTAAATATCCAATTCTATGCCGTGGCGCAAAGTTCCTCTACTGTGCACTGTGCGCACTAGCGCTCTGTTATTTTCTGTTATTTTGTACAACGAATACATACTCATTTACTCTCGTCGCTTTGTTGCCGTGTGTCCTTCTTAGAACCCGTTTATATGTCTACGCTTGCAAACCACCTACGCGTCGCAACCGCCTTCTCATCGCTTTACCAGTTACCAATCAGCGTAAGTGCTACGATCGTATAAGACCGGACACCGACACCATAGTGGTTGCCACCGCGTAGCACCTGCATTTTTTTTATTTTACACTAGCCGGGCAATTGACCGCCATATCACCTGGTGGTATGTGACGAATTACTGTCTAGGAACAGTGTATTCACTCTAGCCTTGAAGGTTTCCAGATAATAATGATCAGGGAACATACGCACGCAACGTGTTCCATTAGTTAGCCGCACGCATTTTATAAAGGTTGAACCAAGCGGAGATTGTGATATTACGCGGTGACTAGACGGGCGCTTCGCATTCACTATTGTTCTTAAAAGATAATAAAACAAGCCTTATATTATTAGTATACAGAACCCAAAAATGCATAAGCATTTGGGACCAAGCGCGCAGAGAACGCGTATGTCTGTACGGGCTCTAACTCTAATAAAAATATATTTATTTCAGACTATAGATAGTATAGTTACTTAATAATTTAAGCCATATTTGTTAGTATTATATTAGTAATACTTGTACTTATTCTTATAAAAGTAATATAAGTAAGATTATTTTGTAGGTTTTTAAGGTGCAAGGCTTATTTGGCCACAATCTTCGATCTCCCTAAACCCATTACTGCCAGTAAACGTTGTGCCTGCGAATTATTAAGTTATGTAAAACGTGGAGTCCCAATCGGTATTCATAGCGACTAATCCTGTTAAGCCGTGTACTTTGCCGGTTAGCTCGATATATCGGCCCGTTCGGATTAACGCCACGTTACGTGTACAATGGCACATTTTCACATGGGACCTTGATAAACATTTGGAGCAAGAATTAGTAAACATATGCAAAGTTATAGTACATGTTAAAAACGTTTTGATTATTTTAGAATAGATATTATTAAAATAATTTTGATGGGAATAGAATCAACAATCAGATAATTTATTTATAGTTCCTACGAACCTAGTGTTTAGATTGATAGAAGGAATTATCGTTCATAAAACCTATTAAGTATCCAAAGACCTAATTTTCGTTATTCCTGATTACATGATTATATATTATTATGCGTTTGAGTTTACTGGCGTTTTTGTAATTTTACAAGGAAACAGGTTTATATGTAGGCTAGATTAGGTTAGGTTAGAATAGAATAATATTCTGATAATCCGTAGAAAAGCCATGTAAAGTGGAGCTTTCAGAGTAGCGGAGCTCCATCAACTCAGGGCAGTGGAGCTGCATCAACTCAGGGTAGCGGAACTCCATCAACTCAGGGTAGTATCAAATTACGGTGTGATACAAAAATAAAGTGATTGGCAAATAACATTGTAATTATACTGTCATGTTTTGGCAATGTCCCTGCGATATGTTCAACGTGAAAGGACCAATTCTCAATAATATCTCAAAACCGCTATTGCATTTTCATTGAGAGGACTTACATTCGACAAAATTTTACTTCACACAACCACAACATCGTAAGCATTTTTTTCTGTTAGCAAAAATATAGATAAAAGGTCGTACCCATCCCAACGGACTCCTTGGGCTTCGCAAAGCACTACAACCGGTAGTAAAAATGGCTTTTGCCGCGTCATCATCCGCTCTGAATTCGATTTCGATATCTTCTTCCCTAGAGTTTAAGCTGTACCTACTGTTTGGCGATGGACAAGCTCTCTTTGTAAACAAAAGCTACTCCAAAAAACAGAGTGCTATATTTAATATTAAAGAAATACCTACCTACCTAATACCTAAAGAATATCAGTGTAAATAAAATGAAATAATTATGTTATTAAACTCTTGACGCTAATTATCAAGCAATGGATTATTTGACACTAATAGACCCGGCGCGATTACGTTTGCGTACACCTACTTTACCCCTTTAACCTACCCTTTTTTCTTGCTTATAAACCTTCCTCGTTGCGTTGAAAGCCGCATTATAACGTTGCGTAGTTTAAAGGATCTAAGCGTACATAGATACATAGATACATAGAGACTTTCGGTGGGAAACGACTTTGTTTTATACTATGTATAGATAATCGACTATATTTGGGAGTTTGTATTTACTCCGCACAAACTTTCCTATAAGCTTGTTGATCCAAGGCTTTTCAGGCGTGAAAAAGGTTATTCGTAGCTCTTGGACAAACCACTGAACGTAATCGCTCGAATTAATGGGACAATGTACCCAGTATTATACTTTTACAATAATTTCAATGCCCATCTTGTCCGACTCGGCGCGTTGCGGGTCAATCCATTAGGTTAGCTTCATTGAAAATATGTACAATGGTTGACTTGGACCACTTTTACTGTTTTGTTGTAGGTATAATTTTGAAAGAAAGAAAGAAAGAAAAAAAGACATTTATTACACATAGCACACCACGACACAATAACAGTTACAATTACAGACAACGGACACATTAACACTTAAAATATCTTAATTAAGACAATATCTATCCTCCCATGACACTGTCGGTGCCGCGGCGGCCAGCGTAAATGGTACCCACTCAGCATGTGCTGTGAGGCGCAAGAAACGACTCACAGCGCTGGTATTCTGTGGTCCCATTGTTTGGGTACGTCACGGACGTTATACTACCTAAAAAAAATATTTATAAATACATAAAAATAAATACATAATATGTAGGTATGATATCATGATAGAAAAACAATTTACGAGACCTAGTTACCACTGTCCCGCATCAAGATACACGAAACGGCACTAGAATAAGGCAAGTAAGCCAATCCAGCTTAGCCTTGATCAATCGATTTCTTCAAAACAAGGCTATTAGGCGGTCTATGCGGCCACAAGTCACTTTTTTTTTATATATTAGTCTAGCCAGGCAAATTACCTTCATTTCACCTGGTGGTAAGTAACGATGCGGCCGAAGATGGAGCATACCTGTCTGGGAACAGCCTATTCACTGTAGCCTTGAAGGCGTCCAGATTATAATGATTAGTTAACACACTCGCTGGCACTTGATGTATAATCTACACTTACTTAGTAGCGACTACTTACAATCATAATTTATATTTATAGCCAACCACACCTACTAGTGTCTACAGCTAGGTTTTCGGAGGCCCCAAAAACGCCTAACCGGCAATCTAGACCCGGCTCTTTACCCCAGGAATAACCTGCACCCAGCCGATGAGTTTATCCGGGCTATTGGAGCATGAGATCGGGCGCGGGCCATTGCCGCTCATCGCACGGTGGCTGCGCACCGCCCGCCCGTGTGCGATCGCACCCCCACGCCTGCGATTCTTTAACGGTTAATCGTTGCCGTAATATAATATATATGTATAATTACCTAAGTATAATTTTATTATCATCCGGAATCTAACTTGGAATTTTCCTACCTGTAGGTATTAGAGGTATTAAGGATGTGTTTCGGACATGGATAGGGATTATTACGGATACCTCTATTATACGGTTATTTTACTGGTTTCAGTATAGAATTGGTATGAAATTATTTTGGATTGTCCTAAATTGTCGAATTGTTTCAATTACGATGGTTAGTTAGCTTTTAGGTATTTTAAAATCGGTATAAGTTTCGGATACACGAAATTATTTCGAATTACTATCCTAGAATATTGTTATTTAGTACTATTATAGCTTCATATTATTTCTATCATCTATTTCCTAAATAAATCATCGTTGGTCCCGGGTTGTGTTCTTTTCCAAACCACACATCAGGTGGACTAAGGGTGGACTCGTTTGTCACTGCAAAGAATAAAAAAGTAACATCGTAGTATTACTATTCTGTGGTGGAATCTAATGAAACCAACAGTCTGTTTAAGTAACGTTGCCTGTTTCTTTCCACATTTTTGAGGGCTGGATTAAATGAAATTTGTGTGAAGATCGCCCTGAATTTTTATTTTGTGGTACGTGGTGTGACTTTTGTATATAGAGTTGTGGTAGTGGCACCTACATTTTTAGAACTACTACCCTACCCTTGAGTTATTTTTTATTTTATTTTAAGCCACCGATGTGCACATGGCCCGAAGGATTGCCAAGCTGAAGTGGCAGTGGACAAGAGACATCACACCCACTCACAAAACAAATGGCCGATGGGGCAGTAAAGATCTCGAGTGGCGACCACGTACCGGAAGACGCAGCACAAGTCTCACAAGGTGGACCGACGACCTGGTAAAAATCGCAGGTACCAGCTGGACGCGGAAGGCACAAGACCGGCCTTTGTGGAGATCTCTATGGGTGGCCTATGCCGCGTCGTCACTTACCATCAGGTGAGATGGCGGCCAAATGCCTGTCTTGTAAAATATAAAAAAAATCTTTTATGTCATACGGTAGGCAAACAGGCAAGCGGGCCACCTAATGGAAAGTGGTCACCACTGCCTATAGACATTAGCAACACCAAGTGTATTGCCAATGCGTTGCCCACCTCTGTAGCATGTTGCTCTGGCAGCAAAACGGGCAAATGCCCCTCCACTGCCAAAGCCACGGTTCTTCAAATCCCCACCCCATGGAGCACTGGAGCATCTACAGAAAATACAAATTAATTTCACAGATAAACCCACATTCTCTAATTCGTAACGACGTATAATGTCTTCCTGGATGCTGACCGTAATCCGGTCGAAAGGAAGGACGTAATTGTCTTACGTGCTACCTAGATTATCTTTTTCCAAATAAATACGACAAAAGCTCCCAATTCCGAATTTATCTTCGTTTACCGAACGGTCCATTAGTTTTCCCTCATACGTGAAAGCGTTGTGAATATTTCAGAAACTTTTCCGTTATACGGAACAACTAATGCAAAACAGGAGCCGAACGCGGAAAAGTTGCTTGTTTAATTTGGTCCCGTGCGATGCGACATTTGCCGCCTGACACAGGTCGGCCCGGCAAGTTCCCTAATAAACAATAGGTAGTAAAGCTCGTCTAGTCTAAAATGGCGCGCCCCACTACTTAGTTAGTTGATTTCGATGTGTGAGTGCAAATATTGATAACGACACTTCATCTGTGTGGGAGCCAATGAACGACGCGTGCTCCTACGTTTGAATTTCACCGGCAACTGAATGACCAATTACAACGGCATTTGTATATGTATTGCGTCCATATTTTAAACTTGCTTGTGTGCGTTAATGCGATAGTGGGGCGCGTCATTTTAGATTAGACGAGCTCTACTGGAATTACCGTTTCCACCTTCCACGAAGAAAGTTTCAACCTTAATTGTCGTAAATATATCGATGCGGCCCGTAAGTATTGGTCTGAGTTCTGGGATTTTTTTCGGGGGCGTCGACATTCCAAAACTGGTACGACACATTGGGGCCTTGAAGAATCGAACCATTAGTGTACTTTCCTTTAGTTCGGCAACGTATTCGCGATCCTCCTGATGTTATTGTTCATGGGCGGCGGTGATCACTTACCATAAGAAGACTTTCTTGCTTTGGCTCCGTCCATTACAAAAAATAGGTTAAGCCTGACCAGGAATATTTATCAGGTGCCGCCATAATTGCGAAATTTTCTAGAACTCATTCCTTACACTAGCAACAGCCAAGTAGTATGTAAATTGGATGACAATGCATTAATATGATGTCATGGAGTTGGTCTCACTATGAAGTCAGATATAAGAAGGAAGGCTGTCATAGGAACTATTGAATGCAACAAGATAACCATCCATCTATCGTGTTTGGGCTCTTTGGAATGATCTTGATGAGTAGGTACTATACCGTACGATAAAAGCTTGATATAAAAAATCATTTGAGAACTTAGGTATTACATAACGGAAATCAGTAGGTAGGTAACTATCGCTCCTAATATCGACTCATCAAAGAGAATAAGTGGTATTTAAGCAGATATTAGGTGAATCATTAGAACAAATCCAGACCTGTAGCCGTATTCACAATGGCTCGGAAATCGGATTCGGATACGGAATCGACAAAGGAAGCAAAAGTTCTTAGGAAAATGTGGTTTCAGTTAGTTTTGATGAAATTTTCATATGTTATAGAGATTAGAGTTTCCGTGGAATCTATCGGGATTCTGAATAACAGTTTTCGAATCGATCGACACGGATTCGCCTTCGACGATTCCGAATCGTTCGGAAACGGTTTCGAATCATTGTGAATACGGCTACTGATTCCCGCAGTGAATCATCTGCTCTTATTGTATGTGTGTTCAAATTAACCTTTCCTCTGTTAAGCTTCCCGGAAACCGTAAAACGAATTAGATAAGTTAAAACACGCTTTCAGGGGTCACGGGATCGTCACTGATCTGTTTAAATTACGGTCCTGTTCAAATAAACCCGGTTTAAATAACCGTGAAACTGTCCGTGTGGGAACTTTAATTCGGTTGATGGAGATCGGGACGCGATCGAATACGCATCACTTATTTATATCCTTTAGCAGTTTGTTTGTATCATTGATATGGTTTCAACTCGACTTTTCTCGACGCGTCTCGCCAATTTTATACAACACACACACCACCATCTAGCCCCAAAGTAAGCAATGCTGTGTTAAGTTCGGTAGAAAACTAATAAACTTTATATTTATTCTACATACAGCACCCAGACCATTTCAACTTCAGCCCGGCCGCGAATCGAACCCGGGGCCTCTGCGTGATAGATAACCAACTGAAACACTCAGGTTGTCAATTAGGATTGGAAATTATTTTACAATCGCTCATCGCTCTCACAACGGCGAGCCTAAATTGTTTTTGGCGGAAGTAAAGGAAATTACTTTATATTAAACGGTAACGTGTTTCACTTCTTACTTCCAGGGGCGTGAACGAACGTGGTTCCGCGAATTTCTTCACTAATTCAGCCCCTTTATTGGTTAGAAGTATTTTTCTTTGTTGTTTGTTCACTGGAATCTGTTTGCAATATTTTCATTTTGAATATGATGCAAACACGATAAAGGCGGTCGCCTTAAGACATTGTTGCGCAGCGGCTAAGCTGTAAAAGGAACGTTTTAATTTCAATTTCATTCAGCCATCCTGTGGTACGGCTTAAGCCACTTAATCTTTCAGCCCATGGGTGTTTTATGGACCCCTCATAAAGAACGCTGCACGCTACAGTTAGTACATAATAAATCATATTTTTATTAGCTTTCTAAAACACAATTTCCCGCCATAAATTCCGAACGATTCCACTAATGTACTAAGGCGGTACAGCGAAGATATATTGAACGAGAAACTTTATGAGCAATGTTTCCCTTGGTCCATTACATCGATTTAGCTGAAACGTTTGTAACTTGAAATGGTAACTACAATGTTTATGACTATGTTTTTATATTTAATTCGATAAGGTGTCATATTTCTGCTACTACGATAATCTACTTATTAATGCTTACCATCAGGCAGGCCGCAAGCTTGTTTGCCACCTAAGTGATATAAAAAAAAAACTTATAAATATCTACATTGTATAATTATGGTCTATGATCAGCATTCAGCAGTGGACATTGTACCTACCTAAAATTATGATGGTGAACAAAGATTATGTTCTGTAAAAAAACAGATGATGAAAATGTTTGAATAATATAATACGTTTTTCACACCTCCTGCTCTATTATATCCAATTTTAAGTCATGAAATGTCAACGTAAAGCAAGGCTTGAAAATGAAACTTTAATGAAATTTCAAGTCTTAGTTAGTGTGCCTCCCATGGGGCACTGCTTTATCCTCTCGGTGTTTCCTCATCCTATCGATATAGAGAAGACACGCTATTCGTGTGAATAAAATGTAAAAATGTCTTCCGCCTGAGCGCTGGATGCTGGATGGCAGTGACAAGGCTGATGCGACGGGACTCGGCGTGCGCTATCTGACATTTGGGACAACGCGCGCACAAAACGCGTATGTCTGAGCTTTATATTTGAAAAAAAAAAGTTGTTTATTTGTTTTCTTTCCTCCGCCCAGCCAGCGCAGCTCGACAAGGACATAAATTCCGTCGCTTCAAAGAATGGAGGGCATCCATAGAAGAAAATAGTCTGCAATCAAATTGGCCCTTTCACTCGAGTGGCTGTAATTTATTAAGGTGGCATCGTTGAACCTAAAGGTATGTTGCATTGACAGGCGATATTAAACTGTCTTGATTTCTTTTGACGAGTAAGTAACGATCGGGTTTCAAAGGTTAAAGTTTAGTAGTGTAGGTCAATAATTTTAACAAATATTTAATTTAAATTTTGTAATAATATCAATTTTAATTAATAATAGGGGATAAGCTAGTCAGGTGCTGGTAAATCTGATTTATGGTAACGAGGCATGTAGTTCTTTCATTTCAAAAGTTTTATTAAATTTTATTAAGGCCATAAAAGATTCTTATTTTTTTGAATGTCATATAATAGGCTTATAGGCAAGCGGGAAACCTGATGCAAAGTGATCACCACTGTCTATAGACATAAGCAACACCAGGGATGTCGCCAATGCTTTGTCCACCTCTATAACACGTTGTTCTGGCAGCAAAAAGGCAAACTCCTTTCAACTGCCAAAGCCGGTATAATACCTATCACATGGAGCACTGGAAACCTTACTCACCGCCAGGAATACAATACTATTTGAATAGTATTGTTTGGCTGCGGTATTCTGTGGTGGAGGTACTTCCGCAGTCGGATGGCTTTTTTTATTAACAATAGGCTTGCATTTGACCTAAACTCATCTGATGGAAAGCGGCTCCAATTCCAACGCTGGTCAAGGCTAACGATTAGGTATTAACAGTATCTCCAAAGTGCTAAAGGTCTAAGGCGCCAGAAAACGATACTGCTTACTTTCTGAGCCACTGAGTACAATTTGGTCTCACTCCAAGAAATTGAGAGGGGATAGTGTAATTCAGCCACGACACGAATTATAAGTATACTCCAATATGAAATTCATGATCAAAAGTGTAAACACTTTTTACACTTTTGATCTTGAATTTCATCTCCGAGTTTAGTACTCTATGCTGTTATGAAATAAAATCAACCTTACATTCAAAAAGCATTCATCAATAGATTGAATAAAACTCATCCCTTTTGCAAATCAAAAGAGATATAGCAAACAAGTGGTATAACTGGAACTGAGAGTACTCTCCGGCGGGAACGACGCCAATCGCGAAATCCATTCAGCTCCATTGCACAAAAGTTCCGTGACTCCCTCCCCCTGTAGACTGAACTGCGAGTACTCCCATCGTCATCTCCCAGTTTCCAGTTACGACCGGTTCTGTTATGATTACATTGTACGGCCTGAAGTATGGCAGTGTTTTCGCAGATTCGCAACGCGTGTTTATATTGGAAGTCTGTACTTTACTATAATATATGCCTAGGTTTGTTGTTGCTCCGCTAAAGAAGTGTACAGGGCGTAGGTATAGGTATTTACTTCTTTAGTTTTGACGTTTTTGTAATAGAGGGATGATACGAGCAAGCAACATTACTGCTGATTGATACTCAGGGTACCGATTCTGGTGTGCAATGCAGTTGTTATTATGTTGCAATGTAACTGTGACGTTACTATAACTACGTCGAGGAACCGAGTCAGTCCCAGCATCATCCCAGTTAAATCATTGTTCGACCTTTGACACGTTTTCGTTGGCAGAATTGAAGGCAATTTGACAACTAAGAAAGATGCAACTTAGTAATTTATTTATTTATTGGAGTACCAACAGCTATATAAAACCATAATGCAACTAAAGTACCAGAAAACGTATTGTGGAAAAGTTCGATCTCATGAAAGTTGCAACTCAACATCTGTCATTTGAATAACAATCACACGTTTTACACGCGATGCAATTGTAATGTTACTGCAACTGAGACGATTTCCGTACCAGAATCGAAGCCCTGGTACCTATTTTTAATTCCCGACGAAAAAAGAGTAGTGTTATAAGTGTGACGTCTATATCTGTGGCTTTGTGTATCTGTCTGTGGCATCGTAGCTCCCGAACGAATAGACTGATTTGAATGCGGTTTTCTCTATTTAAAAGCCAGTTTAATCGAGATAGTTCTTAAGTTTGTTTAATTATAATCGGTTTAGTAGTTTAGAAAATATTTGAGAATAAGTGAACTTGGTCGAGGGTTCTCCGACTTTTCTCTCTGAAATTCAATGACGACTTAACTTGCACAGCAAAAGTGGCAAGAAAACTTTAAGTTCTCTTCTCCACGGGCTTGCTCCTAACATATTTACGGTGCACTTCTCCCGACTTCTTATACGCGTTTGAGGAACAAAACGAACATTACATAACCCATAAAGCTTCGTGTAAACGTCCCCGCCGGCTGTAAAGTTGCACCATTACCTCCAGATAGTGTGAAACGAATGTTTCTCCGGCGCCATTAGCGCCCGACCCTAACGTGTTATCGATGACATATTATGCGCGAATACCGAATATCTCATATCCAATCGATTTCAAATGTTCCTCGCTTACAGGTACAAAGATTGTGTGGTGACCAGAAGTTGTATCTAGCAGTTATCCGAGAACAAGTTTTTAACGATTGGCAACAGAACCCGTGGGTGATGCCCCTGGTCTTGCAAACGTACATAGGTTGTTGTACGGTGACTGCTTACTATCAGGCAGGCCGTAAGCTTGTTTTCCATATTAGTGGTATAAAAAAAAGAACAAAATCGTAGGAGACGGACGGATTTTTATTAAAAAAATCTAAATGAAGGTAAACTGTGTTTCCTTAAGACTATGACATGGGATCGTTCAAGAGGTGTATTAGAGGTCTTTTCAGAGGCAGGCAACGCATTGGTATAATCCGCGTCATGAAAGAAGAGACCAGTAAGCCTAGCACAAGTGTGTCCGCGACATAGCTCGCGCCGCGTTAGTCTCTTTCTCTCAATACTAAGACGAAAGAGATAGCAATACTTATGTCGCGTTTTTTTTTGCATATCGCGCGAGAAAGCAACTTGTGCTAGGCCTACTGTCAAATGGTAGAGGGAATTTCGCGCAGGTAATCGTCTACTGCGCAAGTCGAACCACATGACCCGCCAAGTCTCTTCTTACATGGCACTAGTTATAACTCCGCTGATGTTGCTGATATCCATAGGCAGCGGTGACCACTTTCTGTCAGGTGGCCAGCTTGCCTGTTCTAATCTAGTTCTAATAAAAAAAATCAATTCTGAGCCTAAAATCCGTTGCTACAACCACAAAAACACAGGAACGCGTTTAGGCATATGAGCCTTTCAAAAACGTAGCTACATGTCATAAAAGTCCTGCAAAGTTTTAGATACTGGTAAAAAACTACACTCAATAAAACATTGTAGCCTTTCTCGGTTACCAAAATGTGGAGAGACGTTACTTGGTGTGAAATTAATTTGTTCCCACGCCGCTGGATGGGCCACATCAATCTGCTTGCGGATTTTCTTTGACGTCGACGAATTTCTTGCGTTCGTCGGCCCTTTAGAGCTGGGTATTACGATTTATTTTATTGTCTATCATATTTTACCAGCTGCTCGCTTACGATGGGGTAATCGTTGCTGGATAGTTATAAAACGCTACCTTTATTTAAAGAGATTTTTGGTCAATTGTGTGCCTTATTTGACTTAAATTCTCCAGACCACGATCCAATCTGGTCAGGTACCCCTGGTAGCAGGTTCACGGAGGTCAGATGGCAGTCGCTCCACTGTAATTGTCTTATCTGCCAAATCCTGGACCATGGTCAAGTCGGAACTCGGACCCTTGTGCGCGAGAGCACATAAAGGAAATTAACTCCACGATTATGATGATTTGAGTAGAATTCTAAGTTATGTGAGTACCTACATTAGTGGAATACTTACCGATGTTCTCACGGTGAGGGAAAACGTCTTGAGACGACTGAATGTGTAATCGATCCAATCTTGTCAGGTTACCCTGTTAACAGGTTCACGGAGGTCAGATGGCAGACGCTCCATTGTATTTAACGCCAAGATGATCGACATACGCCCCCCTATTAATAAACGTAGCGTAACTTTACACCTAGGATTAGCAATAGAAATCCTGTCTACCTGTCAAGTTATGCCATGTTTATTAATATGGCCGTCGAAGTACAAACTTGCTTAGCAAACGGTTTATCTATTTAGTGCTCAGAGGATAGAAAACATCCCCCGTTCTACCTTAATGAAATTTCGCAACACGCGTTGCTTGTAAAAACCTATTGTTACGAAAGAAAAGGATTTCATATCAGCACGGCGCGGTGGTACCATCGGTGTCACATTAACTTTCCTTTGTGCTAGCTTATCTCGCCCAGCTCGCGCTATTTGCTGGCGAAAGGCTACCATTGTCTGAGGGTATTTTAATGAAACGTTCTCTGTGCTTAGATAGTACTTCAGTTACACTGAAAAGGCGTGTCGGGCGCCGAGCAACTCTTCTCGTACTACAGAAATTAGTAGTTTATTAATCTCCCTGATATTTGTCACGTCATATAAAAAACACAAAGAGAACTCGTGAGGTTGGTCGTGCACCGAATACACGATAGAGTTATTAGAATTAGCCGATGTGTTGCTCCGAATCATCTGTGTGATTTTCTAGTGGATGAATATATATTTTCTTAGTGGTATCTCTTGACAGAATAGTCGATGTAGTTTTGGTTGATTGTGGAGTAATAGAAATATAAAAATTAAAAGTAACTGAAATGAATTTTGCATGAATTGAGTTTTTCAGTGCTTATTTTTATGTATGGTCTTTACCATATATAGGCTTCTTTTGATGAAGCGATAATTATGTTAAAAATAATTTATGTACAACTAAAGTGCGGCACTTACCTATTTTATGGTGAGCTAAATATTACGTTTTTCCTATTTTATCTTATAAGTACTTCATATCGACTCTATAAACACAACAGTCGCCATTCTCATCGCGCGAACCCGCCAACTTCGTGTGTTCTAAAACAAGCGGATTCACCGTAATAACCTTTCTCTGTGTGTGAAAAACAAGCTCACATTTTACTTATCTTCGTTCACCGTAAACGTGGCCCTTTACAGGTTCGTATTGAAAAGCTTTGGAAAATAGTAGTTCTGGTTTTGGATGCTTGAATTCACTTACTGTAACTATTGTGTTTTAAATTGAACCTTCTTGCTTTTGCCATTAAAGTGTTTTTTGTTTGAAAACAGATAATATGTGAATCAGGACAAAAATTCAGGAGCAGGTACTTATAGTTTTGTATAGTTTTTGTTTTTCCAATTGGCTTACCACAGTTTGGGTCACGTGTAGTTTAGGGTTCCGTAGTTGCCTGTCAATTGCATGCTTCATAAAGGATTTTCTGGATGCTGTACCTAAACACGTTTTAAAAGCACCTGAATCCAACTTTTTTGAGGAAATGAAAAAGAAATAGGAGATAATTATAAGTACCCAAGTAAAAGTACTTTTTGAATATGTTTTTACTACTTTGTCGGCGTGAATATTATGTAAAACCATACAACATTTTAGCTCTCCAGTACCAATAGTTTCAGAGTTAAATTAGGTTTATTACTTTGAGGTTTACCTCGGATAGTTCTTGGATGAGGGTTACAAACGAAGCGGTCAATAGAACAGATAAGTTCGAAGTCCTTACACCGGATACGTGCTGCACGTGTCCAGAAATATACAATCCGATGTCATGATGCTGTAAATTAGTATCGTTTTTATCTGAAATTGGGTGATGTGTTGATAGCCTACTTGCCTAAATTACCGTCAGTGGCCAAATAGTACGACAGTAGATTGTATCTAAGTCCCATTTACCTGCTGGTGGTGACAACTGTCTCATCAAGTGGATATTTAACGACCTGAGTGGTTTGGTAGGTCATCATGCACTGCCACGCAGAAGTCCCGGGTTCGATTCCCGGCCGGGCAGAAATTAAGAATAATTAATTAATTTTAATTTCTGTCACGTTTCTGAGTGTAATATGTATAATAAGTATGTATTTAAAAATAAACATATAAGTTGTTTATCAGTTTTCTTTCACCCGTAATACAAGCTTTGATTACTTTGGGGCTAGATGGCTCTGTGTGAGTTGCATACCTATTTATTTTATATTTGAATGCCCAGATTTAATGTAGATACCTACCAAAATTTATTAATATCTCCGAGTCCCTGACTCCATATCTGCGCCGCAAATACTCGCCATACTAATTACGTAAGAAACCCACGATCCCGGGTTATGTAAATGCGGCCGGGGCCGCTTATCTCGCTGTAAACTCGTCTCAAGTAATTATTCGACTGTAGACAAGGATAATTCTCTCGAGATTCGTCGCTGCCTGAATTTTTTTCCCACTTCCCTCGTGCCTATATCGCTTTGGAAAGCCCTTAACATTTTACGATGCGAACATTGCCCTGGCGGGTAATTAGTGCAGACGGCTCCCGACTCTCTTAACGGTACGTTTCCTCTGAATAAAGTTAAAATTTTGCCTAAATTACTATGGGTTTTGCCACAATAAGCCCTAAGTGCGGCTGGATCCCCTTTTATTAAAGTTGCGAGTGATTTATTGCTGAAATTTGTGAAGTGCTGATTATTATTCTGGTTATTAAGTAATAGACATTATAGAATGAACAAAATATTATATTTTACATACATATGATGGCATATAACGTTATCACAATGAATTGATAACCACAAAGAAATATTTTAATTTTGGCTCTAGCTATACGGGACCCGCGGCGAATTTTCTTGTATCAGGCGCTGTCTTAATTGGTCGGTCGTGCGACCAAGGTCGTACGACGGACGTCGCTCGACCAATAGGAGACCTCAAAACCGCACGTCGCACGACCATAGTCGTACGACCGTTGCCAATTAGGACAGCGCGTTAGAGTATTAGATATGTGGTATACTTGACATACTGTAGTCACAAGGTGAAAGTCCCATGTCCAGGATTTTAATTTCCCTACACACAAATTCCACATTTACGAGTATACGACACAAAACATGAGCATATCGTAAAAAACGTCGATAGCAGTCAAGCGAAAAAGCGTTTACACCTATCTCCCATTCAGAAGGCGAACTTTTGTAACGTAAGAACAAGTAGCTCGCAAGCTATCGACTTCGAAAAGCGGGTGAGACTTTAAAAGGCTTCCTTTCCGAGTAGCGAGCAGTGATTCTCTTGAAACCGTGAGTGCGGGCCGACTCAAAGTCCGCGCACGTTGCATGCATCGAGTGTTCTTCGCTAGAGGCTTCCCATGGGACTTTTTTGCCAACTTTGTTGCCAATGCCAAATGTCAGTTTCGATCATAGCTGATATTTTGAGGCGATTAATTTTTATGCCTAATAATTATTTATTTATTCAATGAAAACTACATTTTACATGTACCACTTAACACTCTTTAACCAGGAGGTTTTTCTAAGTTTTGCATATTCCTCAGAAAAAACAGAAACGTTACTGTTTAGTCGTTAGTAACGACTTATCTACAATAAAACATATATAATAACACGAGGATATTAACATAATTTGGTTACAAAATACCGACTCAAGAAAATCTACCTAAAGGTATGGCAGTCAGTATAAATAAACTGACTTCCCCGAACAGCCGAGCCCTACCTCCTCACTACGATTACTTAACTAATAATAAACACACAACAAAACATCTTCACACATTACGTTGTGACACATGAATATTCTGTGACATAAATATTTATCTAGCACCCATAACACAAGCTTTGCTTACTTTGGGGCTAGATGGCGCTGTGTGAACTTGTCCACGATTATTTATTTATTTCGGTAAAAGATTCAGTTTCTTGACCAAGTTCCATATCTCGATACTTCATAATCACTTACCCGTAACAGACCACTGCTGGGATTATAGAACCTCCATCCACGATATGCGTATCTAAAAATATATCTCGATAATTCACATTCACAACTCGGTTGTCCATCACTATGGGACAGAGAAACAAAAGCATCGCTTATTATTTTCATCATATCCCTTATTGTATCAGTTCACGCGCTAGTAAGCATGAAAATGTACGATTTCCCCCACACATGTTGACCGGGAAATAGATTTTTATCAGCACAATATAAACGAAATGAACTGGTGAGACGTCCATTCGTCAGTCTCATACGTGACGTCATTATCTCGGGGAATCGGGAACGTTGACGGATCGCACGTGAGCCTCATGAATGCCCTTTGCACTTGTTCATGTGATTTGGGGGAAGTAAGCTAGCTATATGCTGATTTTAGATTAGAAATTAGGTTAGAAAATGTTCGGTAGGTACGTGTCGTGTACCTGTACCACTACGAGTACATGTAGTATGTTCTTGATAAGTATCTATAATGTGGGATTGCCTATACATTATAGATATCACATTATTGTAATGTGATTTTTTTAATGTAATTTCAGTTTTTTTCATATTAGCACATGAAAGTAGAGACTGGTAAATTCAGTAGGTTTGTGACCTCAAACCGTACCCATTCCAATGCAAACTGAGGATTAATTCTGATAATTTGTTTTGCTGGAATACACCTCAACTACGTAAATCTTACGTAAACATCAAAATTTGCGTGACACAGGGTTGTCGTTATACAACCTTTTGGCGCGGTAGCTACTTTAGTATAACTAAAACAGATTCCGGATAATAAGCTTCCCAAAGACTATCAGCCACTAATCCACTGGTCACGTGTTACATCAAATTATTATCAGCGAGGCTATTTTTGGCCAAACGTGCCTATGAGGCCGAGGCCGGATAACCGGCCACTAATCCACCCTCACGTGTCCGGGAGCACCTACATTGGACTGCTGGGTAAAAGGGTCGTGTTCAAATCGTCATTACGTGATCGTGACGTCATGTTTACGTCGGCGCTGAGTCAGCGGCGGGTGTGCAATAAAGCGCTTCTCACGGTAGAAGGAAAGGCTATATTACTTTGTGTCAATATCGTGAATGGATAGCGACTTTTTTATAACTCTGTGATTGATATCTCGTTGCTGAGTATGTGGAGTTAGTCTTGATTGAGCAGTGACAGGTGGTGTGGTGTCTAGCAGAGTAAAATAGCACCAACCCTTTACACGTGGATGTCGTACAAGACGCGTAATGTTTTCGAGACAAATGATTTAGTCTCCGTTGGCTGAAAAATAGGCAGCTGCTTTACCATTGTTATATTTATGACACTGCGATTTCCAACTCGCCTGCCAAGCGTGGAGATTATAGCAATTACCTTTCCTTTCGTGGGAGAGGCTCTAAGAGCTGCAGTGGACTGTTATGTGCTGTGATGATGAACAATGGAGGGTTAATTAAACGGTTGACCTCTGTTGTTTGTTTCTTTGTCTCTGACTTTGATACCTATAATGAATAGGAGAGACAAATGCGATAATGTCCATTATTATAATATTCCCTGTGGAAAGCGATTCAGACAATACGGAGATGGTGTGGTATGGTACACGAGTAATGACTGTATTGATGTTACCCTCATGCATTAGGTACTTATTATTTTCTTGAAGTCGATATATGTCGTTTTGGATACGTTGAAACTGAAGTTTTTATTTTAGCTTCCACACCCGTATTGTATTACAAATTACGAATCAACTCAATATTTATATTTAGACAACATAATGACTGGGATCGATGAGAAAGATATGTTACTCGTACAACCTAAAATTATTTTCCAACGACTGGAGGAGAGCACAAACGTCGTAAAACATGGAAAAAGGGGACAAAAATATTGATATGATATGACCGATGTCAAAGACACCGAAGAGTATTTTGTTTTCACGACTTGAAAATCATAAAAAAAAATCGACGCAGTGGCAAAAGAGCAGATAGACCACCTGATGGTAAGCGGTAACTGTCGCCCATAACATATACGATTCAAGCAATGAGGTTGCAGGCAACAAAAATGCAGAAACACAGGTGCGTTGTCACCGTGAGGACTAAGATGAAATGCCTCATGCATGCGCTGGCTACCTTATCGTTTAAACCGGAACACAACAATTTAAGCATTCTTGCTTGGCAGCAGAAATAGATAAGGCGGTGGTACTCACCTTGTCAGAGTCCTACCACCTAAATTGTAAACATTGTAACTTAAAAATCTGTTTAGCCTACACGGTATCGTTGAGCCTAACACATATTTTGGTATTCATAGAACCTACCTATCTATGCCTAAATAGCGTTTCACACTATTTGGTTCTTTATGCAAAATAAGCAGCATGTTCTATCTAGCATCGATTACTAATAAGCTAATTAATTCAAATCACATAAAAATTTAATTATTCCTTAGCGAGCCTTAACAATTTGTGTAAAATGTAATAAATTTAATGTTATAATTTTTTTATTGGAATCAGCAACAAACAAATACTTACCTGTTAATTAATTTAATAATATGTATTAGTCAAGTCAAGACTCGATCTTAATTTAATTACCAAATAAGTTCTCAAAGGTTCTAAATTTAAATACCCTAACGCTTTATTAGTTAGCTAGATAAAATTAAAAAGGGACGAGAAATAATTGAAGCTTATTTTGTTGATTTAATTAAAAGTTAAATATTTAGGTATAAAACTGGAACACAGTATTAGGTTGCCTAACTATATTAAATATCTGACATTTTTGAAGAATATTTTATGGACTGTTCATTTGATTTACATACCTACCTTTGTAAATTGTCAGCAATTGTTGATTTTGAATTTAAAGAGTTACAGTGGTCATCGCTGCCTCTGGACATTAAGGTCTAGGCTTTCAAGTTTTAACCGTTGAACAGGTTTGGACGAAATGGAGGGAGAATAGTTAGTGATTATACGGGACAAATATTACGGGACTAAACTGGACTACGTTTTTTTATCAAGAAGTCTGTCTGCGTTGACATGGCGGAGGGACAAATAACAATAATAAAAGTCTTTATTACGGATGACACAGATCCATAATCAAGATAATATTAAAATAGGATAGTAAATAAAAATTAAATTGGTATAAATAAATTACATAACTTTGACAAGCACATGCCTATTGCGGCCGACAGAGCATGTGTACCAGAGTTTGGGCTACGTTTAGAGCTGGACAAGTGACAATGCATTGGTGACCTTAGTTTTGCTAATTGCTCCACAGACAGCGCTGACTACTTTCCATCAGGTGTCCCGCTAGCCTGTTTGTCTACTAAAAACCCACCCAGTCGCATCGTCCCAGAGTGGCCGCTGCGAGTGCAAATAAGGAGGTAAGGCGCGGGCTCTTATCGGTTAGGAACCGCGGCCGCCGGATCGAGTGCGACCCATTTCCACGCGGGGGGCTCGCGTTCGAGTACCTATTGGGAAAATGCATGCGTATTTCTCGCTTTGAAGATGAGACAGGTTCGAATACTGAAGACTGATTGTCTAAGTGTTGAGACACACTGATGTAGTGCGCCACGCGGCGTACTGCACGATGTGGCAAAATTTGTTACACGCCGAGCAATTTGTATGCAAGTACATTGACAAGTGGCGAAATGTCCCACTGTGCAGCACGCCGCGCGGCGCACTGCATGATGGGGCAAAACCCGCAATCCAAGCCCGAAATGTCAGTTCTGGATAAATTTTGTCCACATTTTTTTCAATTTGACCTCCTTCGTGTATCGTGCGGCGCGATGTCAGCAGCTGTCAACATGAGACGTCACACTTGTCTGTTTCTTTTTACCAACAGTTCGAATCTTCCCTCCTTATGTGACACAGTTTACACACATATATCTGTCTACTTTTTTTAGTACAGATACGAGTGTGAATGAAATAGGTATTCGACCTTTGCAAAGAAAATTGGACTGCTGATGCGTAAACCCCTCCCCTTATTCCGAGTCTGTAACATTATCGAAATTGTTTGGCTTTCTTAATCCTGTCGTCATTTTCTTCTCAGTTCATCGCGAATTATAAATAAGGCATATTTGGTTCTAGAACACTAGTTTCTAAAAAGAAATGCTGGTACTCGTCGAGATCTACATTTTGGATGGCATCTGTCAAGCTTAAAACTGTATTAACTGAAAATATCGCTCCTAAGACACTAGTTCCTAAAGTAACGCTAAGGTCATGATGATTATGTCATTTGAGAAAAAAATGTCAAACATTACCTAATGACATAATCATCATGACCTTTGCGTTAATATTCCGGTTGTGCTCTCGTGCACGTGGGCCGAGTTCCAGCTTGACCATGATCCAGGATTTGGCAGATCAGATAATTACAGTGGAGTGACTGCCTCTGACTCTAATACCAGGGCAATATGGGCAGATTAGATCATGGTTACACATTCAGTCGCTTGAATGTGCAGGTTTCATCGCGAGGTTTTCCTCACCACAAGAGCATCGGTTAGAATTTAACTAAATTTATATAATTCGGAAAACAGTCATTGGTACAACCCGGTACCTCTCGCTTCCGAGTCGGGCCACCGACACTTCTCCTTTTTTTCTCAAACTTTTAAACTACTGAGAGTAGACATTTCATGTATTGTGACAACATTTTTTTTAAATTTCTATCGTGACCATGGACCGGCAAGAACAGCGTGGGACGGCCCCCACAACATGGACGAACGACTTTGTAAAGGTCGTAGAGAAACGATGGAAGCAAGGATGTGTGGAAGGAGGCCTACCCCGTTCCTAGCCTTGAACACTGTTCTCTTCCTGTGTTACGTTCAGGAACATCCTACGGCTGAGATGATGACGTCAGGAAAACTAAAATCTAAAATATATATTTTTAGTTACACTATAAAGTTATTTATCTTCAAATGTTAATGAAAAAAAATTTCCACTTATTGTATGTACTGTAAGTAGTAGACAAAATATATACTGATCAATCACTTAGGTAAGCAAGAGATAGCGAATCATTCGATGTTACTTCAAAAGCTTACAATATTTTCTTACAAATAACTGTATTCTAACCGAGCCTGGTATGCTGTTCGTCCACTATACCTACTCTGTGAAAGTCGAAATACTCCCGCAAAATACTACTAAAATGGGCCCAGTAATGTTAAATAAAAAAATGTTTACTAACAAAACCACTAGATATATTTAAACCTCCTATCCGGAAAAGCAACAATGAAACGCAGAGCACTCGTGTTTAAGCTTACATTTTTTAAATAACATTCACAGTTGGCCGTCCGTTCCAGTTGTAACGGAGAATTCCGTTCCATTGCAACTAAAACCGAATATTTTCGGCTATGCCTACTGCGGAGAACCAAACGCTCTGGTGCCAAGTGAGAGTTTCCCACTCGAGTCCGTTTTTCTCCAACAGGAAATGAGATTTCCCGACAGATATAATGGCTTTCGCGGATTACGTCATGCGAGCTTTGAATTTAAAAAATCACTCTGAGTTTGACGCGATAAGGGAGCTTGTGGTCAATTAAAATTCTGGGCCAGGATTGTTGGCGTATATATCTATGAGATCCGTTGGTGTTCGGATAAAAAGCTTCTGTATATACACACAGGGGTAGGTAGGTTCTATTTTCAGGCAATCCCACTTGTTCACATTCTTCCCCGGGATATTCCCCTCTTAAAAAAAGGATTGTTGGTGTAAGTACCTAGCGCAGAAGAACTCGATGGCAAAAATGGTTAAACTACAAGTATATTTCACTACAACAAAGCACTTTTAAATAATGCCACATCTTCAGAAAATAGTATATATAGGTATACTTACCCTTCAATAATAAACAGCAAAACACCTGTGTGACATACGGACCCGGTGTGACTTCGTTCGCGTACACCTACATTACCCCTACCTACTGTTTTTTTCTTGCTTATAAACCTTCCTCTTAAACCACTCTATATATTCTTGAATACCGCATTAAAATCCGTTGCGTAGTTTAAAAGATCTAAGCGTACATAGATACATAGGGACAGATTTTTTTACACAAAAAAAAACCGTCTTGGCTTAATGTCCCGGTTGTGCTCTCGAGATCGAGGGCCCGGGGTCCGCCTTGACCATGATCCAGGATTTGACGATCAAGTAATTACAGTGGAGTGACTACCATCTGACCTCCGTGACCCTGCTACCAGGGGAACCTGGCCAGATTGGATCATGGTTACAAATTCAGTTGCCTGAATTTGCAGGTTTCATCACGGTGTTTTCCCTCACCGTAAGAGCATCGGTTAGTATTCAACTAATGTACATAACTCAGGAAAGACTCATTGGTACATGGCCGCAGCGGGATTCGAACCCGGTACCTCTCGCTTACGAGTTGGATACTCAACCGCCCGGCTACCGACGCTCTTTATATACTACTAGTGGACCCGGCGCGACTTCGTTCGCGTACATCTACTTTACTCCTACCTACCCTCTTTCTACTTGCTTATAAACCTTCCTCTTGAATCACTCTATCTGCTGTTGAAACCCGCATCAAAATCCGTTGCGTAGTTTCAAAGATTTAAGCATACAAAGGGACATAGGGACAGAGAAAGCGACTTTGTTTTATACTATGTAGTGATTAGAATTGTATTGATTTCCCTTAATTGTTGCAATCAAACAGAGTCTCGGGCCCTATAATATGTTTTATACTATGTATATGTTTATGTATGTATGTAGATGTAGATACCAATCAAAGTAAAAGTAAAAATTATTTTGTAAAATCTCTCAATACTCGTATTTCTGTTGGTCTAGCAAGGGATATTTCAAAGGGTAGGTGTATTACAGGTCTCTTATGATGTGGGCGACACATTAGTGACGCCACTGGTGTTTCTGACGTCCATAGGGGGCGGTGCCAACGCACCATCAGGTGGGTTACTTGCCTGTTTGTCTATAACATAAATATAAATCGGAATATGTTATAACTACCTACGTTCAAATAAAATAGTATTTGAAGCGAAGTACACCTTTTTTAACTAGGAAGAATAAGAATAGGTTTGTGTTAAGAATCGTCGTTTCAACGTCTAACAAAACTATGGACTAAAATTCTGCTGGATGCAGTGTAACCATATACCAACGAATTTAAAACCACAAAATTAAAGAACTTAAGGCAATATATATTTTTAGTGTTAAGTTATCTACTACACCACGAACTATACTGTAGTATTATCTGCCCCAGTTTAAGTTTAACACATCCTATTTTAATCATGCTCTTAATTGCGGTAATGCAATACACCTGGCGCGCTATAGAGAAAACTAGCGATCCGCCCCGGTTTCGCATGGATTTCCTCGGAGTTACTCTATTAAAGTATGCAAGTATTTAAAGTATAAACCTTCCGGTAATAATTCCGATAAATATTGTAAATAACAGTGAAAACCTCATTAAAATTCGTTGCATAGTTTAAAAGATCTAAGTGTAGAAGGACAGACGGCGGCAAGCGACTTTGTTTTATACTATGTATGTGTTGTCCTACCATATTCCGTCACCACTTTCCATCAGGTGGCCCGCTTGCCTGTTTGTCTGCCGTATAACATATAAAAAAAACATATAAACCATTCTCTTGAACCACTCTATCTCTATTTATTATTGAAAACCGCATTAAAATCCGTTGCGTTGTTTAAAATATCTAATAATAATATTATACATTTTACATAGAATGTCCCCATATGTTGTTAGTAAATCGTAATCTGCGGGTTAGTAAACCCGGTAGCAGTAACAGCCCGGGGGAATACTGAGACCAGGATTCTGTGAAGGATACCGTGATGTCAGCTCAGAGATGACGCGGAATTTATCCTGTCTTGGCTCTTCAGGTACACAGGAACCGATCTTAGATTTTTCCACAGGCAGTACACGAGGTCGCTTTGGCATGTTGTACTGTCGAAACACCACCCCCTGTAGCTAAAGGTCTTTTTTTTGCTTCTAAGCATACATACCAAAGAGATTGGAAAGTTAGCTACCTTCTTGCCAGTCTATTCTAGTCAGTAATCTCCTTGATACATACAAAGGAACAGACAACGGGAAGCATATTTGTTTTTGCTATGTCTATAATAATATGGTTACGGTCTGTATTGTCTGTAATATACATAGTAAGATAGGTCCTTAATGATTTGCTGTATTTTTATGCAAAAAGTTACATTTTTTAATTATTTTTTCATTTTCATGATAAGTTCTTTCCTGCAAACCATATATGTACTAGTTCCTAATGAAAGTATATTTTATATGCTGTAACACTGTGAAATAAATATATAAATAATGTACCACAAACCTCAAATCTTTAATCTATACATTTTCTCTAATTCTCCTTTGAAAACAACCGCAGCGGAGATCTAATTTATTTACTAGAAACTTTCACCCGAGGTACGAGGACAAATACAAATACAGCATGTCGGAACAAAAGCCACATTTGCTGGACTAGGTGTAATTTATTTACGGCTCCTGGCTCCGACTCGGGTTCGAAAGACGTTTTGAAGCAGACACGGCATTACTCTCGCCTGTAGGTTCATATTCTGCATTGCAGAGTTATTGCTTTAGTTTATTGCAAGTATTGTGCAGGTTTACTTGCTGTGTACAAATTTCTTTGCCACACAAGAAGAAGAAACTTTAAAGTTTTTGTTATTTATCTTATTTTATTCAACAGTTTAATATAATACACAAGATCAAACATACAGGTTATGTTACAGAAATACATGACAAAACAGGCACTGCTTATTTCTAGAAAGAAATCTCTTCCAGCAAGCCTACCAGAGAGAGATGTCAAAATAGATGCCGATAAGACATGGACAATACAACCACAAAAATATACATAATTATACCTTGTTTTAACTATAATTCAAAAGGATTATAAATACTGTCCACCGTATTCGCTGCTGTTGAAAGTTACTCGTATATTCCTAATGAAAAAAAAACTTTACCTCTTTGGGATAGTATTTGCTGTTTCATCTCGTGCTGGAGTTTTTTTAATTATCCTCGAGTAAAACAGCAATATAAAATGTATTTCTCCTCCTAGCCTATGTTTAAACTGCGTTTTCATTACGAGCGAACGAATAGCGCAGCATTACGGGGTACATTTTATAAAACAAACCAGCCGCTGAGCTTATTTCATTTGCGGCTAGAGCGCTTCACTGCTAGCCAAGCTTTTTAAAAGCTCACGCCAGCTTTAATTTTACAGTTTTCCTGCCAAACACGGCTTAAAACGCAACGCTAAACTGGCGCAAGACGTTTGTTTTTCTCCATGGTTAAAGGCAAGAAATAAAATGTAATTTCAATTTCAATTTCTTTATTTCGCATTCCATGTGTTACATATAGATGTTACAATATGATGAGAATCAACATGGACCCAGATTGGGCACAGCTAATTAATTAATTTCCAATTTATTTTTATTATTTTAATATCAAGTATTAAAATAATGTTTTAAGCATTATGTTAATACTATCGCTTTACGAGCAAATGTGCTGGCAAAGAAATGAAATAAAATAGTAGTTTATGCAACTGTCATACAAAAGGGGTATAAAACATGATAATAGTTTGAAACGAGTGTATGTACACTACTTTATATACACTCATATTTTATGTTAAAATATCTTACCTATAATTTTCTAACTTTGCTGAAAGTAAGCTGCGAGTCAGTTCTGTTGTATCTACGCGTCGAGGATATTAAGCGGCGAGAAATTTCCCCACTCGGGCGGGGAATTCACTTTACTACTTTCACATTTATATATTTATTTGCTTCAAATACGAAAAAACATTCACAAAAACGAATTACAACAATTAGAAAAAATATTCTGTTTAGCGGGAATATAATTACACAGAAATATAAACAGGAAAATTAAAATTTTGAATTTGTTAAAGACATCTAGGGATCAACAGGGATCTAGGTATTCGGCTCCCGACAAAAATTTAAAAAATAAAAGTGTTGCATAATGATTAAAAAGTTATTTTTCGATGCAGCTGTAATGAAAATAGTATGGAAAATGCTGTATACAAAAGTCTTTTCTTTAAAAGTTATAGTCTGGCGTGAAAAAAGTGTATGCTTAAACGACTGTTTTCGAATATGTAATTGGAAAATTATGCTATGAGTGTAGATAAAGGTAATTAAGTGCTAACAATGGAGCGTCGGTGGCCGAGTGGTTAAGATATCCGATTCGTAAACGTGAGGTACCGAGGGACTCTTTTCTGAGTTACGTACATTAGTTGAATGCTGCCCTATGATAACGGTGAGGGAAAACATCGTGATGAAACCGGCACATTCACGCTGAATGAATAACCATGATCCAATCTGATCAGGTTCCCCTGGTAGCAGAGTCACGGAGGTCAATTTGCAGTCACTCCACTGTCAGAATCTGAATCCTGAAAACCGGGCCCTCGGCCCCCTAAAACAACCAGGACAATAACGCCAAGATGATATTTTTATTTATTTATGCAAACAAATCTGCTAAACGACCACATTTCTAAGTACAGCTCATAAACGACGACAAACTTTTAATTGCCCTTTGTTGAGTTTATAGGTATTCTTATTTTATATTCTCAGCTCTTAATCGACAAATCTGACCCTCACTTCATGGCCACAACGAGAAAATATAGCCGCCCTAATTTGTTTTAACACTTGGAAGTTCTTGAATAATTAAGAAACTTTTTTATTTTGATTGCCTAATCAAGAGCGATTCATTAAGTTCTGGAACATAGCACTGTACCTAGGTGTGGATTGTTGGTTCTAATGTAATACAGATACATATATATTATGTTTTGGTCACGTGTTGTGTTGGTATATATGAGAAATAGGTGCCTGAACCTGCCGGTATCAAGAAATAGGGCCCCGTGGGCGGCCCAAGAATCGATGGATTAAGTACATACTTATGGATATAGTAAAAAACAGTCATTGGAATAGATACTTCCAAATATTATATGTCGTTGGGTCATTCTAATATTTTATGATAGGCATATTTTATCTTCTGAGTTTACAATGGGAGTCTTATAGAAGAGTGTAATATTTTTACAGGATCGCCAATACGTGAGTAATATCCAAGGGAACGTTCATAAGACACATTAAGTGACGTTTTACCATCAGACGTGTCGTAAGTAGGTATATCTTTATCTATACTAACACTATAAAGAGCACTTTGACTGTAGTATGTTTGTTTGTAAGTTTATCTCATAAATTACTGAACCGATTTGGAAAATCATTTCACTAATAGGAAAAGTATATAAGGGTAACTCCTGGTACCGAAACAATAATAGTAAATATCCCGCGGCATAGTTGAATCTTCAAAGAGATCCTACTTGCGGATGAAAAGTTACACACCTAAGTAGGTAGGTACCAGCATAAAATTAATACTGGCACATTACATAATGTATCATAGCTGTTGCGAGCATTCTTTATATTGTTAACTCGATGGGCTTAACTCGAACGCTAGGATCGGAATAAAATCCTAACTAAATATATACACATTATATTGATTTGTTTTAAAAGTAGGTCAAGTAAGTAGTAGGTACAGTTCAGGATACAGTTCTCTAAATACTGGATATGTAATGGAAAAAACTTGTGGGGCCCAGAGTGTGCTAGGGCACCCCATTAGCCGAGAGTCTGCGACGAATGGCTTGAATAACGACCATCCCCCGTTTTAAATGCTTGATTAAGTCCTATTTGTGGTTCTGACATTCATTAATATCTATGCCCTAATGGTAAGGTTCATATTTGGATGAATAAGAAAATCATGATGGTACACTCGTATGCAAACAATGGATACAGAGAATACATTGTTGGTACTATGTGATTGTATACGGTATCATTAAGTGCTCTAATAACAGTTCGTTAGTTAGCATATTCAATTACTATGTTTGAATCAGAATCGCTAATGCAGTGGCACAACATAGGTAATCCTATTATTCGATCTAATGTGTAATTGCAGATATAGGTAAGTACTTAAAAGCCGCAATGTAGTGAACAGACGAGATGTGAATTACCATTTTAAGAATATTTATAGCTTTGTTTAAGGAACGACTCGGTATTTTTTCATAGATATTGTCACAACTCACTGTAGGTACCATATCCATCTACATCAGATAGGTTCCATCAAAGGTTGAAAGTCTATTTCGTGTCGCGTTATAGGATATTCGTAATACTAATCTACATGTTATAGTTTATTCGGGCTCAAAAATCATGACAAATTTTAATTGCATCTCATGACTTATTTCTAAAAATTTCATTTCACGCGTTATCATGATTTCATAGAAAATATAAACTTCTATCTACAGTTCAGACTACAAGTACCTATTCCTAGTTGCGAAGGCTGTAGTAACAATTTAGGTCATGAACACTGAGCTCCAGTTTCCCACAAATCGAAACAGCTACCATCTTATTTGAATAAATTGACGAATATAGTGATTTACGGTAAATGCAAACTACGTGCTTATAGGAAATACGTGCAGGTCGGAAATTTACTTTATGGAGGTTTATTTATAAATAAGATCCCGCTCCGGCCATGTACCTATGACTGTTTTCTGAGTTATGTACATTAGTTGATACTAACCGATGCTCTTACGGTAAGGGAAAACATTGTGATGAAACCTGCACATTCAGGCGACTGGATGTGTAACCATGATCCAATCTGGTCAGGTTTCCCTGGTAGCAGGGTCATGGAGGTCAGATGGCAGTCGCTCCACTGTAATTACCTGATCTGTCGAATCCTGGATCACGGTCAAGGCGGACCCCGGACCCTCGTGCGCGAGAGCACAACCGGGACATTAACGTCAAGATGTCTTTTTTGTTTTTATAAATAAGATAAAGTCCAGTATGCGCATGTGATCGTCAACAATAGCGGAGTTGACACATTCGATGTAGCCGAAATTAATCAAGAATACATCATCGCACAGTCTCGAATCGTCAGATCTCTCGCAATCCAAATTAACAGATCTGTCGTTTGAACATAGCCGCTGACGAGGCTAAAAATGGATGACCGCAGGATTGATTCGTCCAAGTCTAAGATTTTGAAGGTCGAAAGGATCTATGTACGATCCACAGTAAATTCGAAACGGTATCTCAAATTAAATCAAATCAAATCAAATATGTTTATTGTGATCTATTACGTATGATCTCATAGAAATAGTACTGAGGCCACCTCGGACAACATTTTCTCGGAATCCGTTGGAATACACTGCGCTGTCATCTTGGCGTTTACGTCCCGGTTGCGCTCTTGTGCGCGAGGGTCCGGGGTCCGCTTTGACAATGATCCAGGATTTGGCATATCAGGAGCAGCGACTGCCATCTGACTTTCGTGACCCTGTTAATTGAATCTGATTATGGTTACAAATTGCTCTTACGGTGATGGAAAACATCGTCATGAAACCTGCACATTCAGAACACTGAATGTGGGACATAGTGCCAAGATGATTATTTTACTGTAGCTATCTATCTTTGCGATATAGCAAGATATAATAACAATCTCACTGGGTAACCTTTTCATGCTCATGTGCGCGTATGTTAACATTCTTTCCACCTGTATGAGCAGGGCATAGACCCTTGTCGTGCCCGACAGACAGACAACGCGGCTCGCGTTAATTACCCTCGGAAGTTTCCTGTGAACCCCATAGCTCCGCACCTATCATCGTTTAGGTATTTTACCATGGGGTTCCGAACTTCTGAAGGTGAAAACGGATCCCCAGAATCACTTTGTTGTCTGACTGTCTGTCTGACCCTTAAGACTCTTATTCTCAGGAACGGACAAAGGTATCAAGTTAAAATTAATATCTAATACACTGGTGAGTAATTTCACTCACTGATGTGTAAATTTTATGTTTATAATGTAGAAGATTTAAGGTAAGTAGGTATTCTAATTTTAATTATAGTACGTACTTATAGCAAAGCATTTATAATTATTAGGGTAGGTGTTGCCCCTAATGTTGCAAACGTCCAAAGGTTGCGGTGACTGCTTACCATCAGGCAGGCCATAAGCTTGTTTGCCACCTTAGTGGTATAATAAAAATTATCTCTCAAAATACCTACCATGTAAGTAGTAGCGCGAAAATTTCTCTTCACGTTATTTAAACTGATTCTATAGACTACTCACAACAATGTTTCGGTACCTAATACCTTTATTGCATGCAATATGGGTCATATTACACTGCGCCTTTCGACGGTGTGTAACTTCCAAGTTAGATGCTTTTAACATTAACACTTATTAAAGTTAGGCGAGTTCCCGGTGCGAAGTAGATAAAGCTATTACAAACTTCAAACACTCGGTACAATATTCATAATGCCAACTAGATTTGCAGAGTGTAAAGTAGAATTGTTTCCTTGGAAGTGCTTTGGGCTACGCATGTAGCTAATGTCGAATAGTTATTTAAAATTATAACGTCACATATTTTTTCTCTACGGTTTTTTACACTCATGTCATACAGTATTATTGTAGGTAAGTAATGTAATTTGCTGCGAGGCTATCAATATCATAAATCGACAAAGATAAAAGCAGCTCTTCTGCACTGCTGTCTGTCGATATTGATTATTAGGCTTCTGCCTAAAGTTGATGAACTACCTGCGGACGCAAGTAATCATTGTCCTCTATGTCATATAGCATGGTCAGTATATAATAGGTACCTAAGATGAAAAAACGGGGATTCTGATCTTAGGGTTAGGTCACGTCTGCAGATCTGTCTGATTTGAAGGTTTTGTCATAACCACATATATTTTATATTTTATAAACTATTTATTAAACATATGACGACTATTAATCAATAAATGCATTGCCGATTGTCTCGACAATATCCAATTATTTGGTATAACGAAATGTCATTAAAGCCTAACCTTGTTACCCGCACTGAGATAATATTGTATGGAACTCCCAAGGGAGTAAAGTGATTTGAATTTGGAATAAAATACGTTTTACAAAACTCTTATGAACGTTTTAAATTACAAAATCATGTTTTACAAAATACATTTAGAACGATGGGGCTGCGGGCCGCGGCAACATTGAGCCGGTGAGCGTTCAGGAAAAAAATATATCAAAGGTGATAACTGTGATAATAATTAATAGTTAAATCACAACCATACGTATTTTCCGGTAGGTACATACTGCATACCTGTGAATATGCAACAATGTTACATTTTATGAATGTAAACATAACGTAATAATTAGTGCATTTATATTTAAGCTCGTTTATGAAGGAAATACAATAACAGGGAATGAGTCCTATAATGTATGAACATATTTAACGTATGACCTGAGATTTCCGTAACACATGATGGATGACATAATGAAATTTACGTAAGTTTTTACGTTCAAAATTACATTAAAATTTGACCAAATACACTATTAAATGAATAAATTGTTATAATATTACAAATGTCAATAGTTTATTCATTCCAATTACAATACAATAAATAATATAAAATGATTCAATTGAAATTTATTGTTATAACTGTGTTTGTCGGAGTTTTTGCAATAGGAATCAATGTTTTTGTAAGTGTGTATCAAATTGTAATATATATATATATATATATATATATATATATACTGCGATGCCACAGTTAGAATACCTATTTCTTTAAAAAGTTCTCTTAATGAGACTCGTGGACCCAAACTGTAAATGGACCTGATGGCCCGTGTTTGTAACACAAAGACATCTTAAGAGACTTTATTCGAAAATAGCACAATTTTCTACAAAAAAAAAAACAAAGTAAAAACCATGATTGCAGAAACTGTGACTAAAGACTAGGCTTGCAGAACCTTAGACTGCTCAAATTGAGCAAACAAAAATGTGTGTAATAAAAAATGTGGTAAGACAAAAATGTCGAGGTTATTTACGAGTATGTATCAGTCCGCCCCCTTTTACTTACTCCTATTATTAATTATAGAGTTTAACTACATTTTCAAGCTTAAAGACTTTCAAGTATCCCACTATCGCGTGCCAGAGTTGGGGTCGAGTAATAATGAATATTTCGCATAATTTAACCGCCTCGAATACCGAAGAACCCTCGGCCTCGTCATATAATTTGTTAGCCAAGATTGCTCGACGGGTCCGTAAAGTATTTCCAAGATTTATCAAATTTTCTCAATGGCTGTTTATATGTTTACTCGCGTCTGAACACATGGTTAGATGGAACATTATTATAACTGCGAGCTATCTATAAACTCATTGAATATCTTATGTAAACTTTTGTTTAATGTGATGAGAACTATGAAATATAATCTACGGCGTATACAATAATATCGATAACATACTAAATTTGTCAGACAGTGTAGGATCTTTTTTTGCTTTATGTATTACTTACGGTTATGAGGACTCCTGTTCAACGTTGTTTTCAACACGTTGACACTTTTATTTTCAATTTTTCCATTTTATCTTTAGATATGGCCCTTCAGGCTCTGATTGGTCACCATTCTACCCTGGAAAATAAGTTAATTTTGTAAAACAAGACTACGTTGTAACTACGTTCTACTAATGTTTTGATTCAAATAGATTTCGGGAAATGATTTCTCGTTTTCTAGACACGATGGTTTCTGGATAAAACCAGGGGCATTGGGGGTGTGTCTGGACTCTTACCTTCGTAACTTTTTGTTTTCTTATTAATATGGATCCAGGCGGGCCCCAATGCCACGTTCTTCATTTTTCCTGTCGAATGGCGATGATAATTACTTATTTTTTATAACAAATACTATGTAAAATCGGGGTTTAAAGGATCTTTCTTAACTGTTTTGTTTATTTTACTCTTGTCACGTCATATGATGTCATGTGGGAAATTTTTAATAATCGAAGGAGATTTTAATATTTTTTGTGCTTCTCTTATTCTAGATAACTGCTGGATCCAATTCCTCATCAGGTCGGCATGAATCCTTGGCCGTCGAACACGAGACCGACCGAAAATTAATATCGTCCATTTCGGGAACTGGCTGGTTGACTATGACTACTGGCTAACAAGACTTTATCTTCTTTTGTGCCAAATGGTTCTAGAACGTGTTTAAACGAAGACTCAAGCCTGCAATGGAGAATGCAGGGAGGGATTTTGGCAGAGTTTTCGCAGCCTTCGATCTTGGAGGTAAATATTTATTGTAACGAGATGTTACCACGAAAAATTAATTGAAAAATTATTATGTGATCAGTATCAAACTAAAATATGCACAAGGGTTGCATCAATTTGTATCTCCGAAGACTCAGTCTAAAATATGCACATTTTGTTACTTTGCCAAACACCTTGCTCACTGATAAGGTGGCACTATGTATCTTAAGGGGGGCGACTAAAGGCTTATGATGAGTATATTTAATCCATACAGTCATAATACGTTATTTACGGATGCTTTCTTGACGTTTAACCACGAGGCGCTGTCCTAATTGGAAACGGTCGTGCGACCATGGTCGTATGATGGACGTCACCCGACCAATAGGAGATCTCAAAACCGCAAGACCACGGTCGTATGACCGTTGCCTATTAGGACAGTGCCTAATGCAAATCTTAGAGAGTATGACCGCCATATTTGTCAAGTTGCAAGTACGGTCGAACGAATATAGGGCTATTGGAAATGTACGCTAAGACGCGCTTTATTAGAACCTTCAATTGTTCTTTTACAGTTTTTGTAAAATATCTCTAGGGTTGTCCTGTCGGTTTATGCGTATAAGGTTATAATTATGACGCCTTTTAAGGTAACCGTGATACTTAAGATATAAGTATCACGGATAGAAAGTCAAGTTTTATGCGATGGCATTAGACTTAAAAAGTATAGATCAGAATATTGTTTAATATCTGAAAATCAGAACTAACATATATTTATGTATTCATCCAGAATACATTATGTAACCTACTAAGGAGCAACATAGGTATAGAACGGAAGGGTATGTTTGCCGTTCTCAGGGGCTGATATCCTCCTCCCCCCCGGCTTCCTGTTTCGATAACACATGCATCGCATCTCTGCTGGAGTACCTATCTGACGTATCGAGAATATGTTTTGTCGTGAAAATATTATATCTGAATACTATAAATGGAAAATAGGGTGATAATTTTTTTTATGCTACGCAGTGAAAGACGAGCTTACTGAAGCGGTAACTGTCGCCCATAACATCTACGATTCAAGCATTTAGGTTGCAGGCAACAAATACGCAGAACCACAGGTGCGCTATCTTTATAAGGACTAGGATGAAATACCTCACGCTTGTAATTGGGCTTGCTACTTTCTCCTTCAAACCGGAACACAACAATGCTCTAGCATTGTTGCTTGGCTGCATAAATAGATAAGGCGGTGGTACTCGCCCAGGTGGACTCCTCAGGCTTGACAGAGTCCAACCTTTAGGTACCATAAGTAGCAAAGATTCACGAGGTGTAAATTTATAAAAGTAGGTACAAATGAAGGTTCACATTTTTATTTAGGTATTCATGCCGATGGAGCGCGAAATTTTGCACAAGCGCTGTATTTCTATGTTACTACAGTAGCCTGATAGACAAATTGCCCTGGGTTCAGGATTCGATCCCGCGGCGAGGCGGCGGCGGGCGTCTATAAATCGCAAGCCGATACCATTTGCCGTGGTACACCGAGCATATACATCCTGTAAATACTATCTAGGTATACTTAGTATTCTAATGGTACCTAGTTGAAGTGGAAGATCAGAAGTATAACTTTAAATTCATACTGTAACTACAGTTTATTAGTTCTTACCCGAATACAGCGGTGCAAAATGGAGGATTATTCCAACCAGTTTTTTTAAATTCAAACATATACAATTTTTTTTTCATTATATTTTTTTTTGCAGATAGAAAAGTAGATAGACATGTTGAGTAATGTATTCCATCGCATTGTAGTTCACTGCTGGAGCATACTTCACTATAATTGAGGGTTTTTCCATAATCTCTTCTACGGCGTTTTCATTGGAATTCGCAGTGTTGAAAACGTAATGCAGCAGAATGTGCATCTGTCGCCCATTTTCTGGCCTACGGAGGTAATAGACCGAATATAACCATTATTCGACTGGTTATAATAGCGGCATGTTAGGAACCATTAAATAATTTGGCTGTATTTTTTTTATTAACTCGATTTTCGATGGACCGTAATCTCAGAATTCAGAGGTTTTTTATTTCACTGAAACCTATCGTGTTGTGTATTAAATGAATTATCAATAATTACATTTCAGTCATTCTGGTCCAAAATCGGGGAGTGCCAACATAGAATTTCGTGTTCAGCAGGTCCAAATTAGTAAAAATTATTAAAATAGAAATAAATATATAAAGTATAAATAAAAAATTAGAATTCTTACAATAGCAATTATAGAAAAAATTACCGCTCTTTCACTAGTTATTTACTGATCTGCAATTCGTCTTGTAACATTGCCAGGGATACCAAAGACCGAGCGAAGTGGATCAAGAAAACTCATACGAGATTGTCGCCAGGATAATCATGATGATTACGTAAGTAGTGAGAAATATAGGGTGGTTGTTACGGTTAGGTATCAGATTCCTCTACCACAAATCATTAGATTATTTCAGGACAGTCATTCTTTTTTAAGGTGAAACATTCCTTTGCAAGAAAAAGGATCCAGAAACCAACGCTACGCCATATTTACAAGTTACCTAACATTTTAATGCATATTTGCATCTATTGCACATTACAGTAATTTAAGTCGTATTTTGTTTAAAATAAATATAGGTATTTAACATTACATTAATGCGTAATTAGTTTTCTTTTCCATTACCTAGGTACCCTTAATACCTAAAACAGATTTTAAAAAGTTTAAAAGTACATATAGGTACCTACATTACAAACGACGAAAATTCAACACCTCATTTCACCGCGAACAAATCGTATTTACTGCTGAAGCAGGTAGCTAACGTCTGTCATTGACAATATAGACATAATCCATCTTATAATACGGAGCTACAGGGTACAGGACAACTTACATCGCCATTACAACAATGTCAAAGCAAAGGACATTAGAGTGTTTTGTTCTCATGTGAAAGTACAAACTTAATACACTACTTAGGATTCTGAACAATATGCCTAAAGACAGTCTACATGTTGAAATTTACGAGCTACTGGTGTCTGATATTCTGTGCAAACTTTGCGTTCATATCAAGTTGCGCAAGTAAAATACCTACTTATTTCCAAACTTAGACACGTTTTGTAAACTCAACAGACAATACAAGTTGATTACAAACGGTAAATATAACAACGGTAAACATGTTTCAGCTGTACTTATGTAATGACTACACGCGTAGATGATTATTTTATTTATTTTAAGTTTATTTTTTATTTTTTTATTACTAAATCTTTATTCTACAACGCAAAGTTAAAATTGCTTTATGGGCGCAACTAATTAACAGGTAAGCATGTTATATTTTTGCTCACATCATCACTGCAACCACGTGAGTCGCTGGCGGACGGATTCACAGATGGCTTGCTTATGTTTTTACCACCTACTAATAATAAGTATTATAAAGAGGAAAAGTTTGATAGTTTGTAAGTTGTTGGATATTTTCCGAGCGCCCTAGGGCACTTTAGTTGCCTGAAAGATAATAGAATCCCGCGGAATATTCGAACTTCACGTGGGTACAAATTACGGTGGATTATTTCAATATTATAAATGAGAATGTATGTGCGTGTGTGTATGTTACCTCTTCACGCCTAAACGGATGAGGATAAAATTTGGCAGGTAGCTAGATTAGGGTCTAGAATAACACATACTTATGATATAACGTATAGTCCACACAGGCGGATAATTAGGCATTAAATAAAATTAACACTACACATACCTAATTGGAATTTAAAGTAAATCCGAGTTAAGCGTGTTATTAAAATGTAATGAATTCGTTCCATTTCGCTGTGCAACACTATTTTTAATTTATGTTAAACGCATCCAATTGATTTTATTCAAGTTATTCATAGTCATTTTATGCCTATGACGTCATGCAGAGACTATTAATCTGTATTGATTTTTCACTCGTAGTACGTAAGCGGCTCGTTGGTCTAGGGGTATGATTCTCGCTTTGGGTGCGAGAGGTCCCGGGTTCAAATCCCGGACGAGCCCAATCTTTTTTTATTTGACTGGGTATGTTATATACGGAGAAAGTGATTATTTCCAGTATCTCTAATCGTTGACTAGGCCTTGATAGAAATATATGTCAGAGTGACAATTCGATTTAGAATGGAACCATCCAGCGTTTTTTAATAAGCATGTCCGATTCCGAACCTACTTAAAATTCAAGTTTTGTATTCTATTCCCATTTTTATTAGTTAATGTACATACTCAACACCTACGCAAAAATCTAATGATGGAGATTAACCTTTTGTTGTACCGTTACCTAACAATCAATGAGGTGTGTGGTTACAATATTCTAATTTGCACGTAGATTGATTACCAAGTATAAATCTGCCCAATTTTTCCTCCTAGGTATGTAGACTATATCATCAGGCAGGTAAAACCCGAATATTTCATTTAGTAGATACCTCACCTAGGTAAGTAATCGCTACCCGAAATTTAAGATTAAGCTGTTGATTTTAATTTAGATAGGAGACCGCCAAAATTGCCACCGTTAGCTCTTATCGCAGTCACATAATTGGCATTTTTATTACTGATATTGATGTAAAGACTTACCTTTAAAAAATCCTTCTATTTATGATCTTCAGACATTTTAATGATACAACATTTGACGGATTAAGAGCGGTTTAATGCCATTAATGAATGGTTAATGATACGTTATTATAATTGAGATTATGGCAATAACCTCCCCTTTCGTGGCTCTAAGTCCTGTAGCGGACTGTTACGGGCTGTGACGATGATAATTGTCTTAGCGTCAATATTGTGCTCTAGCGCTCGAGGGACCGGTCTCTGCCTTGACCACGAAACAGGATTTGGCAGATCAATTAACTATAGTGGAGCGACTGCCATTAACTAGATTGGATCATGGTTACATATTCATCACAATGTTGTCTTTAAACGTAAGAGCCTCGGATAGTGTTCAACTAATGTATTTAACCCACATAACTCAGAAAAAGGTCATTGACACATGGCGGCACTGGGTATTGAACTCGGTACCTACCTCTTGGTTTCGAGTCGAACTCTGTTCGAGGTCACGAACGCACCGATTTTATTAAATTTAAAATGATAACTGATAAGTGCTCGTAAGGTCGGCATAAAATGATGTCCAAAATCTAAATACCTATAAAAATGTACTTAGACATAGGTGTAGTGATAACCTTTGCGTGCTTTGGAATGAAACTTGACTGGTAACACTAAATTCTAAAAAAAAAGAATGTTATCGTCTTTAATTGATAACAATAAGTCTATTGCAAATACGTATATCTAGGTAGGTACCTAAATATGTGGTGACAATGACAAATGAAACAGATTATCATATATAACATATCACCTTGAAGAAGAGAGCGCAGTCGATGACTTTTAAAAATGTAGATCTTGTAGGTAGCCAAACACCTTTCACTTACATTGCATAATACGCACGCTCCGTTGAATGCGCTGACAATTTTCAACTCGTACATCGACCGGCTCGTTGGTCTAGGGGTATGATTTTCGCTTAGGGTGCGAGAGGTCCCGGGTTCAAATCCCGGACGAGCCCAAATGCATTTTTGTCACTTTTTTGTTAATTAATCAAATTCGTAAATTGTAATGCAATCATCTAGATTAATTTGTGATATTTTGTGGTCTAAAAACCTTGTTAAAAAATAAAATATTTTGCTTTCTACTAATCATTAGAGATAGATAATTATTAGCGATTTAGTATACCTATTAGATTATTTTTGTATAAAAGTTCTTAGATTTTTTTTAAAGTAATTTAATTTAATAAGCTACGTTTTCAGTATTGTTTAGTTTTGTTGTGTTGTTTTCTTTTATAAAAGATAATAGGGGAGTTTATTTTCATTTTAAATTACAATTATTAACATTTAAAAAAAGTCTTACTCTAACATAAAAAACCTTAATTCTAACTAAACTAAAGATAAAAAACTTGACCCAGGTCCCCCGAATTTGGAAAGGTCCCAGAAGGCTGGCCGCGTTGCCCCGCTGAATAGCGAGTCTTATACGCTGACCCAAAAAGAGGCCAGCCTTCTGGTGATTTGTAATTTGGACCAGGCGCTTAGATAACTCCCGAAATAAGGAATGTGCGCCTGGTCCCCACGGCCCAAGAGTTTCAACGCCAAATAGCGCAAATATTTAACCGCCTCTGAGACTAGCATATTTGCACCGCTTGGCGTTCTTAGCTACGGCAGCACCCGTCGCAGCCTGACACGCGGTCACTGGAAGATGGGATGGCGCAAGGGTATCGATGCAAGTAGCATCCCATACCAAAGGTCGTCACAGCTTCCAGGGAGTGAGTGTCATTAAAGATAATATGTACATTATTATTTTATTAGTAATTGTTAGTTTTATTTCATTAGGTTGTACTTTTCTTTGTTTATTTATTAGCTGGTGTCCTCCCTGGGCTCAACCCGCCCGCGTAAAAATCGATTATATGTATGCATGAAGTACAAAATAAAAAGTTTCTTTAAAGAGACGTGTACTTGATGATTCTAACTAATCATCACGACTGATATACGACCAACATGGCGAAAGATAGAGAAATTGGCGATCCATCCTAGGTTCATCCAACAAGAGTCGCTGGAGCCTTACTACCATTGGCCCGTCACGCAGTTCTAATATCTTCAGATAGTTCTAATGTCTTCAGATGGCCGCAAAATTAAGTCTAGGTTACACTGTAGTTTACTCGCTACACTCGTGGGTGTCATACAAGGCGACTAATGTTTTCGAGGCAAAAGATCTTAGAGTCTCCGTAGGCTGGAAATGGGCAGCAGCGTTTTCCATTGTTATATATATATATGTCGCAGCCATCTGATTAAATCAGCCATTTAATTAGAAGACTAGTACGTTAATTAGACGTCGGCATTCAATTGAGAGAGCTCGCACAGCAACCAATATTTTTGTAAATTTTTTCATTTTAAACTGAATTTAAACTGTGGTACCTACATGTTTTTAAGTAAGAATTAAGATAACTTAATTTGTTAATTTTCAGTTTTATACTTACCTATAATTAGAGAAAAGTTATATAAAGTTATAGTTATTATAAGTTTAAAGTTTTGAGTGTTAAAATCTATCATCATCATCATCTTTGCGTAAATGTCCCGGTTGTGCTCTCGCGCACGAGGGCCCGGGGTCCGCCTTAACCATGATCCAGGACTTGGCAGGTCAGGTTATTACAGTGGAGCGACTGCCATCTGACCTCCATGACCCTGCTACCAGGGGAACCTGACCAGATTTGATCATAGTTCCACATCCAGCCGCCTGATTGTGCAGGTTTCATCACGATGTTTCCCTCACCGCAAGAGCATCGGTTAGTATTAAACTAATGTAAATAACTCAGAAAACAGTCATTGGTACATGGCCGGAGCGGGATTCGAACCTGGAACCTCTGGCTTACGAGTCGTATACTCTAACCGCTCGGCCACCGACGCTCTAGTGTTAAAATCTATAAATGTGATAGGTACTCGCAATACAATTAATTGCATTATAACTGAATTTATTGCTACTAATCATTTCTTAATTAAATAAAAGTGGTTTTTATTAATTAGTTCACTTTTTATCTTAAATAAGGTTATAATTTAAGTTATTAACTCATGGCCACTCTAACCAAACATCTGTATCCCATTTAACAAAACGGCTAAATAACGTTTAGCCACATAGCTGAACGTTACATTCAACTACTTGGCTAATTGTACTTCAGCCATTCCATTGAATGCCGGCGTTTAATTAACGGACTATCCATCTCAGTAAATGCCTGATTTAACCAGATGGCTGCCACATATATATAACTGCGATCTCCAACCAGTCGGCCATGAAATGTGTCAATAACCTCCCCTTTCTGGGGAGGTTATTGACACATTTCACTGCATGACTAAGGGTTTGAGAGAGGCCTTAGTCATGCAGTGAAATGTTATGTGATAGTGACGATGAGGTCCTTATTAGGTACTTAGATTAGAATGTTCGTCTTAGATGGTACCTTCCTATTCACCAATGAAGCCGTACTTGAAAGCTACGTGGCGATGGCGATTCAAATTTTAACTTTTTGAATACTCATACTCATACTGTAACATAAATTTCTCGACTGGGAAATATTTGTGAAAGCATGGCTGTATGCCGCCGGCTTCCCTTTGTCGAAAAGGCAATTAGAAAAAAGAAACGCTGGGTTTACTGAGATAAAATTAATTTCCTGCAAAAATAAATATAGCAATAAATATTTTTATTATGGTTGATTTCCATTTTCCTTTTTTTCTTTTTATATTTTACATACGTTAACTTGTTTGTTTTCGAATAAATGTTTGGTGTTGTCTTAGTAGCACCAAATTGGTGTTTGGTCTTTTTATTTCAGGTTACGATGGCCTTAACGAGGAAAACATCGAATTTCTTCAAAATTCGTTTCAGTTTGCCTTTGTAAACATTTTGTTTGTTTCAAGTATTACCGTTTGGTTGTAAGGGCCTTTCACTAATTCTGGAAAAAGTTATAACGTGACAACTCCAAGCAGTATTTTCTAATAGTTTTCGTCGGCTCATTGGTTACACGCATTAAAATAGGAGCAAGCGCGATCGCTGGTGCTTTTGCCTGACCGCGACTTCCGAACTAAGTTGTCGTGTAACCAGTGACTTTAAAGCTTGTAAGTGTTTCCAGAGTAGCGAGATATTGTTTTCGTTTGTTTCCAAGTTTAATTTCCTTCTTTTCTTCTTAACCAGTCAGACTTTTTTTTATGTTATACGGCAGACAAACAGGCAGGCGATGGAAAGTGGTCACCGCCGCCTATGGACATAGCAACACCAGGGGAGTCACCAATGCATAGCCCGCCTCTAAAGAGGCCTCTAATATACTTCTTGAGCGATCCCATGTCATAGTCCAAAGGAAACACTGTGGCTGGGAGCTCATTCCACATCCCAATCGTACGAGCGAAAAACGTTCTTTCGAACCTTCGCGTAGTGGCCAACAGAGGGTCTACGTAGTGGGGATGAGTACCCAGCCCCCGCCGGATGGTGCGATGGCGAAATTGTGCTGTGGGCACCAGATCGAAAAGTTCCTCGGAACACTCCCCATTATACAGCCGATAGAACACACACAGGGAGCCAAAGTCCGTTTGGTTAGCCATTAGTTCTAATTTGCTTGTTTGTATGGGATCATCGACAATTCGTACGGCGCGTTTTTGAACGGAGTCTAGACTAATGGGTTAAAGCCCCAATTTCGTTCCATTTGTGGAATCTTCTGTCCACGTTGAGGCAGAAGCGTCGGTGAGAGTATCACCCCTATAATTTCCCGAGTAAGTAACAAACTACGATGGCTTGGCGCCATTTGTGTTTTGCGGAAGCCCATGCTAATGGTTTTTGTTTATTTCAGCCGACGAGCACGATTCATGGAACCCGCCCTGGAAGCCGAAAGCGCACCTGCGAATGCAGCGCATTTGCAGGCTAATCGCCTTCCAAAATCCACGGGACATCACTTCAGTTGGTGTTGAATATATTAACCCAACGATTCCCACGTGAGTACCTAGCACATCGCGATGGTTTGTCAGCATCCGTGTGACGCGCTGAAGCCCATTTTAATCTTTTTGGTGATTACAGCCTACGAAGTGGGAGGTACTCCTCCTACGGTCCCGTAAAGGACAAGCCGCCTATGCACGTCGCCGGTGTCCGCGACACGTAGGAAAAGCTAACCCGCCTCCAACAGATTAGCATGCATATCCTTTTGGTATTTCTCTACCCCACCGTCAGCTGATTACAGCTGTGCCACGTAGCCTGGCATGGCCCCGTACTTCTATGCCTCCTGCTAATTTCTGCCATCCGTCAACGTCTGGTGAAAGGTTTTGCCACGCGACCTGACTGGGTCGAGAGCTAAAGTGCCTTTCGCTATTTTCTGCCATCCATCATCATCTGCCGTTATAAGTAATGCCGCTAGGTTGCAATGGCGGGCCCGCACGTTGTTACTATTGTTGCATGCTAAACTCTCTGTCTTTGTCTGTATTTTGTATCAGTTTATTTTGTATTTATGTTGTTTGTGTATTTATAAATATGGGCCTAGTTGCCTGAAATAAATGAATAAATAAATAAATAAATGCAACCTATTGTCATACCCAAATCCTCAAAGTTATTAAATTAACCGTTGTAGGTTAACTATAAGTGATAGCTTAAATATAGAACAATTCCTAAATTTTGGTACTTCAACAACGTTTCATTTTGTTAGTTAATTTTCCATGTAAGTAAGTAGTAGAGTTTGGAATTGAAAATAAATATTATTTCATTGAAATTTAACTATCATTTTTATTCCAATCCTCTTGATTAAGCCCGGCTTGCACCGAATTCTGAAACACGTTTAATAATGACGTTTAATATTTTGTTTTGTATGAAGTTTTCTTCAACTTAACTGGGTTTAAGAATTTGGTGCAAGCCGCTCTAAGCGCCCTAAATCACACACTGAAAATTTAAACATTACAGTATGTCTGTACAACTATTAAGTACTCGTCGCATGTACATGCCTAAGTGATTTTTCAGTTGGAGACAGCTCTACACAGGCCTTCTGCCCCATCCTACACGATATCTTTCCAAATTTCCGATAGTTACCGGTCCTGACGCCCTTATCACAAAATAAATAACGGCCCGTTAGTTTTATATTTTGTGCCCTTATTCTTTATTGCACAGACAAATAGACGAAGTGCAGATATTGCACTGAGATCTTCGGATCCATGTGAGTTTTGTGTAGAGCCATGAAATACCTATTGTGTAGGTAACTCCTTCCTTCCTTCGTGACAGCGGTACGAAGCACGAACCGTTCTATTATTAACAATATTATAGCCAGTATATAGTGGGAACTTCTTAGGAAGAAATAAAGACTAAAATATAATGTTGAGCTTAGAAACGCACATCTTAATATTGACTCACATGAAAAAGTCTTTTACTATCTAAGAATTGTGTAAAACATCTCACACGTTTAAGTTTTGGCTTCTTGTCTCGTATGGGTACAAAATAATAAACGCTATACCTACATACATGATGACAAAATATTTCATAATATAAATACACAACATAAGATTTTTGGAGACTGAAGTGTTAAAACTGAGCTCATTAGGAACTTATCAACGAAGTAAACCTAAAACTGTAACACTATTTATAAAACAAAGTCCCACGCCATGTTTGTCTGTCTGTCTGTTTGCTATCAACTCAAAAAATATTGAACGGATTTCTTGCGCTGTACACCAATGGACAATGATTCATGAGGAAGATTTAGGTGTATAATTCGTTAATATAGCGGGGCAGGTCACTAGTATATTACAAACTGAACTATAAAGAGAAATAACAAAAGTTCGCAATACACAAACTCGGTCGGTTCACTAACCAAACAAATATAGGAATAGTCTTGCATTTCAATATCGAACTGCCTAAAACATTTGTATCGCCAAATTGCTAGTACGGGAGCCAGCAAACACTAAATCGCTTGCACTCATTCAGTGGAGGTAGGTTTTGTTAGTACAAATTGAGGGTATGAGGACGGGCGGGGGTGTCCCGGAAACCGAATTCAGGCCGCTCCAGTAATTGCGTCGAACCCCGCTGTAGTACGGAGCGGAGCGGATCGGAGCTGATGAAACCACGTCGGTCGCATCCCGAAAATACAAAGGGCTCTTCCCGCAACAGATAAATTGCCTCCGACTTTGGATAGTCGATTGTTTTGTAAGGCTTCCATTTGGTTGATTGACATTTTTTTTGTAAATGTAGGTATAGGTTGGTAGTGTGTACCTATATTTACTATTGAAATCGGACTGTTTGCCTATTCGTGTGGTACTTGTTAGTATCAATATTCTATGGTGATACTCGTATTCTTATGTTTAAAGTTCTTTGTTCGTATTAATATTTTCTATTTCTTGTCATTGATATCTCAATTTATTTTCTTATTTATGGAGTGTAGTCAGAACCCGGTTTAATCCGAATGGAACAGCGGAATCAGCTGAACGACAAACACTATACAGCTAAGTACCTTTCTAGCTAGGCTAGAGACAATATCGCCTCTCTTCACGGAGAGTAAAAGGTAAAACCGTCTTTGGCTGGAACTAAATTTGTTTTTATCAAAATTGTATTTCTCTCGAGTGTTGCCATAGGAAGTAGTTGTCATTAGAAGCATTAGCAGGTTTCAAGCAGCAGCGTGTCCATGCATGTTGTGCTATGATATCTATCAAACATTGCAAAATGGAAATTCCAAGTAAAAAAGAGTTATTTGTTTTGGCAATAGCAACCCTATGGCTTTCCTAGAAGTATCTCATGAGATCTAAGCCAAAGCTATCACGTAGTGAGACTATGGCTGGACGACAGCCTTTGCTTTGTTCTAACTTAAATGATAAGGTCAGATAATTATGATCTATTTAAATTTGTTTGAATTGTTGTACATAAATTGTACATAGGTAGCTTGTGTAGCTAAATTAAAAGAATGTTCAAACTTACCAATTACTGATTGTAATAAAAGTATCATATTGTGTTACTGTGAACCTGAATGGACAATAAATATAGTTATCAATTTGATACTTAATAACCCGAGTAGTATCGGTAGTTACCTTATCAAATTTCAAACATTTATTGCATACCATACTGTTGTTTAAACTATTGCGGTTATTATCACATACGGGTTTATACCGGGTACCTTGGTTAACGAACGATAACGGCTCGATATTTCGGTATACATATCTACACCCATAAACTAAATTGTAAACTTTATTCCATAAATACCTGTAACTTTTTACCTATACCGTATCCAATTTCTTCGTAAATTTTCACAAACTACCTGTTTCAGATTCTCAAGTGTTGGCTAGCTAAACGTACAAGCTTGCAGACAAAATTAGCCGACTACGGTTTCTGTGTATCGTCCTCAATCCCCACGTAATTTCAGAGACCAATAATAACCCAAATACAAGGGCTCCCAGTGGGCGAGTGCGCATAATTAGGTTAGGACACCTAATCAGAATCCATGACTCGGACCGGTGGCCCCCAGCGTGACGGTTAATTGACACATATCTGCCCATTGCCCGACCTCTTGCCCAGACGACCGAATCCGTGCTGGTTCTGCACATAGGGATAATAGTAATAGCTATACGGCCATGTTGAATAAATAAAATGCTCTGAAGGGATGCCGATTAAAAGGAAATTGAAATGGAAACTGTCAAACAAACAGCGAACCCATTTGGCGACAGTGGTTCAGTTGGTTAACACGCAGAGGTTCCGGGTTCGTTTCCCGGCCGAGCAGAAATTGAAATGATCAATTTTAATTTCACTGTTACGGGTCTGGGTGTAGTATGTATATTAAGTATGTATTTAAAATAACAATATAAGTAGATTATCAGTTATCTAACATGGCGCTAGATGAATTTATTCAAGCAAACATATTATAGAAAGATGCAATCGAATACCCACGACTAGAGCCCTAAAACGATAATGCCTGCTGCAGATTTTTTTCAGGGTAGATACTATCCGCCGCAAAATAAAATATCATCTGCACCTTGGATGAGAGTGAGTCGACCGCCGTCTTCTTGCCTCGTCCAGCCGCCGGAATAGTGATCGTAACCCGCACTGCTGTTGCAGGCATTTGATATCAACTTCAGCTGATGTTAAGTGAGGATGCACGACGAGTTCTGCCGATCACGATATGTAACGAGATACCTGCAGAGACGCATCCAAACGGTTACGAAATCTTAAATGCCAACGCATTTATCACTCCGAAGCTGACTGATCCATCAGGCATCATTCCACCTCCTGGTATAAAAACAGCGTACGTAATACATCAACTACTTTATTCCTCTCTCCAAATAATGTGTAAAAGCAGCGATATTTCATGGAAGAATGCATGTTTGCAAGCCGTCGATGTTTGCACGACGGCCCCGCCGGTGTGGTGACGTGTACAAATTGACGTTTCCTCCCTCCCCCCGCTGCCCCGCGGGCTCTACGAGGCTCCCAAAGACTCTATTGTAACGTGACAACTGTCGGGAAATCGAAGACACTTTAATTGGGGGTAGTGTGTAATAAAACGTTTTCTTTTGTCACTTCCGCTGTCTGTTTGCTGTTTGTGGGGTTTGGTTGCGTGTCAATATTGGACGGATTCTTTCAGTTTTAATTCCTGAGGAAAAAAGTAGGGTGTTATAGTTTAACGTATGCATCTGGGGCTTTGTGTATCTGTCTGTGGCATCGTACCTCCCTAACGGATGGACCGATTTGAATGAGGTTTACTCTTGTTGAAAGCCAATTTAATCGAAATGGTTCGTCGAAACTTGGTCATGGGTTATCCGACTTTTTCTGTCGGCTAAGTTATTTATGTCAAAGGTAAGCGAGCCACCTGATGGAAAGTGGTCACCGTTGCCTAGGGTGATCACTAAGATCCCGGGTCACGTTGCTTTGACAGAATATGGGCAAATGGTATGCCCCTCCACAAAATCACGGTTCGATTCCCACCTTACACACTGACGAGGACACAACACCTTTTAAAACAGTATTATTTGGTTTCTGATTCTGTAAGGATGTACATGTACTTATACTTTCTCAGACTAGCTATTTAAATTCTAACGGGACAGCATAGCCTGTATCCACACATCATGTTTTATAGGAGACTAGCTTTTCATGTAGCAACACACCAAATTCGGTTGTAGTTGGCGATAAGTAGCGTACCTAAGCGTCTTTCCCCAGCTTGCCATCCTCATTGCCAAATTTTATCTAAATCTATCTATTCAGCAGTTTAGATTTGAAAACATAACACAAAAAAGATAGAGCTGCAATTGCACTTTCGCAGTTTGACAATCGACCCTTTTACCACAATTAGCGACGTTTACATATACAAGTCTTATAAATATTGGTTTTTTAATAAATTTAATGAACAATAACCATCTAGACTAGAATAAATATGAGCAGAACAGATAGTGACTTCGAACTTGCTGCGCGTACCTACGTGATGTCAGCCAGCACACTATCTATACCGTCAGTCTTCCGTGTGTAGCTATAATTAGAACCCTGTTTGCCTGCCGATGTCCCAGTTGACGGGGACAAATTGACACGCCCGTCCGTTGTCCAGCCTTCGACGCCTCAATTGTACCGGCTTGTCGATAATGGCGAACGCTGTATTGCGCGCCCCAATCCATCAACATTTGACTCGTGTACACGGTAAATAGATTCGCTTGGTGTCCACTCAAGGCGTAGTTACGAAATGGTTTGCCCACATTTTCAAATACCAGCTTGACCTGTGCAATAATAAATCTATACATAGTATAAAACAAAGTCGCTTCTCGCCATCTGTGCCTTTGAATGTATATATGTACGCTTAGATATTTTAAACTACGCAACTGATATTAATGCAGTTTTCAACAATAGATAGACTGATTCAAGAAGGTTTATATGTCAGAAAAAAAGGGTAGGTAAGGATAAAGGACACTTGTAATAAATATGACATAATATATACATAAGTATGTATTTAAATCAACACATGTACCTATTACATACACTACTTACGTTGAATTTACTGTTTAAATAAATTAGTTTCGACTCGCTCAACTAGCTGTAGGTAGATCAGTAAAGTTTTCAACTTCAACATAGTTTACTAACACGACTTAGATCTTGGGATCCAGAGCTGACCTCGAATGGGTGTTAGATGCAAAACAGCGATTACTCTTGAACGCCTTAGAATAAATGCAGCATTTTCTATGCATATTTTGTTAAACATTGTTCGAACATCGCAAATGAGGGCAATAAATCTTTGCCCGGTGTGGAATTTTGCGTAGAACCGGTTTATTTTAGGGCCACTTATAAAATATCCACTAAATTCTAGCACAGATTCTAGTTTCTCAGTCGACAACCACTTAGTTTCGTCTAGACTAGAATTTGAGGCACCCTAACAGACAGCCGCCCAAAGTATCGATAACTCTAACTACACTCCGTCAACTAGATACTTTTAGGTAAGTTGGCGTTTTTAGTGGCGCCTCATAAGCGATTATGTCTTCTTGCATCTGCCATGGTAAGTCAAGTCTTCGTTCGTTTTTGCCTTGCAGCAATTTTGCCGTACCTACTGTAAATACAAAACCGCATATGAATTATCACTAGCCTTCTTTCATACACATATTCTCCTTCAAATCGGAACCACAACTCCACTAGCAATGGAGCTAGAAATTATTTGGAAACGAATTACAAATGTCCAATATTTTGTCATTAAGCGATGGTCCTACTAAAATCGCAGTACGATCGTTAGCGACCAGGGAAATGCCTCCACGTACCTTTGCGGCGGCCGTGCTCTGCATCTATTAATGTCGTGCGATTAATTTGAATGAATGCAGCAGTTACCTAACATCCGCAGGCGATCGCTAATGAATCGCTATGGCCTCCATTTCAATGCCTGTATTGTAGGAGTGAAATAATCAGGAACAGCTTTTATTGTTCAAATTGTATTTAAAAAGTTTAAGGCCGAACATGTCCTTCATCTGTCTCAAATTCCCAATAGCAATTTTCCTTTTTCTCAGAACTTTCCTTAAATTTCTCTAATTAGCACATGGCTTACATCTTGTTAGCAAAATATCCTCATAACGGTTAAAGAGTAAATTTGTCAATTTAAACTTACTTCAAAGAGGATTAAGAGAAACCAGAAACGTATTGCGTATTAGACATTGTCAAATAATTAAATAATTATTGAAACACCCCTCCTTAATTAACATCGTGTTCAAAAGTACCCATTATCGGAGTGTCTTAACCTTTAAGAGTACAAATTATAGGACCTTAACCTCAATCCTAAAGAGTACATACACATTATACTAGTGTCTTAAAAATAACAGAAATCTAACCTCCAAAAGCTGTTAACAGTCCATCGATCAAAGCATTTAACTGTACAAACTATAACAGGAGATAACGACAAAACACCTTAAGCCAAACAAATATTTGTTCGCTAACCGCAAAGCAAACAAGAACAGAAGCGCGCGAAAGTTGGATCAAGATAATATTTCGTTGTGGAGCCGACTCACGCGACTGTAAATCTTACTTGACCGATTTTTAGGGAGATTTATCGTGGCTGAGCGAAAACGAAAGCCAGCTCGAGCCACTAGTAATTTCTCACGAGTTAAGCCGCTTGCGCGAAACAAATGCGGCCACATAATTTTATTAGTTTCAACTGTCATAGGGATAGGCGGCAAAGGTTACTGCTTATTTTCAGGTGGAATTCGCTTTTTGTGGTGTCACTTCTAAGTTGGCTTTGTTTATTGTGTTCTGGGACATTCTAGCCCAAAACACGGACACGGCTTTCAAAATTCAAAGTTATTAGCTACATAGTTTGTTTTCGGCTTTATTTATTATGTCGACGGACCATCACGCTCTTGGTTTCGATGCTACCGAATGAAAGTTATCGGCGTCACACAGTTAATTTTTGGCTCCAGCATTTCAACTTCAATGTAACTAGTGAGAATGATCGAATCTGTAAACTCATTTTCCTATATCAATAACACCGTCTACATATCTCGGTAGTCCTAACACGATCCCTTAGGAATATTCTAAGCATAGCCTTCTACATGGCTCTCTGCACACATGGTAACCATAGGGTGCGTGCAGAGCTCTTACTGTAATTATTGTATGATGAAATGCACGCGCACAAATTGTCCGCGGCCCGCGGACAGCGCGCGAGTAAGACGTCCACTAAAGTCTCTCTGAAGCCATCGAAAGCCTCTAAAGCTATCTTTGAGTGTCTGTTTACGTCTCTCAACCATATGAAAGCACGCCTTCTCGATGGTGCGGTAATTCCACATTTTGCCCAAAATTGGCCCGTCCCATACCAATTCTATGCAATTTCGTCACCTTCCTCCAGTTTACACGAAATTCTTCTTTACAAAGCGTAATATTCGCTATTCTAAAAAGACGCCTACCCCACCTCGTGAAAGGGAACTGAAACATTTGGAAAACATTTAGGGCGATTCTATTGAGACCTGTTCGGCTCGGCAATTATTCAGGATGCTGAGCGTTGCGGTTTAAATCCCCACTAATTTGTAAGTTGGGACACGTGCCGGGACAGGCCAGTCCCGAATTAGCGCTCGTCACAAAAACTTCGAACGTGCAATGTTTTTGCGGGCCTGCCGGACGGATACGCACAATCAGCCCAGGCAGAGCGCCGCGACGAATATCCGACAAGTCCTGAAAGTCCGTAAAACACTTTCGCTGTGTTATTTATTCTATTGATTACAATTAATTCAAAAAAGTAAATGCGAAGACTTTTTGGGCTGAGTGTATAAATTTGTATGTTGAAGATAGGTATTTAAAAAGTGGATTTAAACATAACTGTGTCCCATTCCTCCTCCCTCGAGGAGTGAGCAGTGAGGGCAATTTATCTTCTTAAGGGGCTCTTTGACAAACGAACCGGATAATTCTAATTGTATCATCATCCTAGTAAAAGGTACAATTAAATTAGCCCGTCGACAAGAATTATATTATAACAACGTTTTAACATAAATAGGTATAAGTACGAAATAAAGTCAAGTCTGACGATGTAGTCGCAAGAAAATAGATATCTACATTTTCTGTGTTATAGTCTCTTGTCTCTCACTGAAATTTGCTTTCTGGGGCACGTCATTGAAATAGGCCCATATTCACAAAGAACTTCTAAAGTAAAGCAGTGTTACTATGCGTTTACTTAGAGGCTCAGTGAAAGCATAGCGCCGATTGCCACTAGAAGAGGACCACGATAAGTCCGTATTGTCTGACAGTAGAAAAATTATGAAGTGTGGATATAGCAATAATCTGGGGATAATCTGTCCTTGTCAGTACTTCTTGTAAAAATTCAGTTATTTGGTCACTACTAGCTTAAACTTGTACTTTTAGTTTGTCTAAATTATTAATAATGCTGGAAATAATCTCCCACACTTCCTTTTTAATCGTTTAATAATATTTTTCATAATTCGCAAAAATAAACAATCCTACAGAAATCAAATTGTTTGCTATGACTTTTATGAATGACGTTCTATGACGTTTAAAAATTTGCCATACAGAGTTTTTTTTTTTAATAACCGATTCGTACTTAGCGTGGTCTTATTATACAGTGTGGGGCCTGATACAAGGGCATACAATTAAAATATATACCCTTTAACTAATCAATAACTAAGTCCACGTGGTTTTAATTTTATAAATATTTATAATAAACAGAAAAAGAATTATTATTATTATCAAACAAATTAATCGAGCCAGCAATGTACTGCATACCGTTGTGTCCAGTCGGTATATTTGACATTGACATTGTTTACGTCGCCCCAGTATGAAGGAAATGCCCGGTACCACGACATCTAATACAATTTCGCGGTGACGAAATTTATTATGGAATGTACTTTAAATTAATATTTATTTGATTTTAAGCATTTTTGCCCCTGTTAGAGACCCCACCTTGTAATTATTGTCAGTTGGAACTATCTGCGTTCGCACTGAGTATAGTATCATAGTAAAGTTTCAAGATAGTTTTTTCGTTGTTGTTGTTCTTTTTGTGTTATAGGTAGGTATATTTTGAATACCTTCCTAGGAAGCGTATAGTTCACCATCAGTTAAAGAATAAAACAAGCATTCAAAATCAGCAGCAAATATCACCAGGCATCTTCCTAAGTGGACTAAAACGGATGTTCAGTACTAAAACATTTTATGTAAGTACCTAGAGATATACGTCGTATTTATGTTGGAGTACTACAGTTAATGGAGAAGTAAAGCACACTGTTAACGACTGCATTAGCCCCGATTAGCCGCGACATTACCCGCAGGCGCGCGCGATATTCCGCACCCAGTGGATGAGTATTTTTACCAGACTTCGAAGGACCAGAAAACTGTTGGAAAACCCCCGATCAAATATACACACCTACACTCAAATATTTCGTTATCTACTAAATCGGTTTTAATGAAACAATGCCAACAATCACCTCTATCTTCGATCATTAAACTGGCTTTAAACTGTAGAAAACCGCATCGTAATCGGTCTATCCGTTCGTGAGCAACGATGCAACAGACAGACACACATAAATAAAGAGGCACAGATACACACGTCAATCATATAACCCTCATTTACGTTGGGGTTAAAAAGAGGTTGATCACATCACATTCCAGCCGTGCTACAGTGAAAGTAACGACTAGGTAACTATTTAGTTCGGTGTCGATGTTAGTTTTCCGCAATGACACCCGACTTTGGAATGATTTCATTCGCTTTATCTATAGGCTAATTACGTTACTCTATTGCCAACAATTCTCTGATTTCAATTATTGAAATTGTTACTTTTGCGATTACGTATGATCGATTTAATAGTTTCAGTTCATAGCAATGGAGTTTTGTTGGCAACTGAACCCATGAAATCGATGATACGGAATCGCTAAAAACACAATTTTTATCATTGAAATCAGATAATTGTTGGCAACAGAGTTACGTAATTCGCCTACTGGACATCCAGTAAACGTGTTTCACAGTTATTTGAGACGAGTCTCCCGCTGCCTTGTCGACTGCAAAGCTAACCCAAGCTATTTGCGGGACTTGAACATGTAGCAATAAATGTCTCCACGCTCCATTTCCACGTTGTACTTCATTTTAGTGTTATTGGTTCCGAAGAAAAGACTATGTTCTTACGACGTATTCATCAATAGCTTTCGAATGAAGACAATGTAAAAACCGGCCTGCCGCTTACAGACTATTTTGTTTTTGTTGCTAATGGTTCAGATTAAATCTTATTTGATGTTTTTATTTACATCTGACACATTGCTTATTTTTAGAGCATACTCAATTACTGAACGGATATGCGTGCCAATAAGCTCACCACTAAGGATGCCGAAGACCGAGCGAAGTGGGCCAGGAGTAGCAGGAAGGCGGACCCTGGGCCCTCGCGTACCGCTCGGGGGCGCAACTGGAACATAACGTCAAGATGATGATGGAGTCATCATCATCTTGACATTATGTCCCGGTTGAATTACTGAATGAAAATACTATAGGTAATATATAAATACAAAGATAATTAATATTATTATTATTATATGAGTCGTTATTATTTATAACCCTTACTTGTTTCAGCCAATCCTGACAGGCCAATAAAGAGCTTTTTTTTAAAACTACGCAGTGACAAACGATTCAGACAGACAGCCCACCGGAAAACGGTAATTAGAATGAAAAAAAGCAATATTAGCACCGACTTGCTAATTTACCCGCTGGTATCACCATTGTTCGTGTCTGTACATGCCGCCGTATGCCATAGAGAATCCTGAATGTGTAGTTAGAGTAACGTACGAGGGAGACTGGCAGTCATTAGGGCTGGGTTGTTGAGTGCCAGAGAGCCGTTGGCCGTCTGTGACCCGCTTATGGCGCACGACACAAAGGACATTACGCCTTCAACGGACAAATTAGGACTTATCACACAATGGTAGCGTTCGGGGCATATTCTAGAGAGGTAATGTAGAAGTTTAATAAAGTTTGTCTCAAACAAATTTTCTATCGATGTAAATAAACCACTAATCGCACAGAAAAATTTGGGTAATCCGAAATGTATCCGTCAAAACTTTTGTTGTGAAATCACACCATGGGTGCCTAATTATTTCCTTCAGTTTTGTAAGCAAATGACCACTTAAAACGATCTACAAATCAGCAATAATAATTATTATAATTGTTCCATTTGTTGACATAGACGGAAAACTAGTTTGAGACAACGACGAAGACGAACAGTCGTACGAGTACAGCGGCACAGTATTTTTTCAAACGACGGGAATGTTTAATCCTACCTAGATCTTTCTTACCTACTCCTCCTTTTTACATACACATACATACATACATAAAGCTCACGCCTGTGTCCTTTTTATTTTACGATTATTTTTATTAAAGGGTCCAGCTTTTATATTCTCTGGCTACCTAAGCTGATCCTGGATAGACAGGACTTTGGTAGCGAAGAAACGACATCTTTAATACTGAATCTATCTACCTCATAACTTGAATAACCACAAGCTAACATTCTTTAGGAGTAAAATGGGAAGGAGGCCAAAGGTTTTCTCACAACAATTAAAAAGTAAATATTTATTTTTATGCACATAGGAACTATAATAGCATAGCAACTCGGCCTAAATACCCGCTGAATAAAAGGCAATGTTTATACCGGGAGTCCGCACCCAGTGCGTTAGACACACCCGGCGGCCGTCGGACACAATTACGTATATTCGGGACATTTGGATGGAAATAAGCAAGCTCTTTCCTGGGGCGCTCTAATTCTTGGATTTACGTCACGTTTCCGCATAAGTAAGGTCCTCTTAGCGAAATGAGATGAAATGGCTTGATTATAAGTATTTACAGGGTGCTTTTGGCGAGTGTAGGCGTACGTCAAGATCAAATCTATCGGAAGATACAGGGTACAGAAGGTGGTGATTTGTGAATTAATTCTGATGTTAAATTCTTATTTAAGACTCCAAAGAAGCTGCGCAACCTAGATAAATTCCATTACAATATGGTAAAAAGGAGAAACACAAAAACAAAGCCGGTAAGTAATATAGTACGTGTGCCTCAGATATTGTTACACGGCGTGTTATCATCGCTCTGGATATGGAACAATTCATTTAATTATTGAGTATTAGGTACTTATGTTACTTCGCACAGTATCTTTGGGTCGTTTTGGGGCTGCGGGGCGTTGGCTTCGGTGCGGATGCTTTGTCTGGCATTTTCGACTTTTCCATCCGACACTGTTGTCGGGGTCGTGGGTGTGCTCAAACTCTGGGACGGCTAATATGTCACAAAATAAAAGTTTATAAATTCGACAATGTATTACATTATTGTTAAACAATAATGTTGCCATCAGTACGACTGCTAGTGCTAGTGTACGGTTTGGTAAAATATACTGATTGTGAAAGTAGACTGAATAGGACAGTAGACCGATTGCTCCGGAGGGTTATATTTACATGTCTATCACTTCGTACCTTATAACAAGTAACATAGATTTGTCAATCGTCTCGGAAAACAAAAACAAATTCATATACTTATCTTAAATTCTAGAGATGACGAAGTTAAATTCTAGAGGTGCCGAGAGTTTTTTCAATCTATTCCATGGTGCGAATCCTAGATTATTTTGCGAGGGCGTGCGGATGAAAGAATGACAGTACTTACTGAAAGTATGGGAGAGCGGAGCGAGTACGAAATCTTTGAAATATTTATCTATGTTTAAGTGCGAAAAGAGAGCAGTGAGACCTAAATAATAGAAATTACTTGCCCGCCAAGAGGAATAAAATACTTTTTAAGTTTGTTTTTTACTGACATTTCTCATCCCCTTGCGACTCCCTTGTAGAAGTTTTGTGACCCACAAGAAGGTCGCGACCCACACTGATCTAGTCTGGGGTTCCAAATCATATTTGTACGTAGATTGTCACAAAAACTTTATGCGACGCAATTATTAAAAATTTATTAATTAAAACTTCCAATGAACAGCAAATAGAATATGTCCTTTACTAAAGTGAACAATAAGGTCAGTTTAATTAAGGACATTTTGCCGAATTCCCTTCCTAGGTATAATAAATAAGTCCTCAAATTAATACCGGAGTGATTTTCTGAAATAATTGAACGGCATATTTTATTAATTATTGAAGGATGTTCCGCGCCGCTTCGCTTTATTATTGGGCTAGAAAATTAATATTGGGACCCACTGCTTTAAAACATTAGTATTTTGTTAACACTGTTTACCGAGGCATAGCAGTCAGGCCAAATAAATAATACTTGCTTTTAAATAATATCAGTAATCATTATTTTGTGGGTGGTCTGTTTGCTCATCTACTGACACTGTATTGTAAAAAACTGAATATTTCGACTTTGATACTACACTTATGATAAAACTCTCATTTTTAAATTAGATATAAAACAACCGCATAATTGGTTAAATTATTTCTTACTATATGAAACTATATTTTATAGATATTTATTTTATATAAAACTAGTGGACCCGGCGCAACTTCGTTCGCGTAGCGTTCTAACCCTACACCACCCTACCCCTAGTTCTACCCTAGCCTACACCTACCCTACACCAACCTGACACCTACCCTACACGTACCCTTCACCTACCCTACAACTACTTACCCTTGTTTTCTTGTTTATAAACCTTCAGTCACCAGAAACCTGCACTTTCATCAGGATGTTTTCCCTCACAAAATGAGATCATTTGAAAACAACCATTGTATTTTTGTTTAAAGAAATATAAAAAGATTGGATAAAAAGCATCCTATGTCAGGAGGTAGCTTAGAACCAGGGTTCTAAGCTACCTCCTACTACCTCCCCACCAATTTTCAGCCAAATCGGTTCCCGTTCTTGAGTTATAAAAATTGTAACTAACACGACTTTCTTTTATATATATAGATAAATATAACATGAAACTATATTACGAAACAAAATTATTTCCTACTCATGTAATTCTTTCGGGTCCTAACCACTTTTATCATCAAAGGCCCATAACTGTCCGTTTGCGTTGTCACTAATGCGCCTGTAATTGCGCTGGCTATGGCTACCTTCAACTATGCAAGCATTTTTGCTTAACGGCAAAAATAAATAAGGCTGTTCTACTCAACCAGTTTTCTCTTCATGATTGGTAGAGTCCTACCACCAGATAAACTCAATTCAGTATACTGTCCAGTCCAGTGTACAATATCGAACCAACGAACAACAAACGAACTTTAATATGGTAACATAATGAACGCTTTGTGCTAATGTCAGTACCTGTACTGAATTGAACATGAACTAAAATTGAATATCGGGTGCGGATTACTGAAATCTCTCAAATTACGGATTGGATAATTATCGACAGTGTAACTTCGGGGAAAAAGGTAAAAGTCAAAACAGCCCAAGGCAAAAACAAAGGCTTCAACATTCACACAAGTCGAAACCATACCACATATCGCCTTCGTCCCTATCAATAGAGTGTCGTGGACAAACAACCTATAACTTGTTCAAACCTCATCAAAAGGTTTTAATCACAAAATAACAATGTAGACGGAAATAATTTCCCGAGCCGAGTAATCGAATTTTAATCTCATTAGCGAACGATAATGGGAACTTGAGTTCCCCTTTTGAAGCACGTTTAAGTCTTAACAAGCACTACATGTGTACGAAATTACGCGGGAACACGAATTTGGCCTATTTAGCCGAAATTAATGAAGGCACTTAAGAATACGAGCACACTGGGCCGAGTAAAGAAACGTTGCGAACTCGGAAAATAATTACAGTCACAAATTGGGATGATCGCTTCCGAAATCCTTCACATTTTGTAATTCAAAGGTCATGATTGTTAAATTGATTCAGTTATCTAGTAAGGGAAGGATTTATCTTTCACTCGGTGAAAGACAGATTGTTGTGTGTATAATGTCATCATATTTATCATATCATAATCTAACACTGGGAATCTTTCAAAGCACATTCTCATAACTGCGTTACCCGTAAACGTATCTAGCTTCGAACCGCCCTTATCTACGTTTCCCAAGTTGTGGTCTGCACTGAATGACCTACTCGCCAGCTCCAAACGCTCATGGTATTATTAAGACACTACGAGATAATAGAAAACACTTACTCTACAACTAATCTTCTGATCCAAATTCAGTCTTAATAATTTGGGTAAGTGAATTGGTACTATTGAAGGACTACGTTAAAATTAAAGAGCTGGCATTCGGTATAAAAATAAGAGATTTGATTTTTTAAGCCATATCTACATTATTAAATAATAGCCAAATTGTCAGTGATTTCTCAAACAATTATCGCATGAACCCAAAAAAAATTTAAGTATTCTCAGATAAAAGAAATCCTTCCATACACCTTACAAATTTTGTTTTGACAGCTCATAAAAAGTTGCTTGATTTGACTTGGTGTCAAATGAAACAAATACAGTGGTTAGTTTATTAAATTGGAGGGCCAACTATCCTGATGTAAGTGTCCACAATTCCACATCTTATCTCCATAGATATCAATAGCGTATGGTAACTGAACGCACTGGTAAACCTTTAGTTTTATTACTTTCTGCCTCAGCACATTAGTCATAAAAAAAAAATAGCCAAAGATAAAAGAAGGTAGAGTGCGCTCAATTCAGACTCCCCTGCGCTTTATATCTGTTTCTATTTGTCGTCGTTGGGAGACGAGGGAATAATATTTACATACAATCTCGGTTATTTCAGGTAGTCAAGGAGAACAGGCGCACATATTTCGTTTAGCATTTATCATTCCTGTTGGCTTTGTACTGCGGGTTGGTGCAACGAGCAAAGTGATCCATGTTTCTAGTTCCCTTGATTTACATAAACGGAGGTTGATATAGTGAATAATTCACTGGATTCATTTTTGCATTGAATGTGCTTTAAGAAAGAAATTACAATAATTACCATAAGTCCTTCTCAGACATTTTATCACATACCTCACCCTACGCCTACCATAACGATGACTTTATGCCTCTTTCATCCATCGACTTGCTACGATTTTTACTATTACTACAACTCAGAATACTAATTAATATGTACATAAATACAACAGTTGCTTTTGTGTTTTCTAAGGAATTTGATATAAGTTCAAGTAGGTACAAGTAGACGGATATAAGTTCAAGTAGGTACTGTCAAATTTTCATCTTGGTCAAATAAGTCCCAAAAGGTTTTTATTCTCTAGTCACTACACTGTGTGTTGAAATAGTTTGTCAATAGTTTTACACCGTAGTAACATTGTAACAAAAATTGAAGTTGAAATACTCGTATTGTAGTCCAAACTGGACTGGAATACTGAAGTATTCCCATGTTCTACAATGTAATTTAAAGTCATGTGAGACTTTGTACATATTAGAAACAAAGGGAGGTTTGAAGCACTTCGCTTAAGGAAGTGTGTTAGAATGTGAAAGAAGAATGTGTGTTAACACACACTAATAAAACTGTAACAGGTCCTTGTAACAATTCTGTAAATTGAAGATATTTACAACAACAAAATTTTATGGTACTCTATAAACGATACTGAAGCCAATACTGTAATTTTTTCATTTTTGTCTGACTTGATCTTGAATCTGAATCAATTCAATTAAACTTGGTTTGATTTGAGTTCATATTTCAAAAACGTCAACAACTTTTTATCAAGGCAAAATGTGCACTTCGTTGTAATTCATTAACGCATAGTCCGATTTCATTCATGGTTGTTTTGTACGAAAGGAGATACTTAAAAGATTGTCCCATAAATATTTCAAGATCATTGATGTTGTAGTTCAGAAATTACATCTCATTAGTAGGTCAACTTGAATCGCGGAATGTACAGGAATCTTTGAACGTACGGTTCGTCCTAAGCTTTATTGTATGTTTTATAAAGTTGGTTAATATTATTAGAAATTACCTACTATTAACATAAAGATCGAAATCTGAGATGAAATAATAATAATCATCTTGGCCTTAATCATAATCATAATCATAATCATAATCATTTATTCAGTCATCACAGGTACATAAAGGTGGTAAATAATAATAGTAGCGGCTCCATGATGCGCCTTAAAGCATACTAAATATGACAAGTTTCACATGAACTTGATTGTTTATAATACAATTAAAAAGTAAATTAAATAAATGTCAAATCACTAAAATTCATTATGTCAAATAATTAAAATTGAATGTCTTAAGTTAAAATAATTAAATTATAATGACAAATAATAATAATTCAAATGTACTAATTATTCCATAAAATGTCAATAAAATATAGAATGTCAAGTAATAATAATTCAAATTTAATAGTTATTTCATAAAGTGCCACTAAAAAAATGTCAATCTGAATTATTAAAATAATGTCATCGCCCTTAAAAAAATAAAAATAAAATGTATTCCTACCAAATAGAATGCTAAAATATCCAAATGTCAAAGTTTTCTTCAATTGATGTCACTAAGGTAATCATTAATATTATAATAGCATTTATCAATTAGCAAATTAGTTAAAAATACTTTGAAATTTTTAACATCCAGAGATTTTGCAAATTCTGGTAGTTTGTTGCATAGTTTGGGACCCATTTCAGTAATATTTTTACTCATCATTGCTGTTTTGCAGCAATGTGTCTCTATTATAATGTTTCTGGTTCTAAGCTTAATGGAGTCAACTACAGGCTTCTTTTTAAATATGTTTGGGTTGCAATGCACGAATACGCAACACTCCAAAATGTACAGGCACGGAAAGGTTAATAGTTTCATTGATTTAAATGAGGCTGGCAGGAGTCCACAGGTTTGATGCCACACATTGCCCTAATACACCTTTTTTGAGCCCTAAACACAGTTTCCCTCTCTGAAGAGTTGCCCCAAAAAATTATGCCATATCGCAAAGTTGCAATCACAAATCCATGATATGACGTTAGGACTGTTTGCCGGTCTGCTACTTTGGATAACTTATATAAGGCAAATGAGAACTTAGATAATTTTTTACAAACGTCCTGTGAATGTGTTACCCATGTCATATTGTTGTCCACATAGAGCCCTAGAAATTTAACTGTTTGTGTTTCGGCTATTGTTTGATTTTTATGTATAATTTTTAGCGTGTCGGTCTTAATGTCACGGATTTGCTATCACGCGAGGGCCCGGTGTCCGCCTTGACCATGATCCATGATTTGGCTGGTCAGATAATTACCTGACAACGGAGTGCCGTCTGACCATCTGACCTCCGTGACCCTGTTACCAGCTTACAATCTTAAGGGTATGTTCCGGGTTTCCTACCGCCTACCTTTATTGATGCATGAGACTGTGTCGAAATATTGGGCTACTCGTCAACAAAGGTACGCGGTAGGAAACCCGGAACATACCCTTAAAATGTGTAATAATAACCGCGATAGTTTAAAACAAATGTCAGCTTACAATCCACTATAAAATACAACGCCACAGAATATGTACGTAATGCAGCGAGCTATACTTAATTTTCTTTTAACTATAAAGTACTGAGGCCCATTGGTTCATTCAAATTATGAGTGGTGGATTGGTTGGTGGTTGATGTGAACGCCGGCTTGTAACCAATAAGGAAGGTGAACGTTGTCCCAGTACTTTGTAAATAAAAAAATAGACTATAGTTGCTCGCTGTATAGTGGTTTAGGTATCTAGAATAAACACTTAGCTCGGTTTGCACCAAATCCTCAAACGCGTTTAAGAATGGCGTTTAACATTTTTTGATGATTTTTTTACATTTAAGTATCAACTTAAACGCATTCAAGAATTTGGTGCAATCCGCTCTTAATCCACTACAGTTATTATTTTCGTAGGACATTGGAAAATAACTGCCACCACGCGACCTCGAACGGCGCCCACTTCCCGACAGTCAGCAGGCAGGAAGGCAGTTGGTCGTAGCGCGGTGTTTGTGTCAATATTTGTGAGCGGAGCAAACAGGGCGCGCCCGGCAAACATCCTCGCTTCCAAGACGGCTTATGGATTGAGTCAATTATGTGGGCCCTTTTATGAGATGTCGTTTATTACGCAAAGCTTATTTACATTGTGAATGGCTTAATCGGGCGCTCACATGCTACGCTACATTACCGGTAACAATGGCAAGGCACATCCTTTGTTACAGACGTGGAGCAAGTAATTATTCGCATATGTGAACGTTATGTTAAGTGGGCGCTTATTTCGGCTTCAGTCCTTACGCATTTATAAAGATTTATCCCAACATTTTTAGTCGAATAATAGACAAAAAATTTAAAATAGATAAAGATGAAGTGAGTTAAACATGGGTAGATAACTGAATCGTAAAGTTGACCAAATTCATGAAAACGTGAGTTTGAGTTTGAGTTTATTCATGTTCCGAGCATAGGTACTGATTTCATATAAACCACTTTTCACTACCTCCATAACTGAATCAGATGTTATGTGTAGATACAGTCTGCGATGAACAAATAAGATTCACAGATTCTTTGTTTTGTTTGTTTGTTAAACAATAGTCGGTTAAAGTGGCGCCAATCGTGCCATTGCATCTCTGTAACCTAAACCACCTCCCACCATATTACAACAAGGCACTCTTTGTTGTGCTGTTCACAAAAAATACCAAACGCCTCATAGCTTTCCTCTAAAATTATACTTCCAGTACTAAGAAGAATCCCGTCAAAACTACGTATCGCGTATGTAGATATAGCCTATAATAGGTACCTGTACGTAGTCACGACGGTTCATAGGTAGTGTATGTGACGTCGTTAAGCCGCCATGGCTGCAGAAGCGTCGCAAACGCCCCGTGACGCGGCGCTGAGTGCTTTGGCAAATTGCTCGTGACTACTATGCGCAACCGAATCATCTATGAGCACAATCGCATACACTCTCTGCGTATAGGTACCTAGTAGTCAGCCATACAGCCGGTTGGGCGAAATGACTTTTACGCGACGTCTTTTTGTCCACCCAGTTTGGCCTGGTTTAAGAAATTAAGTTCCTTCCGAAAACTCGTTTAGGTCTGAATTCGCACCAAGTTATGCTTCAATTTGAACTTTTGCTTTTCGTAAATGGTAAAACTAAAAAGTTTGTTCGGATATTCTTGAAAACCTATTTTTTTATTCTACTCAATGACAAACGAGCAGACAGCCCACCTGACAGTAAGTGGTAACTGTCGCCCATGTCATCTACAATATATATACCTATTAAGGTTACAAGACTTACAAGTAACAAAAATTCAGCACCGCAATAGCGTTCTCACTGTGAGGACTACGATGAAATGACTCATGCCTGTAATTTTAACAACAATTTATTTATTTATTTATTTATTCAAAAAGAGTGTGGAATTTTCCAGCGGGTACGACGGGGAATTAATGGTTCTAAGTACCCATTATTAATAAAAATAACTTTAACTTCAAATGTTAAATGTCATATTAAGGTAATATTGGTTCTCGAGGACTAATAGTCTCAAAGTAGAGTAAATACCAGACATAAAGGAATAGACGTACAGAGTAATACTGCTATAACATACAAATAAATTTCAACATCTTTTACGGGACCCTAAAAAGTTTCCATATACCGAAAAGCTACAACTAATCAATCAAATAATCTGTCGATATACATTTGGGATCCGACCTCAATCCGTGGGAACCCCGGGCTCTTAGAAGACGAGGTCGCGGACTGTCGGAGCTTGTATTCAATCAGGTAATCAAGTTTATAAACGTTGGAAAGAAGCTAAATGTTGGTATATTTATTTTCACTATAAAATACACACATTGTCACGTCACACACGTCACATTGAGGAACAGAGGGCCTAGTGTGAGTTCCGCTTCGATTTTACTTAACTATCGCGTTTGCGTTTACGTCGAAATTAGTATGAAGAAAAAAACTTCATTTACGTACCACTAGGCGGCGCTATATATTTTTTCATACTAATTTTCACGTAAACGCAAACGCGATAGTAAAGTAAAATCGAGACGGAACTCACACTAGGCCCTCAGTACGTTCGCGTTCAGAAACAGTACGTCAGAAAATTATCATCATCATCTTGGCGTTATGTCCCGGTAGCGCCCCCGCGCGCTATGCGAAGGCCCAGGGTCCGCCTAACAGCACGTCAGAAAATATCGAAGTAAAAATACTTCCTTTCTCTTCCAATTTTAATAAAGTGATAATGTTATTTTGATGCTGTTTGTTCCGTGATAGATTAGTTTGTTGGATTTTTCTGAAGTGTAAATAATTTAAAACTTTGAAGGCAATGTCTACAGCTACCTCAAGGGCCTGCACCGAATCCGCTTCCCTTAGGTTGCAGGTATCCTGGAGAACGGTGGCCGCTTTCGATCAGGTGGACATTCCGTTCGTGTACTTATTGATAATATATTATAATATTATCAAAAAGTACACGTACAACTATTTTACTTATTTATCTATAACATATTTTATCAAGAGTTATAGTTATTTAAGCCATAGCGTCGAACCTTGTAATTAGGGGAGCGGTTCCACTCCGGGTACAAACTGCGCTATATCAGCAGTGTCTTGGCAAATGCAACGCTTTTAGAGCGTCAAATGGCGGCTAAATGCATCCTGGAGATAATTAAGTGGTCGTCGTTTAGTGCTAAGAGCATATAGATAGACTTTAGTATCAGATAGCTTACTGATATAGTAAGCCATCTTCGGGTAGACTCTACATAAATGCCACTGTGGAAATATATTTTTTTATTTCTCGGTAAAACAGGTACAATAATTACGTAGTGCTAACGTAGGTATAGCAATTATATTATTTTAGTATCAGACTACTAGTACACGCGGTTATAAACCTGGTAAAAACAATGAGGAAAGCTTTAAATTCATTCCTATTTCACAGAATATAATTTGCCTACGAACAATCTGACGTGATAGCTAATTACTCAGCAGTGCATTATCCCTATGCCTACATACCTGAGAATATTGCAAGCAATCAGCTCAAATTGCAGGATAATGTAATTACATGACTAATTCAATCACGAAGCGCCCTGGACAAATTGCTCGAGGCATAGCTTACCTGATGGGAGTGGAATATGAAGGGGAGACGTAACTACTAGAGGCAACTGTGGTTGGTTATTATTTTGATATGCATACGTACTGTATGCAGTACGTGGGTTGATGTTTACGTATTCGCAATAAGAAAGAGAAAAAAATGCTAATAATTGAAAATATTCTTATTGTTTTCAACATAGCTAATGCGGTGATTGATATACACTTTTGCATAAGTTAAAACAAATGTTCATAGCACATTTTTTCACACTGTTTGTGTACAATACAGGAGCATAACGACGACGTAGTACCAATATCTCCTAAGGTCCATTTTGGCGATTTTTAGTTTTTAATGTCAATCGACGCACAATGCAATTTCGCACGTGATATTAGATTTTTTGTAACTTTAAACACTAATAGAATAAGCTTTTAAAAAATAAACTTCTATAAAAAATAAAAATGTGTCATTTTTTTCGTTTCTTTTTAGTTAGGAGTTATTGGTAGTTCGTCGTCGATAAGTGCATTACCACCACCAAGAATCATATTCCTGCAGATGCAGATTTTAGTATAATTGAAAGAAAATTTGCATAATAATTTATTTTAATAATTCTGAGGGACAAGGGTTATGTTATTCATATGTTATTAGGATATTATGTTATTGGGGCCTAACTACAGCTAACGGTCTCGTTCTCTCAGTCAACTCATTTTGGATAACGATGCACCAAATACGCTGTTGTGGCTGTAGCTGCAAAAGAACATTTGTCAATGCGTAGCATAACGAAAAAGTCAATAAATCGTGTAGATAGGTAGATCATTCCCACGTTCGGCATCGGCATCATCAGTTTTAAATGAACGGTCTGCCCGTACCGAGTGGCTGGCGATTTGTCCCGCCATTATTGCCGTAATGGTTCCACAGATGCACGAGGCGATCTCGTTGTTTCGAATTGCAATCGCATTTGCATAACTACACCACCGTGGGGGTTGCCCTCCATAAATTGCGTTGTGAAACATCCATTACATTACGAGTGTCATAAAATTAACCGTGTGTCACTCGGACCACGAATTAGTGTCAGAATGTCAGGTTGTCACTATTTCATGTACCGGGGTACAGGTCCGGGTCCGGTTTCGCGTGCTGCGCGAGAGCTCCGGGATTTAACGCTGAGATGAGAATGATGATGATGTCCATCTGCCTCATCATTAGGGCTCCACCCTTTACCGATAATGGCCCTCGCTCATGATCAATGAATAGAGTTCGCAAAGCAAAGGACCGATCAGCTTGTGATCAACTGATTCAATTACAGTGTTTAAGTGATATTATTTCCACATTACTATTTCATAATATATTTTCGTAATAATGTTGCTTTTATTTCTGTTTCACTTCAGTACAGAGCACTGTAGCGGTCCATAGTATCTACCTACCCCTCATGTTGGGCAAAGGTATGAGCTTTAGGAAGTATAAACGTGTATGATGTTCTATTGCACTTGACGACAAACATAAATATTATGGCGGCCACTCACCTTCATGCTGCTTGAAAAGTGACATAACAATTTAATGGTGTATAGGGTAAAATGGGTAGGATCAAGCCTGAAATTGGTTAGACGGGCTTTGTCACGCGCGTGAAAGTAAGTTAACAGTAGTAGGTTTTCTCGATCGTATTTTGTCGTTACTGTATAATTACGTCAAGATCTTAAAATATCCAAGTCCTTTGAATGCTCAAATCGTTTAACATCAAAGTCGGGAAATGTCAAGATTTTAGCAAGCAAGACGCAAGGGTATAATATCTCGCACGACCGTCTGGCCGTGTGTCTCCCTAGCCAATAAAAAAGCTTCCAGAATAAATAACGAACCAGATTCGCAAATGAAGTAGATAAGCGCGCAAAGTTTACCGATAAAGATTTGAATCTCCATCAAAAATCACACTTTGGTCACTTCACTTAACTCTGAGTAAGGAAAACTTGAAAAATTCACCGGAGATACATTGCGAATTTGCGAGTCGGGGATTCATCAATCTTAAAAGTTTCTAATCTTGGCGTTTCGGAGCTGTGAAGTCTGAAGGTTGCTACTTCATAAGTCGGCCACACGTACCGGAACTTTCCTCCGTCTATGACAAGTTTTAATGAGCGGCCGAGGTATTAGCCGCGTTTTAAAAATACACTCCCAGGCACCACCGCAAAGTATAATTCATTAAGGAAACACGATGAAAGCTCCTGGGGAAATGTTTAACGAGGCAAAAGTATGCCGCGCGGTTGTTCTTTTATCTCAGAACTCAGAAGTACGCATGGAAATTGTTGCATAATTAATTTAGTTCTTTTGAGATCCGTATAACTTGTATAGAGAGTAACGAGATAGCTGCGCAGTTTCAGAGCAAAATGAGATATCTACGCGTTTTCTTTCAGGGTATTGCGAGGTCGAAAATAATTGTAGGTACTCAATGTGAATGATATAAATAAATGCGACGGATATCACGGCAATTAAACTTTCTTAGAAACATGGATGTTCAAGGTACATTTATTTTCATTGCTTATATTAATTTATACCGAATGTATATCTTTTGACTATTTAGAAACGATAACTACTTGTAGGTACATACTTATGAAAAGTTAAATTCTGAGCGTCGGTGGATGAGTAATTAAGGTATCCGACTCGTAAGCGAGAGTTAGCGGGTTCCAATCCTACTATGCCCATGTACCAATGACTCTTTTTTGAGTTACGTATAATAGTTGAATGATAACCGATGCTCTTACAATGAGGGATAACATCGTGATGAAATCTGCATATTCAGGCAACTGAATGTGAAACGGAGGTCAGATGGTAGTCACTGCTCTGATCGCCAAATCCTGGATCATGGTCAATTCGTACCCCGAACCCTCATGCTCAAGAGCACAACCGGGATATTAACACCAATATGATTATTATTTATAATTACTTATCAAAAGTTAAATTGTAATTTTTATATCTAGTTAAATCAAGTAAAAACTATCAGGATTGAGTTGTTACAATACTTGATTACTTAAAAGTAAAAGTTTTAAGTGTCATAACTACTTAGTTCAGTTATCAGAATATAAATATATTTTGATATAAAAACAGTGAAGTACTAGTGACCCACATGAAACAGAATTCCCCCAAATTCAACAGCTCCATGTACATTTCACTTGTAGCCAATATTTGAATAACACGCCGGCTCTAAATCCTGGTTTAACCTCCCCTCGAATAGCCGTCAAGCCGAGAGCTTTGTTACTCCCAGCAGTGGGCCATAAATAATTACACGGAAGGCCCGGACGGTGGGCAAGCAGACAGACGCACTGACGAGGGTTGCGAGCCAGATTTACACTTTAATCAGTCATGCTAATTACAGTTATGCTGCTTCATATAGCTTCGTTTCGTACAGATTTGTATCTATTAACAGGAACAAAGGTTCTTTTGGTTTGTAATTATGATTTTTGTTTGATAAGCCAGTGCAATACATAATGGAATCTTACGAGTTTCGACCTACTTACATTGTAAGCCTGTCGTTTTTTACGTCCCCCGATTCTCAACTTGTGAAACTTGTATTGTGAGAAGTGATAGTTTTCACACAATCGCTTCTTCAATGAATTATTGAATATACTTTGATTATTTCACAGGCAGCTTTGAAGGTTTGCAAGAGCAATCGACAGTCGACAGTCGATAATAATATAAGAATATTATTATCGACTGTACAAAAAACCGAATGAACCCGTATTTTTGACAAATCTTTTAGCCAGGATGAAGCGGAAAATTTACATTAAGAAAAGCACAGGAAGAATGACAAACAGACGTTTTGTGATTTTTTCAAATATTGGCACGCTTTCCTTATAAAAAATTCGTAATATTTTCATCAGTTTCCTTCTCTTTTGAATTAAGCATTTTTGGAGGACAATATTTGCATAAGATTTTAATAAAAATACCAGGTTAAATACATAGGTATTGAAGAGAGCAAAAAGAGGAAAGTTAGTAGTTAACTTTCCAATCTTACAATCTACTCAAGAGATACCATAACAATAAAAGTACTTACTATTTTCCATGCACGAGTACTTATCTCACAAATTATTTATAACATAATTACATAACATAATTCCTAATAGTCCGTGTTTTGTGGAAACGAGTCAACCAGCTCAGGAACATTGTTGTGCTCCGGCCATTATACCGAATCACGGCGGCGATTTTCCGGAAAAAAACAAAAACTGGACGTCGACGTCCCATGATCGCTCTAATTAAATATTTTCCCTTCCATTTTCCCCTTGATTTTTATTCCACTTTCGCCTAAGACGCGTTTATTACAACTTCAATTTCGCAGCTTAAAGTCCCAAATAGAAAGAACTGTGTAAACAATCGCTTACGAATATAATGAATTGTTTGACATCGCCAAATTGAATCTTTTAGTATTTTTCAAAGGGAGTTTATTCATGCAGCCGCCTTTTAGATGTGTTTTTGTTCGTCGCTTTTAAAAGCTAAAGAAATTTTCGTTTATTCCGAACGAGTGCTCGGCGTAATTACGTTTTCCAAGTAACCGTTCCAATTGTTCCTACTTATGAGTAAATTAATGGTTACTATTTAATTTGTTAGAATAATCATTTTTGCGTTAATGTTCCCTTTGTGTTCTAGCGCACGAGGGTCCGGGGGCGCCTTGACCACGGTCCAGGATTTGACGAATCAGATAATTACAGAGGAGCGACTGCCATCTACCAGGGGACCTGATCAGATTGGGTCATGGTTACACATTCAACTGCCTGAATGTGGTAGTTTAATCACAATGTTATCCCTCACCGTACGAGCATCGGTTAGCATTCAACTTATGTACGTGAAACAGAAAAGAGTCATTATTGGTACATGCCCGCAGAGGGATTCAAGCCTGATACCTCTCGCTTACGAGTCGTATACTTTAACTACTCGGCCACCGACGGCCCCAACTATTTTCATTTATTACTTATGATTAAATATTTAAACTGTATTATAATTCAATATTTGTTACAGAAGCGATAAAATAAAACGCAATGTTAATTTACCTAGTTTTGTACTGATAATTATCACCTTGACGTATTTAAATTCAAATTCAAATACTTTTATTGCGACACACATGTAGTATACATATAAATAATATATAGGTAGATTTAAGCTGTAGGTAATTAATGTGGATCTAAACGTCATCAAAACCTTAGCTTAGGTAGGTATCGATGTTTTCATGCAGCTGCTACGTCGGAGAATTCGCTAACAATAACAAAGTAAGCACAACCCCTCTCGCTTGGCTGACGTTTTAATTTCAAACGAAAGCATTTTGTTTATTCTCTCTTTCTTATTTTGTGCCTTAACTCATTTAGTAAACTGCAAGTAAGCTTTAAGAGTTTTATATTTTTTAATTAGCTGTTTCGTTTTTATTTTTAAACCTTCACGTACGGAAGAGAAACTTTTGAGACTGTCTCAAACGTAAGTTTCAGAAAGATAACGATTTTGTAGCAAGTTGTGATGTGTGGCTTTACCGTAACTTAGTATAGATGCAAGTAATTAAGTTTCAGAAAGATAACAATTTCGTAGCAAAATGTGATGTGAGGCTTTAGAGTAGTTTGTAAGTATAGATACAAGTAATTAAGGTTCAGGAAGATAACGAATTCGTAACAAGATGTGATCTCTGGGCTTTACCGTATTCTGTATGTATACTTTTGTATCATAATAAACTATTGATCATTATAATGATTAGGTCTCACTCATGACTAGGGACTTTCGTCAGTAAATAACGTTTACATAACCCAATGTACTGTTTGTGCATGAAGCATAAATAAATAACCAAATTGCCTACAACAGCTTCGCTACCGAAAATTCAATTGCGTACAACATTTACCGACGCAAAATTCCATCAATCTGTACCGTCGAAATGCGCTCGCGAGGGTTTGCGACGCAATTCGATAAATTCCCGGGCGAGTGCGACGGATGCTCTCACACAATGCAATAGACTGTCTACGAAAATTAGCTGAGTATGACGTTGTTTTGAAAGAAAGACGCACGAGTGTAGAATAACTTTTTTTAAGAGGGGAAATCATCGAAAGATCGTCAACTAGGCAACAAAAGGAACGTCATCCGGGGGAATGATGTGAACATTGGGAAAGCTCGAAAATGTACCCTAAATAAATTCATGATAGCAAGAATTTACTATAGCTACTACTTACTCACTACTATTTTACTACTTTCGATGAAAGTCAATGCGAAATATAGGTTGGTATAATCATCATCACAGCTCATAACAGTCCACTGCAGGACTTAGGGCCTCTCCCACGAAAGGGGAGGTTATTGCCATAATCTTCATGCTTGGCAGGCGGGTTGGAGATCGCAGTGCTTAAATATAACAATGGAAAATGCTGCTGCCCATTTTCCAGACTACAAAGACTCTTGATCTTTTGCCTCGAAAACATTAGTCGCCTTGTACGACACCCATGAGTGTAATGGGTTGGTGCTATTCTACTCTGCCGGACACCACATGGCCAATAGGCCCCTATAACATAATAATCCTCATAACATATTATTAACTTCTCCCTCAGAATTATTAAAATAAAAAGTTATTATGCAAATTTTCTTTCAATTATACTAAAATCTGCACAGGAATATGATTATTGGTTGTGGTAATACACTTATGCTCCTGTATTGTACACAAACAGTGTGAAAAAAGTGCTATGAACATTTGTTTTAACTTATGCAAAAGTGTGTCAATCACCGCATTAGCTATGTTGAAAACAGTAAATATATTTTCAATTATTACATTTTTTTCTCTTTCTTATTGCGGATACGTAAACATCAACCCCGGTACGTGTGCATATTAAACTAATAACCAACTACAGTTGCCTCTAGTAGTCTCCCCTTCATATTCCACTCCCATCAGGTAAGCTATGCCTCGAGCAATTTGTCCAGGGCGCTTCGTGATTGAATTAGTCATGTAATTACATTATCCTGCAATTTGAGCTGATTGCTTGCAATATTCACAGGTATGTAGGTAGTTGGTATAATACATACATTTTATTAATTTCAAACCACACATTAATGAGGTGGCTTAAAAATATTATTTTTTAAATATTCTTCTTGCCAGTAATAGCTTTTGCCCGCGACTTTTTGAAACTTAGAAATGCGGTTTAACGTTCCAGACCCGTTCCCGCGAGAACAACATTGATTTTTGGGATAAATTATATAGCCTATGTGCCACTCTGGGCTGCCAACTTTCATGAAAATTCGTTAAGTAGTTTTTGCGTTATTGAACCAAACATCCAAACAATCTCACAAACTCTCGCATTTGTAATATTCATAGAAATTAGTTGGATATTCAAGTCCAACTGCGAGCAACTGACAGGCTGCTGATCATAGTTTCATCGTTGAATTGGACATAACTTACCGCATTATGCAATGCATATCTAATGTATGAACTATGAAATTACAGTCTATACATAGTTTACGAACTTGGAATTGGTATCTATAATTCTCATGAAATTCTAGTTTCCACTCACATAGCTCTGTGGTAGCTCGAAAGCTCTAGTAATAGCAAACCGTTGTAGAACTAGGATTTTCCGTCGACTGAACTCAAGTTGAACCAATTATTGGATCGCTCAACCGAAGCTCTCGGCAACTCAATAGCTTCCTCTTCCCGAGTTAGTTCCGGGAGTTATGCGGTGTATCCGGGGATTGCCGGTGCGACCTCGCTTCCAACTCGCAGCCTACTATCTTAGGTATCGAAGCCTAATTGTTATCAGCTTAGGTATCGACGTAGATAAAGCAAAAGTAAAAAAATTACACTAGATAGTAAAGCAAAAATAAGGATTATGGCTCGGGTGATAGCTAACAGATTCCATGGATGTTTACAATACCGCTTTTAACTACAAAAAAAGGGTTTCCTTCACTTGGGAAAACCTCATATTCATACAAAGTTACGCAAGCGTTCCAAAAGAAGATCAGAGGTGGGCAATTTTGAATTGGTCTTAACTTAAAGTATTTGTGCAGACAAAAGAAATATTTATCTGCGAACGACAAAAATCTATGAGGCGCTGAAAATTTCCGCCGAAGACAGACTCAACTAACCTCACACCTTCAAGGTAAAAATGATTGCAAAGTTGGTCCACTAGAGTACAGTTATATCAGATCATATCATGTCAGCCTATTTTAAGATAGTATTTTAATGGACGAGAAACGACCGGAGGGCTATCCTTAAAGAGACCAAGGAGATAAGCTGTAATGGCAAGTACCTAATTACTTTCAATTATCCAAAAACGAAATGTAATTTAGCCCTTATTAATGAAAGTCAGAAGAGGCTCTAAGTGTCCTGGGAAATTCATTTGGATATGATGAAAACAACTACCTATTTTACTGTTATTTAAACCTAATTTCCTGCCCAATCAAATCCAATATTGTACTAAATGTATTAATTTTTTTTAATAAATATTATGATTTGATTAAGAGCGTGAACTATGGTTATCAGTGAACAGAACAGTGCATATAGTCTAACATCAAATCAGCCGTCGATTTCTTCTCTAATGCGCTTATTACGTTTCACTAAATTCATAAGCAAAAACCGTGAGAGCAAATTAAAGTGGATATTTTATCACTTATATAATGTTACGCGTCGGTCCGATTTTCAAAATACGTGGTAAAAAAAATTACATCTCCTGATCTTAAGATCTGTCAAATCTTGGTTCATAGTCAAGGCGGACCCCGGACCCTCGCGCACGAGACCACAACCGGGATATTGACACCGATATTATAATTATAATAAAAATAATCTGAGATTAAGTAGGTGTAGCTATGTATTAAGCTCTCTGAAAATTAATTTACGAAATTTCGCAGCCAATCTTGGCGCAAATATACCGTGGTTGCTTTAGCCAATTTCACACTTGGCTAGATAAAGGGGTCTTTAATTACCTACTTCCTATCTATTTTAGCGTTAGATAATCTTTAGGTGTAGAGTATGTATAGGGTAGGGTAGGAGTGGTGTAAAAATAAGATAAAAAGAGATTGGTATACCAGGGAATATAGTAACTCTATGATAAGACACCACGCGAACAAAGTCGCGCTGGGCCATCTAGTTGTTAATAAATTAACATTTAGCTTTGTCTCACTCAAGAAACCGTTGACCTTAAGTAACCGACACCGAAACACTGCAGGGGTTATATAATAAGACCACGCTAAGTCCGAACAGCTTATTAAAAAAATAAAGCAAGAAGGACTGACAAGGACTGACAAGGACAGATTATTGCCGTATCCACACTTTATAATTTTTACTACTGTCAGTCAATACGAACTTATCGTGATCCTGTTATACCTATACGGGACAGACATTCGTAAAATCTTGGTAAACCTCGCTTCGCCATTGGTCTTAGGAATCAAATTTATAAATAAATAACTAAAATAATGAATGAATTAAATCACTTTTTGTACACTAGTTCCACTTTATTATATAATTTTTATTAAATTGCAACCGGTTTCGAATTACTCATCTTCAGGCAATTACTTTATATTTTGATTACAAGCTATATGTAGGTACCGACAAATAATAATTTAAAGTTGATGTGGGTACCGACAGTATACAATAATGTTAGGATGTCACAGTGCAGAGAAATGTACAGTATGTCAACATAATACAAATTACAAGTAGTCAAAATTTTTTAAGGTATGTCAATTGTTATACATTTAAGTAAATGGCAAAAAATATAAATTATATCGAAGGTATGTCATTTAAAATAATTTAAAATAGGTGATGTCGATAAGGAAATTTGGTCGTTAATTATATTATCTTTCTTCATTCTGTTCACTTCTATAGCTTCTAGTCCATCTAGTCTACGTCCTTTCCCAGCTATATGAAGGTATTTTATGCCATTATCTGGGTTAAAAATATGGTTTTCTTTATTAAGGTGTTCCGCAAAGGTCGAGGTTTGTGTATTTTTTCTCCAGCTAGCTATATGTTCTTTGATTCTTGTTTTAAACTTCCTTCCTGTTTGACCTATGTATATTTTAGCACACGTGTCACGTCAGACTATAAATTCCACTTTGATTTTCAATGGGTATTTTATCCTTATTGTTGCAAATCAAGGACCCCAGCGATTTTATGCTATAAAATGCAGTGTTTTGCTGATCGCTATTGCAAATTTTCCTCAATTTGTGTGTGATAGGTCCAACATAGGGAATTGTTGCCCATCTTTTTGTAGGTTTGTTAATTTCTAAAGCCGCGGGTGCCAACATTTTCCTAGTTATTACTCTTTGCTTGCGTATGAGAATATTGTTTATTAGTTTTTTGGAGTAGCCATTGTTTATTGCTATCCGTTCTATAGTTTTCAACTCCTTAGTAAAGTTTTCTCGACTCATTGGTACACTTAATAATCTATGGATAAACGCGTGGAAAGCCGCATGTTTATGACTGTCTGGATGCCGGGATGTGGCGTGTATAATATTATCGCTATATGTCTCTTTACGATATATTTTATATTCATGTTGATCGTTCGTGATGTCTATTGTAATGTCAAGAAAATTAATGGTTTTTCCACCAATTTCCATCGTCAGTTGAATATTAGGGTTCAAGGAATTCATAAAATCTAATACACTGTTTAGGTCGTTATCATTTCCAGTCCACAGACACAATATATCATCGACATATCTGTACCAATTTTGTATGTGTTCACGGAATCTCGAATTTAAAATTTCTTTTTCAAAATTGTCCATGTAAATGTCAGCGCATAGAGGAGACAAAGGGCTACCCATTGCTAAACCTTCCATTTGTTTGTATGTTTGTTTGTTCCATATAAAATAATTTTGATCTAGACAAATTTTGATGGCTGCCTCTAAGTCTATTATTTTTTGTGCTTCAAGTTTGGATTGGCATAGGTTTTCATTTATTATTTGAAGGCATTCTTTGACTGGTACACTTGTGAACAAATTCTTTACATCGAAGGACACTAATTTCGCCTGTTGTGAAACTTTAATATGGCTTATTTTTTCTATTAAATCTACACTATTTTTTATTGTGTGTGTAGGTTTATACGATGTCAAGCTTTTGTATAGTTTATTTACTGTTTTTGCTAGTTTATATGCTGGAGCGCCTGTGTATGAAACTACTGGTCGAATTGGTTGGTTTTCTTTATGCAGTTTATAATATCCATGTAAACGAGGAGGCCTGGGGTTCATCTCTGTCAAGTATGGTGCTCTGAATGCATTGAGAATGCTTTCGGTGGAAGTTACCAGGTTTCGGACTTCGCTGTTATATCTTTCAGTCGGGTCCTTTTTCAGCACCTGAAATTGTCCCGATTCTAAGAAATTTTGAACTTTTTCCTTATATTCATCCACTTTGGCAATGATTACCGTATTACCCTTATCAGCTTTTGTAACTATTAGGTTGTTTTCCACGATCTTCCTTCTTATATTACTTATAACTTTCTCTTCTTTAGATTTTTCTTGTTTGTAGGTGTTGATTTTGTGTAGATGTAGTGAACAAGCTTGTTGAGACCGTTGATCCCCAATTGTGGCAACTGCAAGGTCGGCTGCTAAACCGTCTATATCCTGTTGTGTTAGTTTTGTACTAGGGCAATATTTGAGCCCTTTTTCCAATATATTGTTCTCTGTGGCATTAAATATTACGCTTGTCCTATTCTGCAACTTCGTATAGAACTGATGTACATCGCTGTCGACCATTTGAGTGTTTTGTTCCTTTTTGAGTTTATTCAATTTTTTCGTCTGGTTAAGAAATATTTTGTGTATAATTATGTTGACTTCATCCCTGACAGTGTTCTGTAGTACCTCGAATTCTAATGCATGCAGTCTAACACCTAATTCAATATGGATTATTTTTAGGTGTACTCCTATGTTATCTCTTTGTTTGTATAAGTAATGCAATTCACCTTCCAACCATTTTCGTTTACATTTGTCCATAAGAAGTTTCACGCTATGTCTCGTCGATTTAAACTTTATATTAATATAAGATGGGATTAGTCCATTTCTCTTGCACTGTGTATTGAACCAGATGTGTTGGTTCTTCTTCCTTAATTTTACTTTGAGAATTTTGAACAACACTAAAAGTTCAGCTGTGCTTGCTGCTTTTAAATATTTAACACTTTGTGTTGTCACTTCATGATGGAACTCCATTATTATGAATTAAATCACTTTTTGTACACTAGTTCCACTTTATTTTATAATTTTTATTAAATTGCAACCGGTTTCGAATTACTCATCTTCAGGCAATTACTTTATATTTTGATTACAAGCTATATGTAGGTACCGACAAATAATAATTTAAAGTTGATGTGGGTACCGACAGTATACAATAATGTTAGGATGTCACAGTGCAGAGAAATGTACAGTATGTCAACATAATACAAATTACAAGTAGTCAAAATTTTTTAAGGTATGTCAATTGTTATACATTTAAGTAAATGGCAAAAAATATAAATTATATCGAAGGTATGTCATTTAAAATAATTTAAAATAGGTGATGTCGATAAGGAAATTTGGTCGTTAATTATATTATCTTTCTTCATTCTGTTCACTTCTATAGCTTCTAGTCCATCTAGTCTACGTCCTTTCCCAGCTATATGAAGGTATTTTATGCCATTATCTGGGTTAAAAATATGGTTTTCTTTATTAAGGTGTTCCGCAAAGGTCGAGGTTTGTGTATTTTTTCTCCAGCTAGCTATATGTTCTTTGATTCTTGTTTTAAACTTCCTTCCTGTTTGACCTATGTATATTTTAGCACACGTGTCACATGTCAGACTATAAATTCCACTTTGATTTTCAATGGGTATTTTATCCTTATTGTTGCAAATCAAGGACCCCAGCGATTTTATGCTATAAAATGCAGTGTTTTGCTGATCGCTATTGCAAATTTTCCTCAATTTGTGTGTGATAGGTCCAACATAGGGAATTGTTTAAGTACACAAATTTTCTAAGGAGTTGAAAACTATAGAACGGATAGCAATAAACAATGGCTACTCCAAAAAACTAATAAACAATATTCTCATACGCAAGCAAAGAGTAATAACTAGGAAAATGTTGGCACCCGCGGCTTTAGAAATTAACAAACCTACAAAAAGATGGGCAACAATTCCCTATGTTGGACCTATCACACACAAATTGAGGAAAATTTGCAATAGCGATCAGCAAAACACTGCATTTTATAGCATAAAATCGCTGGGGTCCTTGATTTGCAACAATAAGGATAAAATACCCATTGAAAATCAAAGTGGAATTTATAGTCTGACATGTGACACGTGTGCTAAAATATACATAGGTCAAACAGGAAGGAAGTTTAAAACAAGAATCAAAGAACATATAGCTAGCTGGAGAAAAAATACACAAACCTCGACCTTTGCGGAACACCTTAATAAAGAAAACCATATTTTTAACCCAGATAATGGCATAAAATACCTTCATATAGCTGGGAAAGGACGTAGACTAGATGGACTAGAAGCTATAGAAGTGAACAGAATGAAGAAAGATAATATAATTAACGACCAAATTTCCTTATCGACATCACCTATTTTAAATTATTTTAAATGACATACCTTCGATATAATTTATATTTTTTGCCATTTACTTAAATGTATAACAATTGACATACCTTAAAAAATTTTGACTACTTGTAATTTGTATTATGTTGACATACTGTACATTTCTCTGCACTGTGACATCCTAACATTATTGTATACTGTCGGTACCCACATCAACTTTAAATTATTATTTGTCGGTACCTACATATAGCTTGTAATCAAAATATAAAGTAATTGCCTGAAGATGAGTAATTCGAAACCGGTTGCAATTTAATAAAAATTATATAATAAAGTGGAACTAGTGTACAAAAAGTGATTTAATTCATAATAATGGAGTTCCATCATGAAGTGACAACACAAAGTGTTAAATATTTAAAATAATGAACTAAAACTAAACTAAAAAAAACTAAAATGGCCGTGTGGTGTTCGGCAGAGTAGAATAGCACCAACCCCTTACGCTCATGGGTGTCGTACAAGGCGACTAATGTTTTTTAGGCAAAAGATCAAGTCTCCGTAGTCTGGAAAATGGGCAGCAGCATTTTCCATTATTATATTTAAACACTGCGATCTCCAACACGCCTGCCAAGCGTGGAGATTATGGCAATAACCTCCCCTTTCGTGGGAGAGGCCCTAAATCCTGCAGTGGACTGTTACGGGCTGTGATGATGAACTAAAATAAATATTATCATCACTATCACCACATCTTATTAAACAAAGTCCCACGCCGCATCTGTCTGTCTGTTCGCGACAAAGCAAAACTATTGAAAGGGTTTTCATGCGGTTTTCACCAATAGACAGAGTGATTCATGAGGAAGGTTTAGGCGTATAATTTATTACGGTTACTTCCCGTGCGAAGCCAGGGCGGATCGCTAGTACTTACCTAAGTTGAACACCATGTACATGTCGCTCTTCATCTTCTCGAATCTCTTCGTTTCAGGCCAATCTACAGGAATCGTGGCGTTACAATGGTAACACTCGGTGATTTGTGTTCATTGCTTGTCGCAGCTATAACAACGAAGTACCCCGTTATTGGGCATGTAATGGTTGTCGTTTGTATATAATTTCCTTCTCAATAACACAACCAGGTGGTCTGGATTTATGTTTCGTTGGTATGGCGCATAATGGTAATGAAATTAGAGACGACAGCATGTTTAAGAAATGCTTCTACCGCACTTTAGGGATTGTAAGGGTATTAGATGTCACTTTATTTATTTATTTTATTTATATAACTGTTTATTGTACACAATAATGATATACAGAGAAATATAACATAACAAAAGAAACAACAGGCGCTGGTTATTTCTAAAAAGAAATTTCTTCCAGCAGGCCTACAGAAGCGAGATGTTAGACTAAAGTAACGCAGATACGACGTGCACAATAATTGAATATATAAATATATTATATTATAAAATATAGATATATAAAGCTAATAAATTAAATGACATATTATTAAAACAAGCGATATAAAATACTAAAATATATAAGTTATGGACTAGACAGGGAAAGATAATATTCCTTAACTCTTATACTCGTACACAATTTTATCTAAAGTAAAATTTTTCTTACTTGGCATAAGTAGTAAACAAACATCACTCGATCGATCGATCCGAAAGAATCCCTCAATTTAAACCACCATAATTAGTCGTAGACATTAGTTTATACACATACGCAATAATTTCCTATAAAAACAGCTAAAATTAACCTTACAAAACTGACACTAAAACTGCGCCGGCGTCATTGTCGGCGTTGTTGTCTAGCCTGTGATAATAATTACCTACTTATGAATCCAATGTATAAGTTTCGCTCATTTTATTCATTCGCTAAATGAATTCACACGTTCATTCAATTATTCCCAACCCTTTGTATGTCTAACTTTATCGATACGCCACATTTGTTTACTACTTAAGTCAAGTAAGAACAAATGTACAGTAAACTCATATTTTCATGTTAATATTTCGTATATATACCTAATTTTCTCAATTTTGTTGGAAGTATGTTGCAAGTCTTTCTGTTGCCGCGTCGAGGATATCAAGCGGCGAATTTCTCACACCCCATTTTTTCACATTTATCTACTATTTGTTTACTTACTTCAAACAATAAAAAATCATTCACAAACACAAACAGCAATTATCAGAAAAAAATATTCTGTGTATGAGGAAAATAATTCCTTACGGCGCAGTTCACTCACCCTCCATCCACAGATAATGGCATAGTTCGGTATTCAGCCAATTAACCTCGTCATATCAGCCAGAAGACGCCCACTGCTGCGCATATGCCTCCACAGAGATCTCTACAAAGGCCAGTCCTATGCTTTCCGTATCCTCAATTATTTTCAATTAACCTCGCCCGGCCAGAAATTAAACAATATGTTTTTGCGCCTTCTGTATGATCAGTCAAACTACTTGTCAAGACTAATCAAGACAAACTCGGGGTTTATCATGCCTAGTTTATGAGTTCCTATAGCGACCTTCCGTCTCCATCAGGAGTTCTAAAAAGGCCACATTAGCGTTTTTTATTATGATTCATATTAGACTGCTACAAACTTATCTGATCAGGTGGCCAGTACTGGAACTAAGTGACGCCATTTTGAATTTTCATGTCAATGCACAGACATAACAGACTAGACACAAATCACAAATATTCCCTGTTCGCTCACTCTTCAATAATTATGAATCTTGCTATCCCGTTTTTTCACCCATAGGAACGAGCCTGTCAGAAAGTGAAGAGCGCAATGTTTTGAACGTTCACCACGTTGCTCTAGCTAATAACGACCAGCATTGAAATGGTGTAAATTTTGTAATTTCCTAATCAAACCATTTAAAAGACGGTGTAATGTAGTGCACAGCTATGTGAAAGCGAAAAGTGTGGAAATACACCTGGATTATCCTTTCATAAGTAAGTAAACAACCGTGGTCGAGACTATCGGGAATCAATTTTAGAAATTGTGATAAAAATATGCATAGTAATAGTGTGAATTTGCAATAATTGAAACAACATACCAAAAAAGACAGATTTAAAATTATTGGCAAATTGAGTTACATTTCGGTGTCTAAATAGATATAGAAATATGTCGATGTAAACAGGGTCGGATTTAGTATTTGTTGTATAGAATTTTAGTGCTCAAATATTGTACATAACGGTCCACAATTGTATATTTATTAGGGTTCCCTACCAAAAAGTACCCAAATGATATTTTAAATGCTCAGACATTAAAAAAAAACTTTAACGGATTAATCGCGAATTTACGTTTATTTTCATTTATTAATTCTTCTAGGTTTCCTGAAGACCAGACATGGTGATGTCTGGGTTGCAAATTGGAAGTGCTGTGTTGTAAACATTTTGAAGAACAAGATAATAAGTATATGCAAGTCCCTTCTGTCCTGGTGCCGTACCTACCAGAATTTTTACTGAAAATAAAGAATATGCTGCCTGTTTGTATATTTATGTACATACCCTTTTCATTAATTTTTTTTTGGTTATGGCGATGTCCTCTAGAGGGCACGGTATTCATGGTATGTAGGATCGAGAGATCGAAAAGACGGTGGTAGGTATCAAGGCGTGGGTTTGATCCCCAGACATCTTACGTTTGAAATTTGTTTTTGTATTATATACCTAATTCATATATGGATTCAAATAATTTATTTGGCTTTTCAGTTATGAAAAATATCATGAAAAAACTTGCATGTTAGAGATTCGAATTGTGAAGTCTGCCAATCCGCATTGGGCCTAAGTGATAAACTATTGCCCATTCTCTCTCAATGAGAGGACAGATGTATTCCCTAGTAGTTTTAATTTGTATAGGCTGACGACGACGGTGATAACGATTAGGTCGGCACCTTTCTTGCACTACTATTATAATGACAATATAAATATGCCCACATGTCAGATTTGTTTGTGTTCGTTACGGAATAGAAATTCGTAGTAAAAAATAACTTATCTGCAGATGGGTTGCCCTGTTTCGCCCCTGCATTTGCCGCAGTGTGTGTGTTATAGAGATGTGTGACATTTTGTCTCGAATTTAAACTAGGTATGTACTCTCTGCATCTGTAGATAAATTTTTTTCTCTATGTGTCAATGTCAACAATAGCGACGCTGCAGATAAGTTTGTGACAAATTAATATGAATCATATTATGAAACGCTAATGTGGCCTTTTTAGACCCCCAGGTCACCTTGAAGATGAAGGAGGAATCATACAACATTGCCTCGATGGAATCATACAACATTGAATTTTCACCGAACTTGCACAAGTATTCAAAATTTCAGCTCAATCGGAAACCGGGAAATGGGTCAAATTTAACTTGCAAGATTTTATTACGAAACGAACACGGGGATAATATATAAAACAGTTATTTTATTATGCGACTATAACGAAAATAGTATGGGAAATGCTTCATCATCAAATACTTTTTTAAATATTATAGATGGGCGTGAAAAAAGTTCATCCTTAGACAACTGTTTTCGAGTATGTAATTTATTTGAAACATTACGCTTATGAGGTTATTATAGCAGTTAGCGTATAGTCAGAAACGGGAATAAAGTAGAGATCGGCCCTGCGGCAGTATCGTAAGAAGAGTGCTTATGACATGGGATCCTTCAAGAGGGACATTAGAGGTCTTATTTAAAGTGGGAACCGTATGACACCGTGGGTGTTACTGGTGTCCTTAGACGGCGGTGACCACTTTCCATCTGGTGGCCCGCCGCCCGTCTGTTCATCTACCTACGATAATAATTTAAAAAATAACACAGATGTTATACTTTCGGCTGTGGAAGCCACCACGTATTGAGCCACCCTTATTACCACAAAAATAAGAAAGAAACAAAAACAAACACATATCTAAACATTAACAAAAAAATATTAACATACTTAGTGTTCTTTAGTGGTTTTAGGTACCTACTAAAATAGCTCAAAGAGGATACTTGAATTTCTTTCATTTCATTTTAAAAAAGGTGTGCCAAATGGCCGCAAAGGAGTCATTTTGGCCAATTCATAAAACAGTATACCTACCTACGTAAAAAGAATTTTGAAGTAGTAAAAAGGGGCCATTAACTCACAGGCCAATTAACCATTCGATTCACGCACAATGTACCAACTTTAAGTCCAAGTGCGGAAAAAGTGTACCCGTAACCCGTAACCCTTCCAACCTACCCATCCGTACCCTATTCCTTCTACACTGGGGATCGAACCCTTAATGCATCAGCGTCAGTAATAAATAATAGAATGAATGCCAAACATCTTGATTCATTGCGCTCTGCCATTTAAAATTTACTGTTGCAATAAAATTTATGTTAGAAACGAAGCCTGAGTCCATGCTTACTGGTCTAAGTAATATAGAATTCCGCGGGCGAAGTACTATGTAGCCTATTCTCGTGAATAAAAATATATTAATTGCCCAATTTGGACTGTAATGGGCTATTAATTCCCTATTATTGGCGTCCATTATGGGTTAGGGGCTTCAATATTGTGTCTATAAAAAGTAAGACAGAGCTACTGTGGAATACTAACCTTCATTCTTTGCGACCTATTTTTTTCTATGTTTCTATGTGCCTTTAAAGAGGAAGGCATAATATTTTACCAAAATCGCTCTCCATTGAAATCGTTTTAGAATTATCAAACGTAATTTGCTACTAAATGCATTAAATAGGCAAACGCGATGAATTATTTATATCCTAAAGCTGGAGTTTGGGACGATAAAACTTCTCAATTCAAGATCAAAGTCAATTTAACTTTATTTTGGATAAATAAAGTTTGCAAGACAAACATTGGAATCAATTTAAATTTACCGCCCACGAAACGCACCTATATAATTTCCAAATATAATGCAGCAAATTACAAAAGGGGGGTATAAAATGAGAATAAAGTACTTAGGTACAGTTCGCGTTCATATGTACATGATCACATGATACTAAGTGCAATGTTAAGCAAATGGAATGGGCTAAAAGAAGGGCCAATTACATAGAGGCAGCCCTTAGGCCCCAACCAATAACTCATTCTTCAACTGAAGGATTTTTTATTTAATGAATTTCCATACTTTGTCTTATATTATAAAATCAAAAGATTTTTTGATAATACAGCATCAAAGTTAACTTTTTTAATTTTGTGAGTATTAATGTATGGTAACAATAAAATAAAAGTTATTTGCACATAATGTGAACTTTTTTTAAAAGGAAAACTGACAGAGTGATTTTGAATTGTAATAAAAAAATAACTACAAACGATTTTGACATTATTTTATTTTTAAAATGTTTTCTACTTTATTTTCTTTCGAACAGTATGCTACATGCTATTAAACCTTTGAACAGCTGCAGAGTGATGCGAATTTTAATGCGGATACGCACTTATGAACGCGACCGTACCATCAATAACAACATCTAAATGCCTTATCAATATTAATTCAATTAAACCAGCAAGCAAGCACAATCACTTAAAGTGATCCTTTCGGAAACCGATCTGCTCCAAACCACAACACCGCTGGCGTTAATAGGACAGAGACGATGACGTCATCCGGCAAACGTCAATATAGGCTTGATCTCCATTACCGGAGTCGAACTCGAGTGGCCCTAGGTACAGTGGTCCTGAGACCGGTTACGCTGAATAATGTATGAGTGCGGCCGAAACGTGTGTGACCTCTGGTTGTCCTATATTTTGACAGTCAACCATCCCCCAGTAAGCCATGAAGCCAACACCTACGGAATAAAAATCCGCAAGAGTCATGACGCGAATTTTGTATACCCACTTTACGACGCTGCACCTACTTCGCTGGATACTTATTGAAGCCAGGTGTTTGCACTAAGGAAAAGTACATGTGGGCGCTCATGTTTGCTACGGTACGTAGACTTTTTTAATTTATGAATTTTTAATTTTTAACAAAAATACCTGCGTGATATCGATAGTATTACATCCAAGGCTGCGTCCCCAGTAGGCAAACTGTTTGCCGCCGACTGAGTTAGCGGCGTATCGGTTTAGTATGCCCTTCCATATACTTTAAATGGAGTGTTCACAGTTTGCTAGTTTTGCGCTCAATCTACGAAATTTGCAACGTTACGCGCGCCGACTATCTCAGTGGGCGGCTGACTCAAAGAAAAACCGGTTCCAGTCGCAGGCGAATTCGCCGGCGTAGTGACTACAGTTTGCCGCAAACTGTTCATGCGGACATTTGGAGTGAAAACATCGATGGGTGTGGTCGTGTTTTTTTGTATCGCTTACAAGGAACGTAACTTAACTGCCTACCTACACCACGGAAAATCCAAATATGTCCTTTGACAAAACAACAAAAAGTAACTGAAGATTCAGTCGGCAGCGGCAGCTCGGAACAGTTTGCTTGCGACGCCCGGCAAATCGATCTGAGTACGCCGCTAAGTCGAATTTTAGTTGGCTACAAATTTGCGGCTCACTCAGTCGGCGGCGAACAGTTTGCCTACTGGGGACGCAGCCTAAAGAAACGCAGATTTACAGCAATTTCATTGAAATTTCAATCAAGTTTTCAAGAAAATAATAATTATCCCGTCTTCGTAGAAGAGATTTAGCATAGACTACCATGTAGTAGCGTCGCCACGCGTTCGCACTCACTCGCACATAGTTATTTAGAAAGAGACAGAAACTAAACAACCCCACTCTGGCCGGCACCTCGTCTGTGCACTGCCTGTGGGTCTTCATTATTGCCCGTGCGCGCGCGCACAACGCACGTAGTTTAAAAAAAAAAAAAAAAAAAGGTGTTTAGAGAAAAGTGAAAAAAAAAAAAAAAAAAAGAACAAGAAATGGAAAATTCGCGAGAAGTATCCGATGGAGATTTAAAGCGACGCAAAAGGAAGATCGAAAGGTATGAGCGAAAGCTCGCAAGATTGACGAAGAAAAGGCGCCGTGAATGTGTTTCTCACTTGAATGAGAACTATCTTGAAGATAAATCTCAACAACCCAGTTGCGTTGACCAATTATCTCAATTACATAATAATCATTCACAACCTCAGTCGGTAAGTGCAGTGACATTCGAACACACCGCCGCCGATGAATACTCTCAGTTTGAAAATAGTTCGCTACCCCAGTGGAGTGAAGTTTACGATCTCGACGACGAGCTGGACGCAGCCAGCGCCTGGCCCTCGGCGGTCCCTGCCGCGCAGATTACTGCAGCGCACACTATTGCTGCGCAGACCACTGCAGCGCATACCGATGCCGCACAAACGACTGCAGCGCACATCGTTGCTGCGCAGACCACTGCAGCGCATTCTGATGCCGCGCAAATCACTGCAGCGCACACCGTTGCCGCGCAAAATACTGCAGCGCACATTGTTGCCGCGCAACCCATTGCAGCGCACACTGTTGCCGCGCAAACCACTGCAGCATACATAGCTGGCACATCCACCGCCGTCACCACCACACAAGCCTCTCATGACGCCGCTGAGCCGGTCACAACCGCCTCTGGGTCGCTCGACCACTCGTCGAGTCCTGCGCCTGCTGTTTCTACACCTGTTGTGGATCTGGAGCTACTGCAGGCACTTGGTGATATGGTCACAGAAGTAGCCGATTGGGGCGAAGATATATTGCCACAAATCGCTCAGAGATGGGAACCAATTCTTACTACAGGCCTTAAAAAGGACTTAAAAGAAGAAATAATTAAAAAATACTCATTTCCCAATAATTTAAGATTCTCTAAACAACCGGAATTAAATCCAGAATTATCAACTACACTGCCAGAAAAAATCAAGATCCGTAACAATTACGTAAGTCGTAAACAAGGGCAAATCGGACGGGCAATAACAGCCATTGGCAAGGTTATGACAGGAATCTTAACCAAAACTCTTGAAAATGCGGATATTCTAAAAAATTTAAATGATGTCGGTAGAATGCTAGCTGACTCACATTTCATGGAAACGCGCTCTAGACGCGCATCGATATACCCGATACTAGACAAAGCCTACGTGAAGTCTATTGAAGATAGAAAACGTGACGGTTATCTTTTTGGCGAAAACTTGGGTGAATTTATTAAGTTGTCTAGAGGTATAAAAAAGACAGGCCAGATCATAACACCAGCTGCTCCTTCTACATCCAATAGTTTAAACTGGAAGGGCCCGCCGAACCAGCGCAGCAACAGCCGGATGACGCCGCGCGGCTGCCGTGGCGGCGCCGGCGGGCCACGAGACCCGCCGGGGCCGCCGCCGCGTCGCCCACCGCCACCGCCTGCGCCGCGGCGAGCCCTACCGCCTCCGCGCCCGCCGATTGCGAGCAAACGAACAGCGCAGCCGGCGAGACATCGGAATTAAATATACAGGCAGGTATATTAAAATTTTACATTAACGCATGGCGCAATATTACTAGTGATGTCACGATTCTTAATGCTGTATCTGGCTATAGCATCCCATTTGTTGAACATCCTGTTCAAGACCCTACACAATATCCTAAACAATCTTTTACTAAGATTGAGTCGCTGGCAATTAAAAAGGAGCTAAATCACTTATTACAAATTGGAGCAGTTAGACCTTGTAAACCGAAGGTTGGACAGTATTTATCTAGTATATTTCTTATACCCAAGAGCAGTGGAGATATGAGATTTATTCTTAACCTTAAAAAATTAAATAAATATGTTCGTGCCGAGCATTTTAAAATGGAAGATACTAGAACTGCTACGCGACTTATGTCTCCTAACTGCTATATGGCTAACCTAGACCTCAAAGAAGCATATTTTCTAGTTCCAATTAATAAAGAACATAGGTTATATTTACGTTTTTCCTTTGAAAACGTGATTTACGAATTTTGTGTTTTACCTTTCGGACTTTGTTCGGCGCCATACATTTTTACTAAAATTTTAAAGCCCGTAATGAATAATATGCGCTCAAAAGGTTTTAAGTCAGTCATTTATCTTGACGATATCTTATGCATTGGAGACTCGTACCACGATTGCCTAACAAACGTAAATCATACAATACACTGCTTAACTAACTTAGGATTTACAATAAATTTTGAAAAAAGTGTCCTGGTACCAAGTAATGTCTGCCAGTTTCTTGGTTTCCAATTAAATTCAAACAATATGTGTTTAGAATTGCCAGAAAATAAGAGACGTAATATTTTGGAACATACCCTCAAAATAAAAAAATGTAGAAAAATCAAAATTCGTGAACTTGCTCGATTTGCGGGTACTTTGACAGCTGCTTGCCCAGCTGTTTCCTATGGTTGGGTACATACAAAAAGTACCGAAAGAGCAAAATACTTTTCCCTACAAAACAATTATCATTATGATAGTGTGATGGAAGTTCCAAATTATTTACGTGAGGATTTAGAATGGTGGGAAAATAATATTCTTACTACTAATAATCCCTTACGTAGTTCGACATATATTCTGGAAATTTTCACTGATGCTTCCACCACAGGCTGGGGAGCATCAAGTAATCATGAAAAAATAGGTGGTTTTTGGACAAATGAGGAACGAAACAATCACATAAACTACTTGGAGCTTTTAGCAGCATTTTTTGGTCTCAGGTCTTTTGCTAATAATTACAGTGAGTGTGAAATTTTGATGCGTATTGACAATACGACCGCCATATCTTACGTAAATAGAATGGGCGGTGTCCAATTTCCCCACTTAAATAAAGTCACCCGTAAGATTTGGCAGTGGTGTGAGAAGCGAAGAATCTTCATTTTCGCTTCTTACATAAAATCTTCTCTTAATACTGATGCCGATTCAGAATCCAGGAAATTGAACATTGACACTGAATGGGAGTTGGCTCCTTACGCCTTTGAGGAAATAGTTGAAAAATTGGGGAATCCAGAAATTGATTTATTCGCATCCAGGATTAACAAGAAGTGTGATAGATATATTTCATGGAAACGGGATCCCTTCGCTTTTAATATAGATGCATTTACGATCGATTGGGGCACTTTTTTCTTTTACGCATTCCCGCCGTTTTCGCTTATCTTGAAAACTTTGCAGAAGATTATTTCTGATAAAGCGACAGGAATCCTAGTAGTTCCCTATTGGCCGTCGCAGCCATGGTTTCCAGTTTTTAAATCTCTAGTCGCAAGTGAAATTTTAACATTTTCACCTAATAAACAGTTACTTACATCTGCTTTCAGGGACGCTCACCCCCTGTATCAGCGACTTTCCCTGGCTGCGACAATATTATCAGGCAAGCATTCCTGAGAAGACAAATCCCACATTCGGCCCTCGATGTGATGATGGCTTCACTATCAAACAGTACTAAGGTACAATATGCATCTAGCATAAAGTTATGGTGGCAATATTGCCTGTCAAATAATGTACATGACATACATGACGTTAATATTTACAATTTAATTGATTTTCTTAATGTTTGTTTTAAGAAAGGTGCTGCATATGGCACTTTAAATAATCATAGATCAGCAATTGCCTTGATATCGATTAATAAATTATCAGAAAATGACTGTATAAAAAGATATTTAAAAGGAATTTTTAAGTTGAAACCCTCTTATCCCAGATATACAGTTACGTGGGATCCAATGATTGTGTTAAATTATTTATCATATGTTTATCCAAATGAAGGGTTACCTTTGGAACAAATTACAAAGAAATTGGTTGTTTTACTGGCACTAGCTACAGGCCAGAGGTGTCAAACCTTGTCGTTAATTCGATTAAATAATATAGAAAGATATGAAGACAGAATTATGATTAAAATAACTGATTTAATAAAAACATCAGGTATAGGAAGGTCTCAACCTGTGTTAAACTTACCTTTCTTTAAAAATAAGCCAAGTATTTGTCCTGCGGAAACGTTAATTTCCTATATCAATATAACTGTAAATAATCGGCCTAATGCAGAAACACGACTTATCCTAACATACAAAAAGCCCTTCCATGCGGCTTCATCACAGAGCATCGGGCGCTGGATAAAGCAAGTGATGGAAGAGAGCGGCGTAGACACAGCCGCGTTCAGCAGCCACAGCGCGCGGCACGCGGCTGTGTCCGCCGCCGCCCGCGCCGGCCTTAGCGTGGACGCCATCCGTAAAGCCGCAGGCTGGTCCGGACAATCGGCCGTCTTTGCCAATTTCTACAATAGGCCGATTATATCTGAGAATGATAATAATTTTGCTCAATCAATTATAATAGATTGAACGTATTTCTAATAGTATATACATGTTACAGTTTAATTCATATCTACTATTTTATTTCTCCGATACCTACCCTCACATATTAGTGAATACGTATAAAGTAACATCGATACATCTCCAAACATCTACATGGTAGTCTATACTAAATCTCTTCTACGAAGACGGGATAATTACATGATCAAACGAACTTACCTGAAGTGAAGTTCGATCTGAATTATCCCGGCTTCGTAGAAGAGATTTAAGGTCCCAACCCTCCCAGTTTTTGATAAAAAGCTTTACTCCCTAAAATACTATCAATGTTACTGAGATCTCTAAAAATAATGAAGACCCACAGGCAGTGCACAGACGAGGTGCCGGCCAGAGTGGGGTTGTTTAGTTTCTGTCTCTTTCTAAATAACTATGTGCGAGTGAGTGCGAACGCGTGGCGACGCTACTACATGGTAGTCTATACTAAATCTCTTCTACGAAGCCGGGATAATTCAGATCGAACTTCACTTCAGGTAAGTTCGTTTGATCATGTAAAATTAAAATAACAAAATAAATTTCTGAATTTAATCACAAAGATTTGGATGGTTCACGCAAAAACTTTCGAAAAATCTTAGTAAACTTTAGTGTGCTATCATGTATTAGTTATCTTGATACTAAGGCGATGTCGCGTGCTACGAAGCTAGTCTCCGCAATAATTAGAATTCATATACTTATTTCGAGGTGCCTACTTTAATCACGCAAAAGTGAAATTATTACTCAGTTACTCCATTTGGGAGAGCATCCCCGAAATAAAACACGAAAAGGGCCTCAACAAGGTCCGACAGATAAGCATCACGATGCTTTTAAGGTTTTACTTATGATGGTGGAATTAACGACGCCGCTCATTCCAGCGGCCACAACTTTTACGACCACTCACATTATGGACATGTTATCATTCCACTCAGCTAATGCAATTAAATATAAACAACTTAACTTTCCTACGTAACTAGGTAAGTACCTACTGTATAATTTGATTAGGTACATCTACCCACATAACTACAACGAATTAGAAAATGTAGGGAGATTTTCTACAAAATTCTTAAAGCTTCCGAGGCGGACAACGTATTTTTAACTCTCCTGGTGTTGCTGATGTCCATAAGCGGCGGTGACCACTTTCCATCAGGTGGCCCGCTTGCCTGTTTATCTGCCGTATAACATAAAAAAAGCTTGTTAACAACGGTGCGCTGTGATACTCCTACGTCGAATCAATATTTGTTACATAACCATAAGAGCCATATTCCCGCCCTATGTAGTAGTTCGGTAATATTTATTTAAAAAACAAAACCAATACACGGCTCACCAAGCGAAATGTTGAACGAAAACTTGAACCCAACAATAAAACTCGTTTAAAAATGTATGCGGCTGGGCTACAAAAGCATACGACGAACGGTTACGCAGAGCACGTGAATGCATGAATAGTTAATACGGCTGTGGGTGCTGCCGTAAAACTGGGGCAGACACCACGCCGGTGTAAATATTGTTGACCTGACGGGTTTACGCCAAATAGTAGTTCCTTCGCCCATGTTATTCTTTCTCACAGAGGTCAGGGCATACATCTTTCTGTACTTGCCTGTATATGTTTGGTGGAGCCGATAAGAAGCCCCCGCAGCCTGAATAGTAACGGGCTTCTATTCTCGCTGGGACATTCTAGCTAAATACCTTTTTTTAAAGTGTTCTTCGAAACTATATTTTTAAATAGAGGATTAGCGAAGATCGTTGGAATATGTTTTTTTCTGCAATAGAGATTACAGTAACTTTTTAATAGAGATTTGTAGCTATAGAAAATGTCGAAATGGAATGTCGAAAACGCGAGAAACGGCACCCAGTGGCCCTAGTACAAGTGTGTCCGCGACAAAGATCGCGCCGCGATAGAGCGTTTGTCTCCTTCTCTCAATACTAAGATAAAAGAGATAGCAATACCTATGTCGTGCTTTTTCTCGCTTATCGCGCGGTAAAGCAACTTGTGCTAGGCCTACTGGTTTAGAGGGCTTTGTCGCGTGGGATATTTGCTTTATTACTTCAACGTACATCAAAAGAGCTAGCTAGTTTTCTTTTCTCACTCTGTCAGATACGACAAGACCTGCCTTGGCATTTGAACCTTTTCACGGCTTTCACGAACAACTCCACTTTAAGTTATGTTGTATGCTGTACCGGGAACCTGACCGGATTGGATCATGGTTACATATCCAGTCGCCTCAATGTGCAGGTTTCATCACAATGTTTTCCCTCACTTCGTCTTTACGAGTCGGTTACTCTAACTGCTCGGCCACCGACGCTCTCATTCGCTTACTTGAATGTTAACTATTTGTGATTTTTCAATATCTTAAGTCAAATCTATAAACCGCTTCAATCCATGAACAACTAAGCTTTGGACTGCTATACTTCCAAGCTGTTTCGAAATGGGATGTCAGAATACACTTCTGACTGAACCTTTTCTGACTAAAGAATACCCAATAATGTAGTTGGTTGTAATGTATCGAACTAATGTAACTCGTACCCGTATGTGGGGCACAATACTTTATACACAACTTGGCAATTTATTTCTCTATTTCTTTCATTTTTATGTTAACGGTAACATTTGTCAGCTAATTTTTATTCATTTATTAATTATGTATACTTAATTTGACTTTACAATCAATGTGGCATCTTAAAATATCAAGATAATATCTATATGTATTTTATATTCATTAATTATTCACGTCGTATCTGCATTTCTTTAGCTCAACTTCTCTCTTCTGTAGGCCTACTGTAAGAAATTTCTTTTAGAAATAAGTAGTGCCTGTTGTTTCAGTTATATCTAAATTATCTCTCTGTATTTTTTTATTGTGTGCAATCATCATCTCGGCGTCATGTCCCGGTTGCGCTCCCGTGGCACGTGTGGTCACGGGGTTTGTCTTATTTTATTGTGTAGAATAAACAGTTAAATAAATAAATATTTCCAGTTTAAGATATTTTCAGTGTATTTGTAACTCACACATCGATGTCTTAATATAGGATATATTCCAGAACATACAACAGAAGTCGTCTGGAGGTTGTTTAAAAATAGAAACAAATTGACTTGTCTTGCCAAGTTGTTACTCTCGCAACTCGCAATACACCTACGCAGCCAGCCCCACAACAATAGGCTTTCGCCGCCGATGTGACGTCATCGACAGGCTAGGCGAGGCAAAACGCGGTACAGGTGTCATAGGCACAAGTCACACCTAGTTTGTCGTATCGACCTGCAACCAGTCGAGAGTCATCGGACTCGGATCGTGTCACAACAGGTGCGCCCCCTACTGACCCATTACTTTTATGAGGTTTCCATGTACGCACCTAATATCAGCCATATATCTCCATTCGTGCAACATTAGGATCTATGAGCACGTACGAAGGTAATATAGAAAGGATATATATTATTGTTTCGGCCGCTATGGGACGCGGTAACGTTAAAGGAACCGTAATGGGGATGAAGGCTTAGGTAATGGTAATGTTTTGTGTTAAATTTTTATTGGAACGTATTGCGTTTCCATTGTGTGGGCGTCGGTTGATATGTGCTATACGCTATTTCAGATACTCAGTTCAGATAGTATAGTACCAGTATGGTAACAACCCGCCCCAGCTTTTCACGGGTATCAAACATCACAGGATCAACCGCTGGGCTAATCTAAAGATTATTATAACTATTAAGCACACAAGCAGTTGTCGAAACAACAACTGCCTGTATCCAGCTCTTCTCCTTCTTCTTGTAGAGTATTTCTGGACTGGTTTGTAATTACTGCTGTCACTACAAAATTAGGTAACTTATTCCAGGCATTCATGACTCAGTTGGTCAAGAAGTGTCTGTGCACCCGCACATTGTATATTGTATTGTATATTGTAGGAGACAAGTGTCGAGATTAATCATAATCGTTTTACAAATCGATTTTTATATTTTAGAATGGATTATGATGATGATAGATTATCTTGAAATGTTTATGAGAATCAGTTTTGGGTTTCCGCACATGAAGGCAATCTCATTGGCACTCGAACTCGGAGCTAAGCTTATATCGTTTATAACTTTTCGCCGGCATTAGTGGGGAAGTCGACGGAGTTTAGCGACGCGGTGGGAAGGGAAGGGAAGTTCCCAACCGCTTGTCAATATTTGGGGAGCGCTCCAACGCAGCGCCTCCTCAGCGAAACTTCGACTCAATTTTCCCTCCGAAAGCACTTACCGATATTGGTTATGACAACTTCTCGAAAAATGTGTAGTTTTCTTTGCATTGTCTCGTTGGATGGTGGGCCCTCATTTTCCGAGTCATCTACAACAGGAGCGAAACGGCGAGACGCCGCTAGCGTAGGTATAATAATATTGGTTTACCATTGGCTTATGATATTGACGTTTTTTTTCTCAGGTATGAAACTAGTATATTTAGACCCCAGAATGTTCCTATAATGAAAAAACAAGCTCTTTATGGATTTCCCCTTTTCATATGGTCAGTTTTGCCAAGGTTTTAACTAGGTGTAATTTTATGAAGAAGGTAGTTATCAAAATGAAATGCACTTGTTGTCTAACCTACAAAGCTGTTACTGTTAGCCATTTCGAAGAAATTGAAAACCTGTTGCTTTTTTGAAAATTGCAGTTGCGTAATTTTCGCCAATTTCAAATTCAATTCAAAGTAACTAGTAAGTAACTAGTTATTAGTATAGTAACATTTATAATAGTAACCTTCTATATATGTGTAAAATAGAAATCGACAAATATGGTGATGTAATTACCTGATCATGGTCAAGGCGAACCCGGCCGGACTTGTGTGGCGCGCGAGTGCACAACCAGGACAGCGCCTATATGGCCATAGACGAATATGATGATATGGTACATATCTTATCATATCTTATTCTATTTAAATTTTAACATAAGTAGGTACTTACTTTTAAATTTAACTATGTAATTTTAGACTTAAGTTTTCTTGAATAAATTATTTATTTATTTATTTTAACACATAACAACGTCAATATTAAATCTCTAGATTTAAACTTATTAATTTATATATGCCACGTTCCATTAACCTAAAGGAAAATGTCGTCGAGAAAGCCAGTTATATCTTGCCGAAATTTCCTCTTTTAGTAAGTATATGTGAATATAATAAAATATACATGTAATTTTAGAAAAAGGTAAAATTATTAGACATACTCTGGGACTGCGTGGAGCCAACAAGATTAATGAAAAGGTATCCTCAGCCATGGGGCAACTGATTGGATGTACGTTACACCTTCACGCCAAAACTACTGACGGATTTTTATGAAACTTGATAGTAGCAGGTTACCTTTCTCATCCTATCCTACTAACATTATAAATGTAATGGTTGTAAGTATGTTTGGATGTTTGTTATTCCTTCACGTACGTACTGAAAGGCTTTCTTGAAATTTGGTAATGTTGTAGCTTACCTACAATCTCAGAATATCTCAAAATTGTACGTAGTTCTCCAGGGGCTTTAACTGATTTTACGAAGGCGTAGCTGTGAGCCGCCATTGTAATATATCTACAACCTACACAGTCTATCCTATCTCACTCCACTCTATCCTATTATTATAATAGCAAAAGTTAAGATTTGATACACTTTCACACAACATTAATGGACGGATTAGACAGACAATAATAGTTAGCTTACGTATTACTATTACCTAATAGTCCTAATACCTATTACCTAAACCTCATAAATCCACATTATGCTACATATTTATTACGATATTCAAACCTGCGGGAACACAGCATAGTTCCACATTGTACGCGTATGAAATCCCAGACAAAAGCCATCAACGATCAATATATGTAATTAAAATAAACAATGGCGCCTAAATTACTGTAATTTTATAAATTATATGTCAATAAGTTGTTTGACCAACATCAAATTCATTCACGATGATTAATTACACTTCTCCCTGAAATTAATTTTAGTTTATGAAAACTCTTGAAATCAGTAAATCACATATAAAAGGAGAAGGAGGTATTGATTGTAACTAAACCTGGCTCGTGTTTTTCATCGAAACTACTATACAATTCACATACACATACATTTAGTGAGTTCTGCGAAACTGGTGGTACCACAGTGATGGATTGGGATGTTGATAGATGACCCGTTAATAGAAGGCTTTACTGTGAAACATATATTTTGTAAGAGGAGGGAAATGAAAGAAATATTATTAGTTTCATGTTTTTATTTTATTATAAAACTTACTTATTAGTCTATACCCACTAAATACGTAAATACAATAAACGACAATTAAATAAACTAGGAATATGATAGATAAAGCCTTAGGGCATAGTATGTTGGAACAGAAATTGGGAAATTTTGGAAATTTTATTCCAAACTCAGTCAATGAATTTATCCTAGCTACTCAGAAACTGTGAATACCAATGACTTCGCAGTGGAACAAATTAAAACGTTTTGGCTACTACGGCGCTGACACGTTCACACGTCAAGCCGCTAAGGTGGGATCGTAGCCTTTTCATTTATTTTCGATGAATTTGCCATCAGCTTTATCGTTCATATTCGTTGATAAATTCACTTGTGCACAATACCGTCCAAAATTTAAACTCTCATAAAAATAATTCATATTAAACTTACAATTCTTATACTATAATGATATGATTTGTGAATTTCGTTACTAATATAATATGATGTCGCATCATCTATTCATATTCTTAGGTAACCGATGACAGTTTGTCAAAGTGTTGGATCTAACACTTATTGAATATGGAGGTTTTGGCAAGTTAGAAGTAATTTTAGGTTGCGTTTAAAATTATAATGGTAGTGACAACTATCAACTATATCTTCAGTAGTAAGCTAGTTAAAATAATAGAAGTATGTATATGTATGTATAGCTATGCTATGTTAGAAATACATAATTTCAATTGACTAGATTACCTCTATTCTACGCATAGAAGCTTCGAAAATAATTGAAACAAGCTAATAAAATTTATTTAGATTGAAATAAACACCTAACTACGTACGTATCCTTATATGTAAACCTAAGTATTCGTGCTCTGTTGCTAAATATCTGTACGCGTCACTACAATCGCTAAAACTGAATTTAATAATGGGCTAAGTGCACTGTGCCATCACAATTAAAATAAGTCTGTGATATACTCGCTATTCTATTCTATTCAGACGATAAGTCGTCATAAATAAAATTCCTTTTGTGGCAGTTGCAAAAGCATACTTAGATATTTTGTAAAGTTAACCTAAAATGCGAAATGGATTAAATTTATTTAATCGTGCGGGTTGTGGTCTTCTAGATCTATTTGGCCGGTGCGCTGGCTCGTTTGCTCCTGACAGCAATGGTGATTGGAAATCATCGATTGCTTCTAGTGAGTCTGTCCAATTCTTTGCATAATCATCTTCAAGAGACATTGTATAATTTAGAACTTCCTTTTTGCCTGTATTGGTGTGGTCTATGTCACTTGTAGTACTTTCGTCTTTGGTAATTTTAGACAGGTCCGATGTATCTGTTATATTCTTGATATTTTTAGAAATTGATTCTGTATAATTTTCCACCACATCAATGTGCTTTAAAGTTGTAGGTGTAGTAGTGGTAGATGCTGTGGGCGTAGTACTGATAACTGGCTGGGCTGTGACGTCAATATCTTTAGTCTTATTAATTGCTATGGATTCTGTAGTGCTTTTAATTATTACTTGTTCCTCGTTTGATTTGGTGGATGTATTAATTTCCGTTGGCGTTACAACTTTCTGTGGTTCCAGAGGGTTATGTGTCGATATGATTGATGAAGTAATATCTACATTAGTAGGCGATGTTGTATATTTCTCACTTCGTTCTGTTGCTATGGGATTTACTGGTGTAATTTCCTCAAGAGTCGTTGCAGGAGTGATCTGTTCTGAGACCGTGTTAGTTGGATGTGAACTGAAATAATTATTTTCGTTATCTTTAAATTCTGGCATCCTCGTAGTTATTTCGAAAACGGTTGTTGTTGGATTCGAACTGTGTGCGTTGTCGTTAACCATAGTAATTTGTATAACTTCATGAATTATTGGGATATTTTGCGGAGGTTTAGTTTGAATTTCTGCTGTTCTTGGTGTAGTTGTGATATATTCGATAGTTGTAGATTCTGGCGTACTTACAGCAGTAGTAGTTTTTGGTTCTTGATCAACTTTGTGTATTTTGGTAGAATAATTAGAATAGCGTGACACTCTATCTTCGACGCCAAGTTCTTTTAACATAACAGTGAGATCAATGGAAGCATCTTCTTCAGGTTTGATATTGTTTATCGGAGTCGTATCAGTTTGAATTGGCCTTGTAGTTATTTCACTTTGAGTAGAATATGACTGAGTAGACTTTTCAAGTTTGCCTAATTTATTGTCAATTGTTCTAAATGTTCTGCTCTTTGGATCATCGTACTTGTCTTTGTATTTTTTTGGTAGACCAGGCTTTACTTTATCTTTTCTTTCGGTATCCTGTACTTTAGATTGCGTGGCTAACACCAATGGTTTGTCTAAGATTTCAACTTTATTTGGCTCTTCGGTAGTTACTTTGTTTGGATTAGTATTGCCAATGTGTGGTTTATATTGAGATTGCATATTCTGTTTAGTATGTCGTTGTTCTGCAAGTTGTTGCGCATGTTTTTCCGCCAGAGATAGTACAGTCATATCATCACTTATTTTCGCCTTTGCCATTACCAACGGAGGAATAAAGTGATCAGTCGGTTGAGTGAAAATATTTTCAAAGTTACCATGTCTCGCCAGTTCCTCGTGCATCATTTTATGACTAAAGTGTTTTTCATCCTCAATCTTTTCAGTTTGTTCTACAGTCAGAAAATTATCATTGTATCCAAGTTTTGGTATGTCGTTACTCTGTAGGTTATTATTGTGAATAAGATCAAGATTTAAGTTTTCGTTTGTGTGAATGATATTTAATTTATTTAGTACTTTTCGTTTATTTTGCAAATCTGATGGCAATATGGGTGTGAGCGTAGATTTTAGTTCCAAAGTAGGAGTTGGAGTGTCTGTTATATGTTCAGGACTAGTATTTTGTTCTGTAGTAACTTCATTAGTTGTATCTTGATCAGTATATGTTGTATCGGTAGTGACAGATTCGGCTGTTCCAGCTGAAGGCTGTATACTTGTAGCATCTACTTCTTCAACACAGGAAAGGTTCTTGAGTAGGTCTTCGCGTTTCTGTGAACAAGATGTTGTTGACGTAAGATTTAATCAAATATTCTTGGGGAATGCTTGAATATCAGCTCTAACTTACCACATTGCCAGTACATTGTACTCGCTTGGTGCCGGCCAAACCGCAATCAGCTGTGAGCTGCACCGCTGCGCTCTCAGGTAGGTAAAGCACGGTTAGGGCTGGCAGCGCGCGCACCATGCAGCCCTGGTTACCGACCGCCCACTGCGGTACTGTGGAGAAGCATCAGTGCTTTAGATCGGTTATATGTAATATAGTACTCGGTTAACAGGTTCCAAATCCTGGATCATCATTGTCAAGGTGGACTCCGGGGCCTCGTATGCGAGAACATAACCGGAATATTAACGCCAAGATTATAATTTGATTTTTAATAAACTGGTACAAGAATAGGTTAGTACCTCATATTAATAATTAATTTATGATATTATTAGGTATTATTATATAATCCTTGTTTGTGGGAACAAACAATAACCGGCGACGACACAAAGCGCCAATCAGGGCGTTGTAAAATCGTACTATGGCAGATTTTACAACGCCCTTATCTACTGCTGGATATAGGCCTCCCTCCATCCTTCCGCCTTACGACCTTCCATCGACGTCCATCCCTTTAGGGTCAACTTTACCCAAATATACTATACCAAATTATAAAATAACTGGTCCACTAACCAGGCAGTTCGCAAATGAACGATGCGACAGTGGGCCCGCCGCAAGCGCGGGCCTCCCAGCGATAGTCGGCGGCGGGGTCAGCGGCTGCGCACAGCGGGGCGGCGCGCGCGTCGGGTGCCGAACTCCAGTAGCCATCACCGGTCAGGGCGTTGTAGTCCCTTTGAAGGTTAGTAAGGTTGGAGTCAATGCATTTCTATTTTGCGATCGTTCTCGTGATCGTACTAATGTGGAAAAGGATCTAATGCATCAGGGAACTGTTACAAGCTGTAGATAATTATACAGTTGGAGTTATAAGAATATATAAGTAATTTTGTGTCATTCCGGCTGTTAAACAATTGAGAAAGGGAAATTATATTATGGGTTATATTGGGAATTGTATAAGTTTTACGATGTCAAAATAAATCTCCTATACAATATTATAAAGAGAAAAAGTTTGCTTGTTAACGAGTTTGTATGTTGGCGCTAATCTACGAACTTCCGAAACTACGCAACTGCTTTTAAAAATTCTTTCACTAATAGTAAGCTATATGATTATCGACTGACATTGTACTATTTATCCCGGAAATAATTATAGTGTGCCGCGGGATAGTTAAATATTCGAACTGCGCGCAGAGAAAAACCGCGGGGGCTGCTAATTATAATATAAAGTTATTATACAATAATTTTATCATCGTCGCATATACATACGTCCAAGTGAACTGCCCTTCAGGGTTGCTGCGGATGAGGCCGACCCACACCGCGCTAGAGATGTCCAGCTCCTTCAGGTAAGCGCGCACTGCGTCGTACTGCGCCGTCGTGTCCACTGCAACAAATTTACCATCATCAGCATCATCATCATCATTTTAGAATCTATGTATTTAATAACTAATATTATTATACTATCACGGAGTGCATATCACCAACACTATTAGAAGGCACACCTAACGAGCAGCGAGCTCATTGCGGTGCGGAAATTTGACTAGCTTCAAAGTACGAAACGTTCAGCCATCCAGTTCCCGGACTTTGCGAACGTAGCTTAAGCTTAGGTATCGGACGGTCCATAGGGAGCATAACAAGGCCGGACATTTTGGATTTGTGGAGGAGTTTACCTTTGATGAGGAGTTGTACATAAACAAATTGAAATCTCATGGCTATTAACATAGGATGAAGACTACATAATGAAGATGGCTATGCTCCACGACAAAACATCACTTTAAGAAATTGTGCAATCAATTTACCTCCCAATTAATCACCAATACAGCAAATTCGTAGCAACATTTCAGCGTCACACAGAATTAATACGAGTCCGCGAGCGGCGTCTCGCCACACAAATCACGGTACACCGTTTTATCGCGGCCGCGGGCCTGTTTGCGTACGTTTTTTGCTAACATTACTTCGTCCTTCGCATTGTCCCATTTAAATGATACCATAAATCCGTAAGCCGCATTCATGTGTACTCTGAACGCGATAGGGGTACAAAAGGCAGAAAGTTGCCACACTGTTTTGTTTTTCAGTTGGCTGTTTCGACTGTCTCGGTTTTGTATGCTCATCGAAAGTTGTAGCTCATTTTATACCGGGGATGGATAGGTTGAGGTACTGCCTTTTGTACCTCGTGATCCACCAGCTCCGGTGATCCGCGAGTCTCTCTCAGAACGTAATAAAGGGATTAGAAAGGCAATTGAGTAAGGCGCTTCGTTTTAGAAATTCAGTTCCGTATTCCGTGGAATAGCGAATGCAGGCCCGGGTGTGGCGGTACAAAGCTGTAAGAGGCGTGGCTTTGAGTAGGTATCTTCTTGAGGGTCTTGATATTGTTTGTATCCTAAGAAACTCTATACATAAAATAACGTAGTTCACATATATACATAAAGCTCACGCCTCTGTCTCACAGGAGGGGCGGGCAGAGACCATGGACGGTCACTTTGGTCTGCCTCGCAACTCCCTACACAACTCCCTAGCCTCGCATATATCTACAACTCTTTTCATACATCTCCTTTTATTCTTGCCACTTCAGACTCCAGTTTCGGACGCAGTTCAAATGTGAAGAAATTGCAATGTCTATATTGTCCTGTATGGAAACACACATGTCTCTATCAATAGACGCGATTGACTAAAGCTATGAATAAAGGCCAGTTGTTTGCTGTTACTTAATAATAATTGTATATAAAAAGACTGAGTAGATATTTTTAAATTAAATGCCAACAAAAGACTCATTACAGTAATAGGTATATCTATTGTACTCGTATAATAATAACAATCTATTTTAATTTAACGTACTGTGCTATTTTACCGCCTTCACTCATTTCGACCTAATTCCGTAATGAAGTATGAAATTAATTATACCAAGCCCTCACCTGAATGTTTTGCGTTTCGCATTGAAATGGGAACTGCGCCGGATTGGATCGTTCCGTTCGCAAGGAAGGAATGCGGCCATTGACTATTCACTGACGGTTTTTAACGTCTCGTTAAAACGCCCCACTGAACCCTCTCTAGATTTATAGCAAACAGAATGAAACACGCGGGTCGAAAGGAGAATCGTAGGGAATTCTTTCGCAATTTCCGCAGAGACAGCACGAAGAATCAATAGAGCAAATGGAAAAAAGTGATTCATTCTCTCGTGGATGCTCACGTAGGCTGCGAGTGCAATTTTCACTTAATTCTGCGCTGTAGGTACGAATAAAATTTTCACGTAGGTTTTGTCTACTCTCGCTTATGAAGCTTTTTTCACTTCTGAGCTAAGTAGTCAACCAAATCAATTAGTAATAACAATAATATATAGATTTCAAAACCAACTTCGCTGGAAATTCAACTGCTTTATTCGAAATCTCTTCACGCTGCCACAATTTATTACTATAGCAAATCAACTGTAAAGATCAATAAATTAATTCTGGCATTTATGGGCTCCAAATTGGAGACCATTCAGATTTTAATTACTCAATCAATTCATGAATAGTGACTGTAAACCCTACAGAGCGCGGCTCGATCGCTTTTATCAAATGTGTTCCGTACACAATTTCGGGGCTCTAATCGCCAAATTACACATTCAAGCGGTTTGATACAATCGGGGCTGATTGACAGCCCCATTTCAGGTGTCAAATAACACGGGAAACTACGGCATTCAGGGTTGGCGTGAGAGGGAAATTTGCATTGCCGTAGAGACGGGAATCCGTAGGCGCGACCGCGTTCAAATTGACGTTATTAACCTTACCGCGACACGCATTCAAAGCCTCCCAACGGCTCCGTGCCTGCTATACCGGCGGCGCCCAGAGGTGCGAGCGTAAGCCGAGTTGTTAGCCGCCATTAATTATTACGCCAGAGCACTCATTCATTACACGCCCGCGATTTGGATATTAAGATTTTATACCGCGAGTGTTTTTATGGAATTCAACATTAATTTCGCTCTAAGTAAATAGGATGAATCCATATTCATCGCGTCCGTACGCGACTCGAAAAGATTTCTGAAAAGTAAAATTAATTGGCCTCCACCCATTGAGGCTGTTATAGAATCGATATGGGCTGGCGCGGCTTCGCTAACCGCGCTATTGAGCCCGGCATAAAAGAAAGAAAAGCTCGATAAATCCTTTCAGAACTCATAACAAAAGCGGATTAACTCTGTAACAACATATTGCGTGGAAACCACTTTTTATACGGTTGAGAGTAATTCCTCGGAGGGCATCGTGGAGTTGAGGTTTAATTAATACTTTCAGCACACACTGTTCGCAGCGCCTTAATAAATTTAATCAGACTAATTTCGGGTTCATTAATTTTCTACGTTATAATGAGAACGTTAGACAACGTTTGATGTTATTTTAGTATAATTATTTAAACTTAATACGTGGGTAGGTAGTATCTATAGATGCAACGGCCTCCAGGAGCAACTAGCGGGTACCCGCATTTCAATTTGCGATTACAAGTAGTGTCGATAAGTAAGCAATAAATATCTCGACTGTCATGTGGTGGGACAGTTAAATGGCTTCGTAAATATTGACTTGGCTGTTCCGCGGGCTGTCCTGGGAGTTGGGAGTCCCGGAGTCTGCCAGTCTGAGAGTTTTAGAGGCGGTGTCGGCACTTGGCGCGACGCCAACCGGCGCATTTTGTGCACCAGCCGAGACGAGGCATGAGCCACCCGACGAATTTAAAATTGCTAAAATTATACGGCTAAAGTTCGAACTGAGTAAGTAAAGAAAGGCGTCTGTTCAAGCTTAGATGATCTTCTTTAAATCGCACTAATCACAAGCGAGCGACAGCCCGCCTGATGAGAAGTGGTGCCTAGGTAACAGCCGCCCACAACCCCTACCACAGATGAAAGTCTGGATAAATATATTGGAGAGGTATATTATTACCGATAAAAAAATCAAAATCCATTCTTTTGGTGAAGTTATTGTGATAGCTGGTATACTTAAACTATTTTTTACGACCACAAATCACAATTATTAATAATCATTTTTTTTTATGAACACAAAAGGTTATTTATCACATTGGTCCGAGGCATTTCGGCGTTGAAGTGTGATTTACTAGCAAAATGGTCCGACAGGCAGTAAACAACTGCCAAATTCAGATGTCGGTAGTAAATGTTTTAATATTTCTTATTTTACGGCGTTCAGATATAGGTATGGGTACTTGGAAAATACTTTTTTTCTAAATTGTTTACCAACGGAAGGTTGATTTCCCAGGAAGACAGGAAAGTTTGTGTTTTATAATAATGTTTTGTTGATCATCAGAATCGATCCATTCGGAACACTGAATCACCCCACCTAAGTATGAGAATGTGAGTATCTACCTACTCTACAGGATGTTACATAATATATGTATGAAGCTGTGAACTGGATGGAGTGCTAAACATATTAAAACGATAGGTACAATTATTTCTGTCGTACGTGGAATTTTTGTACCTAGTGTTTTCATACATTTAGCACTTCATCCGGTTCACGGCTTCATACATATATTATGTAACAACCTGTATAAAAGTAGGGAAAATTGGGGAAGATCTTTTTTTTTTAAGAAACTTACTGCTGCAATAAAAGTACATAGATTAGGTATATATGAAGTTATAGACTGACTTGTAACGCTAGAAATGTATGGAAAAATATGGGTGAATCAATTTGCTTGCTCGCGCGAGTATTAGTTTCTTCTAAGCATAACTTGACAACTATAAGTCGTAACTACATACTTCCAAAGACAAAGAAAATTGTAGTAAATTTAATGGATAATAAATACCTCATTAACATTTACTCATTTAACAGTTTTCTTGAAAAAAAATCTGATAATGGCGATACAAGAAAGGGGGACGACAATTACTTCTCGACGTGTTTCTACTTCTACATTTAATTACGTATGTACATGAATGGAAACTTCTGCCGGATGGGACCATAATTCCATACTAGCGGTGCTACCTATCTAGCGTTTTCAGCTAATTTTAACAGCGGTACAACCTCTGGGACGAGAGGTCTCGCTGTTCATCTTGTACCTACGCCAAGACAATTGATGTATTGATTAATCTGCGAGAATTTCTCACAATGTTTGGCTAATTCAAGCTCTAGTAACCGCAACGGGCTTTACTTCATTTAGAAGTCCGTTCAATCTGACACAAATCTCTGTTTGGAGGGTTTGTTTGAGCCAATGATGAATATTCATTGGAAGTTTGAGAGTACATCACTTTATCAATAGTAAATGTGGGTACAATACTCAACCGAACCATGAAGCTTGTTGCTAAATTAATTGACTAAACCAAAATTAATTTCGATATAATTTAGTAGCCCGATTGAAACTGACATTATATAGATTGACTTCAAATTCATGATACCAAATTTCACCAGATGAAACAAATTTCACTGTAGCACCAACGCTGAAATCGTAAAAAAATCTGCTGTGTAATTCTTCTTCTCAGTCGTAGCACTCTGGGCAGAGTGGTCGTGGTCGTTATGGGTTGGTGGCGCGCTTCACCAGTCGCCGCCATTCTTCACTCGTGAAGGGGCCCATCAAAAGCCTTTCTTACTTGGTCCGTCCAACTCGTTGGAGATCTGCCGCGAGTCCGAGTGCTGGTGTTATCACGCCGATTATGAAATTGATATTACCCTGTATAAATGTTAAGCTGTTATAGGCTTACACCAGAAACGTCCTGTGGCTAGCTAGGGCGACCTAATTAAACTGAGGGCCCCGTCAAAATTAAATAGGCACTGGACTGATGATGACATCCTCGCAAAGCACTTTCAATTACTGTAACTTCAACCTTCTACTAATAGATGATTCTAGCATTTTATGCTGTATTGTATTATTAATAATAACATACATAACATAAGTTCGATAAGCCTCAAAGTAGGTAGGTCTGAGGTTTTCAGATAGGTAATTAACGATATTTTAAAAATTATATCGGATTCCAATTTATATCACACTATAGCACATTATAGAGAAACTAGGATTTCACGCTATATTGTGCTAGTAGAAGGTAATAATAGATAGCTTATGTCCATCCTCATGTGCTAAACTATGTCCATACCGAATTTCATCAAAATCGAAGTAGTGATTTACCCGTGAAAGCGTAACTGACAGGACAGGCTTACTTTCGCATTTATAATAGGAAATAGTAGAGATTCGGCCCACCAACCAAAAAAGACGACGCCCTAAAATAAAGGAGATAAAAAATCCTCCATGAAATGTGGCGCCGCGGATTGTAGCCACCAGCCGCGGGGCCCATAACCGCATCCGAGGCAATTTGTACCCGCCGGCGCGAACGCACGCTATTTTATTCTAGCATATTGTCGTCGCGAATTTTACTGCCAATAACCCAGTGTTAGTGTATACGGCAGTGAGCAACAGTACGTGATCGCGTACCGTAAAGCACGCTCCTATCCAGTTTTGTAGCTATTCCTAAGGAAGACGGTTAGAATGAAATATGCGAGCTACGTGATATGGAATTTCGAGAATTTATCGAACAAGTTTGTAGGGTTTCTGTAATTAAATAGTTGGGGTGTCTATGATTTGTAATTAAGATTAATATCGTAGATGCTTGTTATTTGTCTGAGATGTTATGTACATATCTAAACTTAAATGTTCATACAGAATATCTACTAATTATGTTGATTTAAAATAAGAGTCAATCCTTATTAAAGTTTTAAGGATATTATGTTTTAAAGGTTAAGGAATGGCGCTCAATCCAAGAAGCCGTTACCAGGGCGACAGGGAATGTAGGCGTTGATTAAAGCCACTCAGATCGTGCTATGCTGCGAGATACGCTCGTGCACTCGAGAGTCAATGGAAATCCATTGCATGACTGGGTAGTGTACGTCTGTACGTACGTGTACGTATATATATTGTAGGTCGCTACAATCCATTAAATAATATAACATTGATGAATACAACTCTAATCACATTATTGAAGTCAGCAAGGACATTAAATATATTATTTCAGTACAAAGTTGAACCTCACATTACGCATTAGCAGCCTTCAAAGGAAATTTATAATGTTTGTCGGATGACACAGTCCCGTTAACTTAAGTAGATTTTGTGTAAACTCGCAGATGGAATTACAGAACAAAAGGAAATAATTCAACATTTCGTAGTGTAATTATTCTGCTAAGTGTTCAAATTTGGACGATTCTGAATTTTACGACAGTAGGAAAACGCCTGAATAAATAATACGTAGATAGTATAGTATGGAGTGAGTGTCAGGTATACATACATAATTTAGTAAAAACAAACACTCTATTAAAGGTACCAAAAGTAACTTTTCAAAAACCAGTATTTTGTACCTAAATAACAATTCACACTCGCAATCAATAAATCCCCAAGCAGCAAGATATATCGAAATGACCACCTCCATATTGTCTTCAGCACCCATTTTATTATCATCCAAAATCTCTTCGCTAATGACATTCCACGTAGCACTCTTAATATTTTAATCCAAACAATGTTATCCTGTGTAATCCGAGTGGTATTGCCGCATAAAATCATGAGTATCGTATCATAAATATGCAACGACATGCGCGGGGTGGCGGCGACGGACCGGCACTTGACGCCGGACCCGGACATCGGACGCCGGACACCGGACGGACCAATCCCGGACATAAACAACACACGCGCTTTAATTGCTGTCCACTGGCAGGAAGATTTAATACTTTAGGGCATTTTATATTTGACGTTATTGTGATGTGCTGGCCCGTTGGTCTCAAAATTGCATTTAGTTAGGTTGCCAGTGCTATGGAATTTAATACTGGCAGTTTTTGTAGTAGATACCGAGTCTGTTTACTGGATAAATTAATGTTTTCCCAAAAGAAGATGGTTGTAATGCCTACTCTCCGTCTTAACAAACTATGTTATGCCTGCGATGAAACTATCAAAGCATGCCTGTAGATACTAGCGACTACGGCTTTGCAAGAATTTTCTTGTCTTTTCTTTACTTTACTTTATTACATAATTAATTAATACATAATTAATTTCTTTTCTGTTACGGGTCTGGGTGTTCTATGTATAATAAGTATGTATTTAAAAAAAGTATGTATGTAGTATACCAGTTAGCTAGGACCCATAGCACAAGCTTTGCTTAGTTTGGGGCTAGATGGCGCTGTGTGAATTTGTCCACGATTATTTATTTATTTTATTTATTTCTGAGTTATGTAGGTAATGTCCCGGTCGTGTTCTCGCATGCGAGGGCCCGGGGCCCGCCTTGACCATGATCCAGGAATTATCAGATCAGGAAATTACATTGGAGCGACTGCCATCTGACTTCCGTGGACCATGTTAACAGGGGAACTGACCAGATTGGACCATGGTTACACATTCAGTCTCCTGAATATGCAGGTTTCATAACTCATAAAAAAGACACTGGCGGCACTGGGTTTCAAACCGGGTACCTCTCGTTTACGAGTCGGACCCCTTAACCAATAGACCATCGACGCCCTACTGATTACAACTTATTATTATTTTACAATCGAACACCTAAAGACAATAAAGGCCAATTATATTCATCAATCGAGAAACATCAATTTGCATGACGCATTCCCGGCGCGATCCCCGATTCCGTTATTAAAACCCGTTCGCTATTAAACCGAGTTCCAGTTAAATGGCCCCGAATTGATTGGCTAATCGAGATGTTTACTCGCCCGCGGCTATCGATTTCGGGATGAAATTTTGTTGTTTCATCGTGATCCGCGTGGTGTTAGCTCGAGTTTCGGGTACACTCCACAGGTAGGAAAGTGTTTGTTTCGACGAATTTCGAATTTGATGGAGCAAACTCAAAGCCCTCAAGCCCTCGGGCGTATCGTATCGCTGCAAAATAGCCGGGTGTAATTCCATAGAAGACAACGTAGACAAAACCCCTTGAATGGTATCTCGGATCGGCTGATCTCGGCGCGGAGGCCGTAACGCGAAGGTAATCCCCCAATTTACATAGCCCGGTAACAGCCGCGATCCCTCTCAGCCTTCGCGAGCCTATGAATATGTATATTTGTTTACACCAATCTGACTTAACAAATTGCTAAGATTTCTCCTCGATATTTCCCTATTATACTTTCCTGCTATATCTACATCCAGATATTGTATAGATACTTACACACTTTGTACGCTATAACTTGCTAACATATTTAATATTTATACAACTAGGCTGGCGAAGTACTTAACTAGTTATGAGTGAATCCCTCCTGAAGGGGCCAAATAGATTGAAGTAGGCACATTAATTTAGGCAAGGAAACTTTGTCAACAGCGCGGTGGTTCGTGACAAGTCAAGTGTACTCCAGCTACATCGCACGTCTCAGATTACCACTCAATTAATTAACCTCTCCAACGAGCTGTTTAGAGCATAATTTCAACTGCTTGTTAACGGAGACGACGTTCTACGTCGTTGAGGGTTGCTTGTTATTTTCTTGTTGTAGGTATATTTATGTAAATACTGTTCTATGAGTTAATAAACTGGAAAATATGACTATAAACTGTTAATTTTCATCCTCTAAAATGTGAAAGTTTGTGTGTGTAAATGGATATGTTTGTTACCTCTTCACGTCTAAACAGATAAATGGATTAAGATAAAAATTTGGTAGGTATCTAACTCGTAGATTAGAGTCGGAAATAATACATAAGCTACTTATTATCCCCCTACCCTCACTTGCGCGATGACGTGTAGTCGTAGTAGTAACGTTCGGAGCTGGAGACGGAAAACTAGTGTTAAAATAATTCTTAACAATAAACAATTTACACAGAAATAAACCGCATTATGTGGTACTATATTGACCAACAGTACCATGTTTGAATGTTTTCCTGCGTTCATTGTGTTATAATAGCAGACCCGTCCGATCCGTTGCTATTGATTTTAGCCGGGGCTAGTGTATCCGCTCTGCCGCTGCATGCACTTCACACCCCCTATGTGGATATTGTTCGCTGCCTTCAACAGTTGCCTATCCAAATAATATCAGCCACCTGCTTACTGGACCTCTATAGTTGTAAATGCAAGTATGAGTAGGTATATCTGCATCGTAGAGTGTCTTAAATCCAACATATTATAAATGCGTAATTACTTCTGTATCATCAACATCATCTTACAAGCGATCAATCCTAGCTTCTGCCAGAGTCCGTTTACCTACTTTGTCTTCTCCACTTTTCCCAATCTTCGGTATCCTTACATCGTAAGCCGTTGGCACTCGCGTCCGACTCAGCAATGTCAATCTATCGCTTCTTGGGTATCCCGCGGTACCTCTTTCCTGATACAGGCAGATTTAGGCACCTTTTTCCCACTTCTCCTTGGAACTTACGCAGTACGTGACCAAACCAGCGCAGCTGTACCTCTTCGATCTTATCCGCGATATCTCGCACGCCAAGGCTGCCACGGATGTACTCGTTTTATGCACATAATCAAGTCGCGTAACGCCACACTCCACCGCAGCCTTTTTATTTCGTTCGCGCGGAGTTTGCAGGCGCACTTCGTCAGCGTCGGTCAAGCTTCGCAGCCGTATAGCATTACAGGCCCAATTATGCTCTTGTATGTTAGCCCATTAAGATTGATCGGGATTTTAGGTACCAGCCGTGAGCTTCAGCCATTTGGCCCAAGTGACAAAGCCTTCGATTCTATCGAGACCTGGGCCGTGCTTCATTCTCTCCGGAGGTGGCACATTGACTACCTTACATCGAATTATTGAGAAGTCTATACGAAAACGCCAATCAGCCCGAATCCAGGACCAGTGCACGGAAACGATCCAACTGCAGCGAGGCGTGGGACAGGGAGATATTATCTCGAGCTTGAAATTGTCTATATTTTTAAGCTCATGGACTAGAGAATATCCGGTATCAACGTTAATAGAAAGATCTTTGTTACCCACGGTTGTCGACGATATTGTGGGCATGGCAGAATCTATGTCGAATGTGTATGGGTGTGTAATGTTTCGAGACCCTAAGTTTTTGACGAATTGAATACTTTTTAAATTAAAACCCTTGTCCTGTAAATTTAGTCGGTTAAAGTAACACGTAATAAATTGTTAAGCTGATATCCACTGTATTAAGCTATATTAGAGAACAAGCATATTTTACTAAGGGTACCAGTATACCACAACGACCTCCTCGGTACCCCGATCTACCGTATTTATAATCCGTTTTTGAATCCACTGCCGCAGCTGGGTATCGCCAATACAACTGCGCCTTACAATGGACCATTACGTTAATCCCGGACTGGATTTATGACGTCATCAACTTGAGAGCCCTCGTATTGTCATGGAGCGTCTCTGGATTGGGTCCATCGTTTATCTTTACAGACAGCGGAGCGCTCGCAGCTCTGCTTAGGACAACGTTGTCGGGCTTAGTAGGTTTTACGGTAGGTATTTGCGAGTAAGGTTACTGTACAACATTATGTACAAGTTGGTACAAAGGCATAACGAGGATCATCATCATCATCTAGGCGTTGGCTCTCGCACGCCAGGGCCCAGGGTCCGCCGTAACCATGATCCAGGATTTGGCCAGATTGGATCATGGTTACGGATTCCGTCTCTTGAATGTGCAGATTTTATTACGATGTATTCCCTCACTGTAAGAGCATCGGCCTACCTGGCAGCAGTGAGGTAAGGTTATAAGCAAAACGAGAACACGATATAATAATATAAAGATGGGCGAGTTCTTAATCCATAACTAGAAAATGAACATCTCTAGATATGTCCAAATGTACAGGTGTTATTGTAACTTGCGAACAGGCAAGCGGGCCATAAACATTAGCAACACCAAGAGTATCGCCAATGCGATGCCCACCTCTATAACACGTTGCTGGCAGCAAAAAGGCAAATGCTCCTCCACTGCCAAATCCATGGTTCCCCAAATCCCCATCCCATGGAGCAGTGGAGACCTCACCGGCAGAAATACAATATTATTTAAATATATATATTTATTTATTTATTTTAAACTTCAATCAATAATAATAAATATATCAATGAGATTGGTGAAACATAGGGTTATTTGTTAAGTTTCTTTGGCGAAATAGCTAATAGCTGACATTTTTCCGGCATCATTATCCGAGGCTTCTGCCACTCAGTTTACTGGTGCATAACGAGACATGGTTATTACATTTTCAATATTCCATTTTAACGTTGCACTTTTGACACAATATAATGTATTTACTTCATAGCACGGGCCCAACAATAGTTCGTTTGATATATGGCCACAATAAAACGGGGAGGTATTCAAAGCGGCGACGGTGTTGGATGCAACAGAGGAATGCCACGTTAAAAGTCTCTGAAAATGTCAAACGTAGCCAAATTTCGCTGTGGGCGTTTTTTTGCTTATATTATTCCTTTGCCCATTGCGCTTGCGTTTTCATTGCCGTACATCTCTATCGCATATCGAAGGAACCGTGGGTCGTTCCGGAATAACATGGGAATGAAGCTCCATAAGCGTAGACAGAAATAACGACTAAAACAAGACTCTTATGGAAGGATTAGGCTCCTATATCAGGATGGATTATGATGAATGCAAAGTGATTGTGAAGACATTTGCTTTATAGTAGGACAAAAAACAAAAATTAGAAAAATACTTAAGACATACATATACCCACGTATACATACATTCACCGCCCTCCACTATGTGTGGTCGGCACAACTATCTCTCGTCTCGTCTATTCGACTCGTACCACGAGGTACCCGGGTTCGAAACCCAGTGCCGCCATGTAGTAATGACTCTTTTCTGAATTATGTATGTTAGGTAGTTGAACACTGATCGACGCTCTTACGGTTAGGAAAAACATCGTGATGAAAACTGCACATTCAGGCGACTAAATGTGTCACTATTATCTAACCTTATGTTATAAATTTACATCTTTATTGAAATACTTCAGGCAACTGAGGCCAGATGTATACGTGTATGTGTACCGAAATATACAAATATACAACATTATACATTCGTTTACAATAGGTACTTACATAAAAATATAATTTAAAATCTACACACTTCGGACACACATTATCACTTTCTGACACTCCTTTAATTTCATATCGGCATCACCGATAATTCTAGGTCGCCCACGGAAACTCCGGTAAAGCATACCCTTGGCCTTCTTTGGGACAATAATATTCCCTTATGAAGAACTCTAAATCTTCAACGCAACGCACAAATTGTACGTTCAAAGCGTGATTCCATGAGCTGTTCTCCTTGGCTAACTGGACGGTCCTCCACGTTCTTTGTTGAACAGACAAATCTGTCGAATTTAACGTGTAAACTTCTGTGTTTGCAGTTGTTGACGACCTCCGCATCATCTATGTTTGCCGATGGGGTCACATTTCTCATACAATGGCTTTTGACGCTATTTCCTGGTTGAATTTAAAGCCAAAGCTTATCAGCCTTCTACAACCGCGAATTCTTTGGCCATCTATGACAGAACATCACAATTGTTGTAGTATTGGAGACGAAGACATTAAATTGATTACTTAAGTATAAATATTTTACAAAATAACGTTTTAATATTACCTTCTCTATAAAAATAAATTATCAAAATTGCAATTCATGAAACATCTGACACAATATAAACAATGCTTTCCGTCAAATGGTAGCTAGGTGTCACTGTACTAGTCAAAGTACTAGAAAAGCGTCGCTGCTTTTGGTAACAAAATTACATTTCAAAATAGTCACACTTAGTTCCGGTTTTGGCCACCGGTTCAGATAAGTTTGTGATGGCTTTTAGTCTCTGGTTTGAATGAATGATTTGGCCGTGACGTCACAAAACTTCTAACCAAAACAACATTTTTTTAACATTATTTTCTTAGAGGTCATGGTACCAATTTGAAAACAAGGTTAAAGTAATCTTGTTTTTAAGGCTTGTGGTAGGCCCCCTTGTCAGGTCTAGGAGGTCAGATGGCAGTTGCTCTACTGGGATTACCTGATCTGCCAAATCCTAAATCATAGTCAAAGCGGACCCTGGACCCTCGCCCTTAGAATCAAATTTTTACTATATATAGAACTTCAGAAGAAATACCAACGTTCAAGATCCATATAACATCAACACGATTACCAAAACTTTCCACCAAAATCCGGTTCGCGCGTTCGAAAATAATATAAATCCCACGAGTGCGAGAACCCAACCAACGCATAAAGTTCCCAGTGAGCGAGGGTCCAGCGCACGGGGGCAGACATTCAACTCGTTATGAGATTTTATGAGTAAAATTTCTCAGACTTCCGACTCTCATACAGCCAATGAGGCATTGCACCTACACGCCGCGCGCCGTTGGAAACAGCCCGGCCAACTTTAGCCGTTTCGAAACGATTTTATTTACCGTTCAAGTTTCTCTTTTCCTCTACGGATAAAGATCGAGTTTCTTGTCGTCTCGATTATTTGGCGAGTAATTTTTTTATGTGTTAAATAAGGGGAAAAGGATTTTCCGTAAAAGATACTCTATTACTTACTCTATATACTCTATATCTTACAAAAACGTAAATCCTAAACACATTCACTGCCTACCTACATACAATAAATATACTTTATCTCTCATGGATTATGTATATAATCTACAGAGAGCGCCCGATAAGTAAGCGCTACGTATTCAAGGCGTCACCGACGCCGCGATTTCGGTCGATTCTTCAAACCTCATTTGCTTCTGAATTGCTTCTCCAAGTAATAGCGTATCGTTAAAATTGCCTGCCGTTCCAGATTCATGGCCGTGAATTAATGAACTGTAATAAGTCCGAAGTTGGGCTGCCCCGACGTCTGCTGATGAATAATAGTGTCATTAATAGAACGGGGTACGCGAGTTACTCTCTTACACACCACTTTACATGCAAAATGTCTTTGCAGAACACTGGGTAAACAAAACACCCGAATAAAGTATCTCCTTATCTCAGAGAAAACTGGTTTACGGTAGAGTTGAGCAAAGTAAACGGTGTAAGTACTTAATTTAAGAGAAAAGTTTGCAGACGAGTCGTGGTCAGAACGCAATCGAATGTGCTAATGGTACTAATACCTACATTATAGTAGATTTACGCGTACGAATATGCCCTTTAAAGTTATGCGAAGTTAAATAAGCCCAAATGCCAAGACACATACAAGTCGAAGGAAATCAAGTTGGCTAGATAGCTTATGTAATAAAAAATTCAAGACAAAGTTGGACGAGAAAGTACAGGCGAAATAAACTAGACTAAAATAGATGGGCGATCAATAAGTGACACACCTTGGTCAAGCTCCACCACGCTAACAAAGCCACACCTCCCCTTATATCCGCTAATAAAGTGAGATATAGCCAGCAATAACCGGTGCCAACCGCAATGAACCGAAATAGAGGGAATCAAATAAAAATAGAGCTACCAATTTCATATATTGGCCATTTAAAATATCGTACCAGTTTCGCTGATTTTTATTTTATAACTATACGCGTATCTATACTACTGTTATACTAAAACTGAAATGGCAAATTTGCGATAAGTATATCGAATTTATGAGGCCAATCAATATAAGTTTTATATCATATTTTGTGGGGAAAATGATTTCCCGTATTTATTGCAAAGCAATTTATCTGAGTATCGCAATACCTATTCATCAGATGTAGGTTTACGCGACTGGTATTTTTGCTGAGAAGTGTCAATATGTCTACAATAACGTTAAAATATTCTTGACTTTTTACCGACTACTACAAAAATATTTTAACCCTAAAAGGCACATTAACAAGAACGTCAAAAAGTTCTTGAGAGTCTATTATGTTACTTGAAATAATTGGGGCGTCAACGGACTACCCCATTTGTAATAAAATTAAGCCTGTCATAAATTTTCTCTCAACTCGCTGCAAAGCTGTCTATTAAAAGCTACTGACAAAGGATGCTTCCAAAAACCTGCCAGAACATTGGGATACGCCCATCCACAGATATTGGAAAAAGCTTTTAAACAAACTGGCTAACCGAGTCCATTTGCGTACCACGTGATCAGTGAAATTCCTCGTTGAAACCGGCAGAGAAACATTCGCAAATTTTTCCGATAAAATGGCCCACCGGCAATATCAACGAGTAATCAATTTATTTCCTTTAGACTTTTACGTGTCACTGAGTATAATTTCACATAAGGCCCATGCGTCGTATGAAAGAATTTCCGAGAATTCTAAGAGAGTCGCGTAAGTGGAACCATACTTTTTCAGACGGCAAAACCCTTTTATAATATTTAGAGGCAAGGTAAGTAGTGAATTTCCTTGAAGGAAGAAAGTGAACATATTTTTATAGATCGTAAACCAACCGTGCGTCCTAGATTTGGTAAGTGCTCCGTGTTCCGGTGTTTCCTCTCTGGGAGGCTTGTGCAAATACAGACACTACGGAAATAAAAATATGAGATCTCTGTTATTACAGTGGGCACGAGAAAATATAATTGCAGCTCGAAATGGTTTTCTAGTTCGAGCGAAGGGAACAGTCTAAGACGAAACCTCGAGACGACGAGGCTCTTTACCATCGATTTACATAAACGGATTAAAGTTCTAAGTCCAGTTGGATTTAAATTATAAATGGATGCAGATCTAGTAGCGGAGCGCGGTGCCCGCACAAAGGACCGGCTAGCTGAGAGACATCATTTATTAACTTCCAACTTGCCCCTGCGTACCCGTTCGCCTTTTATGAAGAGATTAATAGATTGTAGGACCCCGATCAAATACACGTTGTTCGTTGCCAAGAGAAATGATGGTCGCGTTCATCTAGTCACCGCATACCGAGTTATCAAGAACGCGGTACAAAGAAACATATACAATTATGATCCTGTCATATATCGCTATTCACAGACAGTTAATTAAGACGCTTTTGTCTTCACAAACGAAGCAATGGCGCATTGTCGCCGTTTCGAGGAATCATTAATAAAGGCTCCTTCCTCCATATTTTATGAAGATAATTGTCAAGGAAAAGAAAGTAAGGCACGTGTATCTAATCAATGTCCATTTACCTGGAGTGAGCTGGCGATAAAGTTTGTTTGTGGAATTAATCCCAACAGAGATAAGGCTCGGCTTGCTGAGAAAATAGGTTAACAAAACTTCGATAGTCTATCATGTAGGAACTTCGTACGCTTGTGCCTGTTATAGGGGATTATTAATCCCAGGTATACAAGAAGTTAGGCTTTTTATTAAAAGTTTTCTGATTACGAGTTAGGTTAATATGTGTGTGAGTAATGAATATAAATGTTCAGTTGCAATATATGTTTTATTTACCAACACAAGTTAGAAGAAAAAGTTAAATATTATATATTAGATCGTACTCGTGCCATTATTGTTATCCCTGTGGCAGGTATGTATAAAACTAGGTTCCTACTACAAGTGGTAGAAAGCCACACTTACCGAAATTACTACTTAGGTAAACTTCTACCAAAAAGTCATTTCAGTTTCTTATGAGAGTCAGTAAATATATACAAACATTCTATACATGAAGCATAAACTTTCCTAAGGATAGATATACTTGCGCTACTGCACAGTCAGCCGGAATAATACGCGGCTACTTGTAATTCCGGTAACATACCATCCGTCGGAAGGTGCCGTGTATGTATGTATAGATACTTAACCTAATACTGTACCGCTCACGAAACGAATTATGGATGGAGCCCATAAAAAGCGAAATATGTAGCCTATGTGTTAAAGTAGAAACTGATTGATCAAAGCATTGCCAAACGGCTGGACGTAGAATCTTGTGATGAGGGTAAAAAATCTGCCAACTATGAAATAAAAAAAGAACATCTTGAATGTAAGGAAGGATATCAGTAATATTGAAAGAAAGAAGATAGGAGTGAATATACAAAAAGCGGTACGACTAAGGAAACTATTCTATAAGCCTGGGTCGTAGGTTGTTTAAATACGTAAACAAAATTCACACCTTAACAACCTCACTAAATAGATAAAAACGAGTAAATCAATGCAGCCTTTAGTCCAGTGATAAGCCTCATTAGGCCGCTGTGGACGTGAGGTGCCTTTGGCAGTGGAATATTTTGTATATCTACAGGTGTACAGGGTGTTACATAATATATGTATGAAGCCGTGAACTGGATAGAGTGCTAAACGCATTAAAACGATAGGTGCAATTATTTCTTTCGTACGTGAAATAGTTGTACCCATCGTTTTAATACATTTAGCAATCCATCTAGTACACGGCTTCATACATATATTATGTAACACCTGTATAGTGTATAACTAAGTCCTTTCCCGACGTCTATGCCTATGTATCTATGTACGCTTAGATATTTTAAGCTATGCTACGGAATTTCAATGCGGTTTTCAACAATAGATAGAGTGATTCAAGAGGAAGGTTTAAAGGGAAGATAAAAAGGGTAGATAGATGTAGTGTAGGTGTAGGATAGTTTTAGTACAAGTGTAGAGTAGGTGTAGGGCAGAGTAGGGTAGGGGTAGGTCGAAACGCCAACGAATCGCGCCGGGTCAACTAGATAATGTCATATTTTGAGTAACATTGAAGACTAAATATAGCCCGCGGCTTCGATCCCATGGTAATAAGCACGTTACCTTCACTTCCATTTAACTTTAAACCTAAGTATGGTGTGGTGTCCATGAGAGTAAAATATAGTATCATGCACGGGTGGCGTAATAGGGCGGCATATTATTTAGAATTTTAGAGGCAGAACTACCAGGATAAGCTGAAAATCAAATGAAAATAATATTTAATAATCCTGTTAATGGCTTCTAAATTGTAACAATGTATGTAATTAAGGCTTAGAATGAAATTGCTATTGGATATCCTATAACTAAATAAATAAAACTCAATTGATAACCGTTCGAATCGAGGCGAGCGAAAAATTAAATATGAAAAAATAGAGCCCCAGAAGCACAATTTTTTTAAGGAGGTGACATGAGACAAGTAGCTTAAAATAAGGCCCCAGAAACGGCTATACAACATTTTCTTTTTTTTTATTGTTGACCGGCATCGTTTTGTGGTTTCAACGCTTGAAGGAAGCTCCAGTCCAGCAGTGGATGGTTACGGACTATTGATGTCACGTGGTGTATTTGCCATCCATTAAAATACATATAATTTATATGTGTCAAAGTCATTCTACAACCATGTTTCAAAAAACAAACGAACTTTCATTAACAGTTATTTGGTAAGTAGTTACCTATCAAATAAGTATGATTAACAACGCAGTCCAAATATCGAATTACATTTTGCCTTAACACATTTGCCTAAATAAATAAATAACAAACAATTTACGGAGTATTCAGAGACTCAAATCTGTCCCTCGCTGGCGGTCCAGTGCACATCCCCTGACCAAACGTACGGCCCCCTAGAAGGATGGCGTGGACGTGATATGCCTGCGGGGCCCAGCATGCCATGCGGAAACAGTGGGGTGGGGGCCTCACCCACCCTAGAATACGGCCCTGTTGCACGAAGCTTTCCCGGATATGTGTCAGGGTCACTACAGCTTTTCATTTACTTTTCACTGTTCTTTGTCAATTACAAAATAAGCAGGAAACTTCACGTTCGTAATCGAAAATAACACAAGATGGAGTGAGAGGGAGGTGTTTTTAATCCCCGACGAAAAAAGAGGAGTGTTAATTTGATGTGTGTATCTGTGGCTTTGTGTGTCTGATTGTCGCATCGTAGCTCCCGAACGGATAAACTGATTTAGATGCAGTTTTCTCTATTTGAAAGTCAGTTTATTCGAGATGGTTCTTAGCTGTGTTTCATTAAAGTCGGTTTTGTAGTTTAGATCTTGTTTGAGTTTATGTTAACTTGATCGGAGGTTATCCGACTTCTTCTGTCGGTTAGGTTAGGTTAGTGCACAGTGTTGACCTGACCCTAATTTTACAAATCAATCAAGTATGTATATGAAATATTTAGGGACACACCTCCGCTTCGTGCGAAGTGCCCGTGCCCGTTGTCGGGGTTTTTCTATAAGTAGCTTCAAGAAGAAATTATCTAAATGAAAGTAAAGTTCGCATAAAATCTGTTGTGTGGTTTAGAAGTTAGCGGTATATCACAGAAGTTGCTTATGTGCAGGGGTTACTAGGGCTACTGATGTCTTTTTGAGTGGCTATAAATAAATAAACAAATATCATGTATTTCAAGTTTCACAGACTCATATTATCATTACATTTCATTCATAATTATAATTTATAATAATAAATACATTCATATTTAGTTGGCCAAGATTTGACTTCGGAGACCTATGCAAATAGTGTGGGAATGAGTAGGGTGGTGAAGTGAGCCTCTTAGAGACTGCTCCATTATTTAATTCTTCTAATTAATATTCCCATTTCCCATTTGCCATTGATTATAAGTCGATACATTATTTTAGTAATGTTTTAGGTAGGCCATAAAGCCATAAACCATAAATAAGCCCTACTAATATTTGATCTTTTAATATGAAATTGTCGTTTTATATTGAGAAAATGACGGAAACTCAAATTTACAATATCTCGGATACGGCTAGTCCGAATACAATGATGTTTCGTAGGTATAAAGACAGCATTGCTAACTACTGATGTTTTTGTTACAACTGCCTTTGTCATAACATATTATTGTTATATCTGGTTAATGAGGCAAAACTGACGCCAAATAATGTTGACTATTTCGAACACATAAAATTACACATAAATTGTATTAAGATTTTTTAAAATAACAAAAAAAAATACCGTATCGACCCTAAACTACTCAACCAGTCTCCGGGTCCATAGCGAAAAACCTATTTGTCTTTTCATAATAAATTATCTTAGTTTTTTTTTTATTAGTTTTCACCAACATGTTACCTATGACTTTAAAAAATTATAAGCAAATCTAGATACGGCAACTTCATACTTATAATGGTTGTTACTGTTTCACTTGGCATCCAACTAACGTACGAGCATCGCGAGCCTTTTAACCGCGAACGTGCAAGTTGTGGAATGAGCTTCCTCCCGAAGTATTTTCGTTGCACTATAACATGGGTTTCTTTTAAAGGCATGTCTACAGAAACATCAAAGGCCGGCACCGCATCCGCTCTCCTTAAACATTTTTTCCATCCATCCATATTCCATCAGGTGGCCCGTCCACCTCCGTCCACAAGTAATAATTACTGAACGATTTTTGACAAAATTATGCAGTGTTGTAAATTATTATCAAGATAGCTAATACAATAACTTCACTAGCCATCAATCAGAAGGCTAATGCATATCATTAGGCCGCAATGTAATCCTACTAATGAAACGATGACAAATGCGACCCCCGACCGACGTAAATAACGCGTTATCTTCCCATCGCATCTATTCTATCGGTTTAATAGAATTATAAGTCCCATTCCATTACTTACGTTGTTTACCAACGTTGTACTCGTATAAACAAACTTTACTCGTCGAAGATGTTTCTAGAAACGAAGACTCTCGAAGTTTGAGTTAAATTAGGACGAAATACCTACGTAATAAGTTATTTATAAAATGCATCAAACTTTGCAAATGTTTAATTAATAATACATTGAAATACCATAGAACTATCGGTTACACATTCAGTCGCCTAAATGTGCAGGTTTCATCACGATGTTTTCCCTCACTGGAAGAGCATCAGTTAGTATTCAACTAATGTACGTAACTCAGAAAAAAGTCATTGGTACATGGCGACAGTAGGATTCGAGCCTGGTACCTCTCGCATTGCGAGTCGAATACTGTTAGAGCTCGTCTAGTCTAAAATGACGCGCCCCACTACTTAGTTGATTTCGATGTGTGAGTGCAAATATTGATAACGACACTTCATCTGTGTGGGAGCCAATGAACGACGCGTGCTACGTTTGAATCTCACCGGCAACTGAATGACCAATTACAACGGCATTTGTATATGTATTGCGTCCATATTTTAAACTTGCTTGTGTGCGTTAATGCGATAGTGGGGCGCGGCATTTTAGATTAGACGAGCTCTACCACTGGGCCACCGACCCTCCTTAACTACTATTACAATTGTATTAATTTTCATTAATTGATGCAATTAAACAGAGTCTTGGGCCCTATAATTGAATAACTCGCTTTGAAACTTTAAACCGCTTGCTTGTACAGTTACTAATGCAGATAATTAAAAACATCTTAAATTTTTATGCCGAAAATACAGGTTCGCAAACCCCTGATAGCAAAAATAGTTTTATCAATCACCGAAGCCCGGCTCCGCCGTTTAACTGGGGCAATAGCTCAGATAAAATATCGTCTGTTCCACCGGGATCGATCAAAAATTGTTTCTCATATTTCCCTTTTACGGGACAAAGCTACCGAGGTGGGTGGTATCGACCCTTCAAACGGGTCAGTACTCACAACGATACTTTTCGAATCCTCACATAACTCATATTATCATGTACTTACATATCAACATATCTGTGTCATTTGTTACCCTTCGCTAGGCACAAAAATTATTATCCTTGAAAAAAAGAATCACCTAGTTTTCTTCTTCTTATCGAGTCGATGGACTGTCGACTTACAGCATTTGGTCAGGCCTCGAATAAGTCTACTATTGTGTTATTTCAGGATACCTAAGATCTACGTTACCTGGCGTAAATCACCTTGTGATATAGTGCTACTCATAGTAGACTTGGTACATCTGTGTAAGTAACAAATTGGACGAATACCTATAGAAAATACTCATGCTAGCTAGAACACTTAAATCATTCAGAATCGGATGTTGGCACCCACAAAGCTATCGGTCGATAGAACCTACTCGTTTATTTATCATTCAGTGTCTGTATGAACAGCCTTTATTTCATGGCGCGATCTCGGGTGGGTGTTGCAAAAACAAGAAATGATGGAGGGCGGTCGGCACGTTCACACACTCGATATATTTTTGTGATATATGGCCCGGGGTCAGTCCGGTCCGGTTAAGGGACTGTTCACACACATCCACGCTGTCGCCGGGCCTTGTCAGGAGGTCTTCACTATAAGGGGTAAATAATGAACATCGGCTAGTTTCAGCTTTATAATTACTCACTGACATGGTACTGTGATTTATATATCGAGTCAGTTTCTATTAGGTGTCATTAAAAATAAAGCCGTAGGAGGAGCTGGTATTTTATTTACTGACTCAAATTACAAAGCAAAGTTATAAGCACCTGATTCATTACTATGGTTTCATCAAATTTAAAGAACTGTGAAGTAAAATTCAGATTCTCAACGGGTTTAAGTGAGAGTTAATATTCAGAACTACGAATGTTTACAAACAAGAGCTTAACACCCACCGGAGTCGACGGCCATATTGCTCAAAGACCATGATGCCACGCTAACATTTTTCTGACTAAATTCAGTGAAGTAAAAAAAGTAAAGGTAAACTTTGTTAGCCTAGGCCACGCCAGATCTACATATGAATAAACGAACCTGCCTCACCGACCCCACCTATTGGGATAAGGGCAGGGGAATTATCATTATGATGATGATGATGATACGTACTACGAATAAGAAGAAACTCATCTCTTCCACGGTCCGGCCACTGATGAGTGATGGATAAGTGTAGATAGCCCTTAAGCCTATGAGTTAATACCGGAGGCTCGTCGACTGGTGGAGGCTGCGATACCATCTCCCCACGTTATTTGCACTGCCGGTGATTTCACTTGGTAATAGTTGCATTAGCATTTCCCTTTGTCGTCTCTACGCGAATAATCCCATAATTTTCCCCGTTATTTTCAGCCGGGCGGTTAGTGATGGCAAAAATATACCGATGACTATTGGCTTCTGCTCGCGCCTTTGTAGGATCTAAGAAAAAACCTTATGACCTATTCCAGCTGATGTTTTATCTACTTATGTAATTTCATACATTTTCCCGGGTGTCGGATTCGATTCCAGTCCGAGCAGAAATTCGAAATGTTGAATTTTAATTTCTGTTGCGGGTCTGGGAGTAGTATGTATAATAAGTATATATTTAAAAAAGAGTATGTAAGTATCAGTAAATAATACTAATAATACTTTGGGGGTAAATAGCGCTGTGTGAATTTGTTCAAACATATTTATATTTAATTTAAGCATTGGTAGTTAAATCATCATCAATTCGGGGTTTTGCGAGGGTATTTTCAATACCTAACAAATTAAATCAAAACTGCACAGCCAGGTAAGTTCGCGTTCCATTTGGTTCGTTGACTGCATTTATTATTCATCAGATATTTTTGCGTAGGTACAATCCAAGATGTGTGGTGAGAATTTTAATAATTCCTCCGTGGTCGACCCAAAACTCTAGCCCGTGTTATCCCGTGTCAATAATGTGATTTCTTCGTCGGGGGAGCCGTTTGCTTGCGCTGAATTTTTCCTGAATTCCGAAGCATTTGGCGCTTCCATCGGCGCGGATGCTATTCCAATTTCCCTCCCTTGATTTGCGGGTTGGGCTTTATATGTGTGTTCATATTTCTGTGGTACCTATTCAGTGACAAATGAACACAGCCTACTTGATGGAAAGCAGTATCTGTCGCCCATAGAGCTTCCACAACTTCGTTTTCAAGTAACGAAAATGCACTGTGAGGACTAAGACGACAAACTAATTGCTTTTAACTGTACAGGGCGTTCAAACTAGTACCTACACAATAAAGTGAAGATTGTTCCTAGGCAGGAAAATAGATAAGGGGTAGAACCCCTCGAGGTGGAATGTTCAGGCCAGACAGTGTCCTACCACCTGTAAAATATACGCCACCGTAGCTAAATAACTTTACTGACGACGTATTTTTTCCCACAAAGGATGTACGGACCAGTGAAAGGTTTTTGTTAATACCGTTAATCATTTCCGAGCGAACTCTCCTCATTAAAACCCTAAATCTCATGGCAAATATTTAAATGAACTTTCAAAGTGAAAGGAACTCCAAAGTATATTGTTGAGTGAAAAAATCCGTCAATCAAGAGTTGTCTGAGAGAAGTTCGAGGGACCCGCGGCAAAGTTGATTCCAAAACTTGATATTTAAAGTTAGAGTGGCAATTTACACAAGAGTTCCATCTGAAAGGCCCAACTGATAAGTAGATGCTTGAATAAACAGTAGATGGACCCACAGATAGGGTGGGCGCCTCGATTTCAATAACGACGCTTGTACATATATTAAACAGCACAACAATTCAGTCTTGAATGTTGTACTTTTCGAGTATATTAGAGTATGTTTCATAAACAATTTTGTTGTTATTACTTAATATGAAAAAGGAAACCATTTTAATAGGAGTACAACGGATTTATTTCTTCATTTATTCAGAATTACCCATGATACAGTCATCTTTCAATCAGTCAAATCTTTATTAATTGAATGAAGCGACCGACGCGAAGAATTATATTTGCAGGTACTTCTCATTTTTGCTATGCAGTGTCTGGTTGGCGAATAAAAAAAATAATAATAATGTTAGGTTATTAAATTATATCACACGCGCACACGCTCACACACACATGGAAAGACAAAGAAACTTAAGTTTCTATTTTATAATGTTTTGTTTGTATTTGATGTGGTGTGTACTAGCTACATTGTTACCAAATCATAAATTTCAGTTTTGTAATTGGCATTACAACTTCATACTGTAACATTTTCAAACATAATGTATATGCTGTAAAACTGTGAAATAAATAAATAAATGTAATTGTCCGTGTAAACTGACTTATATACACTAAAATTACATTCTTCTTTAACCGATCTTTCGCAAATCTATATTACGTATTCATTAAGTATACGTGTTGCCTACCTACCCTTTACTTCTTAACATAACCACATTTGTCGAGGAAAGCCCCTTTTTCCTGTTGAGGTATAAATCATAAACTCTTTTTATTACATCCGCGTGAGTTACGATGAAAACGTCCCGATGCTTTCGACGTTACATCTGAAGATTAAAATGGGTGAATATGAGACCTTTTTATATCGAAAATGTGTGTTTTATCAAACAAAGGTCTCCTAAACAGCCTTCTTCTTGTGAATGCAGTGAAATGGAAGTAGAGAGCGTCTATTTTTACGACAAAGGCTTTTGCCGTTTGACGAGTCTAAATTCTGCAAGCGCATAAACGAAACGTTTAAAATATATTCGTATTATGCAATGTGTTTCTGTAAAGGCCTTCTCCAGTGCATGGAGCTGGAAGCTGCTTCAAAATAGAACAGAAGTGCTCGGTAGCAATGTTATATAGGTAGAATTTTAGTCAAAGCGATTCGTGCTACATCGATCCTTATTTCGTAACTAATTTAAGTTTCCGTTTAGGACGGCGCAGAATAGAGTCTTACTCAAAGGGTTCGAAGTCTTTGAAGGAGTCCGCAATGACGCGTCAAGATTGCCACCACAAAGCCGTATGGAGCATTGTTTTTGTCAGCCGCGTCTACAAGTTACGCCCGAGGGAGGATATAAATGTAACAAGAAATCTCAATTTGTCTTACGAGTAATTCCGTCTTGCCTCTCGATACAAATCTCATATCGCGCGGAATATCGACGTCTCGTCTTTGCTTCCCTGCGCAGTGATTATTCGGGCCATTTGCGATTTTTTTTTCGGGTCGTTTATAAAAATACGGAAGCCATATGGAAATAAAATCTGCGTTAAAATTTTATTTACGATTTAGCAAATCAATCAAAATCTTACCGCTATTGGTGTCAAAATATCGGTTGCTCTACCTACTCCAATTTACTCCGAACATGTTTGATAATATTTTTGATAAATTATTTTAATACAAAAAATATCTGTTTGTATTTTCATCGCACATTTTTTTATCGGTTTATTACCACGGTTAGTATTGTTAGGTTTAATACGCTCGTAATAAACCTGATAACACGTGCGATGAAAGTGTAGTGAATAACGACGAAAGTCTTAAAACCTACATTTGTATGTAGTTGATAGTATATTATATATATTTTTTTAAATTGTCTCAAAGAATTACAATATACATTGAACAATTTTTTTACATTCTAGCTAAATATAAAACAGGACAAGAGAACATATTTAGATCGATAAGTATTCATTATGGTAACTCGTCCTGAAGTGGGTCGTAAACTGGAGGGCAGCAGGCCGGCCGTAATCGGGGCAGGAATCAGTCGGGGCCCGTATCAAGGGCCCACCCTCATTATTGGTTATGACGATACGGGACCAAGCTCATGGAAATATAATGACCCGAGCACTTGTGCGTTTTCATTCCGGTTTCGTAAATATATTTGGACACCGCCTGCGCCATTAATGTCGAATGCAATCAGTGGTACACATTCTGTTTTCGTATATAAATATTATAATATTATAATAATCTTCATTTAATATAGACTTAGCTATTATTTACAGGGGGTGAGACCTTCTATTAGGTAAGTAGGCATACCTGTGTCAGGAGGTCTCTAAAACTTGATTATGTTATATAGCTCAGTATTTTTTAATTTATTAATTAATCAAAGGAGCATTAATATTCTATGTACCATGTACCACTGACTCTTTCCTGAGTAATGCGCATTAGTGGAACACCAACAGATGCTCTTTCGGTGCGGGAAAATATCCTATTGAAACCTGCACATTCAGGCAATTGAATGTACACATGATCCAATCTGGTCAGGTTCCCTTGTTAACAGGGTCACGGAGGTCAGATGGTTGTCGTTCCACAGTTTACCTACTACCTACCTGATCTGCCTAATCTTGGTCAAGCCGGACCTCGGGCTCCAAGATGACCAGTAATAACTATTCTCTGTCAAGGGATAGCAATCGATATGGTCGCCAACAAAATATTAATTTACAAAAGCAGATAAATGCACAAGTGTACACAACTTATTCAAACTAACAACGCAATTTAAATATTATAATATAACAATTAAATACCCTAACAAATAATGAAAAGCTTACATGGCTCAATTTTGCACCACCTTTATGGTTTTATCACAGAAATGAAACAAAAACAGAATCCATGTTACCTTAAAGAGATGTGGTGTATGCAAGGTGTGACAATCTCCTTTGTTGTACATGACATACACTCATCGGGTCTTACAACGCGCCGCCATTTCGTAGCGTTCGGACATATTTTTCCTCGACGAAAAATATTTTAAAATGCCGTCATGTGTAGTGAAATATTTTATTTACTTTGGTGACAATTTCGAACAAAAGTACAACAATGTGGCTACCTGTTTTTCGGGTAAATTCCCGTAAAGTGGGGAATTCTTTATTAAATTTGTGAATCAGATCAGGTTCCGAATTTTTATTACCTATCATATCTGAAAAGTACTTGAATTATTATAATTATAGTCTACCCTACGTACTGCTATGATGTAAGCATAGTAGTCCGATTTTATAAATAAATAATATAACACCGCTTTCTGCGGAGCCCTTATTATTTTCGATCCCGATTTTATTTTAACCGGGTTTTATTATTTTAATAGGTTTCCTAGAAATAAAAACCGTAAAGACGATTGGACTCTAATTGTACGAAACTGTAGAAGAGAAACCAATTGGAACCCATCATCTGCGAGTACCGTGTGCAGTGCACATTTTAATGACGTGGATTTTATAACAACCGCGAAGGGGCTACGATGCTTGGTTCCGTACGCCTTTCCAAAACGGGTAAATTAACTGAATAGCTAATTTGGTTTTTATAATTTGATGTATTTGTACCCGCCTCGAATAGCAGAATAAGAAAATGGGGCAGGATAAGGGTACGGCAGGCATACGGGAGGGGTACGGGAAGGTTACGGGAGAGGTACGGCAGGGCCGGATACTTTTTTTAAATTATGCATACACACATGACGTTTCGCCATTTTCCTAGTACTTTAATCCACTTGTCACGGTTCTGACTAACCTCTCTCGCTTCTTCCAGTTCCGCACTCATCATCTTTTCGTACATGCTCGACGATTTAGGCTACTGTTTCTTTTTGTTAAATATCTCCGATTTGATCATGGTATGTACCTACTTCTCAGTATTTCCCTTCTAACGCTTCCATGCACTACTGCCATATACTGCTTGAAACATGAACCAGTTAGTCAATTACACAATTCCGTAATTTATCGCTCATTGAAACTCCTTCAATACTTCTAAACACCCTCACTTCTATTGCATTTATCCTACTTTCGTGCTTGTTGTTTCATAGACAACTTTCTCTTCCATACGTCAATGTTGTAACGAGCACTCCTCAGTTAAGAAGCTATCTTGGACACCCGGCTGTTCACAAAAGTATGTAGTGCTCTTTTTACTATATTTCTGGCATTTACTCTCCTTTCGACATCACTTTCACACTATACACCCCTTGTAAACGTTGGTCCTAAATATGTATAAAAACTCACCTGTTCCACTTTTCTACTTGCGATTACGATTTCACAATCAAGTTATAACATCAACAAACCCTAGAAGATTAGGGTATTTAGAGGGTAGGGTATTAGGTTTAATCGATTGTTTGATTTAAAATCTGCAATTTAACGTTTACTATCACCGAATTGATTTATTCAGTGGGTAACTTCATTATAATCAAACAAAAATCTATCGAAACTAGTACGTTTTCTCATTTTCAGATCGCTCCGCGTTCAAAATGCGAAATTCATAAATATACCTTATTCTATGAGTAACACATTCCACTATGATCTATTTACGAGGATTTTAATTCCGTGCCGTCCTCGCCTTAAATTTTTATACCTACTTACGAGCATTGTAGCCCGAGCCAGAGCCTTAAGGCTAGTTCCCCACAAGCGCGCTCCATACAAACGTAGTTTGATCATATTTTCAAAGTACACAGGTTTTTATATTTCTATAGAAATCTTGAATCTCGTGTAACTTTGAATTGATATATTTATTATACCACAACCATCGATATTAGTTTCTGGATGACGTCTACAAAATTTCGTTGATTTTGATAGCGCAATATTGAAAATATGATCAAACTTCATTTGTATGGAGCGTACTTTGGGAGACTCCTCTTATCAACATATTTCATTACTTAAGAATTTTTAAATAAATAATTACAATCAGAAATTAATAATTTTTATTTATTTATTATTGTAAAGTTGTATTGCTAACATAATACATAAAGAGGGCAAAATGTATCATGTATATGGCAACCCTAAAATTACGCAGACATATAAAATGGCGGCCATTTCTATGCTTCCCTCATGACTTAAGACACATGGATTCTGTTTTTGTTTCATTTCTGTGGGTTTTATATTCGTAAATTTCAGCACAAATAAAACGACTATGATATAGATAACCTCTAAATTGAAGTTCTGACTTTGAAAAAGGACACAAAGAGATCGCATTTGATTATACTCAGATAAAAGGAACTCACAATAGGCAGTTTTTCACATAAATCCAATCAGTATACTGTTATTCAGGTGGGTGGAACATACATATTTTACGTACAGTGGAAATAGGGTTTTGATTGATAGCAATCAAAATTACTGCTGGCATTACTTTTATTATTTGCAATAATATATCGTGCCTTTAAATAATGTTAGAGCTGTGTTTTTCAAATTGTGTATTAATAATTCGTTTGTCACCGAATAGTAATAAAAAATTATAATTATAGAGGAAAGTATTCAGACTATACTTGCCCTTTCTATAAAAAAATATCGTGGATTACTTCCTTTTTATAAATACAATTCCTATCTTCTGCAGCCGAGCTCAACTACGATATTAGTCGAACATAAGTTCATGATCCAGAAATAATTCTCTCATTGAACCCAATCGGGCGGGATTACTCTGCAATACTGTTCGAAGATACTCGATCTGTGAGTTCAATATACTCGATACATAATAAGGGGGTAGGTAAGTAGATATATTTTTATCAGCAGGTAGATACACCGGCGGCGCTATCGGGCACCAGGGCCGGATCGCGGCCCATCAGCCGTAATGGGGGTCTCGGCTGGATTGCCGCCGATTAGACCTAACGGCCCGAGGGAATATTGAAATGTATACGACTTACGTCTCCGCGATATTGCCGAGGTCGTGTTTCGGCCAAATCTTGGGGCTTTGTAAATAGAATGGGTTCTCGGGTTGGGCTTAGTCTGAGGAGCGACCAAATTAATTCACAAGGGCGGCCTTTTTAGAGTAAGGACCACTTTTGTGCCCAAGAGATTTGTGTTTGTTATCTGAAAATATATAGCCTCTTCTCTAAAAATATATAATTCTCTGCTGCTTTCATTCGATCTATGAAAAGAATCAACTTTATCGCGGAAATCTGTTATTTCCACGGGATAAAAGTAGCCCATGTTACTCAGTGATAATTCAAAAAAACTTTACCGAATTCATTTATTACAAAAAATGCAATTATTTTATTCTTTATAATATTAATTAGCATAGAAATAAAATGTAAGGTGTACCCCCTCTTTCTCATCGCGAGTCTTATATTGTCTGAGGGCAATAGTTAACCTTAGTAGTTACAAAAAGAATCATAAGATCGCATTCAAATCGTTGCTGTATAATCAAATATTTTATAGTAGATAAGAAGAACCGTCAGTCATTATTATTTAGTAGCAAACGCAGTTACCACAGGCGAGTATAAAAAAACCATAAGATTCTATACAAATCGCAATATAGGTACACTTTCGTGTAATCGAATATTTTACATAAATAGTTATTATTAATACGAAACATAAGCAAAAGCTTTATCAAAAGGTAATTGACGCTGGACCATTATATCCGCCAAAATCCCATTACCTGCCCCGTAGATTGTTTACGCCAACTTGTTACTCAAACTCCTGTTTCCATCCGAAAAATAATCTTTCGGCTAAAGTGGCCAATAACTGAGTTAAAAATGCTATTTAAACTTTGTTTAATCCCGAAGCTCGGTGTAGCTGTCACGTTGGAATGGAAAATAAGTGTTGACCTAGAAGATCCAAGTTAATTTAATTAAACAACTCAATATAGCTACATGTTCAATGTTTATAAGACATCATAATTGATCTTTCGTCTAATTATAAATAACAAGATATTTCAACAGTTATAAGCAGGAATTTCAATAGAAAATGATGGCTGTAAGTTCTCTAGTTTAAGTCCATGTAGTTGACTTGCTGTATATTTGTTCTTGTGTGAGCAATAAAGAATTTATCCATCTATTATTGACATAATGGATCTGTTATACAACTACATCCTTTTTAAATACCTACATTGAAACTCTTCTATGTAAACATGTAAGTAAAGTAACCATTTTCATGCAAACTATTTCTTTAATATTCTTGTCCTCGTAGTCTCGTAATATTTAAATCTTTATTTAGTGCAACGTTTGTTATGGCCATACGTTATAGCGGTACCACAGACGGTACTTCATCAACACAAACTAACTAATGGAGGAAACATGTTACAGAAGTCACGTCAATCACATAAGAGTAAGTGGAAATGGCAAATCCGTGCTAGCTGTACGATCCAGTCGCACTGTCGGTTATCTATCGGTTTCTTATTAACCAGCCTACAGGTATAATTATGTAAATCATAATTTATGTCGTAATAAATCGAATTATGCTTGTTTTTTTTACATTTTTTCAAGATAGTAAATTTCTTTTTCTTTTTTTTTTTTGTACATATTTAGTCTTTATGTTAGTTGTTTGACAGTAATATTAAAGTGTAATACACATCTCGAACGTTTCGCCTTGTGCTGGAGGGGCAGATAAATTTGTGAATTATTTATTCTATTGTCAGAAACTTATTGCATACGAATATTTAAATTTTTTCCCATTAAAATTTCCCATTATTTAAAAAATGAAAATGTATAATAAATAAAATAAATAATCATGACACACACATAAGATTGAATAAAGTTGAGTTTTTATAGTTTAGACACTATTTCAGCGACGAACCAATATATTGAGTTGTTTTTATTTACAACCGACGCTGTTTTTAAACCCGGAATAAATTAGGTCATAGTCACAATTAGACGACGAAGACGCAGACAAATCTTGGGGGGACCAAAAAATTCACAAAAAGAACTGAGTACTGACCTGTGACCAAGTTGGCATGGTGGAATTGGCAGACGGCATCGGCCTCGTACCACGAGATGCGGTCCCTGAAGTAGCGGTAGAACACCGGGAAGCCCTCCTCTGGCAGCACCCAGGTGTTGCTGATGTTCACCTGGACAGACAGACAGACGAGACTTAAAATGGCTAGCACTCGTACTACTAGTCACTTTTCTCTTTTGTGACTATAATGTAGCTGAAAAGCAAAACTGCCAAGAGAATGTGAGGCACCTCGCGTTTTTACTTATAGAAACCACAAGATATGTACCTAAGTATTATCGCTACGAAAATTCTAAGTTAGGCTCAATAAAAAAAAATCAGACCAACGTTTTGTGGGTAAACGTCTACTATCACTACAAAGTGGATTGTACTCGAACATACTTGTACTCGATGACGTAGGCGCGACGGCGCCCTCAATCTATACCTTAAAAGTAGACTTCGCCTAGTAAATTTATTTTTTTAAGTATAGGTACTAATGGTTAAACAATTTTCATACTTGATTAATTTCATCTACCCCCTGTCCTTGTCCCATTAGGTGTGATCGCCCTAATTGGCCCCGAACACACATTCTGTGTCACTACCCATCGACCCAACCATTAATCACTCATAAAGCCCAAGTTCATATCAGACATAATTTACACTGGTTCTAACACCCATCCCGTAGCTTGTTAATTGCTTTCGTCGGTCATTAAAACAAAAAGCGGTCCTGCCCTCGGCCCCACTGTATTTCCAAAGACACGACTCGAAACAAGTTGTCCGACTGCATCCATTCAGACGAAGTTCGGCAACAACACAAATCCGGTCTTGTTTATAAGTTTATAAGAATGGGAGGCGACAAAGGAGGCTACAGTCACAGTCGGATACACTGGAACTCGGAGGGAATAAAGTTTTAAAGTCGTCGGACCACTCGGCGGGATTCGTTCGTACCTTGAATTCAATGCATAAACTCGAAATCCGCTAAAGGTTCCGGCGGGTGGGTGGTCGCGAACCGTATTAGAAGTTTAGTAGCCAACCGTAACTTCAATATTTCAGCTTATGTAGGATTTCTTTGGGTACTTTGGTGTTTGGTTATTAGTACATTTTGGACGCGAAAGTTTGTGGGGTTGGATTTTGGATGAGTGTTTCAGGAAATTCAAAACAGAATCCACATGACCATACTATACAGGATTACTTAAACGTAATTCAGTGATAGTATGGTCTAACCTAAACCTAAACCGGCTGTATGTATATTATTATAAAATGTTATGTATTATGCATTCAGGGTTATGTTATATCATATCATATTCCTTTACAAATTAATAGACCAGTTTCGCCGATTATAGCACTTTGTTATGCCTGAGGAATCCGCCTAGATAGGTAGCACGCCCATATCTATTTAACCCGCCAGGCAACAATCCTTGTATTGTATTGTTCCGGTTTGAAGGAAAAGGTAGTCAGAATAATTATTATTATTATAGGCAAGCGGCATAATAATATAATCTTAGACTTTACAGTGACTACGCAACTGCATTTTGGTAATATATAAGTACTTTTTTAATTGTCAATGCAATATAAGGGATACGGTACCGGCCTTTGAGGTACCTATAGACATTATTTTTGAAGAACCCCATGTTATAGTCCAAAGGAAGGACTTTGGGAGGGAGCTCTATTCACAACTTGTACATGCACAGAAAAAAGGCTCGCGATGCCCATACGTTAAATGGATGCCAGCCATCTAGATGGTGTGGATGTAATCTATCAAATCGTCGTAGGGTCCGGTAGCGGAAAAGTGCCGGTTGCATCAAGTTAACCCGTTGCATAAATAAAAGATAAGTACTCTAAACTTTATCCAGATGCGATGTCGACTCAGGCATAATTATGTCGCGTATAAGGAAAATTGAGAGTCAGAGCGTGTGGGCGCCCGTCGCTAATGAACAAGGCGCGTAATAAAACTTGAGCTCTGGGCCCTACACACAGTGCTGTAACAAGCTAATTTCCTCGGAAATTTGCAGCGTCACGTGCGGCTTTGATTGCTTTAGCACATACTTCCTTTTAGTTTAATTATTTAAATACCATACACTTTCACTATACATATTATCGGTGTTGTAACCGCGGTTAGTATTGTTTTACCTCGCTATTTCGTCTACTAAAGTGGTCTAGTAGGAGTCTACTTGTGACCGTAATGCATGCAAATTCGTCGAAATGTCGAGATGAAAACAATACTAACCGTGGTAACAAACCACATAAAATGTGTAGTGAAAGCGTAGTGAATCCACGAAAATCTTAAAACCTATATTAAACAGCATAGTGAAAACAGCACTTACGTAACATATCTTTCAACATCAATTCCATTATCATATCACCGAGAGCGTCAAGAGCACGCCGCTCCACATTAGTAGAGGGCATTGCTTAAGTCACCGCCCTTCGCAAGCGGGTTGGAAATTGCCAAAAATATTGGAAAGTTACTATTTTCTAAAGTTTTCCTCCTCTGCGGAGATAGCAGTCATAAAAAGTAAATATTACTGACTTAGTGTTTAATAAAGATTCCCGCTGTCTGTACCTATGTATAGCTGTGTGCTTAGATCTCTTAAACTACGCAACGAATTTTAATGCGGTTTTCAACAATCAGGCGCGGATCCAGGATTTGGTTAAGGGGGGGGGGGGCAAAAGTCAAAATTATAGGTATCAATCATGAGCAATCAAAAATGTTGCCTTTTTAATAGGGTGATCAATAAATAAATGAGCGAGCGGAGCGTGCTCAGACATTTTGGGTTTTACAACCTGGGAGAGAACAACGAATATATGAGCGAGCGGAGCGAGCAAGAAATTTTTGACATTTTGGTTGGTGGTTTAGGTTAGGTTAAAAGCTGGAATGATTAATGAATGAGAAACCGGAGCGAGCTCGACAGTTTTGCGTTTCAGGTCTTAAACGTTGGGTTGATAAATGAAAGAATGAGCGAGCGGAGCGAGCTCGCAATTTTGGACAGTTTTGGTCTTTACAGCGATGGGTGATCTTCACAATAGTAATTGAAGGAAATCAATGAATGAGTGACCACAACAAGCTAGGTGAATAATAAGAAAAGTAACTATAAATGAGCGAGCGAAGCGAGCTCGTTTTTTTTTTATTTGGAATTGTATCAGTTGGGGTGATTACGAATGAATAAGGAACGAGCTCGAAATTCTTGACATTTTGGGTCTTAACAGCAAAGGGTAATACCGACCTTAATAACCGCGTTTTCCTCACCGGGAAGATACCTGACCAATGGAGGCTGAGTATTATTACTCCAGTCTATAAGCGCAAGGGCTCGGTGCGGGAGTGCACCAACTACCGCGGTATAAAGGTGATGTCTCACACCATGAAGCTCTTCGAACGCATTGTGGACTCTCGGATTCGACGGGAGTGTACAATCTCGGAGTGTCCATATGGGTTTCGGCCGGGTTGTGGGTCCATCGACCCCGTATTTGCCCTTAGAACTCTAATGGAGGGATACAGATAAAAAAAACACGCCCCTGCATTTATTGTTTCTGGACATGCAGAAGACCTTTGACTGTGTCTCTCGGGAGATGATCTGGTGGGCACTGCGGTCCAAGCCGGTGCCCGTGGACTATATTGATATTATCCGAAACAGGTACCGCGATTCCGATTCAATAGTGAGGACTGCTATTGGTGACACCAACCCGTTTCCTATTACCGTTGCGGTACATCAGGGCTCTGTGCTCAGCCCACTTCTATTCAGCTTGATATTAGACGTACTGTCAGACAGCATCCGAGACTACCCGAATATCCGAAGCTTAGGCCAAATGGAGAAAGTGTCACAATGAAAGCGACGGTGTCATTTGTGACCCTAAAATGCCGATAAAGCTGAAGGGACAGGTTTTTTAGACCATCATTAGACCTGCTCTCCTATACGGCACAAGCAGGAGCTGCGCGTCACGGAAATGAAGATGCTGCCGTGGATGTGTGGAGTTTCACGAAAGGATTGCGTTCGAAATCCCCACATTCCCTTGGTAGCTTAGTAGCCTTGGCGTCCGTGACATCGCAGAAAAGCTGCAAGAGTGCCGCCTTCGATGGTATAATCACGTTTTGCGCAGACCGGCAAGCTATGTCGGGAACAAGTGTCTGGCTATGCCGCCCCTGCCAGGCACGGGAAGGAGAGGCCGGCCCAAGAAGCGATGGCTTGACGTAGTCCAGACGGATATGCGTCTCAATAAGCTCACCACTGGGGATGCTGAAGACCGAGCGAAGTGGGCCAAGAGTAGCAGGAAGGCGAACCGTGGGATCTCGCGAACCGCGCGGGGGCGCAACTGGAACATATCGCCAAGATGATGATGATGATGAACAGCAAGGGGTAATCTTTACAAGAGTAACTTAGGAAAATCAATGAATGAGTGACCGCAACGAGCTTGGCGCGAGGTAAGAAAAGTAACTGAAGCCTATAAATGAGCAAGGGAAGAGAGCTCGAAATCTTTGATATTTTGGGTCTTAAAAACTGGTGTGACCAATGAATTAATGAACAATGATTTAAGAGAGGTAGGGCATAGCGTGTATCTCGTTCGAATTGGAGCCGCCCGACTGGGGAAGTACAGACCTCCACTTTACAGAATATCGCATCGAGTGGCATTTGCGTTTTTGCTGTCAGATCAACGTGTTATTGAGGTGGGCAACGCATTGGCGATACTCTTGGTGTTGCTAATGTCTATAGTCAGTAATGACCACTTTCCATCAGGTGGCTCGCTTGCCTGTTTGCCTACAGTATGAAATAAAAAAAAACTCAAAATTTTTGACATTTTAGCTTAGGTGCTATGATGCTGATCGTAATCCTCCTGTTTATTTAGAATAAATATAAATTATTGAATGAGCAATCAGAGTGCGCAGGAAACTTTGAACATTATGGTTTTTAAAAGCTGGATGCGCTTGAAGTTTTAGGATTTGAAAGATTGGTAAATAGTATGAAAAAACGAAAGTAAATGAATAAGCGAGTGACGCGAGTTCGAAATTGTTGACATCTTTTTTGCTAAAAAGCTGAAGTGATTGATGAAATAAACAAAATAATTGAGTGAGCGCAGCGAGCTGGGAATGTTTGGCTTTTTGGCTCATAAAACCGTGGGCGATTTTGAGTCAGAGTCGGGGCTCAAGGGGGGGACAATTGCACCCATTGCCCCCTCCTGGATCCGCGCCTGTTAACAATAGAAAGAGTGATTCAAGAGGTTGCAGTTCCTACCCCAGCCCAACCCTACCCTACTCCTACCTACCCTATATCTACTTTACAACTACACCTACTTTACCCCTACCGACCCTTTTTTATTACTTATAAACCTTTTTCCTGAATCACTCCATCTATTGTTGAAAACACGAACGAAGTCGCGCCGGGTCTGCTAGTTTCCAATAATTGCGAAATCATACGTTGCACCCTAATTACTCCGTCAAAGCGACGCCACAATATTTGCATATCGTAGCCATCGACACTAATTATCGATACCGATAACAGATTAAAATGGACACTAATTGTGAAATTCTGCGCGCCGCTAGTAATTCTATCTATTGATAGCGGGACGAGTTGGTCCCGCGCTGAATATATTTTCTTTTCGAAAGTTATAATTGGTATTCAGACCGAGTTGAGACCGCGTTCTGTAGCGAAGATCGTCGGAACAAGCAGCCTCTAAGTTAATTAAAGAGCTGAATTCACAAGTCCGTTTGACTTCGCTACTCAAACAATCGCCCGTTCCGTGTTGTTTGTATCCTACGTACGATTTACTATAATCAATTTAGATAATTGGCTCCGTGAGCTATCTATTGGATTCAATTTGTTTATATTATTACCAGTGGATTCGGCGCGACTTCGTTGGCGTACACGTATTTTATCGCTACCTACCCTTTTTTGTTATAAACCTCACACTATATATTGTTGAAAACCACATTTAAATCCGTTGCGTAGTTTGAAAGATCTAATCGTACATAGATACTTAGGATCAGACGGCGGGAAGCGACTTTGTTTTATAATATGTATAGATGGCCAAAAATATTAGTATCACACGACTGGTTTAAAATATGTTTTGATTTAAACGTCAAACTATTAATCTATTGTGTTATGTGAAATATAACGTTTACTAGCAAGGATTTCAAAAACAGTTCATGGTCTAAAACCTTAACGAAAAAGTCTTTAAACAACTCTACTAGTTGGTAAGAGACTTATACAGTAAGTACAGACAGTATAACTAGCCCCGTTCTGTAGTTACCGATTCTGAAGCTTTTGTCGGCTTAAGGAACCCTTTTCAACTAATTTACACAAAGCACCCTTGAAAGAAGTCGAGACGGCTCGTCTTGCATAAAAAGGGGCAATGCTCAAAGGTCATACCCACGGGTCTGAATGGCTTCATTTCCCCTTCTCATTTGACGGGGAAGGTAGTCATTCCTCAGAATTAAACTCTAGGGAATTACACTTTTCCTAGAAATGCGTCTTTACGGTACATTACGCGTGCTCATGGCTGAAATAATCACGACAGCTGGTTTCCTTTGTTGTGCGAGAATAATGAATGTTAGGTGTAGTAACGTGAGGGTGTCGCATTACTGAGATTAAATATCGTGTAATGAGAATAGAAACTGTAATCTGTAGGTAGAGAGGTAGGTGGAGTTCTTCAAGAAAGAGGTGAAAAGGTTTTTACGAGTAAGGGAGAGCGTGGGTGATGCAGGGGCGTATACAGCATCCTGTTCTAGGGGGAAGGGGGGGGGGCAGAGTCATATTACTCTATTAATAGGCTGACGTTGTTTGATAAAGCCCTAATAAAAATAACTAAAATTACCTAATAAAATTGAAATTTTGACTCTTAATAGTCATAATAAAAGAGCAACCGCATCGAGCTCGCAATTTTTGCAATAAGTATTGGCCCTTAAAACTGAATAAATAAAATAAATAATCGTGGACAAATTCACACAGCGCCATCTAGCGCTAAACTAAGCAAAGCTTGTACCATGGGTGCTAGCTAACTGATATACTACTCATACATTAACTGAGCGCATCGAGCTTGAAATTTTGGATATTCTGGCGTATTATGAAAATAACCTACATGCGCTGTGAAGAAGCGAGCATAGCGAGCTCGGAATTTCAGCCATTGGGCCTTTAATGAGCGAACCAATTTTGAAAATGTTGACACTTCGAATAATAAAGTCGGCGTGATTTATTATACTACAATACAATTAGAATAATTAGGGAGCGAGCGTAGCGTGGTCCAAATTTCTGCCAATTTGGCTCGCAAAAGCTTGCATAATTAAACTGACAACAGGCAAATTCGAATATGTGTGTGACCTCTGACGATTTTATAATAAACCAAGCCCATCTGGCGTGACTCACAATACTAATTATAAAAGCACTTGTTAATTCACCAGACGCTCTATCTCTGAAAATCGTAAATTACAAAAATACTTAAGAAGAAAATACAGTCTTTCAGTTTGCCTTTGCGTTGGATTTTGAACAGAAAACCAATACACGATTTTTGTTACTAAGGTAGTAGGTTAGGCACTGGCACTAAACTTGTTAAAATATTCAATGAAGTCGTCAAGGTCTCGTCCGCAGGGACGCGTGTTGTTATTTATTAAAGGTGTTTATTCTATTTTCGTATGCGTTGAGGTATTTTGTGGCGATCGATTGCGGACAAAAATATATTCTGATGTACGCGGCACGTGTATAGATCATGCATGATATACCTATTTGGTTCTTTATCACGGCTTATAGTATCAGACAAAAGTCATTCTCTTAAATATAGAATGATGATGATAGTATCAGACTTAGAAATGTTACTTGCCCTCCAGATGGTACGCCAATAGTTGGGTCATGTCAAAATTGTATGGAGACGTTCGTGACCCACCAGATGGGTGACGTTGCACAACGTTTTTGTGAAGGTGTAAACCTTTGTTTAAGTTTGGCTTGTTGGATCGTCCAAGACTTACCTTTAGTGAATATTTTCATGTTTCTTAAACTGATATTTATAGTCATTGGATTTATGTGACATATTAATTAGGAGTAGTGTCAAACTTATACCTCACTTGCCAAGTGTTATAGAGGTGGGCAATGCATTGGCTATCGCCTGGCAGTGGTAACCACTTTATATCAGGTAGCCCGCATGCCCATATGCCCACCGTATGACGTAAAATACACTGCTGACATTAGATTTTGTGAAGATTTTTTTATTGCTAAAAGCATGTTGTGCATTGTTCAAATCTCCCATAGGTATATACCCTTCCAACGAAGCAATAAACAATTTGAATGTTATTAGTAATTGCATCAAAAACATTTTGATATAAAAGATAAGTCTCATGACCGTCTCGTAAAAATATATGGAGCTAAGTCTTTTTTAATAAATATTCTGCTAAATGCACCGTAATTATCCTTTTTACTAACTTACTTACTTAAACTTATGATCAATATATTTTATGCATCTCTGTTGTATAGAACTTTGTTTTATATTCTAAAATGTCATTTTTCTGCTTGACAATCACGAAATACTAATACTAGTACATCCCGGGCTATAGTTATTAAACCTTACATTTATAAATACAAGCACATCCCGCTTGTTACTTGTTTGTAATATAGCAACTGTGCTTGGAGTTGTCGAGACTTTAAACACAGGCATTCATTAGAGAGGGCGAGGTGGTGCGACTCAACGTGTCGTGTTGAACTACAAGTATACATAGTGCTATATAGATGTTGGCGGCCTCCACACTTTCTATATTTACAGACTTTTACGCCTATTTTCAAGCTAAGTATCCTACCTTTCACGTACTTACAATATCGTAAGTTATCTGTTATGAAACCTTAGTGTTAAGATTTCATGATAACAAATTAGTTATCAAACCTCAATTGACTATTTTAGAATTGTGGTGGTTATGATCAAATTTCGTCTTCCCGCTATTCGTGTTTTAAAAGTAAATAACATCCACGAGACATTAGTTCATATCTACAGCTACAATTTTGTTGTAGATGAGCGGTTTATGATTTAAAACTATAAAACTTTATATTGAAATTGCTAGCCCATTCTTTCACGATTCCTATAAAGTATTATGTAGTTCCATTTTCACAATCTCAATAGGCATCTTAAAACCGTTATTACTATTATTACATGTATCATTAATATTGCCGCTTCGTAGAATGTGTGCCCAGGCAGCCGAAGTAAATACCGCGGTGCCTTGCGGGGTTCGTCCTCGCCACGCACGACTAATGAGGCCTCATGCTCAGGCCACGGTCTTATCCGTATCCTTACACTTACGGACACCCGTATTCAGAAACGTTACTATAGTCTCATAGACTCTTGCTCATAGTGCGCGCTAACGCACAGGATACAAAAGGAGAATACATAAATGGCGATCAGCACTAAGCGTCCGACAAATAGACGAAATGGACCAATCATATACTTGAATTGAACGTAGTGTATTCATCTTCTTGCAGATGAACACTGTGAGAACGCATAGTATTCTAACGCTACTTTGCTTAATCAAGTCTCCAGCCTCAGCCAGAGTCCGCTTTCCTACAAATTCTTCTCCACTTCGACCGGTCTTTGGCATCCTCGCGTTGTAAGCCGTTAGCTCTCGCATCCGACTCTGCGATGTCAATCCATCGCTTCTGGGTCGCCCATGGGGCCTCTATCCTGATACCGGTAGGTTCAGGCACCTATTTCCCACGTATCCCTCAGGCTTACGCAACACGTGACCAAATCAGCGCAGGCGAGCCTCCTCGATCTTGTCCGCGATATCCCTCACGCCAAGACTGTCACGGATGTATTCAATACGTACTCGATCGAGCCGTGTATTCAGCACAGCATTTTCATTTCGTTGGCGTGCAGTTCACAGGTCTAATTATACTCTTGTATAGAAGCCCTTTGAGCTTGACAGGGATTTTAGGGTCACAGATGACTGCCGTGAGTTCCCGCCATGTGGCCCAAGCTGCAGAGATTCGGATCTCGACATCGGGGCCGATATCGCCAGACTCGTGCATCACGGATCCGAAGTATTTGGAATTATCTGTTCTATTGACAGTTTCGTTACCTATACGGATGGTGTCAGGATCCGCGCTACAGCTGGCCATATGCTCTGTTTTGGCGATGTTCAGTTTCAAACCACCGTTTTACTTTGCTTAGTCAAGTATTGTTTGTAATTAACGGAACGGATTAATCGAGTCTCAGAAGATCTAGCTTGATCTGTAACTACAGATCTCAAAATCACCATCGTTGTTGTACAAATTCCAAATAAACTGGCATTAAGGTTTAACTTTATCTGTTCTCTTAACATTGCTAGCTTTGCTAGGACATAATGTTCAAACTATTACACAAGGGCCACCGTTTTGTACACGAGTTCTTTGCGGTGTACTTCGCGGTGCCAGTTTCGAGTTATTCTTTCGGTTAGGGCGCCCAATGGCAAACCATTGCATCGCAGTATGATAAAAATTTTAACTACCGACGATAAAAGATGGCTTTGTGTATCTGTCTGTAGAATCACGAACTCCCGAACGGATGGACCGATTTGGACGCGGTTTTCTCTATGTGATTTGAAAGTCAGTTTATTTGAAATGGTTCTAGCTTTGTTTCATTAAAACTGGTTCTGTCGTTTAGGAAATATTTGAGTTTTAGTAAACTTAGTCGGAGGTTATCCGACTTTATCTGTCGGTTAGGACATGTATAACTCAAGTTAGAGTCGTTCAACCTAATATTGCCCTAACCTGCCATAACCTAATATTGAATGTGTGCTCAAGGAAAGGACGACAGTTAAATACCGCGGCGTGCCTTGCGGGGTTAATCCCGTCGCCAACGCACGCCTAATTACCGCGACTGGCGGCATGATCCGCAGTCTTATCCGGCATTCAGGCACGGCACGGATCAGCACGGAACGGAACCGATAAGCTAAGATGCCAAAAATGATAAAATAAGACCTTGTGTTAGATGGTCGAGCTACTGTTTGCTACACGAGTATTGTATGTACAAGCAGACAACCCGGCTAAGTTAGCACAAGCGTGCACGCGAAAGTATTGTGAGACGGAAATAAAGGCCCTCTCGCGGCATCAGCTTTGTCGCGAGCGTACTTGTGCTGGCCTAACATTAGGGATGCATTAATTTACGTACATTCATGTTTCAGATAACAAAAATATAGAACCGCAAGTGACTAAGATGAAATGCTTCATTGAATGCTTCTAATAAGAATACACTAATAAATGTCCGACTGAAGCTTAGGCTTAGCCACCTTCGGTCAAAATAAAACACTTTCGGCGAAACCATCGGCTTCGGCCAGGTTTCGGGCCAAAGCCGAAGTTTTCGCCGAAAGTTTTTACTATTTATCATAAATAAATTAAAATGTTTTTTTTTTTATAATATCTAGATCATCTTCTATAGACGGTTTAAATTACCTTTCTTGAGCTTCTAAGAGCCTGCGGCTTCGGCTTAAGCTTCGGTCGAATCAAATTATTAATCGGCTTAAATTTATTTATTATTATTATAATCATGCCAGTGTTCATCAGCCTCTCCTACCACAAATCGTATAGAAAAACGCCATTGATGACTCCCCAGAGTACCCGGATTTCAGAAGCTACTTCTCTGATCAGCTTTTGAAGTTGCTTTCAACAGAAACAACAGTCAGTGTCAAACCTCTAAACAAGTGTTGATATGAGCGAAGCCAGCGCTATATAGTCCACATACTCATAAGGTCAAAAAAACTTTATCTCTATCATCAAAATTGATAAACAGTCATTGTCGGAAACCTCTAAACATAAAAAAATCCTGGCGTTAATATCCCGGTTGTGTTCTCGTAGGACTCGGAATCCGCCTCGACTGTGTTGCAGGATTTGGCAGATAATTGTAGTAATGGAATGTAATTACAGGAATTGCCATGGAGCGACTGCCGTCCATTGATCTGTATTTATTTATTTTATTTATTAGGATAACTAACTGTAAAGTGTTTTAATGTGCCTTGGGGCGGGCCGTTTATACTTTGTGGCATAACTCAGAAAAGTGCCATTCGGGTTCTCTCGCTTACGATGCGGACCACTTAACCACTAGCCCACCGACGCCCAGAAACCTCTAAACATAGGTATCGGTATCTCTGGCTCACCCTTATTACGAATGCAGCGTCCGACGCCACGGACCTCTGCTTCCAGATGAAAGCGGGGCCATGAAAATTTTATTCCCAACGACCGCCAAATTTTTAATGACATCCGCGCCTGAGTGCAGCCCACGACCTGAATTCTATACTACAGATATATAATTCTATAAGTCCAAATGAAAGTGGAAATGTTGAAATAGACTTGTAAAATGATGAAGGAATGAGTCTTAGTACTAAGAAGCAAAGTTTGGTGGTTGCAAGTAGAATTGGCCATAGGCCGACAGCGTAGAAGGTGTTGAGGGCCAAAGTGGAGGAAGAAAAGTACGAAAGCGGACCCTAGCATCCATGCTAAGATGATGATGGCCGACAATGTAGAATAGCAAAAACCCGCAGGATTGTTGTACAATACGACAAATTTCCTTAGACCAGACCAGTTTGTTTGAATACATCATAAAAAAATCCTAAAACAAATCATAACTTTGATTAAAAATTATTCGCAATATTTAGATGAGACAGATTCTAGTTATTGCGAATTATTTTCTAATCAAACTTGTGTTTTGTTTAAGATTTTTATGATTTCATAGAACAATAGAGTTTATAAAACAAATCTCCATTCCTTCAATTCAAATCTCGTAATTGCTATAATCAAGCAAATAGAATTCCCCGGAAAAGAAGGAAAAATAAACTGTCATTCGTTTTTTATAAAATTAAGTAAGGATAAAAGTACTTAGCAGTTAATTGCTGGGTTTTTTGTCAGTTGAATTTCCGTTAAGTTTTGACAGTGACAAAGAGCGAATTAAGTTAGTCCAGCGTAAAGGAGAATTTATTAACGGAGCGAATTTACCGGCTTTTACAACGCATTGAGAAATTGCAGGTTGAAGAACTTTACTACAAAACTTGTATTGAACGTTCGTTTAGTATTTTTGATGCATTGTTGTTATTAATTGATTTTAGAAGCGTTTCTACAAGGAAAGTTTGTTAATGGGGTAATTTATCTGTGCTTTGTCTCATTGAAAAATTGCAAATTACTGAACTTTACTTCTGCTTATAACGTTTGTTTGGTATTTTTGAATCATATTTTAGTAGTAAAGTGTTTTTTTTAAATTGACACTCTTTTTTTGTTAAGTTTTTACATTTTGTTAAGTAAAAAATGCTGTTGCTATATTAAAATTTCAATACTAAAAACAGTTATTTCAATAAAATAATATATCAAAAGAAGTCGGATGCGAATATTATTTGGAAAGGAAGGGCCTTTCCAAATAATATTCTCATCCGACTTCCTTCACATTAGAAGAGCGGATCGTAATTATACAACCCTTCGGGTTTGTATTCAAAACAAAACCAAGTTTATTTTGGCGGGGTCCAGTGTATTTAAACATGCCTACTAAAATATGATTTATCAGTTACAATGTATTTTCGCGGTACCAGTACCTCGGCAACGTTAATAACTGATAAAGATAATTTATTAAAATCCTTCATATATTATTTTACTACGGCTGGTCAGTATACCACATTTATAATACCTTCCATGCGTCATCATCATCATTTTATCCCTTATAATAACTTCTCTTACAGCTACAAACAACTAAATGGTTGTAAATAAAATCCTATACAAGTTATATACTGTTTACTTTCAATTGAACTGAATTCACGCACACGCTAAACGCCCGTCGGAAAAACTACGCCGAAGCGCCCAACAGAACTAGGAGAAAATAAAGTTGAGCCAATAAAATTAAAAAGTTAGACATCCGCGCGAAATCTATTAACAGTTCGGGAAAACACCAACTCGGATGGGATTAAAAGTTGGCGCGGTGGTGTCGTCACAATGCGACGCAAGGAGCCTGTATTCGAAATTGGAACCCTTTGCCGCAGGTCGTGCTTACCGCTCGTCCTTGGGCCGCGGCAACCACTGCCAAGAGCACGTAGCACGTCAACATTGCGTGGCGTAGCCTCGTAGGCGGTCCGACGCGGCCGTACGGGTGCCGGCGCTCGCGTGACTGCCGCAAGCTACGAAGCGGCTACGCTTCTACGGCGGCGCTCCGAGCCAAATCGCATTTGTCTACGTCACACTCGGATTCGAAAACTGACTAGCTACGCTATTAAAGTTAATTCGATACTTCAACCTTGGATTTCCGGAAGTAGGTTAGTTGTAGTTGGCCTAAGATGGTTTAGTTTAAAGTTTATAGAAAGTGACGTAGTTATACTTGTTAGGTGTAAGTAAGTAGCAATTATCAATTAAAGGAGATACCGAATAGTGTTTTGTAGTAATTTTAGAAGGCAATCGCGTCCAGCCGTAAAAGTCTATAAAAGTAAGAGCTCCATGGGGTGGGAATTTGGGGAACCGTGGCTTTGGCAGTGGAGGGATATTTGTCTTTTTGCTGCCAGAGTAACGTGTTATAGAGGTGAGCAACGCATTGGCGATAGTCTCGGTGTTGCTAATGTCTATAGGCAGTGGTGACCACTTTCCATCAGGTGGCCCGCTTGCCTGTTTGCCTATCGTATGACATAACAAAAAAAAAAGTAACAAGGTGAAGGTATCGCTGCTACTCCTCCCTCGGACCCCGTATTATGTAAACAAAGCAGTCGAGTTTTGATAACAACGGGAAATAACGATCCACCACCCGGTAACTTGTTTACAATCCGTAGGTCAAGGCGATATGATATTAGTTCGAAAAAGTTCGACGGTCCCCTACTCCCCTTATAAATGTGTAACAAGAACAAAATGCTTTCTTAGGGCGCCAATCTTCTTACACAACAAAAGTAAAACAGAAAGTTTGAGGTCACCTCACTTCATAAATTTTCATTTTTTCGCTAAACTTTCCTTAACAATTTAGGCACGAAATAGGCATTTGATTTGTTGTGTTTAAAAGAGAAGTTTCTTTTGTGGGAGTTTTTTAAAATGGAAAATGTGAATTAATTAGGCATTCCACAAGAATAATGGTTTGTTTTAGGAATGTAAATTATGTAAACAAAAAAATATTGACTGTTTGTACACGCCAATCTCCGGAACTTCTGGAAGATTTTGAATGAAACTTTCTTTGTTGTGTAGCTATTAGGCCTGGGCCATATACAGGGTATAATTGATTTTGGAAACCGGAGCCTGATGTAAAACCATAATCATCATCATCATCACCGCCCGTAACAGTCCACTGCAGGACTAATCATTACTTGCCATAATCTCCACGCTTGACAGGCGGGTTGGAGATTGCAGTGTTTAAATAATGTTTGGTGGTGGAACTACTAGTATACTTATTGTAATAGTTTGATAGTAAAAAGATTTAAATTTAGTAATATGTAGTATGTAGATACTGCAGTAGTACTAGTAGTATTGTACTAGTTGTGGTAATACTGTAGTCCTGTATTAGTTTTAAGTGTCCAATTTATTTTCGGCATAAGTGTATCAACAGATTTTCTTATTTGTATTCCAAAGTCTATCAGAGAAGACCTGTAATTGGCGTTCTGTTTCGTAAGATCGTAATTATTATTAAAAAACATTTTATCTACACTCATAGCGTAATGTTCCAATTTCATATTCGAAAACAGTCGTTTAAGAGTACACTTTTTTCACGCCAGTCTTTAAAATTTTAAATAATTACTTTTCTATACAGTATTTCCCATACTATTTTCATTACAGCTGTATCGTAAAATAACTTTTTAATCATTATGCAACACTTATATTTTTCAATTTTTTGTCGGGCGCCGGGACATCGCGAAATGTAGGCTGAATACCTAAATCTCTTTGACAAATTCAAATTCAAAATTCAAATTTTCCTGTTTATATTCTGTGTAATTATTTTCCCGCTAAACAGAATATTTTTTATTGTTGTAATTTGTGTTTGTGAATGTTTTTTCTTGTTTGAAGCAAATAAATAGATAAATGTAAAAGTAATTATGTGAATTTCCCGCCGCTTGAAATCCTCGACGCATAGATACAACAGAACTGACTCGCAGCTTACTTCCAGCAAAGTTGAGAAAATTATAGGTACGATATTTTAACATAAAAATATGAGTGTAGATAAAGTAGTGTATGCAACTGCATATAATTAGGTATTAAAACACTCGTGTCAAACTATTATCATACTCGGCTACGCCTCGTATGATAAACAGACACACTAATGTTTCAATACCCCCTTTTATATGACAGTTGCATAAACTACTATTCCAGACTACGGAGACTTATGATCATTTGCCTCGAAAACATTAGTCGCCTTGTACGACACCCATGAGCGTAAGAGGTTGGTGCTATTCTACACCACACGGCCAAACCATAATTAGAATTATTTTTATGGGGTTTTTTAAGTTTTGTAGTTTGGGGTCCAACTTAAAATCTAGGACTAATTCGGATCCATCTAATTCGGTTGGGTAGAACAAGAGATACGTCTTGACCTCTCATCTTGGTCATTAGGAATGGAAATTCGGGAAAAAGATGAACTATCCTAAAAATCATTTCCACGCGAACGAAGTCGCAGACACACAAATACAAGACCAACATTATGCAATAGTGTTAATACCAACACATTAAGCTTTTGTTTCAAAACTCATTTGCACCCATGTCACATCTGATAAAGTTTGATTAACTTTGCCACGCCTGGTAAACATTTCTGTTCATTTCATAGCAAAATATTTTCAGGCACATAAAGCGACATATTTTTTTAACCAACACCTAAGTTTATTATTACGCGCAGTTACGTTGCTAAAAACTATTCATTACCAGTACGCAACTAATATGTGGCTAATTTTTAATTCATGGTAACTCGGTACAATGGAATATTCCACACCTATGTAATGGGTTGTATGACCTGTATGTATGTTTATAATTCATATATATACATGTCCTTCCTACGGCTCCTACACAATATCTACATAGGTACGACTTGCAAGATTAAAATTTAAAAATATTCAAAATGGCAGTGTTGTGCGAAAAAATGTCCAAGCCCACTGAGAATGAAGCAATTTTAAAAGCTATTCTAAGGCGCTGTCCTATTTGACTAACGGTCGTACGACCGTGGTCGTGCGACGATCGTCGAATAAAAAACAAACACACTAATCTCTTTGGGGTGTCCTAATTGACCATGACTCGTAGAAGGACGAAATAATAAAATAAATTTGAGCAGGTAGATTAAATGAAATGAAAATAAAATGAAATGAAATGGGATAAAATGTAATAAAGGAGGCCCGGACAACTCAGCCTTATTATGACCAATAACGTCGAGGGATGTTCGATTTATCATTTTTTACGACGTTTACTACGGCGACAACTGTCGAATCGTTGTGGGAAAAAAGTTATGGTCAATTAAAATAAACTTCATTTTGTACTGTAAATTCAGCCTATATGGCCAATAACGTTGAGCAATATGTCATTGGACAGCATTTTTAATTTAAACCTTTACTATGGCGATAACTGCCGATTCGCTGTGGGAAAAAGGTATGGTCGTCGTTCAAAAGGTAGCAATAACGCATTGGTAGCGCCCCTGGTTGCTGATAGCCATAGACGGCGGTGACCACTTTCCATCAGGCGGCTCGCTCGCCTGTTTTTCTGCCGTATTATATAAAAAAATTGGAATAAAATGGAATACAATGACATAGAATGAGATAGATAAGTAGAGATAAATAGGAATCCTGATAAAGCGGAAGAATTTGGGATAAATCGGAATAATTCGGGATAAATCGTCATAGTTCGGAACAAATCGGGATAAATTGGAATAAATAGGGATAAATCAGAATAAATAAGGATAAATCGGAATCGGAGCGTGAACTGTTGTTGGAAGAGCACGCGAGCGCCGCGTTGCATTTCATCGTATGAAACAATTAATAAAGCCTTAAGAAGAAGCCTAGCACAAGTTTCGGTATCGCGTGCGATAAGCGAAAAAACGCGCGGCATAGACACTGCTAACTCTTCCATCTTCACACTTGTGTTAGCCGTGCAGCAACAATAGAAGACCTCAAAAACGCCCATCGCACTACCGACCTTTGTCAATTAGGCCAGCGCCTTAGGGTGGTAGGCGGTTTATTAAGAAGTGCAAAAGGTCGGAGCAAGTACTACCTACCTATTTGCTCCGACCCAACTATGCTATTAGCTTGCATCTATGAGCACACATAGCACTGGCTAGGTAATAATTCAAATGTGTTCCATTTTAATTAGATGTAAGGTATTATATGTATTTTATAGGATTCTTCCAACAACAGTTCTCAATATAACATCAATTAAACATTTGTATTTTTACTTTAAACTCAGTGTAGCACGCAGTGCTACAGTACCTACGTAAGTAAGAAAATCATTATTTTCTCAGCATTTCCTTAACTCTATCGTCAATGTCTATACAAAGCATAAAACAAAGTTGCTTACCGCCGTCTGTCCCTATGTATCTATGTACGCTTAGATCTTTTAAACGGATTTTAATACGGTTTTCAAAAATATATAGCGATTCGAGAGAAAGGTTTATAAGCAAGAAGAAAAGGGTAGGTAGGGGTAAAGTAGGTGTTCGTGACCGAAGTCGCGCCGGTTCCACTAGAAGAGTAAAAAATTGTTTATTTATTCATATCATATTTCTTGAGGAACTGAGATATACGTGCATAACGGAGAAGTGTCAGATTAGATTGCCCATAGATCTGCATAGATAATGTTTATCTTAAAGTAATATCATTACACAACACCACAACCTCTGTATCATGATGATAAGACACTTTTAGTTAAGCCTTAAAAATACACATATAGTTTCCACACACATAGTTCACCAATCCCAAATTAAAGAAGTAAATTGCGCTGCGAGACTGTGGAACTCTCTCCCGTATGAGGTACTAGACAGTCCGTTACTGCCTGTTTTCAAAAAGCGAATGAAACCTTTTCCTGTCCAGTCCATAAATTATATATCTATGTATTTATATGTAGTAATATGTAAGTGTATGTACGTATTTAGAGATATAATATATAAAACTTAAACATGTTTATATGTATTTTATAATTATTCATTAATTATGCACGTCGCATCTGCATTTCTTAGCTAAACATTTCCGTTCTGTAAATTCTTTTAGAAATAAGTAATGCCAATTGTTGTCATTACTTATTCCTAAAAGATAATAAGTTGTGTCAGTATTTCTTTATTGTGTGAAATAAATAGGTAAATAATAATCATTTAATAATGTGCAAAATCAACTTTATTTCGTAATTATTAGTCCATTGCGTATTTTTCATTCAGTGTCCGTCGTCGATGGCCATGACAGTGGTGTCGGGCTGGTAGTCGAGGTCGAGCGCGCGCGTGCGCAGGATCTGCTTGTACACGAAGGCGGACTTGCGCGGCGTGCGCGGGCGCAGCGGGTCCGAGTAGTCCACCTCGTACAAACCGAACCGCTCGCTGTAAAATAGGTAAAAGTCCTTTACGAGGTGCTCCACCGAATATCAGTCTACTTTGATTCTGTATACGAGTAAACTCAAATGACAAAGACCTCATAAGTATTAATATACCAAAAATGTATGGATTGTATGCACATGTTTCTAAAACTATATTACTTGTATACTTCATTATTATGAGTAAATACTATACTTTAGTTGAAAATGTACCTGAAAATCTAACTTGCAATTTTCTAAATATATTATGTACTCTGTTAGTATATCAAATGACTAAAATGGTTCCTAATAATCAGTGGAAGGGAGGCGTGAGCTTTATGTGTGTATGTATGATCAGTATCAAGAGCCCGCCGAAACTAACAGATGTAAGGTTCTTCCAAACCTGGAAGAGTTAGCTAACGATTCACATGTGGATTAAAAACAAGAATTTTGAAAAGTCTATGCGGTTAAGGAGATCCTTGATTATCTTCCTCTATCGTAAATATGTCTAAATAATGATTAAATGTAGAAAACGTACCCATATCCCTCCATCCATTCGAAGTTATCCATGATACTCCAGGCAGTGTAGACCCTCACATCGCAGCCCTCCTCGATAGCATCCAACATGGCGTCCAAATAACCGTTGTAGTACTGCACTCGGTCGTTGTCTTCTAGGCCTTGGTACGTCGCAAAACCATTTTCGGTAACATACACAATGGGATTGTTATACGTGTCTGCTATATACTTCAGGAGCTTGTAAAACCCCTCAGGATAGGCCTGTTGAGATAAATATCAATTTCAGTTGAAAAAAATAACTAAAAGGTAGGTATACTTATTGTCATTCTATACGAACCAAAACAAAGTTAGACTCTCCAAGTTTCCATTCACTTCTCTTAAAATACCTAACATCAAAGTCATCGTAAAATGACGGTGTTCCATAATAACCATATACAGATTCATTTCTATAGGTAATCTGTGTCGAATAGTGATTCAGCCCAAAGAAATCAGATGTGCCACGAATGTAAGCCACTTCCTCCGGTGTGAGCTCTGGAAGTCTGGATCGAGCGAACCCTTGGGCGGCACTTTCAGATGCAACCCTTTTTTTCATGACTGGAGGGAAGTCGCCCTCGTCTGAGAATATAGGATGAGCGTATAAACCTGTCTGAAAAAAAACAATTGAAAGTGCTCACATATTATGTAACATAGTACAAGTAGTGTAAGTAGTAAGATCCAAGCAAATAAACCAAAATACAAAGGACATACTTCGAACGCCATCGCATCTTCGGCCGCTACAACTTGATCCTCACTTTCCGGTTCATACCAATTGGAACTCAATGTAATACCGATGGTTCCACCGTATTTTGATCGGAATTCCTCGTCGTAGATACGATATGCTTTTGCATGAGCCAAAAGCAAATTCTTGGCGCACATATAATCAGCATATCCCGAAAAATCAAGTAATGGAGCCTTTGACGCACCTCCGTACCCTTGGTAGCAAATTTCTCTGGGTTCGTTCATGGTAATCCAATATTTAACACGATCTCCAAAAAGTTCATAGGCAACACGTGAGTAGTCCGCGAACCAATCTACTATGAAGGGATTTGTCCAGCCTCCCATCTCTTGCAAATTCTGTGGTAGGTCCCAGTGGAACAGTGTGACCATTGGCTCAATGTTGTACTTCAGCATTTCATTTATCAGATTGTTATAATAATCAACTCCGGCGTCATTTACTTTATCAGGAAAACTTGTGGGCATTAGCCGTGTCCACGATAAAGAAAACCTATAAAAATCCAGACCCAGTTCCCTCATCATTTCGACGTCTCTTTTATACTGATGGTAAGAATCGTTAGCTATGTCACCAGAAGATCCATCTTTAATCGGACTGGGATCCCTGTGCGTTATGTGATCCCAAATATTTTCAGATTTTCCTGAAATTAAAATAATGATAAAAACATACATCTTTCCTATGAACTAAATATACGTAAATATATAAAACGATCCCCCACCATCTTCATTCCATGCCCCTTCGATTTGATATGATGCTGTTGAGGATCCAAATAAGAAACCATCTGGAAACTTTCTCGGCTCGCTTCGGTTTTTAATCGTTTTACAAATCGTTAACGTGGAACAGGCGAATAGTAGTCTGTAATATATAATAGATATGTAATTCTACCTTTTCTTGTTGTTTCTTACTGTAAATATTTACAGTATTTGTACTTGTTAGTGTTATGTTATTATTACTAATATTGCCAACTTTTCATGCTAGATCATTAAAAAGTGATGTTTGCCGACAGATACTGCCATTGGCACTGGGGGGCGAATCTCGCGCTATCGATATTAGAATTCAAGATTTTCTCTAGCCACAAATATCTTTTAAAAAGTCGCTGAATCTCTATTGCAATCAAAAACTAATACTCAACGATTTTCGAAATTCCTTTTTTGTCGAAGAATTCCATTTTTAAAAGACAAATGTAGCTACAAAAAATGTCGAAACCCGAGAATTAGGCCTCTGATATTAGGGAGTATTACTTAGGTCGGGAGTAGATATTAGGGAGTATACAGGAGGTATCAATCAGATAAAAATAGTAATTTAAAACAATACTTACATTAGTACTTTTAACGTCATTATGACCTAGTAAAAGTAGTATTCTTGAAAGACTAGCTACATGACATGTCGATTTTGTCTTATATATTCTTATGATATGTCATCTTGATAAAATATGAAGTGGATACTTAGGTACTACTTGTTTTATCTTTATTTTGCGACTTATCTATGACAGTTCAAGCAATCAGCGACCCGTGCCAAGATGTCGTCCATCCAAGTAATTGTGCACAGGCTGGTAAAATCTTTGTGAATTGAGAGTTGTTGGCATTTATGTGCCAGGTATTCTTCATCTTACCGAGCCGATGGACTACACTTTGACTTACACTTTATTCGCCCAGTATTTGATGAGGCATACAGCGTTGGACAGGCCTCAATCAAGTCTATTTATGTTTCGGCATCCCTTATGGTGAACCAATTAACCAACTTCTGGAGTCAAAGAGTTAAAGAGCTTCTATAACCCCTTCTAGTGGACTGCCAAGATGAATGATGGTTACTTCAGTACAGTTCTGGCGCCTACTCGTACTTTTTAATTCCCTTTCACCCCGTATCCCATGGCACCGGATTCTAATACTGTACAACAAAAAAAATTCTTGCATTGACAGGGCTGACAACTTTTTTAATTAACCCTTTCCCGCGATACAATTTTCGGAGCTCTAAATACACTGACTGCTCTCTGCGCTGTTTTTTACGAAATTAATACATTTTTAGTAATTTGTATCTCTTTTGGTACTACATGGTACCAAAAAGGCTTTTTATACAACGATTGGGACAAACGAGGTGACCTACATCTAGGTCACTTTTCCCAACATATTCTATTGTTTTTTAACTTTTGTTCGTATGAGAATAAGAGTTTGGTTGGTAGCTTACACGTGTAATCAGATAAGTACATTTAAATTTAAAAATACGAAATAGATAGATAACTTTACAAAACATAATACAGTAATACAGATAAAATAAGTGCGACAGTTGAGCAAAGGCAGCCTTATCGCTACAAGCGATTAATACTTGTAATGTAATTCTGGTTTTATTTGTACAAACTGCAGATGTTTAGGAAATTTTGAATAGGGTAGTTATGGCGGAAAGCCTATTTTAAAGTCTCTCCAAGACACCGAGTAAGCATTAAAGCGGCTACATACGTCACTATGGCTGGGCCGATCTTGGAGGCAGCTACACAGGTGATACTCATCCTTATTCTTAGTAAAAAATAAAGTCTCTTTTTGGATACACCGGCGAGCCGACCTTGGTTGGGCTTTTAAGGGCCCCTACATCCGAAAAGCGACTTTTGGACTACGCAAGGATTATTATCAACTGCAATATGGGTCCTTGGTCGGAGGAGAAAGAACATCGTGATGAAACCTGCACATTCAGACAACTGAATGTGTAACCATGATCCATTCTGGGCAGGTTCCCCTGTCAACAAGGTCACGGAGGTCGGCAGTCGCTCCACTATAATTACCTGATCTGCCAAATCTTGCATCGTGGTCAATGCTGGGTCATCGTGCGCGACAGCACAACTGGGGACACTAACGCTAGATGATGATGATGGCTCCTAGATCGGTGCAGCCACAGTGTCGTAAATAGAGTGCTTTAGCATAGCCATCGCTCAGCGTTTACGCCACTAGATTGTGTTGTCTACTTTTTTCGGTAGCTGCGCGTTCGCTGTTTGGTCACTGAGCGTTGGCTGTTCGCGGTAAGAAGGCGATTGCTGCGCCTACGCTATTTGTAAGTAAGCATAATAAAAATTAATAAATGAATCCGATGTCTTGCTAGTTGTATCTTAATTATCTAGAAAAAATATATCTTAAAGATCTATATTACACATAATTATCACAATCACACAATCACCATCACAATGAACTTTTTTTTCCGATTGCATTGAACTTTGAGCGAAGCCTAAGCTGATTTCGGATATTAAAACAAGAAAGGTCCAACATCAACCTTAAGTGAAAACTAAACTTCACTCTCAACTTTATGACACCGACTTTGTGACGTCTAAATGCTTTGTCGCCTAAGTTTAATGCCATCGGGCATAAAAATTGCTTGCCAATCATTAATCTTTAAAGCCAGCACACATTTGGATAATTAATTAAGAAATGTTACACAAAGGCGTGCTGAATACGCCTAGACATTGTATAGACTTCGCTTAATACGTCAAAGAACAAGCTTAATACACCATTCATGCGTTTAGTACCCTGGGTAAAGAGTTTCCATTCAAATAAAGATTTTCAATTTGGAAATAATTTATTCTGTAACTCGCCCGGAAAATATTCCACAAATTTGGGACTCGGGGGATTTAATCATGTTTTCGTCTTGCCATAATACGATGATATGAATGAAGATCTAAAAGGCTAAAAAGCTTTTGTCTGGCCCGCATATACTGTGAAAGGCTTTTTATTAAGCGAGTTATAAAAGGTCATCAATTTAGTCGCATCAAATATATTGCTAATCAAATAGGTCTGTCGACAGAAAAAATGCCGCAATTCTTTTAAATATATTTAGGGTACACAGCCAAGAAAGGCCAATTATGCGAGGCTCGTTCGGGTAAGTGTAGTTCGACCCTAGAGGCCAGTGTATTTTTATTTCTTGGCCGTTAACACTGATCTTGTTATACTATATACATGAAAATATATTTATTATGCTTATGATGATAATGGTTAATAGTAGAACCGGGTCTCCTTACCGAGCAAACATTACCGGAACGTGGTAGTAAGTAGTCTTAACTTCATGGTGGTTGGTGTGACGCATAAAATATGCCTTTTAAGATTTCTGCTTAGTGCTAAAAATCATGTCCAGAAAGGTTTGGGACCAAACGGAGAGATAATAAAAGCACAACAATATCACGACATATAGCATCTATATAGCTCAACAGGAGCGCTAAAAACATAAAGAAGGGAGTTCTGACGAAAGAATTGTATCCTGCAGAGCAGACGAAAGAAGTGTCCCAGCCACCAAAGACTTGGATTCATTTGGTCCGAATACTTTGAACTACTAACGGTTTTATCCAGACTTAATGCTATTTTCTTTTTTGCATACTTGAAAGAATACATGGGTGGGATAAAATTAGCAATCGACGAGCAGGTTTTCATCAGGTGGCCCGCTTGCCTGTTTGTTTGCCGATAACATAAAAAAAAGGTACAGAAATATGTTCTGAAAAAGGTTCTTCCCCAATTTTGAAGCTGAAGAGTTCTTCGAGGAGGTGATAACGAAGTTTTTGCTAAGGGTTACCACATGCATTCAGCGAGGTGTAGATTATGTGAGAATATAGCCATAAACTGTATCAACAATATTCTATAATACGTTTACAAATACACTGTTCCAAAAAAAATTGTTTTATTTCTTATTATAGGTACTTACTTACTTACTTATCCCTAGTACAATATTTTACAAATTAGTCTGGAAGGTAAAAGCTATTTGGTACATAATATTATAAAACGTCTAAAAAGTTTAATTTTACTATGATAGTTGAATATCGTGAGTGGGAGCGTCGGTGGCTGAGTGATTAAGGTATCCGACTCGTAAGCGAGAGATACGGGGTTCGAATCCCACTGCGGCGCTGTACCAATGTCTCTCTTCTGAGTTCATTAGTTGTTCATGTACATTCGTTGAATGCTAACTGATGCTCTTACATTGAGGGAAAATATCGTGATGAAACCTGCACCTCCAGTCAACTGAATGTGTAACCATGATCCAATCTGGTTAGATTCCCCGGGTAGCAGGGCCACGGAGGTCAGATAGCAGTCGCTGCACTGTAATAATCTGATGTGCCAAATCCTGGACCACGTTCAATTCGGACCCCAGGCTCAAGTATGCGAGATCACAGCGGGACATTGACGCCAAGATAATTATTTAATTTAGTTGAATATCGTGTCTAGTAACATTCGTTCTTGCAATTCCGAATACGCATAAATATTTAGTAGGTGTTTTATTTACGCTTGTTAAGAAATGCTATTTTGCGAACCTTACAAACCACAGGTATGTAGGGTATTATACCTTTTCACTACGAAGTGGGGAACGTCTAAGATAATTAAGAGATTACGAGAGACCATTGAGACAGCAGGAATACAGCCAATTAATCCAAATAATGAGGAGCGACGAAGACGGCCCCAGATAACACTGGCCCAAAGTTGCGTCCCTAAGGGACCCCCGGAACAAATGAGCTCGGATCTCCAAGTTGTAATCCTATTAATAATTAAAATCTTTATTGTATCTATCTAGAAGTACGAGATATTTTATGCTGGACACCGATTATTAAAGTCAGTACGTGAAACTTTCTTTAAGCTACAGGTCCTTTGTAAAAATAACCAGCTTTGGACTGAAAAACGCTGATTATATGGCGATGATGACAGCCAGTACTTTAATCATCGTCACATTGAAACACCCCCGTATATGAAAACAGTGATTAGTTAATAAGTAGTTCGTTACTAAGCGTAAAACGAAGTTAATTTAAAAATAATTATAAACCAAAGGTTTCATGAGTATGACGTACTAAGTACTTTATCGTAATTAAATCTACCATCAAAGCTCATAGTTTGAATATCCCGTATGCAATTCAGAAAATAAAATGAATATTAAACATGGTCCTACCTAAGTTGTTGCAAAACTAAGTCACATTTCTGTACACAATGAGTATCTACCTATACTATACAGAATGTTTATAACACTATAGACTTCATCTGCGCAAACGTCTGCAAAAAGTAACCTGTATTACGGAACACAAACTATCCTAACCAGAAACCACGTCGGTCCTTTTCTCCGTCAAATGACAAACCAACAAAAACACTGCCATATCATACCATACACCAATGTAGATATATCATAGTATGTAAGGAGAGGGTTCATGAGACAGTGAATAAACTCCGAAATGTGGATACAGAAAATTGCTCTGGCCCGTTCTCTTGGAATTCTATTGAGCGTATGACGAGTTGTTCGTCCCTCCACAAAGAGGGAATAATCACAGGGAAACGGATCCAGACCCGGGTTCCGGACACACGTGACTCAAATGATGATACCACGGAAACCCTCGCTACTGAGTTGATTCGTAGTTGTTTCGAAACTATATTGGGCGTGTATATTGTGTTGTGTTTTGAAAATTTATCAAAAGCTTTTTCGTTAGACTAGGCGACACAGTTCAAAACTTCCTGTGGTCACAATTGCGTATTTGTTTTATACGAGTATAAGAATGCAAATATCGCATAATTTTTTGAGAATTTTTAGAGGAGCATTCTAAAAGTGGGTTTCAACGAGATTTCGCGGACGGACGCGGACCAGCCCTAACCGACCGAACCGGTGACGACGTCGCCGTTGTTGACAACAAAGTAACCTTTGGAAATACTTATGCTCGATACTTAGTTCCAGTTTCTGCCACCGGGTAAGTTAAGTTTGTGTCACTCCGTCCGAGGTCGTCCGTGGTCGCCCGCCGTGCTAAAGAATCCGCCGAAACAGAACCTCTACTGTACATCGTCTTAAGAAGAATTGAATACATTATTTTAGACAGAAACCGTAATCTATTTTTATTACAGTGGGGTACCATTAAACGTTTTCTTTTCACGTAATTTTTTTTAGATGCCTCTCTACCGATTCTTCCATCGATTTCACACTGCACGGCGAGTAATTTGCATTTGAATTGGACCGAGGAGCATGTGTGAGATCCCCTACAGCGCACAAAGCGCAAATAATCACTGGGAAGAGGATCCATCCTCGCTACTTCCCTTGGCGCGTGACTGTCATTCCGATGGCTCGCGTTACACAATGAGGCGGAAGCCAGTTTGAATTATAAGCCATTCTTATTTCGAACACCGTAAGACTGAAAATCGAAAGGCTTTTAGGAAAGTGGATGTGCTGCTTATCAAACGAACGACAAATAGGTATCCAGTACATTTGTCGTTCCATTTCATGTGCTATATGCCGCTACTGTTTACGTTGACACGGAATGTCACTTGTTACTGAAGTTGTAGATTAGCGTAGATGGAAAAAGTCAAAAGTCAATATTTCTTTATTGAGTAGGACATTACATATATTTTCACTTAGGAATTGTGACATTTCAAAAAGTAGGAATTTCAAATAAAATAATTAATGTCTTGGATATCGATTAGATTTTTATGTTTATATAGATACTTATAAAAATCTGCATATTTGTGATAATTTATTATTTAACGAGCATTTTTTTTAATTGTAAATCGCACACTTTTGTGACGGTACATCTATCAGAATTCCATTTAATTAAAATCAAATTTTAGGCTATTCTAATAGATAATAGGTGCTAGATAAGATTATGAAGCTATTCCACCTTTAAACTTTGGGTACTTTTGGGATTAGGTAAGTACCCTAATTTGGTTGAGCGGGAATGAGAATTTTTCTTAAATATATTTAAGATGGAACTCAAGCATCATATCGTAACTTTCTGGCGTATTTATACTAATGCCATCAATCATGTTAGCGTCAGCTGCTTAATTCAATTCGGCCATCTTGGCAAACTTTCAAAATTAATCAATTTTTATAGAGGATTCATATTAAATATTCCTTGTTAGCTTAACTTTACTTTAAAAACTAAACAACATATATAATAAAGCACGAAGTTTAAATGTAAATACGTCTTTATTATGAAGGGCATTAAAGTTCGTGAATTTATACGAATATAAAATAAATACGAGTACGAGGCGACTAATATGTTCTCGATACAAAAGATCTAGTCTTCGTAGACTGGAAAATGGGCTGGAGCGTTTTCCATTCTTTACACTTCTTTCTCCAACCCGTCTGCCAGCGTGGACATTATGACAATAACCTCCCCTTCCGTTGGGGAGGCCCTGAGTCGTGCAGTGGACTGTTATGGGTTGAGCCCATGTTGTATGATAAAGCCCATAACAGTCCATGTCATATATTATACCTTCGCGCTCTGGACAACGCCGAATATTACTAGTTGAATAGGGTATTTAAAACAAAACTGCAAAGTATCATAACAATCTGACAAGTATTAACAGAAAAGTCAACGATTTTAAATTTATCACAGGAGCAGGCTTTATGTTGTTGCATTGTCTAGAAAGTACCCTAAACATTGCAAACTCTTTTAAATTGCATTAACTTAAATTAAATAAAAAAAAATGTATTGTAATTTGATAATAATTTAAAGTGTGCATTAACGTCAATCGCTTCTCAAGTGTCGTGTCATGAATAGCAATTTCCAATTCATTCGTGTTGTCGTAATACAGTATGTTGTAATTGTTGTCGATTATATTACAATTTAATTTGTTAGAAAAAATAGTTTTATGTTTTTTTGTCTAATTAAAGAAAGACCTATTTTATGATGATGCTCAGTAGCAGTCTTAAACGGCTTTCATTGTTTGTCCAGAGGCTAAGGTCACCCCGTATACACATGACGGCGCGTCTCCGCCTCCACGTTTAGTGCCCAAACTTCTAATAACTCCTTCTAATGCCTCTACATATTTGAAACTGTACTTTAGTACAGTTATGTAGAGTGGCTAAGACGATATGAAGCCTCTTGGTCTGAGCTACCAGTATTCCGAGAGACAACTATCAAGATATATTGAAGCTTGACTGAGAAAAGACTGGCCAAATCAGAATAGTCTTTTCATAGTGATATGTTTCCGATTAGCCATTATAGTTATTATACCTGCCCAGGTATAATAACTATACAGGCTCCCTCGAGTGCCGCCAGGGGGCGCAACCGGGCCTGACCCTTGCGTCTTCCCTACCTGACTCTGCACGCAGCAGTGACAGCCTCTTAACCATAGTCGGCACGGACGCATGCTTCCTGCTCGTTCCCAGTCTCGACTCACTGTAGACTTGGGAATAGCATCGCTTCGGCACAGCTCACAGCGCAACCTCACGCCACAGCTTCGCCATTGCTCACCGCATCGCATGACTTACTACGCCGTCATATAAACGTCAGCAATAGAGTATTTAAGAAGTTAAGAGGAGTCTTCCCGAGCGGACTCCATACAAACGTAGTTTGATCATATTTCCACAATTACGCTATCAAAAACAATTCAATTTTATAGACGTGATGATCCATAAACCAATATCTATGCTTGTGGCTTTTCAGATTTTCGAATATAAGATTTCCATACAAATTTTAAATTTTGTGTAACTTTGAAACAATATATTTTAACGAAAATCTGACAAACCACAAGCACACATATTCGTTTCTAGATCGCGCTCGGGGTAAAGATTGATTATTTGTTACAGCACTTTATTCGGTTCCACATCCTTAACCTAATTTATGAGCGTATATGAAAAATTAAGGGGTAGTTAGATAGTTAAGCTTGTAAGTGTATATTATAAAAGAGAGTGTTAAAGGAGCAAGCGGGTCGTCGGTCGTCGGGTCGCGGGTCTTTTTTTTTTTTATGTCGTACGATAGGCAAACAGGCAAGCGGGCCACCTGATGGAGAGTGGTCACCACTGCCTATTGACATTAGCAACGCCAATGCGTTGCCCACCTCTATAACACGTTGCTCTGGCAGCAAAAAGGCAAATGCCACTCCACTGCCAAAGCCACGTTTCCCCAAATCCCCACTATTAGCTATGAGTATTATTTAGCTGCGATATTCTGTAAGGTGGAGGTACTTCCCCAGTCGGGCGGCTCCAATTTGAACGAGATACCCCGCTATGCCCTACCTCTCTTAAAAGGGTCTGACAGAAAGTGATCACCGCCACCCTTTCACCCGCGAATGCATAGTCGGCCTTTGTGACACACATATTAGGCTCGTCTCTTAAAGTTTTCAATGTCGTAACGGTCTGAAAACACTAGTGCAGGAAGCTCGTTCAATAGCGTGGTAACGAGGCAGGAAGTTTCGTGAATCGTACGGAAGTCAACCTCCACTTATCCGGGTGGCACGGACGAAATTTCAGTTTGCGGCGGGTCGTATGGTGGTGAATTTCTGCAGCTGGTGTTACCTGCGTTTGTTGCTGGAGGCATTACCTAAGTAGCATAAATATATTCAGTTGCTCGATTACCCACGCCACTGAGAAAACCCCTGTAGGAGGCACGAGTTTGCTTCTAAAAGAAACATCATATAATAACCGAGAGAGAAACATAATATATTGGATAATATAAAAAATACGATCGACAGGAGGTAATAACACCGTATCGGCGGCTGTAGGTATATGGTGGGGCAAGTATGATTGCGAATTTCACTCGCAAATAGCGAGTACGCTTTATGGCTTTGATAGCAGTCTCTTTTGTTTATCGCAAGTTTACTGCGGGGTCCGGAGCACAAGAGAGCTCTTGGAAATATTAAACATTAATGCGGACGCCGACGTCGACAGAATCGAATTAACTCGCCCATTAAAATTCATATTTGGACAAGATTATTTCGTAAGTACTTAAGTTTGGACGTATATATGTTTGTATATGTTGTTTCGTAAACATTTAATAAGATAAGATATGTAAGTATTATAGGTTTTCAAGGTATATTTTTATATTAATAGTTAAATTAGCTGGGGAACATAGCACATCCTAGGGTCATCTTGTAGGTTACCTACCTACCTCCAAAATACCATACTCTCTGATAATAAAATTTTATACGTTCATCTTCAGCATCAGAGCTGGTTGTGATCTCTCGCACAAAGGTCTAGAGTCCGCCATCATACTCCTCTTTCATCCTTTGTGGCACACATATGGTGGCACACATTCTTAACGACGTCAAGCCATCGCTTTTTAGGCCGGCCTCTCCTTCCAGTGACTTAGTGGACGGTGTACACAGCAAATATTGGCAAAAAACCGCAAATCGATGTACAGGATAGCCGTTTGGTTTACGAGTACTTTAGGTTTAAACAATCATTTTGACCGGTAGTTCCTAAAAATATTCCCAGGGGGGGAGCAGTAATATCGATATTAATTTTTTATATGGGATTTGAATTTTTTTTTCTCAGATTCCTATCGTGTTTGGTATCAAATGAAAGGGCATCATGAGCCGGTTCTAAAAATATACTACACCAATACCATTCGGCCACCTGTTTTCTAAAAATCCACGAAATATTTTCAAAACATACCAAGTTTGGACTCCTCCAGGTAGGAGACGGATTAGTAAATTTTTGTATAACATACGCCAAATGTAACTAAATATACCCATATCCAACGACAAAAAGGCGATTTAAAAAATATTTTAATTTACTAATTTTAAAATATTTTTTTCTTTATTAAAAAGTTGAAATTTAGTATTTTTTTATACTTATCGAACTCTACTGTACTGTACTATTATTATTGTGTTTTATGCTATTATCTATGTAAAATAATGCTCTTACGGTTTCTATCTCCCCCTCCCCCTTTCCTCTCTCCCTCCGCACTCCTCACTCTGCACCTAAGCGAATTTGATTTCCTCTCAGGTGAAGGAAAATCCTCTCAGGTGCAGGAGGAGAAGGGGGGGGGGAAGCGTATTAATATCAATTTAACATAGATTAACAATAGTAAAGTGCAGTACAGTTCGATATGATTAAAAAAATACTAAATCTCAACTTTTTAATAAAGAAAAAATATTTTAAAATTAGTAAATTAAAATATTTATTAAATCGCCTTTTTTTCTTTGGATATGGGCATATTAAGAGTCATTTGGCGTATATTTTATAAAAATTTACTAATCCGTCTCCTACCTGGAGGAGTCCAAACTTGGTATGTTTTGAAAATATTTCTTGGATTTTAAGAAAACAGGTGGCTGAAAGTTATTGGTGTAGTATATTTTTAGAACCGGCTTATGATGCCCTTTCATTTGATACCAAACACGATAGGATTCCGAAAAAAAAAATTTCGATTCCCATATTAAAAATTAATGTCAATATTACTGCCCCCCCCCCTGGGAATATTTTTAGGAACTACCGGTCAAAATGATTGTTTTAACCTAAAGTACCCGTGTACCAAACGGCTATCCTGTACAACGATTTGCGGTTTTTTTTTACGTAGCTCGACCACTAACTAGCAGGGGTGGCATGGCCAGACATTTGTGCCCTTCGTAATTTACCTGACTACCTACGCGAGATGTGGCCATACCATTTTTAGGGGACACTCCTGCAGCTTATCTGCGATACATCTCTTTTAAATAAAATTATACGATAAAACTCCACACACCCACTGTAGCATCTTCATAACCATGACACGCATCTCCTGCTTGTGCCGCTCTATTAGGGGTCATGCCTCGTTGCCATCTAATGATAGTCTTACATATTTTTAATATTTTTTCTAACGAAATCCAGTTTATTAAGGTAAATATACTGTAACAGTAACTATGTAAGGCACCCGGTAAATATCTGAGATCCGCGGACCGGCAAGCTCGATAGATGGACTTAGTTGGCACGAGAGGCAAGTGCAGTGATACCTACTGCAGTGGTACAATAAACAAGCGAAATTGTAATTTTTGAAAATCTTATACGTCTAAGAGCCGATTTCTCAATCCTCATATAAAGCATATTAGTCTGATAAATTACTGTGCGACTAAAATAAAATTGTATCATTACTTCATATAATTAAAGGATTATTAGTGGTTTTTAATTTGGCAGTATATTACTTTATCGGGCAGATCAATTCTAGTTGTCTTTGAAAAATCGGCCCTAAGTGACGTAGATTATCTTTCTAGGGTTAATATACTAATATTATAAAGAGAAAATATTTGTATTTTTGATTGTAATGAATAAACTCAAAAACTACTAGCCTGCTAAATAAATATTTCACTTACTACATTATCAATTTATCACTAAGTAACTCAAGCTATTTTTTATTCAGGGAAAACAATAGATTCTCGCGGGAAAGTTAATTGTTTACAGAGATCCGAACTACGCGCGGATGAAAGAGAGAGAACGGCTAGTCTACTAATATGGTCACTATTCCAGTGACATGCTATTAGAAGAATAATAATAAACATTATATTTCTAGGAGGATGCTTTGGTTTATATTATTCATAACCCGAGCCACGTCTTCGATGCTTGACAATTTACATAACCACTACCACGTGAGACTAGAGGTAATTGACACTATTTCTTACTTACTATGTTGATGCAACGACCCAAAATGAGCCTTGGCTGCGACACTGAGATGTTCTATTCCGCTCTGTCCTGTGTAACCTCCTGCCAACAGTCAGCCGGGAGTTCCAACTGGTCTCTTTCCACTTCGTCACTCCAGTGATACCTGGGACGGATTGATCGATGTACAACACAAACGCAATTCTACCTATTCGCGATTCTACACAATATGGATTCCGCACAACTGAGATTTTGAGAGAGAGACACATTATTTATTCCACACAGTCTTCAATTATACACAAACGCGATTCTTTCTGTTCGCGATTCTACACAATATTAATTCCACAAAACTGCTGCGATTCACCAGATTCGCTATTCCACATATTCGATACATATTTTAAATCATTAATGTGCCGGTTGTCCTCTTGCTCACGAGGGCCCGGGCTCTGCATTGACCATGATCCAGGATTGGCAGATCAAGTAATTACAGTAGAGCGAATGCCATCTGACCTGCTACTACGGGAACCTGAACAAATTGGATCATGGTTACTTACACATTTGGTCACCTGAATGAGCAGGTTTCATCATGATGTTTGCCTTCACCCTAAGAGTATCGGTTAGTATTCAACTAATATACATTTATCAGAAAAAAGTCATTGTTACATGGCGGCAGTTGGATTCAAACCCGGTCCCTCTCGCTTACGTCGGATACTATAACCACTAGGCCACCCATGCTTTTAAGGGCAGGCGGCCCGTTAGTTTATTGTTGATTTACACTGACAGACCAAATTGGAACGCGTTGCTCATAGAAGTCTCATAATAACTCTGATCCAACCAGCCTGGTCAACGTTGTGGACCCTGGACTGCCATTCACACATTCGTCAACAATAGGGCACCATTAGAATGGTTGTATTGTAACCTCAGCTAGAACTAGACCAGGGTCTAAGTTTAGTGGACCTAGTAAACATTGACCAAGGTCAACTCTGGTCATCGAACCTGGTCAACGCTGGGCACCTTGAGACTGGTTGTATACCCAAGCATATAATTATACCTGGACCCAGTAAAGGTTGACCAAGGTGAACCCCAGTCAACCAACAAAGCATTGGACTAGGTTTGTTAAATTGGGTTGACCTTTGCCAACCTTGACTGCTTCCATTAAACTTAGGTCCAGGTCTAAGTCAGCCGGTCCCAGGTCCCCAGCGTTGTGGAATAGCGAATCTGTTGAATGGCAGCATTTGTGTGGAATTAATATTGTGTAGAATCGCGAACAGGAAGAAACGCGTTTGTGTATATTTGAAGACTGTGTGAAATAAACACACTGTGTGAAATAAATAATGTGTTGAATGTCAGTTGTGCGGAATCCATATTGTGTAGAATCGCGAATAGGTAGAATTGCGTTTGTGTTGTACATCGATCAATCCCTGGGACGTCCGAGCGGAATTGACACTATTTGTACTGATAATAGAATACTTTGTATGCTAGAGCATGGATGGCTAGAATGAACAAGCTGTATATAAATGCTGCATTCTTCGGCCGCATCGTCACTTACTGATTGATGCATATTTTAATAAAACACAACCCTTTTTCATACACAGTTGGGTAAAAAAATATCATGGAAATAGTTCTGATTTTCTTGATTCTTCAATTTTTAGGCCAATCCCCTCCCTTCTTTGTATGCAACAATCAGTAATAATATATAATATCCACACGTGGGCCACATACATCGATCTAGGGGTGTTGGAGCCCATATATTTTATATGGCGACTAATCGTTTGGACCACCATAGATCCATGCCATGCGACGTGATGCCACATCAAACTATGAACCTTATCTGGAAAGAAATAGGGTTGAAAATTCATTTTATATGGAACAACACGTGGCGTGACGTGGCGTCGATGTAGTGTAGTTATTTTAACTTTATCATTATCGCGCTTAATGAGGAGTTTTCCAGTAGGTATTAATAATTGGTTTCAAAAAGCATCAATAGATGGCGCTCCTACAATTTTGGTAATCCCTCTTTAATCTGTATGATGGTGGCAGTGATTTCATGCAACCGACTAATACTAAACTTAAAAATAAAATGTTTATTAATATAAATATAACTGTTAAAGGTTGATCGAAATGTAAAATGAAATATTTTTAGAAGTTGGCACTATGTTCCATTATTATTACAACCTCTAAAATGGTTGAAAACTATTGATAAATACAATATTATCCAACACAACGTACCCATTGTTTATATCCTGTTAGCTAAGAACCTATTTCAAGCGATTATCAATTACCAAAATTGTCGGGGCGCCATCTAGTTAGTAGTTAGAATAGCTTTAGATACCTATTGGAAAACTGCTCATTGTTTTTGAGCGGCGCGGCGGGCGCAGCACGTCAAATATGTCAAATCCATACAAATGACATTGCAGCGCAAATGTGTTTGGGCCTTAAGTGTAGTTTTTTTTTGGGTAGACCGTGCCGCACCACGTGATGATAGTATACAAGAACTGGTACTGCTCTGGCTCGCTGGTGAGCTCCCGAGTGGTGATCACCGCCGCCAGCTGCTTCCACTTGAAGGAAAACTCAACACAGGTAACATTTACTTTAAGATTTGGTGACACAAAATCATTCAATACTACACAAAATCATTCGATACTACACAAAATCATTCAATAACTACACAAAATCATTCAATACTACACAATATTAAAGTCTCACCATAAAAATTCTTCTAAATGACCTTCTATGGCTTTTGAATCTGAAGATTTACGCACTGTTTCTATTAGAAATTTAGCCACTGCTGGCTACAGGGATTTCTTAAGAGTCTATGCCTGACAGTCTATGTCCTCCAAACTGGACATAATTTGTAGTCTAGTAAGTAAGTAGACGAGGATTAGTCTTTAGCTCTTGGATTATAAAGTCCGGAAAGTTGGTTTCGAGACCGGCTTGAATCGTTCGTGCCTTCCACTGGTACATTTTCAAAATGTGCAAGTATTGTACGATCCAAGACGGTCTTTTAAGAGTCTAGCTAAAATCGTCACTCCTTTTTCACAATATGAAATTTGATAAGACACCCCGCACAAAACCAAGACAGACGCTGGAGGATGACCATGTTACACCTTTCTGTTGTTGTTGGACTCTGGACTTCATCATTTTGCTTGTTTTTGCTAGACCTTTAATCTCGTAAAAATTTCATCAATAATATACATACGTACACGTAATAAAGATTACACCATTGTCCCACAGGTGGGGTAGGCAGAAACTATGGATAGACTTGCATATTAACAAAAATTACATATTATATATGTAATATTAATTATTTTCCTTTCACCTGCGTATCGAGATTGTCACAGGGATCATGCTATATTATACGCACTATTGTTCACTGTAGTTGGTTTACGTCTTACGAAATAGTGTAGTTTAATGTTGTTTTCTCGTTATTCTTCTGAGCATCACACAGCTAATCATTTCCAATCAAGTAAAGGCTTAAAATATAATTATTGCTTTCGCAGGTCATGGTGAAGGTCGGCTCTGACTCCCTATCGGGCCACGGGTGAGTACCTGCCAACGCGGAGGTTCATCCTATAATAATTTCAGACATCGTGCTGCAAAAATATAGGAGGCCCTCAATGCGTACTATATTTAATTCTATTCACTGAGTTAACGGTCCATTGTTCAATGACTAAGCGCATAGCCTTCTTCATCTTACAAGCCATGCGCAGAAGTTTGACAACGTCGCATTTTTTAATTTTAGTGAACCTAAAAGTTACTGTAAAGCTATCATCGGCTCATCGCTGTCGTCGTCGTTTAATGTTATTACTTATTTAAGTGATTAGGTATATAAATAAGTATATACATTAGTTAGATAATATGAAATTGGATAGATTCCTGTACTATTTACTAGAGATGAAACGGATATCCGGTTACTATCCGGTATCCGGCCTATTCGGCGTTAATTTACTATCCGGCCGGATACCGGATAGTGCGTTAATATCCGGCCGGATACCAGATACCAAAAAATTAATGAAAAATACATATAAGTGATTGTATTCATAGGAAAAAATATATCCCAAAAATTATAAATAGTATTCCTTTATCAAAGCACTGTTGATTAGGTACCTACCCGTTGTTCAGTATAGCAAAAAAATATTTTTTTGCAAAGTTAGCCTAAGGTAAATTATTATAAATTGTTGTGTGTGTAAAAGTTGATAACTTTCACAATGCGAAAATGTTTGCTGCATACAAAAGATCCTTGGGTCGGAGTCCAGTATGCTTGGGGAATAGCAGAAGTCCATTTGTTTAATAGAATTGCATCTTTTGAAAAGCAAAACATTGGCACAGTTACTTTCCCATTTTTAAGGTTTAATCATAATTTTACTTGCATTTTTCAAATGCAACAACGCAATTAGAGAAAGATTACGGTTATAAAACAGAACTTGATTTATGAAATAAGCAAAAAACTAACAACAAAAGTAGTCAAGGGTTGTTTTTTTAAAATCGTATTTTTCCAATTTTAGCAAAATTATAAATATATTTACTTTTATTTACCTTCGTAGATGGTCCATACAAACGCGTTTGTTTACAGTTTTATCAATATATGTTTAATTTATCATCATAAAATTCATAATTTTTCCGCACATTGATATGTAAACAATGAGTAAATCGGTTCACAGCGACGTTGCCATTCCGTGCTACAGCATGGCTTGTAAGATGAAGGTCCCGCTATGCTAAGGGTAATTTATTCATAGTAATATTTTAAATTAAGAACTCGTCGTGTAAGCTACGCCCTCGGAAGGCTCCCTCGGAGGTAGTCTTCTCAGCACAGCCAACGTGATAAAACATAATTAAAATTTTATACTTTTTTGTATAATTAAAACTACTTATTTAAGCTTGAGTTGGATTGCTCGAAGTAGGATCGATTAGCTTTATATTATATTTAAGGTACTACTAGATAACACTTATTTCAGGATGCTTCAATCAGGGAAATTATAGAAGTGTCCGAAGTGAAATTGCATGAATTCTATAAGAATTTAATTGAAGTCGACAACGATATCGCCCTATGCTTTCTAAAGGTAAATTTCTGGGCTTCTCAACAAAACTAACTATTTGTATCTTTAAATTTATAGTGTAATGCACCATTCATTCGTCATAATTATCAGCATATACTAATCCACTGCTGGTCATAGCCAAATGAGCGCCAATGTATTCAGCCTTTGGCAAATCTTCACTCCACCTGACTCGTGGAGTGAAGTGGAGTCGTGCTCTCCACTCAAGAACTCGTTTACCCCAGCGATTATCGGCCAACTGTTCATTATTGAGCCAAAATGATAAACGTAGATAAATAGTCCTTTATTTTAATAAAAAAGTGAAAAGTTTATAAAATGTGTTGTTTTTAATTGCAGAAACACGCGAATTTGAGCAACCAAGTGAAGAAAGGAGTGATATGGGAGCCTAACTCGTCTGCAGAACTCTCTTTACATGTGCATGTGACTGGCTGGGGCGGTACGGCAAGTGCATAAACCAGTGTTTTTCATTCCTTTTTTAATGTATTTTTTTTGTTACAACGAATGTAAGAGTTCGTCCGTTCACAATGTACTTACTCACTAACACTTAAACACGAACCTTTAACACAACAAATAGAGTTGTCGTGGCGGCATTTGTGTTGGTAAATCTGTCGAAATTTAAAATATTTTTGGACGTGCCACGGACAAATAATCCTTGTAAATTAAAATGGGCCTGATTTTTTCTATTTGTATATATTATTAGGTTTATGTTTGAACTACAAATTAATATAATCATGGGAATGCAATTATGTATATTTCTTTTCAGAATTTACCCCCAAAATTCGTCAACAGACTAGTGTGGACTGAAATGACGATATTGAATAAGATGAAATGCCGAGAATACATATTAATGACTCCCTCCAGCTTTTGTTTGGAGTATGCTGTGGTGAAAATATATCTATCTATGATCTACATATATATAGTACGTCAAGTCAGCGTTTCGTTGGCGTCGCCTCCTACATACGAAACAGTTCGTCTGCATATTAACTATCAAATTAGTTCGTTTTCCTGCCACTCGCGCGTCAATTTGACTTGACGAACTATAGAATTCGAACGATGCTCTTAGTATCCAGTCCAACTCTTTGGATTTATGGTGTTATAGCTTTTGTTTATAGTTTAGTTTAGAACAAAGTCGCTTTCCTTCGTCTGTCGCTCTGTATCGTACGCTTGGATCTTTTCAACTAGCTCTCTCTCTAGATAAGCCACTCTTCTGTAAACTAATATATGTGAATACAATCTGTTTAGGAGAATTCCTAAACAGATTATCCTTCGGATAAGCGTAGGTATTCCTGAATCCTGAAAGACTTTCTTATGTGTAGGTACTTACTCCATTACAGTATTTACTGCGTCATTACAAGTATTTAGGTACAGCGTAAACCAAAGATTTCTAAGTCGCGCATTTGATATTTCGTATATTGTTAAGGTTTTATATAGTGTGACTGTTCTTATTTCTATGTATAGCCTAAGTCCGCACCGCAACGAGCTTGCTACTTGTTAGATATGCTTTCTAATACTATTGACGAAGCGAGGTTGACCAAAGCTCTTCCGCTGATTGGTTGAACCGTGACCCGGAGACTGGTTAAACAGTCTAGGGCTCCGTGACGGTATATTTTTAATAGCCCAACTAAATAAATCAACGTACACCACCTTCCTCCACTTCTCAAACGAAGAGAAATAGCAGACCTGAGATTACTTATCAGAATTGCATCTGGTACTGTTGATTGCCCGGAACTTCGCCCTCGTATTTTTATTAAAGCGCCTGTAAGATCCTTTAGACACCACTACCACTATCTTTATGTTCCCGAAGCTACCACCAACTATAGGACGTATACCTTTCTGTTACGAGCAGCTCAAAATTATAACGTCTTGTCCAAAGTTGTTGACATTGATTTGTTTAATATAAGTTGTGAATCGGCGAGAAATCGTGTAACGTAAGTAATTTGATAAATTGAGTCGAGCAAAGATAATTTTTGGGCTTAAGTTGTTGTGTTCCGTTCAGGTACAACACCAGCCAGAAATGCTTCTGCAAGGGTGTATGTAGGTCATATTAGCAAGAACTGAGTATGGCGTCACCCTCGTCGGTGGTTCCGTGGTCTGTACTTGTATTTTGAGCAACCAAGCCCAGCGGATGTCACGGGTCTCAAAGAGCTGGTTTGCTCCGGATACCGTATCAGACGTGGAAGTTGGGTTGTACTTCTTTTTGTCTATTGTATTTTTATCAGTGGAAGCCTATAATTGACATTACAATGTTATTATTGATTTTATTGTAATAACTGCTGTTGGCTTTCCTTAAGTAAATAAAATAAAATAACTTTCTTTTTCGGTGAGGGCAAACATCGTGATGAAACCTGCACATTCTGGTCACTGAATGTGTAACCATGATCCAATCTGGTCAGGTTCCCCTGGAAGCAGGGTCACGGAGATCTAATGGCAGTCGATCCACTGTCTTTATTTGATCTGCCAAATCCTGGATCATGGTCAAGCACAACCGGGATATTAACGGCAAGATGTTTTTTTTATTCTGCTCAGGATCACCGTCTCAGCGACAACGGGGGTTCTGTCCTGATTAACGACAAGATCGCGGGTCTCGTCTCTTTCGGGGCCAACCGCAAGTCGCCGCCGTACATCGCCGTTGCCACCAACGTCACCTACTTCCACAGGTAAGCCATTTTCTTACCATCACTAAACTTATTTCCTACGGTGAGTCGATTCTTTGTGACTTCAAACGTAACGTAGAGCTCGTCTAGTCTAAAATGACGCGCCCCACTACTTAGTTAGTTGATTTCGATGTGTGAGTGCAAATATTATTAACGACACTTCATCTGTGTGGGAGCGTCGACTGCTCCAATCGAACGACGCGAGCTCCTACATTGGTGTCTCACCGGCAACTGAAAGACCAATTACAACGGCATTTGTATATACAAATGCCGTTGTAATTGGTCTTTCTCAATACATATGTATTGCGTCCATATTGTAAACTTGCCTGTGTGCGTTAATGCGATAGTGGGGCGCGTCATTTTAGATCATTTTAGAGAGACGAGCTCTACCTAGTTATGAGCTTGACGGAATTTTGTTTCAACCATGACGGTCAATGTATTTGTAGGAACTAAAAACACTCAGCAGATGTTATCGGGTTTATTACCACGGTTAGGTTAGTAACCCACTACTACTCGTGTACTCGTGTAGTCTTCTCGTGACCATGACGCTTGCAACTGCGTCGAAATATCGAGGTAAATACAAAAAAACATGTGCGATGAAAGGGTCGTGAATATCCACAAAAGTCTTAAAACCTACAGTCAGCAGAATCAGCTTTCATGCACGGCGCGCTATCAGAATGGGACGGAAGCTTTTCAAAGTTTGCGTTTTTGAAATGCGATTTTTTTTGGAAATTATGCCTTTACGCAAATAATTAAAATTGTATATGGGTAACATATAAATTGATTGAAAAATAGAGTACCTATGTTTAGATGCCAGAAGTCCCTAACATTGAATAAAAAATATTTACTCAAGTTTTTGTATGATTTTGTAAATACCCCTTTTCATTTGTCTTCAGGTTTGCCTCAAATGTTCAATTTACTATGACATAGTTCCGTCCAATTCTCGCTCTTTGCGTTCAAAACGCCTACATTCGGGTAAGGTAGCTTTGGCGTCGTGGTAGCGACGCAGATGCTTATCTAATTGTATAGAGCGTGCTATACCATCGAAGGCGGTACTCATGCTTGAGAGTGCCGTGGACAGGCCAGCCCAAGAAGCGATGGCTAATAATATGTGTGCCAACAAATTGTCTACCACGGGTGATGATGACCGAGCGCAGTGGACCAAGAGGAGAAGAAACGCGGACCCCGGGCCCTCTTCCTGTGTTGGCACTAAGCGAATTTATTTTACCCCAGGAATACTAGAACTAACTACAATTCATCATCATCATCATCACAGCCCATAACAGTCCACTGCAGGACTTCGGGCCTCTCCCACGAAAGGGGAGGTCATTGCCATAATCTCCACGCTTGGCAGGCGGGTTGGAGATCGCAGTGCAGTTGATGTAAATCTACCCAGAAAGATGCTGCTGCCCACCTTTCGGATTTGTCCCTTAGTCGCCTCTTACGACACCCACGGGAACTACAATTAAACGAAACTATATTTCGCTGTCTGGAGATTCAACATTAATCTATAGGTATCAATTATTATATTTCATTAAAATTTCGATAAGCTAGTTTATAAAATAATTCATTAGTAATGCAACAATATTTATGACAGCACAATTAATAAATAAAAAGCCATAAAAAAATTTAAATGTATTAATTACTTTACATTTTATTACCTTAATCTAATAATAACCTTGCCTAAAAGTATATAAGCCCTCTATATTTGTAAATAAAAGACAATGAAACCTAAACAAACTCTCTACGTAAAACTCAAAGTTCGTTAGACCAACGATATTAAAAATTTTGATAAAGCTCACGACAGCTAATATTTGTTGTAAATTTGTTGGAAAAATGATTCAATAAATTTTTAAACCCCCGACTCGAAATCGATCGCTCGAAAAATACGTCGGGGGGCTGCTATCAGATAATTTTTTAGACACTTTTGTTTCTTTTACGTCCGTAACATGTATTAGACTAAATTCAACTATACGAAATATGATTATTAAAAATGACTTTAGTTGTATAATAAGACATCGCTAAGTCCGAAACGTTAATTAAAAAAAAAAGAAAAATCTCTGTATGGCAAGTTTTTAAACGTCACAGAACGTTATTCATAAAAGTCATAACAAATAATTTGATTTCTGTAGGATTGTTTATTTTCATGAATTATGAAAAATATTTTTAAATAATGGGCAATACAATTAAAAAGGAAGTGCGGGAGATAATTTTCAACATGATTAATAATTTAGACAAACTAAAAGTACAAGTTCAAGCTAATAGTTATCAAATAACTGAATGTTTACAAGAAGGACTGACAAGGACAGATTATCCTCAGATTATTGCCATATTTTTTTAAATATTCACTCTTTATAATTTTTACTACCATCAGTCAATAGGGACTTGTCGTGGTCCTATTATAAAAACGTGATAAAAAGATACCTCTTTCGCAAAGATTTTGAAATACTATGTTAAGTGTTGACTTATTTGGATAAAAGAGTTGTCTCTTATCCAAATAACAATGATGATGGATTTTGAAGAACAGTGTAATAAAAAGTTATTTTTGTTCTTGACAATTACATAATTAAATCTGCTATTTATATTTTACTCTAGTTGAATGCGCAGTTGTTGAAACAACTAACTTTTTCGAAATCATGTTCCTTTTTTATCTTTATAGATTTCAATTTTGGTATTTAAACATGACTAACAATAAACACATATTCAAGATATAATAGGTTAGGGTATATGTACAATTGCACCACTTTAGGGGTATAATTTTTTTATACCTTCCTTTGTTATGATTAATGATTACGTTGGATTCAACAATATAGTTACTTTAAATGTTATTATGATCGTTTACAATGCCCTAATATTAACTTTTTTTCCAAAAACACAGGAAAGTTAGTCTATTGAATTTAAATGCACAGTAACAATTTTGCAAATTATGTTCCAGGTGGATTAAACTGAACGTAGTTAAATTTAGCCATGACCACTGCGTCTACCCCACGTACTCGGACGACGAGAGCTACGCCGAAGAATACGAGTACCGACCAGTATATGAATACATAGCAAAATGATTTGTAAACTGTAAATCTGATTCTTTTTCATCGGCCTTGCTCTTTTATTCCCATATTATTTGGGGTTGGCACTCCTTGTACATTTTCCCCACATGTTTCTCTTTTGGGTCATATCCGTATCAATATTTAAACTGTAAATCTGATTTAAAAAGAACATCTTGGCGTCAATGTCCCGGTTCCCGGTGCTCTAGAGTAGGAGGGCCCAGGGTCCGCCTTGACCATGATCCAGAATTTGGCGATCAGGTAATTGTAATCCACTGCAGTGGAGCGACTGTAATGATATTTTCCTTCACCGTAAGAGCATCGGTTAGGATTCAACTAATGTACATAACTCAGAAAAGAGTCATTGGTACATGGCCGCAGCGGGTTCGAACCCGGTACCTCTCGCTTACGGACATAAACTAAATATAATGTAATAATTGTCTTATTACCGAATCACATTCATAGTATAAAATAAAGTAGCTTCCCGCCGCCTGTGTATCAATGTATGTATTTATATACGCTTAGATCTTAACTACGCAACGGATTTTAATGCGGTTTTCAACATTAAATAGAGTGATTCAAGAGGAAGGTTCATAGCAAGTAAAAAGGGTAGGTAGGGGTAAAGTAGGTGTACGCGAACGAAGTCGCGAGGGGTCCACTAGTGAGACATAAGCTTTTCGATTTAATTGTATATACCTAACGGGAATGCCGCACATGTAACTGTAATAGCTAACTAACTAACTGTAAATCTAATTACCTAAACAAAAATCCATATACGTATATCCGCGCATAACATCAGGGACTGGCGCAGGCATTTCGCAAATATATAAATGGGTGTTTTTTTAAACCTTTGGTTTTCAAATAGAAATATAACAAAGAAAAATATACGATACAAAGGAAAGATAATAAAACGCCATTTACGTTTGAATATGATTTCGGCTATGTGGTATCGATGGCATTTTATTAACCTTCCAATAAAGCTAATTTCACTTATTTTAGATATCTTTGTTACTTATATTATAATATTTTTAAAGTTTCTGCTACGGAAGGGCACAGAGGTGTAAATAAAAACTATAATACTAGTATAAAGGCGGAATATATACCATTTGTTCCGTAAAAATGTATACCTAGTTGAGTAGTAAAATGTGGGCGCCGTAGATGAGATAATCTCAGGGGTGTTACAATAATGTGTGGGTTCGCAGGAACGCCCTCTTGGCCGTGCTTGCAAGAATGATACCTATGTGCTTAGCCCTAGCGTTGGGTTCCGAAGAAAAGATTAATGATAAAGGGACTGAGTAGCCGAGGGTTGGCTTTTAACCTGTAGCAAGCGGTCGCTAGATAAAATGCTCCTCAGAAGTTGGGGAGTTCTACCTTAGGTTCTCCATCTCAGGACACAACTGTATCTCCTACGATCGAAGGTTATCCTACCTCCACTCCAGCTGGGTGAGTGCCAACCAGATAAATCCTAGGTCCCGTTGCCCACGGCCTCTCGGTAGTGACTCTCGGGGCACCTGCTCAAGCCGACCTCGATCAAAAGCCACTGTCTGTTGAGTGAATGAGGCCTATGTCTCAACTTCAGAACCCAAACTTGAAAAGTGGGGTTTTCTGGACCTATCCTACCATGCCCTATACTTACCCTACACCTACCCTACACCTGACAATTAATTACAAACATTACAAAAAAATAATTAGTCTAATTAGTTCTGAAATTATACGCGAACATAAATACATTATCATCGTCCTAGCCCTTATCCCGGCCTCTGCCAGGGTCCGCTTTCCTACTCAATCTTCTCCACTTCGCCCGGTCTTCGGCATCCTCTCGTCATAAGCCGTTGCCTCTCGCATTCGACTCAGTGATGTCAATCCAACGCTTCTTGGGTCGCCCTTTCCTGATACCGGCAGGTTCAGGCACATTTCCCACGTATCCCTGAGGCTTACGCAACACGTGACCAAACCAGCGCAGACGAGCCTCCTCAATCTTATCTGCGATATCCCTCACGCCAAGGCTGCCACGGATGTAATCGTTACGTACTCGATCGAGTCACGTAACTCCGCACATCCAACGCAGCATTTTCATTTCGTTAGTGTGGAGTTCGCGAACGTGTTTCGTCAGCGCTGGCCCTGACTCACAGCCATAGAGCATCACCGGTCTAATTATACTCTTGTATATAAGCCCTTTGAGCTTTACAGGGATTTTAGGGTCACAGGTGACTGCCGTGAGTTCCCGCCATTTGGCCCAAGCTGCAGAGATTCGGGACTTGACATCGGGGCCAATATCGCCAGACTCGTGCATCACGGATCCGAGGTATTTGGATTTATTTGTTCTATTGACAGCTTCGTTACCTACAAGGATTCGGGTTTCGGGATCTGCGCTGCACCTTGCCATATACTCCGTTTTGGCGACATTCAACTTCAAACCACCGTTTTCTAGCACATCCTTCCAAGTGTTTACTCTGGTCTCAAGTTCCTGCCTAAGCTTGCTCACCAGTACAATGTCGTCAGCGTACTTCATAAGCCAAGGAGGCATGTCCTGAATTTCCGCTGAGAGGGCATCGAGCACAATGCAGAACTCAGTACAGAACCCTGGTGAATACCTACAGTAATCGGGAAGGGATTAGTATGGCTTACGATGGTTTTGACGACGGCTCCAGTATTGGCATACATATCCTGTATAATACTAATGTACGCTTCGGGCACAGAAGACACTGTTGAAAGCCCTCTGCAGGTCGTAAAATGCGTAATGCAGAGGTTGATTCCTACTGCAATGAGACTCCTGGAGGACTCTGAGGGCAAAGATTGGATCCATGGTGCTGCAGCCCGATCTGAAGCCGTATTGGCATTCCGACAAGGAACTTTCCTGGCGAAGTCTCTGGTCCATAATACGTTCGAGTGGCTTCATTGTGTAGCTCATGAGTTTAATAGCTCGATAGTTGCCGCACTCCTGCACACTGCCCTTTCCTTTATAGATTGGCGTAATAATATTTATGCGCCACGCGTCACTGGCTACGATCCTATTGAATAGTTCAGTGAGCAAGAGTACGCCTCGGGTCCCCATTGTTTTCCAAGTTTCTATGGATATTCCGTCATGGCCAATACCTTTCCCGGTCTTCATATGGGCCAGAGACCTCTCCACCTCGTCAGGGGTAATCGGGCTTATCAAGCCATGGTTTGCAGGAAGCTGTGCTGGTGGCACGTGGTTGTTGGCCTCGTTATAAAGTTTCTTGAAATAGCAGCATCCTTTATGGCAACACACTTTGTCACATCTAAACTGGCTCGACTCCGCGACTTTGCCAGCTTGTAGACGAGCTTCTGCCCCTCCACGGAATCCAGCGCATCGTAGAGCGGAGCCAGCTGAGCCGACCGTGCTTTTGCCACCATCGTCTTAGTTCGCCGCTTTGCCCCCAAGTACACCTCCTTATCCGAAGGTGAGTTACTGTGCTGCCATTTCTACATGACTATTTGTCCCTTGCCTTGTGGTCATATTATTGCAATTTTCCTATTAAATTCAAATTTAATTTTTTGAAGAAAAATTATGGCTTATGTTACTCGCTGATAATGTAAGATACATCTAAGGATTTTTTAATCGATATCTTTTATGAGTTAATGCATTACAAACCAACAAACAAATCGACAAACAATCAAATCTTTCCTCTTTATGATATTAGTATAGATAGAAATAACTAGATGGAACGACGAATTATTTCACATGGAAAGTTCAGTACTTAGTAAAGTTTATCTCATTACGGAGGATGTACGCCGTTGGCTACAGATACCTATACTCAGTGGTAAAATTCGAGATCAAAAGCGTATACAAATTGCCACCATAAAAAATAAACCCAAGGGGTGGATTGTATAAAATAGTGTTTTAGAAATAATCATATTATTTAACATAATGTTTTAAACTATCGCCATTAATTTACTCATTCGTTTTGTTTGCCATTAAATCAGTTAACATAAAACCTTTTTATGTTATAAATAATGATTAACAAAATCATGTTTTCTTTTTCTTTTTACCTATAAATGTTTTCTTTACTTTATTTTTTATTTTTAGTATTGTAGAGACCGATAAGTTTTTCAATACTATCACTTACCCAGTTTTTGGTTTTAAATATACACGTTTATCCACAATATAAATAAAAAACACATAATTATGTATGAGTATGTATAATAATTAATAAATTGCTGCCAACTCCGAAGTCTGTCAACCCCGACTCCACCAAGTCTTGTCGCTACGATTCTATAATAGAGTGTTTTAAAGAACCGGAGGCGCGGATGGAGGGCAGCCCTGCCCGCTGTAATAAAGCTCAGGTGGCCGTGCGAGCCGTAGTGATGGAGATTGGTCGCCGAAGGTAAATGCTAAAGCATGGTTACCTTCGCTTTGTTAAGCAAGAGCGGGAGGGCTGCCCTAACCACACCGCCGGAGTTGCATTAATTATTGCGTCCATCCTGCATGGTTGTTTGTTTACTGCACACTTCAATTCAATTTATCGTACTAAAAGTGGGTAATACATAAGTTGCCATATTGGGTTGTCCTCTACTTTTGCCCCAAGGGAGCATACAAATACTAGATTAAAATATCATAATTGAATGTGTCAAACAATTATTAAACAATAAAATTTTATATAAAAAATAATTTAAAAAATGAATAAATGAATGAAAAAGTCAATAAAATTATGCCTAACTAATACAAACTAAATATAAACAAAATGTCAAATTCAAACTAAAAACAACATAAAAATATAATGTTCAAAAAAATTTAATTGAATACCTTATGCTTGCATGCTGCATGCTTGCATGCTACCCAGGCTGCATGATTATGCTGCGCAGACAGCATTTAGTTAGACATAGCAAGAGTTGATGTCTATCTAAATGCATGATTTTAATTATTTCTCATTGAAAAATTGTGCTTTTTCTTAGTACGTTTTTACGAAAAGCAAATCATCTAGCATTAATAAGTACGGCCAAAAGTTAAGTATGATGGCCAATACCTTGACCAAAGGATCAGCCTCGCGATACAGCTAGGCAATGCGGTCAGTCTTTCGGGAACAATTCCTTTAACAAGGGAATTGGGGCAAGTTTTTTATTTGTAAATAATAATTTATAATTTAGTATTAGCATTATTTAATTTATTTCTGCCATGTAAATATTTCTTTTAATAAATGATTATTCAGTATGATTTTAAATAAAACAAATATAATTTAAAAAAATTACGCATGGTAATCGGAATTTCGAATGTATGTCGAATGTGTTACGGTGAAATGAAAATTATGGAAAACAAAAAAGGTGAAACGTTTTTAGGAAACTAAAAATCGATGTGGGAATTTATGATAGGTACCCGTTCGAATCCCCTCGTCAATACTTATTTATGGTGATTATTAGCTGGTCTCATGCTTCAAGGATTAGAAGAAGAGTTCGCACCAATGAAGATGGCTATAGAGAATAGCAATACTTCATTGACAACTGAGTATGTGAAAACTAAATTACTGAATTTGGAGTATACATATAAGCGATGTAGATAAAGCAAGAGGAACCCTCTACGAGTGCTATGGTTTCTAAGGCGAAGATTACAAAGAATAAATTTTAAGGAAAAACAAGATAAACTGAAATGTAAAGATCAAATATGTGTTAAATATTCTTATACACATCGTGGCGCCACCTCCACAAAAGTGATTGAACTATAGCCACCGTGAACTCTGGTCGCTACGAACAATAGGCTACAAACATAGGGAAATGGTGAGCTCGAACGTAAGTTGATTCTAATACTGCCGTCTAGATGGCGTTAACTGAGCACAACACGACTGTTTTTATTTTAAGCCAGTTGGCGCGAACATGCGAAAGTCCCTTCATTTTTCCACTGCTTTTCTCCTAGGATCCTAGCTTTTCTCCGATTATTTTTTCTTAAAAATGTTTGGCCGAGAATCAACGTTACAAATAATATGTAAAAAATTGTGCTTAAAAACCGTGACATGACGGAAACTCTAGAATTTCTTCCACTTTTCAGAAAAGTCTAAAATTCAGTCATAGGTACTCATGCCCAAAACCATAGCCTCGTTCATCTTAAAAGCCATGTGCAGAAGTTTGACAACGTCGCATTTTTTAATTTTAGTGAACCTGAAAAGTACTGTAAAACTTTTTTCGCGGTCGTCGTCGTTTAATGTTATTAGTTATTTAAGTGATTAAGTATATGCATTAGTTAGATAATATGAAATTGGATAGATTCCTGTACTATTTACCTATCTATTTACTTGCAATAGTATTATCCTACTATTATCAATGCGAAATACAATATGTAGGGTAGCCTACCCTTTCGTTGGCACCCCTCCAGTTATTGGCACTTTTGCATTTAGATTAAAAAAACAAGGATACCACAGATTACTCAGAGTTACTTAAGTAAAAAATCAAAAGTGCAGGTATATTTCTATTTTAAAAATGGCCACACAACACCAGTAAACAATATGGCGGCTTACTGTCAACAACTTCAGTTGTGTGCTCATATTTCGGTGCAAAATTATTGTTTTTTGTTAAGGTAAGACCTTTGCGAATGCTATTATAATATGTTAATTTTAACAACAAAATGTTTACAACATGGTTTGTAGGCATCTGAACCTCTTTAAGCAGTCAATTTAGCTCATATTTACTCAATTCATATTAACATACTTTGTTTAATTGAGGTGCCAACATTTGGAACAAAAATTTACAAGTCATGTTATTATTGGCACAACTGCCAATATTTAGGATATTGTAATATTTTGTGACTATCAACTTTAGAGTTTAGTCGTAAAGGCTTAAAGTGTATATTCGATTCTGTATTACAATTTTTGTTTGTATATAGTGTTTTCCAAATATGGGCCCCTGTGCCGATATGAAAAAATCTATTATTGGCAGTGGTGCCGATATTAGAATAGTCGATGCCAATATTACCAATAACACTTTTTGTTTATTTTAGCTGCTTATTGCATGATGAAGCCACAAAATAAAGTAGAAATAAAAAAAGAAAACGACATTAAGAAGAATCCTTAAAAAAAGCGTCAAGCGCAATTAAAAATGTCATGCCTTAAGAAACAGGCAGCAAAAGAGGTTCCAAGTGCCTCGAGCTACCCTGCAATTTCGGTTGAGCAACCCCATAAAAATCATAATCCACTGCCTGGTCCAAGTCCAGTACTCAATAATGAAGAAGAGACTGAAATAATAAATTGGTTAACTGCCTGTTACAAAAAGGGATTTCCGAAAAGGAAAGGGGATGTGTTACACAGCGTTGTAGAATTTATAAAAAAAGCGGGAGACCCAACCCCTTCAAAAACAATATTCCCAGGGATAAGTGGTTTCAGCTTTTTCTTAGACGCCACTGAGATATCTCAATCCGTATTTTTATCCGGTTTATTAGAAGATAATTTTGTTTTTAAGGTTCTTAGAGAATTTATTAGTATTTCGTAAGTAAAACATGTGATTAAAATAGTTATAGAAGATGAAGATGGAAATTTTCCACTAATAAAGTAGGAATGACTGCTTTTGTAACTGTTTTAGTGTCATAAGGACTCTTAAATAAAACAGGAGAAATTTTTATGATTGAATTTTAAATTTTTATTACTACTTGGCCCGACGCGACTTTGCTCGCACGTTGTCTCACCCCCACCCTACCCTACACCTACCCTACCCTACCCTGCTCTATAACTACCCTTACCTACCCTACTTCTACCCTACCCCCATCCTACACCTTCCCTACGCTTGCTCTACACCTATCCACTTACAACCTGAGTGTCAATAATTAGCTTCATTAATGCTAATATTGAGACTTACTATGCCAGTAATGGGTATTTTGATAAGCTTTTAGAATTTTGCTTATAAAATATTTATAACACTGTTTGGCAAGATAGCAACTACCATCGATACAAAGATTAGACTACCAACTTCAAAGTTTTCAAAAAGATTGTATGATAGGTTGCATATGTGTATTAATTTCAGTATTTGTTTCCGACGACAGCGAAAGCGAGCTCTTAAAATGCCAATAATTGGATAGTTTACCCTATAATGTATGTTTGGTTTTGTATGTAATGGATGTTTGTTACTCCTTCACGAAAAAACTACTGACCGGATTTTAATGAAATTTGGCAGTTATATAGCATATAGCTTAGAATAGCACGTTTGCTATAATTTATTCTGGAATTTAATGTGATTCCCGGAAACGAGTCCGAAAGGTTTTAACAGAATTTTATGAGGACGCAGTCACGGCCAGAAGCTATTATGAAATGAAATAATCTATGCCAGCCAAAATATTGCCCAATTTATTCACCATTAGGTATAATACATTTAAAACATTCTTATTTAAGTATCTAAGTATATGAACACTAACTACTTACTTACTTATTGTACCTATCTACTTTTTCAACGGCCCCATCATCGTCGATAATCAAATATCGTGGTTTAAAGTAGTTGTGATAACTTTCACACTGCAAAAAAGGTTTGCTGCACGCGAAGGATCCTTCGATGGGGTCCAGCATGCTTGAGGAATAGCAGAAATCCATTTGTTTAATAGAATTACATCTTTTGGAAAGCAAAACTTCGGCACAGCTTCTTGCCCATTTTTAAGGTTTAATCATAATTTTACTTGCATTGTTCAAATGCTACAACGCCTTTGCATCTATTAGAGGAAGATTACGATTATAAAACAGAATTTGATTTATGAAATAAGTAAAAAACGAACAACAAAGATAGTCAAGGGTTGCTTTTTAAAAATCGTATTTATCCAATTTTGGCGCAATTATAAATATTTTTACTTTTATTTACCTTTGTATATGGTCCATACAAACGCATTAATTTACAGTTTCACCAATATATTTTTAATTTATCATCATAAAATTCATAATTTTCCCGCACATTGACATGTAAACAATGAGTAACACACACAGCGTGTAACAGTCTGACCCTTAGGCCAAAATATTTCACGCGAAAAATATCCCACAAATATGTACTTCGAGTTCGGGAGTCGATACCTTTTTTAAAATAGATTATAGGTTTAAGTTAAAATGAAACGGCTTCGTTCAAAACTGATCGCCAGTGCTGCTAGAGTTTCGAAATGATATTATTCGTAAATATTTTGTTTATTGGAGTCCATCGAGAGCGAATCTTTCTAAATTGAAACCAACGCCACCTGTAGAATTTATGACGAAGTTTCATAATATTACGTTAGCAGCGTCATGTAACAGTTTGACCCCTAGGCCAAATTATTTCACGCGAAAAATATTCCACAATTACGAACTTCGAATTTGGGAGATGATACCATTTTTAAATAGATTATAGGATCAAGTTATAATTGAACGGCTTTGTTCAAAACTGATCGATCACTGACGAGTTGTGAGAGATTCGTAATTATTTTGTTAGTTGGTGTCCATAGGGCGAATCTTTCATATCTGTTCCGCAACTAACGCCATCTGTAGATTTCGATAGATACGATTTGACGAGGTCGCTCAATATCACGTTAACAACGTCATCTATGTGCGGAGTATGGTAACTGTTATACAGTTCTCTCATGTTTGAAATGTGTTTATCTATTATTTGAGTGTTCTAAAATTATCTTTGTTTTAATACTTATAGGTTTAAATATTTATAGGGTTGTTGAAATCAAAAGAAATCATGTCAATGTGTATGGCTGTATGAATATAATTTGTGGCCACAAAGCTTAGAGACAAAAAAAAAGTAAGCATGACGTAGGAGGTGGGGTGGATTGACAGGCAAGGTCGAGTCGACACGAACCGTCGGGTTCCGTAGCTGTCTTTCGCTATCCATAATTTAAAAGACGAGTAGTTTATGCTGTATTTAAACATATTTTAGGACAGTAAATGCATCTCATTTCGATGTCATTCAATAGGTACCGATTAAAAGAAATGTCTGGTTATCAAATAGGTACGTCGCGAGTAAGACTTGTTGATTGAGGGGTTTTCATGTTTCGCTGAAGGAACCCTATAAGGTGGCGTGATCGCTGTGTTGTTTTTGTTCTCGAAAGATCGACAGATTTTTGGAATCGATATATAAGGGAGTGGAAGGTTCGATGGGGGCTTTTTCTTTGTTCAACAGTCGACGAAGGCGGACGTCCAGGCTTTTCTCTGATCAACATTCGACGAAGGCGGACGTCCGGGCAGGACGTATTCAATACATTTGGGGTTTTTTCCACTCGAGCTTTAGCTTCGAGGCAGTAGATTCAGTGTGGTACAAAACCAGGTATGTTAGTGTTCTAGAACAGTGATGAAAAATACTAATTGTTTGTTTTTGTTTCAGGGACCCCTTGGCAAGGCATTGCACACCGCCCTTGCTTATGCTTTCAGGTCCTACTAAGGTTGAAGACCTTAGGCCGTTTGATTCGGACAGCAAATGGCTGGATGTTACATAATATTCCATTATTTACCTTTTGTTCCGATTGAAATTAAGTAAATGCCTAGTACATTTCTCTGGAATTTTTGTGTAACATTCATAGATCGTCTGACTTGGAATTTAGGCACTACGAAAGGATCTGGGATTCGTCAAGTGTTTCCACGCAAGGTTGCAAGGCCCTCGCCTTCGCTTCCCAACAGTAAGCCCCGTAGTGCCGAGGTTCCGAGGTCTTGTCACACAATGTATTCGGCATGTCCCCAGGCAGTATCATGTCGGATATTCTTAGAAATAGGTACAACTTCTGGCTACACTGGTCAGACCCACCACTGACTGGCCCAGGAGACGATAGGGAATACACCTTAGTACTTGGTTGAGCGATCTCGGTCGCTATTCCAGTGCTGAAAGTTAGGTTTAGCTAGTCTTTATTCTAGTTATGCATAGGACTTATGTATGGGACACTTACATCACACTTACACAGTAAACGGGGAATTTATTTGCACAAGGAAATGCTTAGGCTTCGACTATTGGGATAAAGAAAGGGGAAGGCCCAAAAGTAGTTCGCTTAGGTTATCTTTTAAATAAGCAAAAATCAACTCATCAAGTATTGTAGGAATTTAGGCGTGGACTAATATATTCTTATATCGGTATATATCCACTAAATAATCATTAAATCTGTAAAATAATACGGAATTCCTGAAGAGTTTAGGTTACGGAGAATTTTATGAAATACAATCGATCTAATAGTGGTAGCATATTTCGCCGCGCGATCAATAGTTACAGTTGCTTGTCTAGCGAGTATTCGACTTTACCGCGGAGTCAACCGGCGGTCCCGGGTTCGATCCTCAGGGCGGAACATCATAAGTTTTAAAGTTTTTATTTAATTACCTTTTATGAAATTTTAGTCGTGTCACATTTAATACGGTTATTAATAATCGCTTATACGTACTTCAATCTTAGATTGACCTTTACTCAATTATCTAAAAGTAACGCGGTAGACGGCTTCTGTTTTGTACTATGTACAGTTATTATAATCCATTAATTGAAAAGGATTGAAACAATTACCGTATAAATCAATGTAATTAAGGAATAGATTTGAGAGAGATTGAGAGAGAGAAGAGCGAGAGTGAGTGCGTTAGACGTACTAAAGATTTTCTAGTCCGAACGGATTTAGGGGCGAGAAATTAATTTCATAGATTCCTTTGTCGTCAAACAGTATGTACCTACGTGAGAAAGACAGAGCGTGCGCTTTTGGTCTATAGTGTAGATGATGTTAGTGAGTATGTTGTGTGTATGAGTGCGTGTCAGTATTAGTATGAGCGCGTTTGTTAGTTGCCTTTAAGTAAATTAATAAAGTTGTAGGCCAATATTAGTATTATAACAAGTAGGCTATTAGGAGTTTATGTGTTCTCACATCTTGAGAATAAATTTATAACGAGCATTTATTAATTCGCTATTTTGAACGTTTAGGGCTGTCTGGAATGAAATACTTTAGAAGTGGGATGACTTCATTGAGCATTGTAATTTGGATTTTAAATCCTTAAATTATTTTCTTTGTAACTTTAATGTGTAGATATTACTTTATGATATTTATTAGAGATGGCATGGAACATGATTTTGATAAAATAATATTTAGTATCCTTCTTTCGGGTAGCATACGTGACAGATCGGGTTTTATGATTGGGGTCCCGTTGGAACACCAGTATTTTAGGGCTTAGTCCGCGCAATCCATTTATGGGTGAGTTGGTGTTATGGTGATGTGAAGAGATTACGGTCTTGAGATATCATTATAGCAGCTAACCTATCTGAATCTAAGGTAAGTTGCGAAAACGTCCTAAAATCAGTCTTTTCTCTTCTAAATCATCTTAGAGCTTAGTCCGCGCAAGTCAATTTTTGGGCGAGTTGGTGTTATCGCGTTGTTAATAGATTGCGGTCTTGAGACATCTGGATAGCAGCTGACCAGTCTAAACCTAATGCATGTTGCGAAAAGGTTCTAAAATGTATTGGCAAAGCTGGAGTCCGCATAGACAAGCTTTTGGGTGTACCGTTGTTATCGTGATATTGAGGGACTTCGGTCTTAAGATGTCCGGATAGCAGTCTGTCAATCCAAATTTATTGCACATAGCGAAAACAGCGATGTTAATGTTTATTTGTTTTGATGTTGAGGAAGCTCGCTTCCAATATAACGAGATAACAGTTAGTCTTTCTGAATCCCATGGTCTTTGCAAGACTTTTCTAGTACTTAGTGGTGTGCCGATGGGACAACTTTAATACGACCAAATCTGTACGTTGGGATTGCTTAGGATCAATGAATAAAGTTCATTGTTATTTACTTTCATAACTAGATGGTTCAACAGTATACAGACCCCTGATACAGTTGTAACACCAATAATATTCTATAACTAGAAACAAACTTTGGAGCTACTTTTCTATACCAATTGGAGTCCAGCATTTGAAATATTTATTGAGAGTACCTGAAGTTACAGGCCTCAATCACCAGTTGTTTATTACAATATTAATTGTTTATATAACTATTTTAAATTAGCCTTGAGCTATTTATCGATACTGAAGATATCTATCATTTGTACAACTTACTTACTTGGGAGATTTATATGAAGAACTTGATGTGATACATCAAATACATTTGGGACTACCAATTGAAATCATGATCCTGTTCGCCAGTTATTGTTATATTATATCAAGGATTGAGTTTAGTACCCGTGAGATGTTTGGCTGTGTGAGAAGCTGGCCGCTTCGTTCCTCACATGTAGGTTCCATTTCCGGAGCGGTGGTAGCCTAAAATATACCTGCACTACCTTACGGACTGACCTATGGGACTCTATCTCTTTACCTTTAATTATTACTAAAATATTGTGGCTTTAGCCATTTGGAACAACACCATGGTTCTCTGGAACTTATCCATCACTGGATTTTGAAGATAATATTACAACCTGAAGACTTTATTATACATAATCTGCATTTGTGTATGGAGCACTCTCTCCAGGGCTAACTGCCGATTCTATACTATCCTACCTATACTATATCTGTGCTGCTGAATTCGGGCCCTTTATTGTTGTCGAAGGAACACTGTTGTAGTCCGCCTTTGTATGCTTATGGGGTATCCAAATCTACATCGTCGAGTCTATTGGACCCTGCATACGCGATTGACTCAACCTGTGGTGTATCCTAAGACTTGTTATTATGCTCATGAGTAAGCTCTGGTACATGATATACGTATCTACAACAAGAAGATGTGGAGAGACCTGGAGTAAGCTACATGCTTTATTAATTTAATCACACCTACAATTATTATATGGATATAATCCACAGGCATTGGTTGTTGTTGTTGTGCCCTCTTACATTATATATGTATTATGAAATACCAATTGACTTGACAAAGACCTAAAATCTTGTGCCATCTCTTAAATAAAATATCAGGGTAGGATGAGGATGTCTCTGGTTGACTCATATAGTAAGCTGCGGAGTGAAGCATGGGCTACGAGTAGCGAAGTTCATGCTGGAGTCAGTTATCTGGCTTTGGAGCAGCTTACCCCTCCTCTAATGAGGGGGGCCCTGTTTGTTACCCTTAGACACAATATCTGTTTGTTACCCTTAGACACAATATCTGTTTGTTTCCCTTGGACATAATATCTGTTTGTTTCCCTTGGACATAATATATGTTTGTTTCCCTTAGACACAATTTCTATTTGTTTCCCTTGGACATAATATCTGTTTATTTTTCCTTACACATAATATCTGTTTGTTTCCCTTAGACCTAATATATGAATCAGATCTCAAATTTAGCTATAAAACTCTTGGCAAATTAATCTCTAGTCTAATTATCTCTTGTATTTATTTAATCATATAATTTCATACCTGTTTATACTTCTCCACTCTAAAAGCATCGGGGTTACTAACATCACAACGTAGAGTTCCATAGACGATCACAAATGGCCTTATTTAGTTTAAAACGTCGATAATAGATTCAATAGTCTTACGGTTTAGAAATGGTAGTTTTCGAGCTTAGGTTTCAGTGTGAATGAGCGTGTGTGTGAAAGTATGAGAGAGTCTGTTTTGCTGAGAGGGCGAACGTTACAATATTGGTAAGCGTGACCAGGATATTACCATTGCTATATCATCATCATCTGTTTTGTTATCATCATCACAAACATCTTCGGCAACTGTGACGATATTTATACCATCAAAAACTCGTAATTTACACGAGGTTAGTGGCTTTCTTCAAGAGAGCACAATTTGTTGTACGTGAATTGGAGAGAGTGGAAGTATTAAACAGGTTATTCTTAAAATTATAAACAAAATATTTGAATATCTTCTATATTGACATTATTTGTAATTCTGTTAGAGTAATGATAATAAATTTACAGCATTTCGGACAAATCAATAAATCGTTTAGGATGTTGCGCAATTGTCGTTTTTAGGCCTGATAACAGTTGAATTGTTTTAGAGGGAAAACGTGTGAAACGGTTTTTCGTATAAATTGCTATGAGTGGCCATCATAGTTATTTGGTTTAGAGAAGCCGTAGATCGCAACCCTGTGAAATAATTTTCCTGGACAGGTGACCGAGTAAAGTTAGTTTTTAACTTAATTAAACCTAGTACAACGAAAACGTCATCAAAATTTACCAATTATTTACTTCATCGATCTCAATTACAGGAACTAGGTTGTACATGCTTTTAAAGGATAAGGAAAATAGCTCATATTAGATACGGTCAATCGTAAACGTTTACAGGATTCACTCTTCTTACTTATCATTAGAGAATGTGTACATGTATGATTGTGATGGAATGAAGTTGGTACTAATTAAACTATATACAAGTTGACTTTTGAACACTTAGGTATTTGAAAAACACGTAATATTGTGACGCCAAAAGTTGTCATTAACGTCTTAAAATTCCTAAGGTGACCGACAGCATTCATAGGGTTAGCAATTCATTCGTTCCTTATATTTAGGTAGGAGGTTTGTCTTAAGCATATATGCTTTTTAGGTATTATACGGTTCCTCGCGCTTGTGAGTTCCGAGTATTTCTGGATAGTTCAATAAATCATTCGTATGATCAGTTCTCAATTAATAAGAATCCTAGCGATCGTAATATACTTTTTAAGGTTCGCAGAATAGTCCTACCTTATAGACTTTCCTCTTGAGTCGCACTGTCTGTTGTTGGGGACCGCGTTGGGGTCCGTTGCGTGGTTTGATAGTTACTGCGTTGCGTTGTTAGTTATTGTGTTGTGTACTAAGTATGTATAGAAGTAGCGGTGAACACTTTATTTCCATTATTGGCCCATTTTCCTGTTGTCTGTTAGGCGAGAGTAACAATATAATCCAAACATAAATAAAGAAATACCATCAATGGACATTTTTACGTATAGGTATAGTGATTGTATGGGGGCCGGAGTTACTTAACGTATACGAGAGATGGCGCTACTGGTATTTTATATCGCGCTATTGACGCTTGCCATGACTTAAGAATATATATAATCGTAAAATTGGAGATAACTTTTATATACAGGCAAAATGCGAGGTGAAGGAGCTGCCAATTAGTGGCACTAATCCGAAACTTTTATCTTATAAAAATTTGAGATTGACACTTCACGTAATAAGTTTTATAAATTGTTTAGACAAATAAATTATTGGTGCATTTATGGATGTTCCAACTAAATTAAAATCTGTTTAAATTGTTTAAATCTGATGGTGTAAAATTCTATTAATTTCCAACGAATAGTCTCTTATATCATGGCTACGTGAAAATCCAAACAAATTATAAACACAGAAAATCGGCATAATTTAAAAGCATTTAGAAATGATTGGTTAATGCACAAATATGTTTAATGTTATATGTGGTCACATGTTTGTAGAAATATCAAAGTTTGTAGTATAAAACTCACCACTTAAACGAATCTTAGGTGCACGTGCATCATAGGTATTTCACGTATTTTGTTTACTTTTCGTCGCGTTGGCTAGTCTTTACTTTGCTCGCTGTCTGTCACAAATTACAAAATATTCTCTGTGATTTAATTTTGTTTAAGTAATGAGTAAGGTGAAACCTCTAATCACTTTTGCAGCTAGTTCGCGCGTTGTAGTCTTTTTCTTGTCCCCTAGTTTGCCCAAAATATTGAAACTAACAAAATTCGCAAAACAGAATCGTCAGCAATCGGTGAACAAAGCATAAAGCGGTGAAGAATACTACTTACACTCATGATTCACGGGTGGATTGCAGTTTTGTGAGCGATTCGAATTTAAATAGGTACTTATTAAACAATACTTTAGGTACCATTATCTGAACATTCGAAATATTTTATGATCCTGAACTTCTTAGACATGCCCAGAATTGAAGAGCCTTTGATCTCTATGTAATTAGGCTATGCTGCCGTTTATTGTTGTTCGACTGAAATCCATATTTTATCATTTTTAACATTATTAGGTATAAACATTTTGTACATATAGGTAATAAAACTTCATTATAATAAATTTTAATAAGTTTACAGATGCAAATCTAGACAGGTCTGGAAGGTTTCTTTTTATCCGCACGGTGTCTCTGATGTAAGCTATTGTGCTGCCCTCTATAGTTAACGCACGCTCTCCATGATCTTAAAAATGCATTATTTGTTTTTTTTTCTCTTTTTATTTTGCTACTTGCGCAAAATGTAGTGGTGGACCTGGAGCAGGAATGGCTTTATCTACCAGTCAACTCAACCGTGACGTGTCTGTTTTAACGTTATCTGAATTGCAGTTCGACTAACTTAACACATTTGTGTAACACATTTAAGTGTAGATTCATGTTCATTCAAAATATTTAAAGCTTTAGACTACACAGCTTACTACTAGGGCATTAAGTGACTTAAAAAATAGTATTTTAGTATAAAATATTGCTTAATTTGGTATAAAATAAACTAAATCAAACATAGTAAAATCTTTATAAAAATTTATAGACAAATAAACGGTTGATTGAAAACTCGGATAAACAATTGATTAAAATTATACCTTGAAACATTTTGGTTACTTTAGAAAATATTAAGATAAATAGTACTTAGACAGTCTATTCGAATTTTTATTCGCTTTTAATGTTCATAAAAATTCAGGGGCGATTGTAACAGTCTGACCCTTAGGCCAAAATATTTCACGCGAAAAATATCCCACAAATATGTACTTCGAGTTCGGGAGTCGATACCTTTTTTAAAATAGATTATAGGTTTAAGTTAAAATGAAACGGCTTCGTTCAAAACTGATCGCCAGTGCTGCTAGAGTTTCGAAATGATATTATTCGTAAATATTTTGTTTATTGGAGTCCATCGAGAGCGAATCTTTCTAAATTGAAACCAACGCCACCTGTAGAATTTATGACGAAGTTTCATAATATTACGTTAGCAGCGTCATGTAACAGTTTGACCCCTAGGCCAAATTATTTCACGCGAAAAATATTCCACAATTACGAACTTCGAATTTGGGAGATGATACCATTTTTAAATAGATTATAGGATCAAGTTATAATTGAACGGCTTTGTTCAAAACTGATCGATCACTGACGAGTTGTGAGAGATTCGTAATTATTTTGTTAGTTGGTGTCCATAGGGCGAATCTTTCATATCTGTTCCGCAACTAACGCCATCTGTAGATTTCGATAGATACGATTTGACGAGGTCGCTCAATATCACGTTAACAACGTCATCTATGTGCGGAGTATGGTAACTGTTATACAGTTCTCTCATGTTTGAAATGTGTTTATCTATTATTTGAGTGTTCTAAAATTATCTTTGTTTTAATACTTATAGGTTTAAATATTTATAGGGTTGTTGAAATCAAAAGAAATCATGTCAATGTGTATGGCTGTATGAATATAATTTGTGGCCACAAAGCTTAGAGACAAAAAAAAAGTAAGCATGACGTAGGAGGTGGGGTGGATTGACAGGCAAGGTCGAGTCGACACGAACCGTCGGGTTCCGTAGCTGTCTTTCGCTATCCATAATTTAAAAGACGAGTAGTTTATGCTGTATTTAAACATATTTTAGGACAGTAAATGCATCTCATTTCGATGTCATTCAATAGGTACCGATTAAAAGAAATGTCTGGTTATCAAATAGGTACGTCGCGAGTAAGACTTGTTGATTGAGGGGTTTTCATGTTTCGCTGAAGGAACCCTATAAGGTGGCGTGATCGCTGTGTTGTTTTTGTTCTCGAAAGATCGACAGATTTTTGGAATCGATATATAAGGGAGTGGAAGGTTCGATGGGGGCTTTTTCTTTGTTCAACAGTCGACGAAGGCGGACGTCCAGGCTTTTCTCTGATCAACATTCGACGAAGGCGGACGTCCGGGCAGGACGTATTCAATACATTTGGGGTTTTTTCCACTCGAGCTTTAGCTTCGAGGCAGTAGATTCAGTGTGGTACAAAACCAGGTATGTTAGTGTTCTAGAACAGTGATGAAAAATACTAATTGTTTGTTTTTGTTTCAGGGACCCCTTGGCAAGGCATTGCACACCGCCCTTGCTTATGCTTTCAGGTCCTACTAAGGTTGAAGACCTTAGGCCGTTTGATTCGGACAGCAAATGGCTGGATGTTACATAATATTCCATTATTTACCTTTTGTTCCGATTGAAATTAAGTAAATGCCTAGTACATTTCTCTGGAATTTTTGTGTAACATTCATAGATCGTCTGACTTGGAATTTAGGCACTACGAAAGGATCTGGGATTCGTCAAGTGTTTCCACGCAAGGTTGCAAGGCCCTCGCCTTCGCTTCCCAACAGTAAGCCCCGTAGTGCCGAGGTTCCGAGGTCTTGTCACACAATGTATTCGGCATGTCCCCAGGCAGTATCATGTCGGATATTCTTAGAAATAGGTACAACTTCTGGCTACACTGGTCAGACCCACCACTGACTGGCCCAGGAGACGATAGGGAATACACCTTAGTACTTGGTTGAGCGATCTCGGTCGCTATTCCAGTGCTGAAAGTTAGGTTTAGCTAGTCTTTATTCTAGTTATGCATAGGACTTATGTATGGGACACTTACATCACACTTACACAGTAAACGGGGAATTTATTTGCACAAGGAAATGCTTAGGCTTCGACTATTGGGATAAAGAAAGGGGAAGGCCCAAAAGTAGTTCGCTTAGGTTATCTTTTAAATAAGCAAAAATCAACTCATCAAGTATTGTAGGAATTTAGGCGTGGACTAATATATTCTTATATCGGTATATATCCACTAAATAATCATTAAATCTGTAAAATAATACGGAATTCCTGAAGAGTTTAGGTTACGGAGAATTTTATGAAATACAATCGATCTAATAGTGGTAGCATATTTCGCCGCGCGATCAATAGTTACAGTTGCTTGTCTAGCGAGTATTCGACTTTACCGCGGAGTCAACCGGCGGTCCCGGGTTCGATCCTCAGGGCGGAACATCATAAGTTTTAAAGTTTTTATTTAATTACCTTTTATGAAATTTTAGTCGTGTCACATTTAATACGGTTATTAATAATCGCTTATACGTACTTCAATCTTAGATTGACCTTTACTCAATTATCTAAAAGTAACGCGGTAGACGGCTTCTGTTTTGTACTATGTACAGTTATTATAATCCATTAATTGAAAAGGATTGAAACAATTACCGTATAAATCAATGTAATTAAGGAATAGATTTGAGAGAGATTGAGAGAGAGAAGAGCGAGAGTGAGTGCGTTAGACGTACTAAAGATTTTCTAGTCCGAACGGATTTAGGGGCGAGAAATTAATTTCATAGATTCCTTTGTCGTCAAACAGTATGTACCTACGTGAGAAAGACAGAGCGTGCGCTTTTGGTCTATAGTGTAGATGATGTTAGTGAGTATGTTGTGTGTATGAGTGCGTGTCAGTATTAGTATGAGCGCGTTTGTTAGTTGCCTTTAAGTAAATTAATAAAGTTGTAGGCCAATATTAGTATTATAACAAGTAGGCTATTAGGAGTTTATGTGTTCTCACATCTTGAGAATAAATTTATAACGAGCATTTATTAATTCGCTATTTTGAACGTTTAGGGCTGTCTGGAATGAAATACTTTAGAAGTGGGATGACTTCATTGAGCATTGTAATTTGGATTTTAAATCCTTAAATTATTTTCTTTGTAACTTTAATGTGTAGATATTACTTTATGATATTTATTAGAGATGGCATGGAACATGATTTTGATAAAATAATATTTAGTATCCTTCTTTCGGGTAGCATACGTGACAGATCGGGTTTTATGATTGGGGTCCCGTTGGAACACCAGTATTTTAGGGCTTAGTCCGCGCAATCCATTTATGGGTGAGTTGGTGTTATGGTGATGTGAAGAGATTACGGTCTTGAGATATCATTATAGCAGCTAACCTATCTGAATCTAAGGTAAGTTGCGAAAACGTCCTAAAATCAGTCTTTTCTCTTCTAAATCATCTTAGAGCTTAGTCCGCGCAAGTCAATTTTTGGGCGAGTTGGTGTTATCGCGTTGTTAATAGATTGCGGTCTTGAGACATCTGGATAGCAGCTGACCAGTCTAAACCTAATGCATGTTGCGAAAAGGTTCTAAAATGTATTGGCAAAGCTGGAGTCCGCATAGACAAGCTTTTGGGTGTACCGTTGTTATCGTGATATTGAGGGACTTCGGTCTTAAGATGTCCGGATAGCAGTCTGTCAATCCAAATTTATTGCACATAGCGAAAACAGCGATGTTAATGTTTATTTGTTTTGATGTTGAGGAAGCTCGCTTCCAATATAACGAGATAACAGTTAGTCTTTCTGAATCCCATGGTCTTTGCAAGACTTTTCTAGTACTTAGTGGTGTGCCGATGGGACAACTTTAATACGACCAAATCTGTACGTTGGGATTGCTTAGGATCAATGAATAAAGTTCATTGTTATTTACTTTCATAACTAGATGGTTCAACAGTATACAGACCCCTGATACAGTTGTAACACCAATAATATTCTATAACTAGAAACAAACTTTGGAGCTACTTTTCTATACCAATTGGAGTCCAGCATTTGAAATATTTATTGAGAGTACCTGAAGTTACAGGCCTCAATCACCAGTTGTTTATTACAATATTAATTGTTTATATAACTATTTTAAATTAGCCTTGAGCTATTTATCGATACTGAAGATATCTATCATTTGTACAACTTACTTACTTGGGAGATTTATATGAAGAACTTGATGTGATACATCAAATACATTTGGGACTACCAATTGAAATCATGATCCTGTTCGCCAGTTATTGTTATATTATATCAAGGATTGAGTTTAGTACCCGTGAGATGTTTGGCTGTGTGAGAAGCTGGCCGCTTCGTTCCTCACATGTAGGTTCCATTTCCGGAGCGGTGGTAGCCTAAAATATACCTGCACTACCTTACGGACTGACCTATGGGACTCTATCTCTTTACCTTTAATTATTACTAAAATATTGTGGCTTTAGCCATTTGGAACAACACCATGGTTCTCTGGAACTTATCCATCACTGGATTTTGAAGATAATATTACAACCTGAAGACTTTATTATACATAATCTGCATTTGTGTATGGAGCACTCTCTCCAGGGCTAACTGCCGATTCTATACTATCCTACCTATACTATATCTGTGCTGCTGAATTCGGGCCCTTTATTGTTGTCGAAGGAACACTGTTGTAGTCCGCCTTTGTATGCTTATGGGGTATCCAAATCTACATCGTCGAGTCTATTGGACCCTGCATACGCGATTGACTCAACCTGTGGTGTATCCTAAGACTTGTTATTATGCTCATGAGTAAGCTCTGGTACATGATATACGTATCTACAACAAGAAGATGTGGAGAGACCTGGAGTAAGCTACATGCTTTATTAATTTAATCACACCTACAATTATTATATGGATATAATCCACAGGCATTGGTTGTTGTTGTTGTGCCCTCTTACATTATATATGTATTATGAAATACCAATTGACTTGACAAAGACCTAAAATCTTGTGCCATCTCTTAAATAAAATATCAGGGTAGGATGAGGATGTCTCTGGTTGACTCATATAGTAAGCTGCGGAGTGAAGCATGGGCTACGAGTAGCGAAGTTCATGCTGGAGTCAGTTATCTGGCTTTGGAGCAGCTTACCCCTCCTCTAATGAGGGGGGCCCTGTTTGTTACCCTTAGACACAATATCTGTTTGTTACCCTTAGACACAATATCTGTTTGTTTCCCTTGGACATAATATCTGTTTGTTTCCCTTGGACATAATATATGTTTGTTTCCCTTAGACACAATTTCTATTTGTTTCCCTTGGACATAATATCTGTTTATTTTTCCTTACACATAATATCTGTTTGTTTCCCTTAGACCTAATATATGAATCAGATCTCAAATTTAGCTATAAAACTCTTGGCAAATTAATCTCTAGTCTAATTATCTCTTGTATTTATTTAATCATATAATTTCATACCTGTTTATACTTCTCCACTCTAAAAGCATCGGGGTTACTAACATCACAACGTAGAGTTCCATAGACGATCACAAATGGCCTTATTTAGTTTAAAACGTCGATAATAGATTCAATAGTCTTACGGTTTAGAAATGGTAGTTTTCGAGCTTAGGTTTCAGTGTGAATGAGCGTGTGTGTGAAAGTATGAGAGAGTCTGTTTTGCTGAGAGGGCGAACGTTACAATATTGGTAAGCGTGACCAGGATATTACCATTGCTATATCATCATCATCTGTTTTGTTATCATCATCACAAACATCTTCGGCAACTGTGACGATATTTATACCATCAAAAACTCGTAATTTACACGAGGTTAGTGGCTTTCTTCAAGAGAGCACAATTTGTTGTACGTGAATTGGAGAGAGTGGAAGTATTAAACAGGTTATTCTTAAAATTATAAACAAAATATTTGAATATCTTCTATATTGACATTATTTGTAATTCTGTTAGAGTAATGATAATAAATTTACAGCATTTCGGACAAATCAATAAATCGTTTAGGATGTTGCGCAATTGTCGTTTTTAGGCCTGATAACAGTTGAATTGTTTTAGAGGGAAAACGTGTGAAACGGTTTTTCGTATAAATTGCTATGAGTGGCCATCATAGTTATTTGGTTTAGAGAAGCCGTAGATCGCAACCCTGTGAAATAATTTTCCTGGACAGGTGACCGAGTAAAGTTAGTTTTTAACTTAATTAAACCTAGTACAACGAAAACGTCATCAAAATTTACCAATTATTTACTTCATCGATCTCAATTACAGGAACTAGGTTGTACATGCTTTTAAAGGATAAGGAAAATAGCTCATATTAGATACGGTCAATCGTAAACGTTTACAGGATTCACTCTTCTTACTTATCATTAGAGAATGTGTACATGTATGATTGTGATGGAATGAAGTTGGTACTAATTAAACTATATACAAGTTGACTTTTGAACACTTAGGTATTTGAAAAACACGTAATATTGTGACGCCAAAAGTTGTCATTAACGTCTTAAAATTCCTAAGGTGACCGACAGCATTCATAGGGTTAGCAATTCATTCGTTCCTTATATTTAGGTAGGAGGTTTGTCTTAAGCATATATGCTTTTTAGGTATTATACGGTTCCTCGCGCTTGTGAGTTCCGAGTATTTCTGGATAGTTCAATAAATCATTCGTATGATCAGTTCTCAATTAATAAGAATCCTAGCGATCGTAATATACTTTTTAAGGTTCGCAGAATAGTCCTACCTTATAGACTTTCCTCTTGAGTCGCACTGTCTGTTGTTGGGGACCGCGTTGGGGTCCGTTGCGTGGTTTGATAGTTACTGCGTTGCGTTGTTAGTTATTGTGTTGTGTACTAAGTATGTATAGAAGTAGCGGTGAACACTTTATTTCCATTATTGGCCCATTTTCCTGTTGTCTGTTAGGCGAGAGTAACAATATAATCCAAACATAAATAAAGAAATACCATCAATGGACATTTTTACGTATAGGTATAGTGATTGTATGGGGGCCGGAGTTACTTAACGTATACGAGAGATGGCGCTACTGGTATTTTATATCGCGCTATTGACGCTTGCCATGACTTAAGAATATATATAATCGTAAAATTGGAGATAACTTTTATATACAGGCAAAATGCGAGGTGAAGGAGCTGCCAATTAGTGGCACTAATCCGAAACTTTTATCTTATAAAAATTTGAGATTGACACTTCACGTAATAAGTTTTATAAATTGTTTAGACAAATAAATTATTGGTGCATTTATGGATGTTCCAACTAAATTAAAATCTGTTTAAATTGTTTAAATCTGATGGTGTAAAATTCTATTAATTTCCAACGAATAGTCTCTTATATCATGGCTACGTGAAAATCCAAACAAATTATAAACACAGAAAATCGGCATAATTTAAAAGCATTTAGAAATGATTGGTTAATGCACAAATATGTTTAATGTTATATGTGGTCACATGTTTGTAGAAATATCAAAGTTTGTAGTATAAAACTCACCACTTAAACGAATCTTAGGTGCACGTGCATCATAGGTATTTCACGTATTTTGTTTACTTTTCGTCGCGTTGGCTAGTCTTTACTTTGCTCGCTGTCTGTCACAAATTACAAAATATTCTCTGTGATTTAATTTTGTTTAAGTAATGAGTAAGGTGAAACCTCTAATCACTTTTGCAGCTAGTTCGCGCGTTGTAGTCTTTTTCTTGTCCCCTAGTTTGCCCAAAATATTGAAACTAACAAAATTCGCAAAACAGAATCGTCAGCAATCGGTGAACAAAGCATAAAGCGGTGAAGAATACTACTTACACTCATGATTCACGGGTGGATTGCAGTTTTGTGAGCGATTCGAATTTAAATAGGTACTTATTAAACAATACTTTAGGTACCATTATCTGAACATTCGAAATATTTTATGATCCTGAACTTCTTAGACATGCCCAGAATTGAAGAGCCTTTGATCTCTATGTAATTAGGCTATGCTGCCGTTTATTGTTGTTCGACTGAAATCCATATTTTATCATTTTTAACATTATTAGGTATAAACATTTTGTACATATAGGTAATAAAACTTCATTATAATAAATTTTAATAAGTTTACAGATGCAAATCTAGACAGGTCTGGAAGGTTTCTTTTTATCCGCACGGTGTCTCTGATGTAAGCTATTGTGCTGCCCTCTATAGTTAACGCACGCTCTCCATGATCTTAAAAATGCATTATTTGTTTTTTTTTCTCTTTTTATTTTGCTACTTGCGCAAAATGTAGTGGTGGACCTGGAGCAGGAATGGCTTTATCTACCAGTCAACTCAACCGTGACGTGTCTGTTTTAACGTTATCTGAATTGCAGTTCGACTAACTTAACACATTTGTGTAACACATTTAAGTGTAGATTCATGTTCATTCAAAATATTTAAAGCTTTAGACTACACAGCTTACTACTAGGGCATTAAGTGACTTAAAAAATAGTATTTTAGTATAAAATATTGCTTAATTTGGTATAAAATAAACTAAATCAAACATAGTAAAATCTTTATAAAAATTTATAGACAAATAAACGGTTGATTGAAAACTCGGATAAACAATTGATTAAAATTATACCTTGAAACATTTTGGTTACTTTAGAAAATATTAAGATAAATAGTACTTAGACAGTCTATTCGAATTTTTATTCGCTTTTAATGTTCATAAAAATTCAGGGGCGATTGTAACAGTCTGACCCTTAGGCCAAAATATTTCACGCGAAAAATATCCCACAAATATGTACTTCGAGTTCGGGAGTCGATACCTTTTTTAAAATAGATTATAGGTTTAAGTTAAAATGAAACGGCTTCGTTCAAAACTGATCGCCAGTGCTGCTAGAGTTTCGAAATGATATTATTCGTAAATATTTTGTTTATTGGAGTCCATCGAGAGCGAATCTTTCTAAATTGAAACCAACGCCACCTGTAGAATTTATGACGAAGTTTCATAATATTACGTTAGCAGCGTCATGTAACAGTTTGACCCCTAGGCCAAATTATTTCACGCGAAAAATATTCCACAATTACGAACTTCGAATTTGGGAGATGATACCATTTTTAAATAGATTATAGGATCAAGTTATAATTGAACGGCTTTGTTCAAAACTGATCGATCACTGACGAGTTGTGAGAGATTCGTAATTATTTTGTTAGTTGGTGTCCATAGGGCGAATCTTTCATATCTGTTCCGCAACTAACGCCATCTGTAGATTTCGATAGATACGATTTGACGAGGTCGCTCAATATCACGTTAACAACGTCATCTATGTGCGGAGTATGGTAACTGTTATACAGTTCTCTCATGTTTGAAATGTGTTTATCTATTATTTGAGTGTTCTAAAATTATCTTTGTTTTAATACTTATAGGTTTAAATATTTATAGGGTTGTTGAAATCAAAAGAAATCATGTCAATGTGTATGGCTGTATGAATATAATTTGTGGCCACAAAGCTTAGAGACAAAAAAAAAGTAAGCATGACGTAGGAGGTGGGGTGGATTGACAGGCAAGGTCGAGTCGACACGAACCGTCGGGTTCCGTAGCTGTCTTTCGCTATCCATAATTTAAAAGACGAGTAGTTTATGCTGTATTTAAACATATTTTAGGACAGTAAATGCATCTCATTTCGATGTCATTCAATAGGTACCGATTAAAAGAAATGTCTGGTTATCAAATAGGTACGTCGCGAGTAAGACTTGTTGATTGAGGGGTTTTCATGTTTCGCTGAAGGAACCCTATAAGGTGGCGTGATCGCTGTGTTGTTTTTGTTCTCGAAAGATCGACAGATTTTTGGAATCGATATATAAGGGAGTGGAAGGTTCGATGGGGGCTTTTTCTTTGTTCAACAGTCGACGAAGGCGGACGTCCAGGCTGTTCTCTGATCAACATTCGACGAAGGCGGACGTCCGGGCAGGACGTATTCAATACATTTGGGGTTTTTTCCACTCGAGCTTTAGCTTCGAGGCAGTAGATTCAGTGTGGTACAAAACCAGGTATGTTAGTGTTCTAGAACAGTGATGAAAAATACTAATTGTTTGTTTTTGTTTCAGGGACCCCTTGGCAAGGCATTGCACACCGCCCTTGCTTATGCTTTCAGGTCCTACTAAGGTTGAAGACCTTAGGCCGTTTGATTCGGACAGCAAATGGCTGGATGTTACATAATATTCCATTATTTACCTTTTGTTCCGATTGAAATTAAGTAAATGCCTAGTACATTTCTCTGGAATTTTTGTGTAACATTCATAGATCGTCTGACTTGGAATTTAGGCACTACGAAAGGATCTGGGATTCGTCAAGTGTTTCCACGCAAGGTTGCAAGGCCCTCGCCTTCGCTTCCCAACAGTAAGCCCCGTAGTGCCGAGGTTCCGAGGTCTTGTCACACAATGTATTCGGCATGTCCCCAGGCAGTATCATGTCGGATATTCTTAGAAATAGGTACAACTTCTGGCTACACTGGTCAGACCCACCACTGACTGGCCCAGGAGACGATAGGGAATACACCTTAGTACTTGGTTGAGCGATCTCGGTCGCTATTCCAGTGCTGAAAGTTAGGTTTAGCTAGTCTTTATTCTAGTTATGCATAGGACTTATGTATGGGACACTTACATCACACTTACACAGTAAACGGGGAATTTATTTGCACAAGGAAATGCTTAGGCTTCGACTATTGGGATAAAGAAAGGGGAAGGCCCAAAAGTAGTTCGCTTAGGTTATCTTTTAAATAAGCAAAAATCAACTCATCAAGTATTGTAGGAATTTAGGCGTGGACTAATATATTCTTATATCGGTATATATCCACTAAATAATCATTAAATCTGTAAAATAATACGGAATTCCTGAAGAGTTTAGGTTACGGAGAATTTTATGAAATACAATCGATCTAATAGTGGTAGCATATTTCGCCGCGCGATCAATAGTTACAGTTGCTTGTCTAGCGAGTATTCGACTTTACCGCGGAGTCAACCGGCGGTCCCGGGTTCGATCCTCAGGGCGGAACATCATAAGTTTTAAAGTTTTTATTTAATTACCTTTTATGAAATTTTAGTCGTGTCACATTTAATACGGTTATTAATAATCGCTTATACGTACTTCAATCTTAGATTGACCTTTACTCAATTATCTAAAAGTAACGCGGTAGACGGCTTCTGTTTTGTACTATGTACAGTTATTATAATCCATTAATTGAAAAGGATTGAAACAATTACCGTATAAATCAATGTAATTAAGGAATAGATTTGAGAGAGATTGAGAGAGAGAAGAGCGAGAGTGAGTGCGTTAGACGTACTAAAGATTTTCTAGTCCGAACGGATTTAGGGGCGAGAAATTAATTTCATAGATTCCTTTGTCGTCAAACAGTATGTACCTACGTGAGAAAGACAGAGCGTGCGCTTTTGGTCTATAGTGTAGATGATGTTAGTGAGTATGTTGTGTGTATGAGTGCGTGTCAGTATTAGTATGAGCGCGTTTGTTAGTTGCCTTTAAGTAAATTAATAAAGTTGTAGGCCAATATTAGTATTATAACAAGTAGGCTATTAGGAGTTTATGTGTTCTCACATCTTGAGAATAAATTTATAACGAGCATTTATTAATTCGCTATTTTGAACGTTTAGGGCTGTCTGGAATGAAATACTTTAGAAGTGGGATGACTTCATTGAGCATTGTAATTTGGATTTTAAATCCTTAAATTATTTTCTTTGTAACTTTAATGTGTAGATATTACTTTATGATATTTATTAGAGATGGCATGGAACATGATTTTGATAAAATAATATTTAGTATCCTTCTTTCGGGTAGCATACGTGACAGATCGGGTTTTATGATTGGGGTCCCGTTGGAACACCAGTATTTTAGGGCTTAGTCCGCGCAATCCATTTATGGGTGAGTTGGTGTTATGGTGATGTGAAGAGATTACGGTCTTGAGATATCATTATAGCAGCTAACCTATCTGAATCTAAGGTAAGTTGCGAAAACGTCCTAAAATCAGTCTTTTCTCTTCTAAATCATCTTAGAGCTTAGTCCGCGCAAGTCAATTTTTGGGCGAGTTGGTGTTATCGCGTTGTTAATAGATTGCGGTCTTGAGACATCTGGATAGCAGCTGACCAGTCTAAACCTAATGCATGTTGCGAAAAGGTTCTAAAATGTATTGGCAAAGCTGGAGTCCGCATAGACAAGCTTTTGGGTGTACCGTTGTTATCGTGATATTGAGGGACTTCGGTCTTAAGATGTCCGGATAGCAGTCTGTCAATCCAAATTTATTGCACATAGCGAAAACAGCGATGTTAATGTTTATTTGTTTTGATGTTGAGGAAGCTCGCTTCCAATATAACGAGATAACAGTTAGTCTTTCTGAATCCCATGGTCTTTGCAAGACTTTTCTAGTACTTAGTGGTGTGCCGATGGGACAACTTTAATACGACCAAATCTGTACGTTGGGATTGCTTAGGATCAATGAATAAAGTTCATTGTTATTTACTTTCATAACTAGATGGTTCAACAGTATACAGACCCCTGATACAGTTGTAACACCAATAATATTCTATAACTAGAAACAAACTTTGGAGCTACTTTTCTATACCAATTGGAGTCCAGCATTTGAAATATTTATTGAGAGTACCTGAAGTTACAGGCCTCAATCACCAGTTGTTTATTACAATATTAATTGTTTATATAACTATTTTAAATTAGCCTTGAGCTATTTATCGATACTGAAGATATCTATCATTTGTACAACTTACTTACTTGGGAGATTTATATGAAGAACTTGATGTGATACATCAAATACATTTGGGACTACCAATTGAAATCATGATCCTGTTCGCCAGTTATTGTTATATTATATCAAGGATTGAGTTTAGTACCCGTGAGATGTTTGGCTGTGTGAGAAGCTGGCCGCTTCGTTCCTCACATGTAGGTTCCATTTCCGGAGCGGTGGTAGCCTAAAATATACCTGCACTACCTTACGGACTGACCTATGGGACTCTATCTCTTTACCTTTAATTATTACTAAAATATTGTGGCTTTAGCCATTTGGAACAACACCATGGTTCTCTGGAACTTATCCATCACTGGATTTTGAAGATAATATTACAACCTGAAGACTTTATTATACATAATCTGCATTTGTGTATGGAGCACTCTCTCCAGGGCTAACTGCCGATTCTATACTATCCTACCTATACTATATCTGTGCTGCTGAATTCGGGCCCTTTATTGTTGTCGAAGGAACACTGTTGTAGTCCGCCTTTGTATGCTTATGGGGTATCCAAATCTACATCGTCGAGTCTATTGGACCCTGCATACGCGATTGACTCAACCTGTGGTGTATCCTAAGACTTGTTATTATGCTCATGAGTAAGCTCTGGTACATGATATACGTATCTACAACAAGAAGATGTGGAGAGACCTGGAGTAAGCTACATGCTTTATTAATTTAATCACACCTACAATTATTATATGGATATAATCCACAGGCATTGGTTGTTGTTGTTGTGCCCTCTTACATTATATATGTATTATGAAATACCAATTGACTTGACAAAGACCTAAAATCTTGTGCCATCTCTTAAATAAAATATCAGGGTAGGATGAGGATGTCTCTGGTTGACTCATATAGTAAGCTGCGGAGTGAAGCATGGGCTACGAGTAGCGAAGTTCATGCTGGAGTCAGTTATCTGGCTTTGGAGCAGCTTACCCCTCCTCTAATGAGGGGGGCCCTGTTTGTTACCCTTAGACACAATATCTGTTTGTTACCCTTAGACACAATATCTGTTTGTTTCCCTTGGACATAATATCTGTTTGTTTCCCTTGGACATAATATATGTTTGTTTCCCTTAGACACAATTTCTATTTGTTTCCCTTGGACATAATATCTGTTTATTTTTCCTTACACATAATATCTGTTTGTTTCCCTTAGACCTAATATATGAATCAGATCTCAAATTTAGCTATAAAACTCTTGGCAAATTAATCTCTAGTCTAATTATCTCTTGTATTTATTTAATCATATAATTTCATACCTGTTTATACTTCTCCACTCTAAAAGCATCGGGGTTACTAACATCACAACGTAGAGTTCCATAGACGATCACAAATGGCCTTATTTAGTTTAAAACGTCGATAATAGATTCAATAGTCTTACGGTTTAGAAATGGTAGTTTTCGAGCTTAGGTTTCAGTGTGAATGAGCGTGTGTGTGAAAGTATGAGAGAGTCTGTTTTGCTGAGAGGGCGAACGTTACAAGCGACGTAGCCGTTCCGTGCTGCATGGCTTGTAAGATGAAGGAGGCATTGCCAAAACTCTACCTCGTTCATAATTCAAGTCTATTGTAGGTACTTGATGGCCACAATCTTTGTAGATATGTAGGGGAAGATATTATGTCCCATTGACAGTGCAAGTACCTATATCTTATGCACTGGTAATGGACCTAGCTATACCTAATTTGTGAGAAAAGAATCGTCTAGATTCCTACATAGACGTCAACAGATGAAGATTTGGTCGAGGTAGGGCCCAGATCCCAGATCTTATCGTTACCCATAGTGAGGTATCCCGTTTGTATTGGAACCACCCGTTTGGGGTAGTACTTAGGTACTTCAGAATACCGCACCTAAATAATACTATTTTATATACGATATGAGCGATCATTTTAAATGATCTCCCAATGTATGAAAACCAGTACTACGGAGAGGTCAAGCTGTATCTCTGATTCTAATCAACCGAATTAGATGAAACATGCCTTCGATTTTAAGTTGGACCCCAAACTACCAAACTGTGAAAACCCCATCAAAATCCATTCGGCGCCATTTCCATATTTCTTATGGTTTAGCTGGTCTATTATGATTCTACATCAGGAGTTCCCGTTTATACCATCAATTATACTATATAAGTTTTATTTAAATCCGTCCAGTAGTTCCGGAGAATAGCGTGTACAAACAGACAGATATTCCTATTCTAGGCATTTCTTCATCGTCATTTTTTTTTAAATATATCCAATTTACAGACACACTTTTTTATTAAATGCGTATATAGATTGTGTTTGTGCCATTGAGTAAGGCCTCTAGGGCTCCATGAGATGAGGATTTGGGGAACCGTAGTTTTAGCATTGGAAGATATTTGCCTTTTTGCTGCCAGAGCAACGTGTTATAGACATGGGCATAGTAGGCAACGCATTAGCTATACCCATTGACCACTTTCCATCAGGTGGGCCGCTTGCCTGTGGCCTACCATATTACTTTAAAAATATAAAATATAATTTCACTAGTACAAAACAAAACTGAGTAAGAACTAACCTCTTTATCATCATCATCATCATCATCATATCAGCCAGAAGACGCCCACGGCTGGGCATAGGCCTCCCCCAGAGATCTCCACAAAGACCGGTCCTGTGCTTTCCGCATCCAGCTGGTACCTGCGATCCTTACCAGGTCGTCGGTCCACCTTGTAGGAGGCCTACCCACGCTGCGTCTACCGGTACGTGGTCGCCACTCGAGAACTTTACTGCCCCATCGGCCATCTGTTCTTCGAGCTATGTGCCCTGCCCACTGCCACTTCAGTCTGGCAATCCTTAGAGCTATGTCGGTGACCTTGGTTCGCTTGCGGATCTCCTTTTGGCGGTGCAGGATAAGGTTGCCGCCAATGTTGGCAAGCGAAGATGGTGAGAAGGTAGAAAAGGGTAATTACCCACCTGGCCGGGTGTTGTGACCAGGGGACCAAGGGTCCGACAGTTGATCGTCGAAAGTTGTATATATGCCGTGGAAGTTGGCACATTTCTCTAGCGCGATGTAGGATTGTTAGCGCCATCTATGTGCGGATGCTGGCCAACCTTGTGTTCGTGTACTCGTAAAGTGAGTATTGTTGAAGTTCCTTGTTGGAGCGATAGATGTCGCTACATCCTCATTTCTGACTCGATCGCGCAAAGAAACTCCGAGCATAGCTCTTTCCATTGCCCTTTGGGTAACAGTGAGCTTTCTTATAAGGCTTATAGTGAGTGGCCACGTTTCAGCTCCGTAAGTCATCACTTGCAACACACATTGGTCAAAGACCTTCGTCTTGAGACACTGCGGTAATTGGGACGAAAATATGTGGCGTAGCTTCCCGAACGCTGCCCAACCGAGTTGGATTCGTCGATTGACCTCTTTCTCGAAATTGGACATACCTAGCCGACTATTTGTCCTAGGTATGTATAGTCGTCAACAACTTCAAGTGGAGTGCCTTCAACTGTCACTGGAGTAGGCACAACATGGACATTCGACATAATTTTCGTCATATCCATGTTCATTTTAAGACCTACTTGTTGAGAGGCACTACAGAGGTCATCGAACATTTTGCCCAAGTCTTCCAGGGTTTCAGCGATGACTACGATATCGTCAGTAAATCTGAGGTGCGTGAGGTACTCGCCGTTAATATTGATGCCAAGTCCGTCCCAGTCCAGAAGCCTAAAGATATCCTCCAGTGCAGCGGTAAACAACTTCGGAGATATGACATCACCTTGTCTAACACCTCGCTGCAGCTGATTAGGTTCTGTGGTCTTGTCCTGGAGACGCACTGACATAGTGGCGTTTTTGTACAAACACTTCAATGCTTCGATATATCGATAGTCAATTTGGCACCGCTGTAGAGACTGGAGCACCGCCCAAGTTTCGATCGAATCGAAGGCTTTCTCATAGTCCACAAACGCCAAGCATAATGGCCGGTTATACTCTTCGGTCTTCTGTACAACCTGCCGCAGCGTATGTATGTGGTCTATGGTACTAAAACCTTTTCGGAATCCGGCTTGTTCGGGAGGCTGGAAGTCATCAAACCTGCGTGCGAGACGATTCGTAATGACTCTCGAAAACAGCTTATAGACATGGGTCAGTAGCGATATTGGTCTGAAGTTCTTCAAGAGAGCCTTATCACCTTTCTTGAAGAACAATATCACTATGCTTCTGTGCCACGCTTCCGGCGTTTTGCCCTCGAGGATGACGGAATTGAACAGCTTCTGAAGGGTCTTAAGCACAGGTTTACAGGCTGATGTCCGGGATATCTTCGGTGTAATGTCGGGTCAACTTGGCTCTGGGGTCTTTTGCCATACTGGTAACAGGTGCCCGTGTTGTCGTGTATAACTGTCCATAGAACCTCTCGACTTCCCTCAAAACCTCGGACTTGGTCGAAACAACTCTGCCGTCATCCGTTTTCAGTCTCGTCAACTAGCTCTGTCCAATCGACAGATCTCTCGCAAAGACTTTAGAGCCTTTGTTCCGCTCGATCGCCGCCTCAATATTGGTAGTATTGAAGCGGCGTATGTCGCGAGTCAGAGACTTGGAGATCCGTCGATTAAGTCGCCTAAATTGAGAGACATCATCAGGGGATTGCAGAGTCATTCCGCGTCTTTCTTCGATGAGTTTGAAGGTATCGTCAGAGATTTTGTTTGTTCTGTTTGTACGGCAGGCCTTAAAAAACTTTGACCCAACCGTATAGACAGTTTCCACGAACCTGTTATTATAGTCGTCCACGTCGACGCACTCTCCTAGGCACTCGAAGCGATTTTGTAATTCGAGTTGAAAGCTCTCGGGGTTTTGGATTTGGATGGGTATAGGCCGAAGCGTGGACCTCATCAATCTCGATCTTTCCAGCTGGGGATTAATATTCAATGTGCCTGTGTGTGATCACTGCCAATTTTAACGCTATTGATCACCGAGACATCATTGAATATATGCCGTTTCGTAGATAGGATGAAGTCAATCTCATTTTTTGTGACACCATCGGGACTAACCCACGTCCATCTGCGATGATCCGGCTTCCTGAAAAATGAGTTCATCATAAAGAGTCCCTCCTTCTCCATAAAGCCGGCCAGCATCTGGCCACGGGCGTTACGACTTCCAACTCCAAATTGCCCCACTCTCAACTCGTCTCCGCCTCGTTTGCCCAGTTTCGCGTTGAAATCCCCCATGACAACGGTATAATGTGTCTTGGAGGTATGCATGGCTGTAGAAATATCCTCATACATAGCCTCCACTTCATCGTCGGAGTGAGTCGAAGTCGGTGCGTAGACCTGTATGACCTTCAACGAATACCGCTTTTTTTGAGTATAAGGTACGCTACCCTAGACGACACACTCTCGATTTTGACGATGTTGTTCACGAGGATTTGTGGACGAGGAACCCGACACCACCTAGGGACAGTTGGTCGCCCTCCCGGAAGTAAAGCAGATTTCCGGACTTTAGGATTATCGAGTCCTCCCCCTTTCTTCGAACTTCAGATAACCCTATAATATCCCAATTTAATCTGCTTACCACTTCCTCCAGTTCCACGAGCTTTTCGTCGGTCCGCAGTGTCTGGACATTGTATGTAGCCAGGGCCAGTGGTCGTGCTTTGTGGTAGCCTGGTCGCATCCGGTGATTCTTCGCACCCCCTGCCCCGCCGTTACCGTGACCGCTACCATAGTCCGGAATAGCGGGGCCGGGTACTGGGGGCCGTGGCCTGTGTGTGCTTGTCATCGGGGGGGGAGTTGCCATAATCGCCACGCTTGGCAGGCGGGTTGGCGATCGCAGTGCAGTAGATGTAAATGTACCCGAAAGATGCTGCTGCCCATCTTCCGGGTTATTCCCTTAGTCGCCTCTTACGACACCCACGGGAAGAGATGGGGTGGTGCTATTCTTTTAAGTGGCGGCACCACACACCACAACCTCTTTATCAACGTAAGTAATTATGGATAATAATCGAAAACATTGTCTTTAGATATCTAATCCTAAATCTTATCGCTACCCATTGGTAAAAATACATAGTTAAACATTTAGTAACCAATTGAGATTAAAGAAATAAAGAAGCACTCATAATTATTTTATGAAATTTTATTTTAATTTGTTTTCTATACTTACACTAGCCCCCAAAGAATACCTTAATTCTTGTAAAGCTAGGAAATTAACCGCCATCTTAGCTTGTGGTAAGTGACGATGCGGCCGAAGATGGAAGCACGCCTCTAAAAACACTTGGCTGTACTTTATGCTGATTATTTTACAGTTGTAAATAACAATTTCTATGCATGTATTTTGTAACTACACTACTTATCCAATTGCGGAAATAATATACGTTGGCGTATACGCTGGGTTTGTCTTTGACTGCGCATCGGTCCCCGTGGGACACAACCCCGACTAACTTACTGAAAAAGTAAATAAGCGTGTATTAGAAATAATTATTACAGAAAGTAGGATAAATAGCTTAGAGCTAAATAGGTACAGTGTTGGAAAATCTGAATCCGGAACTAGTATGATGAAAAAGTGCTCCTTTTTTCTCGGCCAGATAGGCTAGTCGGACCAGGTGGCCTAAGGGAAAAATTCTATAAAATTTATTTTTTTCAAATAGAGCAATTGATTTAGAATTAGACAGTATCCTTAAGAAATCGGATTTTCTATAACATTGCCATTTAGAAAGTAATTCATTTCATTCGACGACTGGGTCATTTTTGTTGCAGAGGCTGTCCATCGCCATTCAGCGTGGCAACGCTGCTCGTGTCATGGGCACCTTTTCACCGGGAATGGCTAGGAGGGGCAATTTAAGATCGAACTTGCCTAGTTTTAATACTTAGACATTGTAATAAAATTTATATTTAATAAAAAATATATAGTAGAAATAATAATTCCATAAGTAAAATAGTAAAAAAAAAATTTAGACTATTTTTTAAGATAATTTTGAGTAAACACATGATATTGACATTGAGATTATAATATATGGCACACATTACTAATTTAAAGGATCGTAAGTCCAGCAGTGGACTGTTGTTTTGCTGGATCACAATACTTGTCTGTGTGACCGGAAGCATTTACATTATTGGACAGACTTCTTACTGTACCTATTCAGAATTGATTTATAAATAAAAACTCACTTTTCCCAATAGACTCCTCCTCCCGAGTCGCCCTTGCAAGCGTCTTTTTCCCCATCTCCGTACAGGCAAAACATATCTTCAGTGAGATTGACGTGGTGGTTCTTCCCACATTGGTCGGCAGAGAAGTAGCTTAAGGACACCATTAACAGACCTATGTCGGATATCGAGCCCCCGTACTGCATTTGCAAAGGAATTTAAAGTTTTAACACCTCTGATAAGGAATGAAGAGGGACAGCCCGAAATAAATTTTAATATCGTCGGGCGACGTCCATCGTACGACCATGGTCGCACGACCGTTGCCAATTAGGATAGCGCCTTAGACGTAAATATCTTTACTACAAGCTAAAATTATTACCGCTCGAATGATTATCTAGCTTAGGTATATAATAAATAAATAATAATTTATTTCAAGTATCTGAAAGTCCACACAATTTGTTAGTATGTAGATACAATAACATAATCTATTTTTAGTATTAAAGTAATATCTCCGCTACTGTGACGTGCAAGTTACAGCAGTGCCTTATATACTCGTAGGTACAGTACAGTCTAGCCTGTCAGCAATCATCGCCAGGACGGTGTCGAGCCCGAGACACGCACCGCTTGCGCATTGTGGAAAAAAAGCGGTGCGCGCCTCCCCGAACATGCCAGAGGCGGCACAGTAGCGGGGCAGACCCACCACCACTCTGAACACTTTATTGAACTGGACGCGAAGGCCATTTTACGACTTCTACGTACAATCTACCCATACGCTACACGTGTGAAGACATGTGCAATATGCTTTAAAAAGCGTAAATAATGAGGAAAAAATCGCATTCATTTGTACACGAACAAGTGTAATAAAAAAGCATTATCGTCAAAAATAAAAATGGTGTTCTTGCGATTACCTTAGTCAAACCCCAACCTATCACGTGGAATTTGTTTTCCTTTGGGTTCATCCACTCCCCGCTATTGGCAATTATCACTTTCTTTACTCGTTTGCCAAGGTTTATTTCAGATGAAGAGAACATGACAGCAATGTCGCATGAAAATGGTTTTTTGACGCTGTACTCCGGGTGTATAATCAATGATTCGACAGTGTATTCGTCTGCTTTGGCATCGAATATGTAGCGGGCCCCTGATAAAAAATAATAGTTTGGATGATAATCTTCTTGGCTGCAGGTCTGGCCTCTAGTATGAGATGGATTCCTTTGCCACAGATACTTATTTGCAGCAAGGTAGAGATGATGGAATCTAGGAGTCGAGCGCTCGAAATATATTCCAGGACATATCAGCCCACCTGGTGAAGACGACGTGGGGGTCACAGGCTCACGGGCATGTACCACAGGCATCACTTAAGTCTGGTCATTGAAATAGGTAACGCCACCAGCATCCTAGCCAGCCAGCTATTTGTGACGTTATTATTACTTATCTGTGAATAAACTTATTCACAACTTCATATAAAATATAGGTTACTTAATAATATCACATATCATATAGTCAACCGAGCATGATCTTGAGTTTGTGTCTGCAGTTCCTATTAAAATATCATATTAGCATTCGAAATTTATTCGGCTCTATTGCGTTACTCAAGTGAAATTCTGAACTCAACAGTAATTTCGACATAAGTATATACAGAGTGTAAAAAGACCGCTAGCATTAATTGAAACCTTATATTCTACCCATGAAACTGAACAACTTTCCCCAAGAAACATACCCGCGGAAACTCGTAGTTTGGGCAGAAATCAAGACTATTTTAAAAAAAAGGTGTATAATAGTAGTTTAGGCAACTGTCATATAAGGGGCCGTTCAAGTATTACGTAAACAGATTTATTACAATTATTTACCCCCCCCCCATCCCCCTTGTCAGCAAAAGTAAGCAAAGCTCTTACCCCTCCCCCCATGCTGACGTAAACATTTTTCAATTAATGTATTGTTTTTTTTTTAATATTATAATTATAATTTTAAAAATAAGAAAAAAGATTTAGTATAGAGATTAGATTTTACTGATACAGTATTCAACATAGAGTAAGGTACAAAAATATTATAATCATACGAACATAACAAACTTATTTTAAATTTTTGGTACACATTAAATTCAAATTAACAGTCTTCAGTCCATGAAACCCGAATCCGTGATTCTAAGTTTTCGATGACATTGGATGTTTGCTGCTCAGTGTTGTGAGTCTGCTCACTTTCATCCGATTTTGGAATGTCTACGTAAATAAAGTAAAAAACGTAAATCGTAATCATCATCTAGACTCCCCTACCCCCCATGTCATCCAAAATAAGCAAAGCAAAGAAATGTGCTTACGTAATACTTAAACGGCCCCTAAAAGAGGGTATTAAAATAAAACATGAGTGTCTGTTTATCATACGAGGCGTAGCCGAGTATGATAATAGTTTGACACGAGTGTTTTAATACCTAATTATTTGCAATTGTATTCACTACTTTATCTACACTCATCTTTTTATGTTAAAATATCGAACCTATAATTTTCTCAACTTTGCTGGAAGTAAGCTGCGAGTCAGTTCTGTTGTATCTACGCGTCAAGGATATCAAGCGGCGAGAAATTCACTTCACTACTATCATATTTATCTATTTATTTGCTTCCAACAAGAAAAATCATTCACAAACACAAATTACAACAATTAGAAAAAATATTCTGTTTAGCGGGAAAATAATTACACACAAATATAAACACGAACATTTTAATTTTGAATTTGTCAAAGACATTTAGATATTAAGCCTACGTTTCGCCGTGTCTTGGCGCCCGACAAAAATTTCAAAAATAAAAGTGTTGCATAATGATTAAAAAGTTTTAATACCCCCTTTTATATGGCAGTTGCATAAACTACTATTTCGATACAGCTGTAATAAAAATAGTATGGGAAATGCTGTTTCTAAAAGTTTTTTTTTTAATTTTTTAGACTGACGTGAAAAAAGTGTACCTTTAAACGACTGTTTTCGAATATGTTATTGGAACATTACGCTATGAGTGTAGATAAACAGCATAACGCGATCATGCTCGGTTGAACGGTTTATACATACGGACCTAACATATATAGGAAATACCTGTTTGTATAGACATTTCATTGATGTCATTATTAAGATCGAAGCAGTGCGCCGCAGTGAGCAACGACCAGCTGTTCAAGATGGTAGCACCACACAGCGCGCCGTAATTCAACAAAATGGCGGCAGAAGGAAACTTCTTTACGTCCACGGGTTTACCACCAACTATCTTCGGCGTAATCTGGTTCAGCACTTGAATACTTCTCGTATTCAACCGGTCAATACTGAGACAAGTATCAGAAAAGAAAATAGTGAATACGTAAAAAACTAATGCAGGATTGCCATAAAGTTTATTAGCAATTCTCATTTTATCGTTTTACGAAAATAGAAAGATCTGAGACTTACCTCGTATAGTTAAATTCTCATTTAGAATGCTATAAAAATTAGGACGTCATTAAACTCTTATGGAATGGCTTAAAAACCACTTACAATTTTTTTGCTGGAATATGAATAGGCAGAGGGGCCGCTGTTTATCCGGCGGCCAGCTTGCTTGTCGACTGATTAACATAAAAAGTAACAAAAAAATATTAATTTATACACCATTTCATTTCTGTTATCACTTCATTTAAAATAATCAAAAAGGTTTTTATTAATTTATACACCGCACCAGATACCTATCAAAAAAGAATCCGGCTGGTGGAATAAGGTCAGGTGAATGAAAACCAAAAAAATATAAATAGCAAAATGTCCAAAGTTAACACAAACCCTTCCGTATGACATAAAATATCCCTTGAACAGTCTCGGGAGCGTATTACTTTCAGCCGGATGAATAGAAGTCTATTAACGAATTTATAGAAATGTTTTTATTTGTTTTAGTGAGTACCTAAGTACAAACCACTTGAATACTTTATCATTGAGCGATTTAAATCGCTAGTAACCTTAGATAATTATTCTAAATTTTATGTTCGCTTTTACTCCGTGAAAATAAAATTTTATTATTACCTATGTTAAAAATAAAACGCAACATAATTTTTACAGTTTCATTTTGTAATTATTTAGTTAGTCATTAATAACAATAACTCAATAGTCTCTACCTACGCCTATGGGATACGCACGTATTTCTCTTCAGACATGCGGGCGTATGTGTGGGGAAGCGAGCGTATGTGTGTATGAATAAAACAAATTAAGAAAATCCTCAATAGCATTTTAGTACCAAATTCTCATGAAATAAGCAAAATTTTTTGTAGAGATTCCGGGCGGTAGTAGTTATCCAGGAGTGGAATTTGTTGACGTTCGTGTAGACGCCCGGCAAGCCTTTCTTCGCGCACCCGATACCGAACGACACGATGCCGACGATTGATCTGCAAATGTAGGGTGATAAAGCATACAAAATAAACATTTAAAAACATCCGGTGGCCCACACACAGTAGGAACTTCAGCAAATAATCACGTTTGATTTCGTATTGCCGTAATTACCTAACGGTTTGCGTGACGTCTGCGTACACTTCACGATAAATTTTGACGTTTCAAAAATGTTTTGACATTTAAACTAAATTAAGCTAGGTATGATATATATATGATTAACTATGATGTAGCCCTCTAATACAAACTTTATTGTGACAATAATCGATTTCATAACCATTGATCGAAACGAGGAAAATTGTCAAAACGTGCGTACGGCAACACGCACTTGTATCAGGTAAAGGTGACGTAGACGAGCAGTGTACGTAACGATTCCGCGCAGTTTTGTTTTACGGCAATATTATAATATTCATCATCTTGGCGTTAATGTCCCGGTTGTGCTCTCGCGCACGAGGGACTGGGGTTCGCCTTGACCATGATCTAGGATTCGGCAGGTTAGGTAATTACAGTGGAGCGACTGTCATCTGACCTCCATGACCCTGCTACCAGGGGAACCTGACCAGTTAGGAAACTTTTGTTTCACGGTTATACCGACGATTATTTGCTTTTAACGCGCACGTCGCGTAAGCGTCAACTTACACCCGACAGCATCCGAAAATGATGATAATTATTTAAATTATTTAAGAGTTTCTTTGACCATTTTCAATCTGCATAATGTTGCATTGCCTTTTTAGTTCAATAGAATAGCAGTAAGTGGGTGGCAAGGTTCCAAGTGCCTTACTCTATTAAGACGTACACAGTATTTGATCCAATTCCCGGTAATTCGCATTTCAGCCGTTTCTATGGAGATGACGTGCTGGTTGTTTCTGTACTGTGGTCATACCATATGCCGACTTTTTAAATTCCTGTGTTTTTTCAGGTCACGCTTACATTTTTAAAACCTAGTCAAATCACAGTAGCTTACCCCTTCCATATCACGCCTGCCCCTGAGTCTCCGCGGCAGGTATCCCTTTTTCCATCCCCGTACAGACAGAACATTTCGTCAGATATCATTATATTATTCATTTTGTTGCAGTGTTTCTTTGATATAAATCTCAGGTTGGTCATCATAATACCATTGGATAGTGGCCCACCATACTATCAACAAACATCAATAGTTAATCAAACTTCTATCACATTTTAAAATTCCCACCACATATCACCGAGTAGTAAGAATCCAACTGAATGGTGTTACCGACTATACCACGATGTAACATACGAAATAAATGTTAAAAATATGGGTTAAAAAGTAAACCTACAAATGTTATCCAAATCTGATCATCGGTTTAGATGTGAAGGCGTAACAAACATACCTACACACACAAACTTTTGCATATTAAGTGGAAGAGAATGACAAGCTACGTCTTATTCTATTTAAATAGGTATTTACCCAAAGATTTTTACATATACAATGTAGTTACACTTCTATAAGATCAAGAGTTAGGCCATATAAATCTGTGCCTACAAGAAAGGGTGCGTATGACGGAAAATACTATTCGATGCAGCCAGCAATAGCGCAGTTACATTACCTCGTTTCCCCAAATTCGGGCACCCGAAAGCGTGAAAACAGTTTCGGTCACACAACTATTCATTTATAAACTTGGGCTTCACCCCCGCATTCGGATATCAAATTAAAGAATTCGGGCTCAACCATCCCAAATTAATATCGGCTCAGGATCATCGTTCCATAGAATGGCCGTATGGGGCAGGAAGTTTCTTGAAAAGCGTCCTGTAGTTGACCGCCACTCATCCAGATAGTACGAACGGAATGATAATTATATACAGTACGGTGGTAAAACTCTGCAGCTAGTACTAGACCCATAGAGATGCTACGTCTCTCCGCAGATGATCGAGACGGCAGGTGAGGACTTCGGCGTCGACAATTCGGATCACCTGACGTTGAACGCTTTCAAAAGTAAGAAGCAAATATTGAGATGACCCGGTTCAGAGATGGAAATCGAATTCCATGTGCGGCATGACTTTATAAAGTTCGAGGCGATGTGCTACCAAGGATACCCAACTTTTTGAAGGCCAACTTGGATTTATCCATAAAGTTGACCTCAAAATTGGACGTCACTTGATATGACGACGCCAAGAATTCTGAATTACGAATACAGGCAGGATAGGGCATCATGCCGATATGACAGGAAAGTGTAAAATTGACTAACTGACTGTGACCCCAATTCGAAACACGGTCTTAAGTTTTTTCGATTTCAGACACAAGTTTGTTCCGACTTGTGCCAGAGAACTGGTTTCGTGGTCAAGGTACGTTGAATATCACTATATATGTTACTGAATTGTAACGTATCATTGACATGCAATAGAAACAGCGTTGGCGATAACAGACAGCCCTGGCATGACCTCAGCGTTCACGGATTTTAGTCATAGCATGAACACGGCATTGATGCTACTTTCCGTAAGAAACCTGGAAACGCATTTGCAAAACTTCTCAGGAACGGTAAGAGAGAATCTTTGAACGAAGCGCTTTGTGTCTGACCCGCTCGAAAACTTTCGGTATGTCCAAGATATCCCTTGCTCTTTAAGGATATCGCCCATTTGTGGGTCAAATAGGTTAATGGATCGCCAGCAGATCCGCGCCGAATCCGTAATGTCAACGGAATGACTGATGCTAAAGTAGGAGTTCGTGGTTAATGATGGTTTCCATTATTTCATAAAACAAGGCAAGGAGGCAACCTTTGACTACTTTGACTACTGCCCGAATGCGGAGGGTATGCCGCGTAAAAATATTAACATGAACAGGTTATTTTTGACGTTTGAAGTCCACACTTTAAAATTTGTTTCATATATACCACAAACATATCTGAACCCGTGGCCAAAAATGGAACTAAATGTCGCCATTTTGAAAATGGCGACGAAATTCAGCGTTAAATAAAATCAAACCTCAAAAAGAATCTTTGTCGGAAGCTCCCCTAATTCGTGCTCAATCTAGACGCTTTTCAACACGAGTCGTTAGCCTGAATGACCTAACTCCCCGAATCCAAGGAAAAGACCCAATGTTATCGCACCATAATGTAAACATTCATACAGAAGTCTCGCCCCATCCCGCCACCCTGAAGTCTCGTTCGCTTTCGTCCATCCATTGGTCGGTTGCGATGAGTGTTGCTCTTTGGACCGTCTCAGTAAACTTGAAAGAGTCTTGAATCATAATAATTGCAATGTCGTAAGAAAACTTCATTCCTGTGTTATACTTTTTATGTAGCTCAATTTCCCAGACCTTGTGAATTACAGACTTCACATCGAACAAGTATTGCATATCTGGGAACGTAAATTGGTTTAATTGTTAATCATTAAGTCAATTAAGTAGAAAGTGGGATGTATGGTATCGCTACACTACTGTAATTTTTTTGCAGGCAAACTTTTGTTTTTCTGTTGGTTTCATGATACTGGATATTATTATAAAACATTACAACACGAACAAATACTCGTCTTTCCCAACCCCTAATTTACATCATTTTAATTTGTATGCTTTAGCTAAATTTTAAGTTAGTTAATTTCATTTTTCTTGTACACTTCCTTGTACATTGATCTTGAACCCCCCGTAAAACCAAAACCTGGCTACGCTCCTGGTCACCCTACCGAAACGTCGGGATAACAAATAGAAAAGAAATTATTTACAATCTTCGTCTAATCTTCAACCTACTTTGTAAGTCAATACATTAGCCATATCAATTGATTTTTTTATAAAATGCAATGCAGTCTGTAACATGAGTTACCTGCCGGTCTATCCATCTTTGACAGCTGCGCTTGCGTGATGCGTGTATGGTAGAAAATTGACAGGTCGAAGTTCGACTATTTCTACCAACATCTACATTGACTCTGATTGTGTAGGATCATCCGCCAATCCACCTTCTTTGTACACCGAAAGTACGTGAATTGTCTATGGACCAAGAATTTCTACCACAAACAGCTTATGTCAGATAACATTAGCTTATGTCAAATCCCATAATTTTTTTCTACCACAAACGATTGTAGATTAACGAAACCTCTTGGCTAAGGCCGCTGATAACGTGGATAACTCATATATTTTGTCAAATTTAGGATGATAGTTTTGACAGCTCACTAATTCTTGGTCCTTGGTGCACGCCAATGAAGTGTAAAATGTACTACAGATAATGTTGTACTTCATAGACAGGTACCGCCCCTTCAGTGAAGTGCCACGATACCAAATAAATAAACAAATGATCAATTAATCGTACCCACTTGAGAAGACACGGATGTCGGCCAGGTTCTTATTTAAGTCGAAGCAGTGGGCAGCTGTGAGCACCAGCTTAGAGCTCAGTATTACGCCTCCGCAAGTACCTCCCCTGTTCAGAATTAACACACAGTAAGGGTAGTTCGTGAGATTTACGTTTTTACCACCCACTATCCGACTCTCTATGTCTTCCAACATACGCGTATGATTTGTAACTTCCCCCAAGTTCTTCAAATGACCCCTTACGCCATGTTCAAAAGCAAAAGATATGATGCAAACGCAAAGATATTCAATTTTACCGTACATGGTTGTAATTTTCATTTATCCCTAATAATAAATCATTGAAGGATATTAGTCTGTACTTATTCCCTGAGTCACTCATATTTCAACGAAAATGGGTAATAAACATGAGGGTAACTACACGTAATTAAACGGCTTGATTAGTCGTTACATTTTTATTGGCAAATAAATTCGAGCTAATTAGTCAGTCATGTAAACGTTTAGAAATATATGTAATTTTTCACCAGTTAGCTTAATGTTGTCTGCTTTTAATAATGTTGTCTTATTAAATAATAAAAATTAATCGTAATCGGATTGGCCTTTTCCAAGAAATTGAAAAATTTGCTTGTATGAAAGTTCTTTTCTAAAGAGATTTTCTAAAGGCAGAACTATATAATTGTGGTCATACAGTTTCCGTGGTATGTTCGAACCTTCTAAATAGTTTCAGCTCCATGCTAATAACGGGTAAATATACACACTAAATTAAAACAAACAGTTACCCTATACTCGTTGTTTCAACCCATGGATATATTATTACGATTCGAATTTACATAACAAAGAGCGATCTTGTTTCGCGTGTGTTTCAGCTGTTTCAACTCCTAAACGTAAATCGGAGTTTAATCGAGCGTATGGGCGTCTCGCTCTAACCCAGGGAGTCGTAGCTGGTTTATTTGCGTGATGCGAAGGCGGGAACGCCGCCCGCCCTGTGGCGCGTTCAGTCGCCCTCCGCCGGCCGCACACAGCGCCGCGCGCGGCCCCCCCGCGCACTACATAACCTCTCACGGCCCATCACCAACAACACATCTAGAACTCCAACCCCAACTAGTAGCGACCCCACCATAAGCCCCACAAATGCGGACCTGTGTCCCAAAACCGGCGGCAACGAATAAAGTGATACATCCAGTGAATCTTATAGAGAATTTGGCGAATACAAACGAGGTGTCCGAATCAAAACAAAGTTTATCGATTAAGTGCTTACAGCTGTACACGTTTGGGGAAATGTGTCATCTGATATGTGTGTCGTGGACCAAGTAAAGGTTGGTATTTTAACTGGTGTTATGAGCTAATTTTACATTTAAACTCCGATAATATTATGTACCTTAAAATAAAATAAATAAAATATCTGGAGTAGGTTAGAAACTTTTTATACCTCGGTATTTAAAATCAACATTGTGTGTAATTTTAAATGTGTATTTTCATACAACGATTGTGACAAACGTACGGACAACTCAGCTGAAAGGAAGTGTTAAAAATCAAGAAGTGGGTAAAGATGATACTTCCCTAAGTACTTTTAGGTATTACATTTACATTGTGGTTCTACGTGAAACTACAAGTGCAACAAACACTGTTCGTACTACTGCACTCTATGAATGAACTAGTTTCTTGTCCGCTCGTAAGCTGCAGTGCACCTTTGACGATCTCAATGCGGATAAACTTGCAACAAAGCATACAATGAAGTGTAGAGTTTTGAAACAAGCTGACAAGGCGGATGCATGATATTTTAGTTTTGGAAATTGTTTATGTAATTATTCTCCTTGTAAACTTAGTTAAAAGAATCCAGCTGTAGCAGGTAGGTATGTTCAATATTGCCAATAATTGAAATTTCCTTGATTATCTAGTTAACATACAGAACAATACGAAGATGATTTTGGATGTTCGAAATATGTGATTATGAAATGGATCTATCAGAGCGTCGGTAGCCGGGCGGTTGAGTATCCAACTCGCAAGCGAAAGGTACCGGGTTCGAATCCCGCTGCACCAATGACTATTTTCTGAGTTATGTACATTAGTTGAACACTAACCGATGCTCTTACGGTGAGGGAAAACATCGTGATGAAACCTGCAAATTCAGGCAACTGAATTTGTAACCATGATCCAATCTGGTCAGGTTTCCCTGGTAGCAGGGTCACGGAGATCAGATGGTAGTCGTTCCACTGTAATTACCTGATCTCCAAATTCTGGATCATAGTCAAAGCGGCACCGGCCTTCGTTCTCGAGAGCACAACCGGGACATTAACACCAAGACGATTATTATTATTATTTTTATGAAATGGAACTATCGATGAAATATTTGTGAAAATATCTAAGCACTGGACATTTAGTCCCAAATTAGTTTTCAGTTGATTAACACAGTAAGTTTTTTTCAATACCACTACGGTGGCAAACAAGCTAACGTCCTGCCTGATGGTAAGCAGTCACCACAGCCAATGGATGTTTGCAACCAGGGGCATCCACGCGTTGCCGCCACCTACAAACCTTTTTACGCCTTTCTTGAGTAAGTAACGCTAAATCATACCAACCAATAAGCTGTGCCAGTCACCAAGCAATAACTCAAAGCTTCAAATCCCAATAGCCAGGTACCCCACGCACCGCTACGTCAGCTACAATCACCGACGTGATTTATCTTCGATCGTCCCGCTTGTCCGAAGCACCATACAAACATACAGCCCTATATAGAGCTGATAAAAGTTTTATCGACGCTTTATTACCAATTTTATCAAAATGGCGCAATACCTACGACAATAGAATGACAAATTGAGAATTGTTATTAAAAATATAGCGGTCACAGCTGACAGATATAAATATCACTCATAAATCGCTATTTTTAATCCCCGACGCTAACAGAAAGTTATAACTGTGACGCGTCGTAGCGTAGCTCCCAAATGGAATAACAAGATTTTAGTAAGTTTTCTGTTAGATTAAAGTCTACCTTAATGGATATTACGGATTGTTTGGTTAATACCTCTTTAATGTTGGTAGTTTATTTATATTATTTTCGTTTTTTTAAAGAACTACTCAGGCATGTTTGAGTTATACATCAGCGGCCTTAGCCAAGAGGTTGCGTTAATCTAAAATCGTTAATATACAATCGTTTGTGGTAGAAAAAAATGTATGGGATTTGACATAAGCTAACGTTATCTGACATAAGCTGTTTGTGGTAAAAATTCTTGGTCCATAGACAATTCACGTACTTTCGGTGTACAAAGGAGGCGGATTGGCAGATTATCTTACACAATCAGAGTCAATGTAGATGTTGGTAGAAATAGTCGAACTTCGAGCTGTCAATTTTCTACCATACACGCATCACGCAGGCGGAGCTGTCAAAGATGGCTAGAACAGCAGTACTTTTTCCCGCCACTTCGTCATCGTTAAATTCGGTTATGCCGTGTTCCCGTGGGAAACTACTTTTATGTGTTATTCTGGGACACGAACTAAATTTAGTAATTTTTGCGAATAGGAGTAACAAGCATCTAAACATGCTGAACAAAATTGAAACCGTCGTCATCGCCGTCACCCTATACTTTGGTACTGAAGAGTCCGCCTTTCTCCTGCCCAGCAATAAAGCTTACATTGTTGGGTCCCTATTTAAAAGATAAAGTTAAGAGGAGTTACATTTTAGCGCAATAGCATCTTAGTCTTCACAGTGACCACGTAACGGCTCCACATTTTTATTACTAACCCAAGTGTGCATAACTCTTAGCGAATTGAGGCAATCATTATGGGCGATAGTTAGTTAGTTGCGAAGTGCCGGTGGCCGAGCGATTAGGTTATCCGACTCATAGCGAGAGGTACTGGGTTCGAATCCCGCTGCGGTCATGTACCAATGAGTGTTATCTGAATTACTACTACTACTACGTTGAATACTAACCGATGCTCTTACGGTGAGAGAAAACGTCGTGATTAAACTTGCACATTCAGGCGACTGAATGTGTAACCATGAACCAATCTGGTCAGGTTCTCCTGGTAGGACGGCGGTCAGATGGCAGTCGCTCCACTAATAAATCATTTTCTCTCAGCGTAAGAGCATCGGATAGTATTCAACTAACGTACATAACTCAGAAAAGAGTCATTCGTACATGGCAGCGGGGATTCGAACCCGGGAGATCTCGCTTACGCATTTACATTTATGATTAAGCATTATAAAAATAAACAATAAATATATTTTTTAGGAAAACTTAAGCCTATAATTTACTTCCGTACATAATATGATAAAGTCCATAACAAATATTATTTATTTATTTATTTATTTAATTTAATTTATTTATTATTCAAATGCTTTCAGACTTACAGTTGAGAAACCAAAACGTCTGGAGAGTCATTATTTACATTTAGGTACTGATCTCAATATATATAACAGTCAAACTTAAATAATGTTACAACAGCTTAATCAATTAGTGCATATTTTTTATAATATTATGAATAGTAGGTATCAAATCAAGGTACAACAATAATTCTTATTTAAGAATAATATAGGTAGGTACTTACGTATGTAAGTATGTATGCAAGTATTTGCAATGCCGAAACTAAGTAAGCAATTTACCTGTATATTGCATAAGCAAAATGCCATATGCACCCATGATAAAATGCTATCATAATCCCCTCCGCTCAATACACAGAGCTGACAGAGATATCTTACGGGATATATTGCGAATGAGTTGTTAAGTCGATGAGCACGCCGCTTCGTGAAGGCGCCAATCACCCGCCTATAATCGCGTTACACGCCCGACACTCCGCAGTGATAGGGTTAACACGACTGGCTAACACGACTGTTACACAGCTTCTATAAACGCTGAGGCTATGTTCTTGTATTTTTTGTAATAAAGGTATCCTGGTAGGTGAAATGGGATCCTTCAAGAGGTATATTAGAGGTCTCCTTAGAGGCGGGCAACGCATTGGCAGCGCCCCTGGTGTCGCTGATGTCCATAGGCGGCGGTGACCACTTTCCATCAGGTGGCTCGCATGCCTGTTTCTCTGGCATATACGAAAAAAAATCAATCATTCCGTGATGATGGCATTTTGTTACCAACAAATTTTCCACGTACGTAACGTTTTCTTTCCCAGTCTATAAAATATCCCAGCAATAAGATATCTTAAAATGCGTGCGCAATATGTAACAATTTTGTTAGATTTCGTGGATATTCTTTTATCGCATATGTTTTCGGGTTTGTTACCACAGTTACTATTGCTTTTACCTTGATATTTCGACGCAGTTCATCGTTATCTGCGTTCACTCAGCGGCGCAAGTCTACTCTCGATCATGACGCATGCAATTGCGACGAAATATCGAGGTAAAAATAATGCTAACTGTGGTAACAAACCCGATAACATCATCAACACAGCCCGTCACAGTCCACTGCAGGACTTACGGCCTCTCCCACGAAAGGGGAGGTTATTGCCATAATCTCCATGCTTGGCAGGCGGGTTGGAGATCGCAGTGTTTAAATGTAACAATGGAAAATGCTGCTGCCCATTTTCCAGACTAAACAAACCCGATAACATGTGCGATGAAAATTAGATACTTTATACAGCTTATTTTACGTCTGAGCTGTGACGACCCTACAATAATTGTTCACTGAACACAAATAAAAACATTTTCGTTCACATTTATCGTTCCAGCCAGTATCGAACCAAATAATTGTGAAGATTGGAAATACAAAGTTAAAATTAGATCAATGCTTAATGGAACGTATTTCCTGTTTAAAGCGCAAGAGTGAGTTTGTGGCCCTTTACAGGAGCTTCTAGGAATGACAATCCTAAATTTTATTATAATGGCCGTGTGGTCCGACAGAGTATAGGTTCAAATTAGGCAACTTACGTCATAATAGTAGGTAGATTAATCATTAGAAAATGTGCAGCATCGTTATTTTAATTTTAGAGGAAGGTAAAGCGGCGGTTATTTAAGGGTACTGTACGATTAAAATAAGAATAGGACGGGCTGTTGACTAACTTCACTCGAATAAGTACTAAAGATGAGTGATAAGATAATTAATACCACTGCAATATTTCTCAAAGGAACTCGCTGTCGATAGTCGTAAAGTTATTTATCTATCGTCCATCTCCACATCTACTTTCGAGTGAAGTTAGTCAACTGCCCGTCCTATTCTTATTTTAATTGCACCGTAGAGTACTTTCAAATCTGCGATCTCCAACCCGACTGCCAACCGTGGGGATTATGTCAAAAAAGTCCACTCAGTGGAGGAGCCTCGAGTCCAGCAGAGGCAGTCCGCACTCTGTTAGGCGCTGTTTATGTGATGTGAACTCATGTGATGGAATGTAAAACATAATAACCCTACTTTTGGGCTTCGCTAAGAAACCATCGCAACCACTGAAAAACAGGTTACGAACATCAACTTTGAATAATGATTGTGAAGGTAATATTAGGTATAAATAAATAATAAACTAGAAAATAAATAGTATGAAACAAAATCTGTAGGTACGCTCAGATCTTTTAAACTACGCAACGGATTTTAATAAGCTTTTCAACAATAGTCATTCAAGAGGAAGGTTTGTAGTATGTATTTATCATTGACACGATATAAAAAAAGTATGTAATAACAATAATAAAGAAACAAATACAATATAATTTCAAATTGTTTCGTTATTGTAAAGCAATAAATATTTAATTTTTACGGAAGGTCAATGGAAATATAAATGTGAATACAGTCGCCATCACAAAGAGAATAAAAAATCTCTTTTCAATTCTACTTACATATTTTATGAAGGCCACGAGTGTCGAAGCATTTATCAAGTATAAATAGACATGAACCACTGTATGTAGCCATTATATCTCTAATATTTTCATTAATTCAACACCTAACATAATCGATTCTGTAACAGTTTATTTCTCAAGAGACGTGCTTAGAAACAGGAACTTGTTCGTATTATAGAACAGCGAAACGATCCGCTTAATCCTTTGATCACAACTATGTCCGCAGAAAGAAAATAGCAATGATTAGATAGGTTTCCTTTCCCTTTATGGCGATCCAATTCGTTTCCACGGCCTTTTGGGCGATATAGATACATTCCTTCGAGTCGGTTACACCGTTCCCTTAAATGAGAGCCTTTGAGTAACTTTTATGACACGTGTTATGTATCTATCCAAGTTTTATGATGGACTTTTACAACCAAAAACAAGCCTTCAGTTGTAAGCTTAGATAAATCATAAAATTCAATGTTTACATTTATGGTATAACGTGCCAATAGCCCAGGCAGCTGTTACTTTGACTATTCATAAGGTACCTTTCTCGTCCACTTTATTCACCTTCCTTCTTATTCATTCACCTTGTACCTTTATGCAGATGGGTGCCAACTGCAAAGCACCCTCCTATAAATACTGTAGTACACGTTAATATCGCAACGTGATGATATTAAACTCCAAGTACAACTATGTACGGACAGGTACCTATAAGTATTTAATTACACAAAACATTAATTAATGTTCAAATTATAAACACGGCTGCATTGGTCGACTATTTGTTTACAAATTGCGGGCATTGGGGTAACCTTGCGCGGACGCAGGCCAGTTGACCTCTCTACAGGGTTGCCGCGACTGTGTGAGCGCCAAGCGCTAGATTCTGTTAGACAATCAATTATGAAGAAGCGCTAAAATCGCCCGAATACCTTTCTACAATCTTTAGAATGAAATAAATTTATTATTTCTATTTACTTATATTGAGTAAGTACGTACCTAAAATATATTGCATTTCAACAAATATTAGTAATTTGCTACATAAGTCTTTATGCTACACTGGCCATATTGTTGGTGACTTTGGTGTCAGTTCACTTCACTGGCGGATATCGTACAAGGCTACTAACGTTGCAACGGTAGACCTTGCATGACCTTCTCAGGTCGATGGTTGGTACCTAATGTAGGATAGTAACAAAATGGGTAGTAATAATTTCTATTTTACAATACTGCGTCTGTATCGTCATCTATATCAAAACCCTGTCTTTAATAAGATTTATTTCCAGGTATTTACAGTAACGGACTGTTTATGTAATGATTCTACAGTTTTGATACCTATCTTACTTAAAAGGCCGAATCTACCGACAAAATCTCGACCAACGTTAAATTGATAGTTTCGACCGAAGTAGATTAGATAGCAGATAGTTCATGTTATCCAAATTTTACTCAATACGCAATATATTTATTACATTCCGTAGACTACAGAAATATGGTAAATAGTAACCTTTAGGCAACATTATCCTAGTTATATAATTATCTACAATAGTTTTAGATTTTGGATTGTCGCGCGTACCCTTTCATGCAAATGCGCATACCCCCATGGGTAGGCACCACTGATTACGACCCACAGCCCTAGAGTACCCAAAACAATGCTAGATCTCGCCACGAAAGCGCTGTGGTACTATCGACGAACCGAATGAGGGCACGCTCACTCATTTGTTTATCGTTTGTACCCGCTACTTAACGCATCGAGCCCACTACTTAATGCATCGAGCCGACCCGAGTCGACTTACGCCGATGCCATAGGAAAACTGTGTCAATAGCTGGTTATCTTGTAAGAGGTTCTTACAGAGTGCAATGCAGTTGTTACCTACGTATTTTGTGAATGTAAGTCGGGAGTACTGAACTAGCAGTTAGTAGTAACTGCTAAAGTAAAGTAATTTAATTTTACTTTCAATAGATACCTACCTCTATAATACCCTCCAGACACTACCTATCGTCTGTTAGCAGACACCTATTCGACAAGTATTGCATATTGTGATGTCAAAATAAATAATGTCTATGTCTAAGTAGTAATGGTGACAACACTATCCCTAAAATGTACAGTACAGTAACATAGTATACTTGTAAACTGAGTTAATAGGCGAATAAATGTTTGTGCAACTCAGAAGAGATACATAATATCACAACGAAACAATGAATAACCACGAGATTCGCTAGTATTCGCAATCCCAGAAATCAAGAGAAAAGGCAAAGGGCATTACCACTACAAGAAAATGTTCTATTGCAGCTACATACGGCAACATACAACATACTAAATAAGTACATCTTTAACCAAAAGAATTTTGCTAAAAGTATAGCATTAGCTGTCCCTTAGGCCTAAAGACACCCAGATAAAAAATATTTCATGAATAGTATAAAAATCTTTTACAGCTGCACAGGAAAATGATTCTTAAAGGTGCACTTATGCTCTTGTATTGCTATTGTATACAGAAGCTTACATTCTACCTATTTATCACCAAAGAGGTGGTTTAGGTGTTAGGGTAATTTTCTTGTCATAAAATTTGTAAGCTGGTTCAATTCTACCGCGGTTGAAGACTTCTTTACCTAAGATAAGATACTTACTTATATTATGTCTAGAATAAACAATCAGAACAAACTATAATATAGATAATAGCAACTAGTTTGTTTGTTCGAGACAATTCGGTGCAGTATGTCTGTACCTACTACTAAAGACTGTTCATGTACCTTTTGGCGAGACAGGTCTTGAAAAGTCTAGACAGTGGAACTCTTCGACCGTTACTAGTAACGCTGTCGAGTTTGGACAAAGCCTTTTGGCGAGACAGGCCATTTTCTTGAAAAGTCAAGTAGATAACCAAAAATTGCATTATTCACCTAGTTTCATAGCAACAGCTCTTACCTGTATTATCTTATATCGTCGTTATCAATATGGAAACTGAGTATTTTAAGACTTATGACAATAAAACCACTCAAAGCTGTCAGTTAGTGAAATAAAGATATCATTAATAAGATCAGTAGGCGCTGGGTTCCGTGCATAGGGCGGGAAAATGGAAGGCTTTTAATACGTTTTCGTATGAATATCACTCGTACGAATTGTGCGTACTAGTCGTAAAACTTTGCAAACTAAAACAGGTGCACGTTCAATCTATACATTCGTGCGTTTACGCAAGTAATGGTGCGTCCGTGGCCTAGTGATTAAGTACCGGATTCCATGCCCACTGTTGCCATGTACCAATGACCCTTTTCTGAGTATATCAATTGACTAGTTGTTGCCCGCAACTTCGTCCGCATGGATATCTGAACATAAACATTGTACCTACGTATTCTTTCAAAAACCACAGGAAAATGAATCATACAAAACCATTAGTTTTTACGCAAATTTCCAGATTACTGTTTGTTGAACTTTGTGATAAATTCGTCCTTTTTTGCTGGCACCGTATCTTGTGTCATGTGATGTAGGAGCTGTAGGTCTGTGTCTTGTCGGAGCTGCAACCTGTCAAAGCTGTGGTCTTACTGAGCTACGACATGTCGGGGCTAAGGTTTGTCGGAGCAGTGTCGGAACTTGGTTTCAGATACCTGTTATGGACCTTTCCGACATGTCGCTATGTTACCTAATATCAGTTTTAAATGATTAAATTATTAATCTAACAGATCTATAATTATATTGCATAGGGCAAAACATAATTTAGTAGCCCTATTGAAGTTATCTTTTAAATATAGGTTACTATATACCTATCTGGAAAGAGGCTTAGCAGGAATATAAAAAGAAAAATGGCCTCCATTTAGATATTTGATACCTTTGAAATTTTTCTAATCATTCTGAAATTTCTCTGATGATTCTAAGTGACCATAAGACACGATGCCTACCAACGATATAGACTACGCATAAAGAAAAAGTATAGAGGATAAAGTCTTTGCACCGAATAATCTCTTTTCATTTTATTTGTCGGTTCACTTCATTTCTTCGATTTTTTTTTAATTGTAACTTTCGAAAGCCAGAAGTTTTTTGTTTTGCAGGGCCGGAGTCTGCTTGCCTATACCATAATAACATAAGATGCCTACGCCTTGAATAAGTGTTCCATAGTAATTCTTATAAAAAGTACGTCGCAGTTAATAAAATATACAGGACTACATAGGTAGTTTCTCGCAAACACTCTTAGGTAAGTACCTAAGATTAACTTCAATTACGATTAGCAAGCATCGTTTTATAATAGCATTAAATCATCATCGTCCATGCGGTCAATCCCAGCTTCTGCCAGGGTCCATTTCCTTGCTCTTTTCTCTATAATTGGCCCGGTCTTCGGCATGCATCTTAAGCCGTTGGCTCTCGTATCCGACTTAGCGATGTCAATCCATACCTTCCTGGGTCTCTCGCGAAATCCCTTTACTGATACCGGCAAGCAAAGGCCTTCCTACGTTTTTTCCATTGCTTACATTTATCGCTGTCCTGGGCTAATCCTTGCAAAAAAAGTACAGCTCATCCCGCCATCTCCGTCGGGGCCTACTGCGTCTCCTTTTCACATTTTGTGGCACCCGCTCTGTGGCAACTTTAGCCCACAATTCGGCCAACGTCGTGTGTTGCATACATGAATTATGGCAGTTTTAAAACTGCTACTCCACGAAATAATATGGTAAATACGGCCCTGTTAGAATCTCTGTCAAAAATACTAAAGCCACCAAAAATGAAGTTAGATGCTCAATAGACACGCGCTAAACCAACATCTGGCACGGTACGACTTTTTCTAAACATCTGTTCAACAGATGTCCAACCCTTGTTTAGCTTTTTTGTGGTAAGATTGTATAAATGTTTACCATCTCTGTCAAAAATACTTTGACCTCTCTAGCTTTTGTAAATATGGTAAATGTACTGGGAATTAGATAATTCATGCGCCAATCAGTGGACCTCTAGAAAATACTATCTTTGTACCGCACCAGAGGTTTTTATTGCTGGTTTATTATTTCTCAAGCAATTTTTGATTTGTTTTTATAGCCTAAATGTTGGCCGAGGATATACACTATTGTTATACAAAATTTCATGGATCTCTGTTCAGCGGGTTCTACGTGATGCGCGTTCAAACAGACAGACAAACAAAAAATTTTAATATTATCGTAACTCTGTTTGTTAATTTTTTTGATTATCTTCAATGAAGTGAAAAGTATAGATAACTAAGGTGTAGCTTAAAGTGTTTTAAAATTTAAAGCTAAGTTAAAATTAACTCTTACGGTGAGGGTACGGTACTTTTTTTTTATTCTCATAGATACAATACTTACATAAAATTATCACATTAAATGTAGAAGTATGTATCGAGATAGTCATAATTACAGAAATACCTTACATCGCGATAAAACCTGCACATTCAGGAGACTGAATGTATAACCATGATCCAATCTGGTCAGTTTCCCCTAGTAGCAGCGTCACAGAGGTCAGATGGCAGTCCCTCCACTGTAATTACCTGACTTGCCAAATGACCCCGGGCCCTCGTGCGCGGGAGCACAACCGGGACATTAACGCCAAAATGATTTATAATCCCTTGTAAATTCCTTTGGCAGGGTATTGAAAATACTCTGTGGCCAGGAGACGATACGATGAATAATCATTAGTACCTATCTATCTGTCTCATAAGTTTTTTCGATCATTCTTAGGATCGTTGGTCACTTGTAGTTGATCCAAATTAGTGATATAATGAATCTAATGGGAAACAGTGATTCGATGTAGGCTTTAAGGTTTTTAAATAATAAAACAATACCTATACTTAATGGGAGAAGCCGTGCTATTTTGTATGATGTGCATGTGTGTGTGTGTCTTGTACTTGGCTGCGATGATGATGAAAATGTACGGACCCCTCTCCGCGTGATTTCATCTCTATCTATTATTGACAAAAATGACTATCTTTACATTATCACATGACAGACTTTTAACATGTATTTCTTTGATACTGTATCAGTTCATAATGTTTTCCTTGTAAGTAAATTAGGAGTTATCATTTTTATAAATAGCGAGAGTTTCGGTGGCGTAATGGCTGGCGGGTCCGACTCGTAGGCGAGAAGTTGGTACCGAGTTCATTCCCCGATGCCGCCATGTAGATACCAAGGATTTTTTCTTAATTGCCTGCGTTAGTTGAACACTAACCGATGCTCGAAAACATCTTAAGGAAATGTGTAACCATGATCCAATCTAGTCAGGTTCCCCTGTTAACAAGGTCACGGAGGTCGACGACAGTCACTTTACTGTAAGTAAACGATCTGTAAAATCATGGAACACGGTCAAGACGGACCCAGGGCCTTCCCACGCGCCTACAACCGCGATATCGACGTGAAGATGATTATTTTATTTAATTTAGAAACACAGAGCTATAACTACCTAATAAACAATTGAATAAAATTACTGGGTACATATAACTTCATCCATCCAGGGTTCCGAACTACTCGTAAACAAAGGTACGCGGTACGAAACCAGGAACGTACCTTTAAAATGTGTGATAGTAACCGCGATAGTTTAAAATATTATTATATTAGTACATATAAAATAAGCATAATACTCATACGACTCCATTGCTAATGTCAATTAATAAGTTAATAAATAAGAACGATGTTATCGGCGCAATCTGAGTAAGTCAGTAGCACCAAACTCCTTTATCAGGCGTTAACAGCGATACGTAGTGTTTACGTAACAATTATAACGTTGTTGATATATTTTTGTTAAGCGTTATCTTAATTATAGGGTTGTCATTGATACTGTATGGCCTCATATGGCCACGTGTAGGTTACGTAAAAACAAAGGAAAACTTTCGATCGCTACATTGGAGGTCCGAAGTAGTCTAAACTAAACCGATTGTTTTCATTGTAAACACACGCTTACTGGTCTGCCTCTAATGCCCGGTTGCATTAAAGTTTAGGCGACGCTTAACTTGTTTCATAACAAGAAAAGACATTGCACCAATACCAACTATAAAAAGTTAAAATTAAACTCGCTAAGTTAAAATTAACTGTTAACTTTATGACACCGATTTTATGTATCCTAAATGCTTGGGAATATCTTAAGAGTCGCCTAAGTTTAGTGTAATCGGGCATAAGACTCTCCTAAGAATCACTGGCCTTGTATGTACTGGATTTATTAAGGTACACATATAATATTTACAGTTATAATACAAATATACACCAAAAAATATCAAAAATACTTATACACAAATATATATAAAAAAGACTAAACTACCCGACTTTGTATTGTGTACGGCACCCTACGACCAGCATTATGCTGAGCATCCCACCGTTAAAAATCGCATCTAATCCAAACACCTCCTGAGATAAAACATGCGCACCTCACGTGGTCCTCGTACAAAAAAGGCTCCAATACAAATAAGGAAAAACCATGGTCCCTCCATACATACAGTATTTTGCTAGAGGTAACAGCTGGGAAGTAGAATGTTTCTCCAGCAGTTTCCGATATCAGCCTATTTTCGCCAGTGTAGCACGACGCGCGACCGCGATAGCACGTTCACGTAACCAACCGCGTTACACACGCCATTGTTACACGCGTCCGACAGTATCGTGAACACGTTTTGTATTTAATGGTAAAAAACACAGTGAGAACCAAAGAAAATTGTACCAGGATAAAAAGGATATCAATGTAAGTTCTTCATCTGTTTCGGGAGCATTTTGGTTGGGTTATTTAATGTGTGTTTACAATTTTATTGCGTGTTTACAATTTTATTGCGCACGACAATTTTTGTTTGCTGTATCGAAGATACATAACGTTGTGTGCAGCTGTGCGTAATTAAATACGTGGACTATCGTAGAGTTACTTATAAAACAAAAGATAAATGAAAATTTTCCATAAATTGTGAAACTTTTACCGTGGTACAGTTGCGAATTTGTGTATTGTGGCTTTTTAGTTACACATTTTTCGTAAACACGTCGCGGTGATATTTGCGCTAAATATTGTAGTACAACAAAGAGGTAGAGTGCAGTTTCTACAATCTAAACAAACTGTGAGCGGGGAAAACACAAATAATAATACAGCGGTCAAGCACGTCTCGTGTCGCGACGGCGCTCCGCTATTGCCGGCTTTATTTTTGGCGCCAGACCAAGTGTGCATTTTTTGAGACAAAGACAGTAGCGTTGCGCTGTGATCTCACCAAGTCATTACCTTCATATTTTGTCACATCATCAGTGTTCAATCATACATAGCTTTCTGCCGGGACATAACGCTAAAACTTCGACATGAGTTTTCGTGTAAATTGCGTTGTATTGTATTGTATTGTAATCTACAATTCAGTTTATATTCAAAATTCATAGCTATCTTTTTATACTTTAGTTTTCCAAAATGCGCAACTAATTTAATTTCTTTAATAGATAGAATGTTTCACAAAGAACAACATTGGTTTTTAATGTAGTAGGTAGATATTCTACGCCTCATTCCGGCGTAGGATATATAATTAAGTTAGATGCATTAGCTGTATAACGCGAGTCAGATCGTCTCATTCCAATCTCCCATTAAGCGCCACATTGTATTAATAAATAGTAGATACTAATGGTATTGGGCTTGATAGTTAAAATATTTATCATTCCTAGATATTATTGCATTAATAAATGGTACCTAATGACATTCGGCTCTAATAAAAAAAATCTTTTTATTTTCTTTTTTTTATAATTGGACTAGCCAGGCATTTGACCGCCGCCTCACCTGGCGGTGCGGCCGATGATGGAGTATCCTATTCACACGTCTTGGAACAGCCTATTCACTATATTAATTATTCCTAGAAATATTGCAATTGGAATTGACGTCAAGAGGAATGAAGAGGTTTATTTCTATTCTAAACGCATGAAATGGTACATTACATAAACATAGACTTCATGTACCTCATTATTGTATACGAAACCTACTTAACACCGCAAAGAACTAAGTGGAAACTTTATTGGCTTTTGTATAGCACAGATAACAAATTGTAATGTAATATCTTAAGCTGTTTGTTTCCCATAAATAAATAAAAAAATAAAAAAAGCAGAGAACGTAAATTAATTACGTACCACGACATAATGACTCAAGTAACACATATTTATTGTACATTTACACGTTATCATGTTTACTTGGTTCCCTTTACGTTGTTGATGATAATTTAAACCCCGCAAGCAATGCGATGCTCTAAAGGGAACAGGTAAAACTATTTCCATTTTGAACCCGACGGTAGCTTAGGTATACGTTATTTGAGCGGATTTAAGTTTAGTTAAGTATGTGTGGTACCTTTATACGAAACCGTAAACACTCCACCGTCAACTCTAAAGGATTACGGAGGGATGTGTTATATCAATCCTTAGCAAACGCGTCAGTCGCAGGGTTGAAAATACCAAAGAAAAGGGTCTCATTTTCAACATACTCAAAGAGATGGGTGTTTTAAGTTTGAAACGTGTGTCTGTTTGGCTGTGGCATAAAAAGTAGCCTATTGCGCTTATTACACATGCCTAAATTCAGTAACTAAATTCAGAAACAAAAAGCGTAAAAGCAAATTAAAGTGGAATGTATTGCTCATAAAATAAGGTCCATTATTATATTTCAGATTTTTGAAGAGCGGAGCGACACGTGACTTAATATAAGTGATACAAAAATGGACCTTTTTGTATGAGCAATACATTCCACTTTGATTTGCTCTCACGCTTTTTGTTTCTGAATTCAGTCACTGAATTTAGGAATGTGTAATAAGCACATATGTCCTATTCCAGACCGGCTAAGTTCTCGCGCACGAAGTCCTGAGGTCCGTCTTGACCATGATCCAAGATATGGCAGATGGGGTCACTGCAATCTGACGTCCGTGGCCCTGTTAACATGAGAACCTGACCAGATTGGATCATGGTTACACATCAACGAATGTGCAGGTTTCATGACGATGTTTTCTCTCACCATAAGAGCATCGATTAAAATTCCACTTATGTGCATAGCTCAGAAAATAATCATTCATCACTGGTAGTCGAACCCAATACCTCGGGGTACGCACCGGACCTCTTGACCAGTAGGCCACCGATGCTCAGCCTATCAAAATAGTAAAAGACGATTAAATACACGTTAGAAGTTAACCAGCAAGGCCTCCATAGCAGCGCTTTCTGTAAAGTATTTTCAACACTCCGAACTCCAACTCGCCTCCCAAACCTGGAGAATACGGTAATGTCAATGTATACCAGTACGGCAAAACCGGCTACTAATGTGGAGGAAGCTCAAGTCCAGCAGTGGACTGGCTGTTGATTACTTCAAGTTTTTTTTTTATTCCATTAAGGTGGCAAACAAGCTTACGACCTGCCTGATGGTAAGTTGTCACCGCAGCCTATGGACAACCAATACCAGAGACATCACCTAATATGGTTATAAACAGTGTACCTTCAAGGCAAATGCCTTGTACAGAAGCTAGTTAGTTTGAACTTGGTGTGAGAAAAAATTATGTTCGGCTAGATGTATAGAATAGTTGTGATTTACGACTATTGTGTAATGTAGAGTACCTGAGTCATGTAAGTTAACCGAGCATGAAGGTAGACGTTTGCTCCATTTACTCTTAAAATCGGTAAGGAAAACATAATAAGGAAGGATTTTATATATTACATAAATACTAGCGATCAACCCCGGGTTTTTCCTATTATAAATGCATGTATTGTAATAAACCTTAAGGATGAAATTCTGTAAATGATAGTGAAAATCACATTAAAATCCTTTGGAGAAGTCAGCAGAAATACCGAGAGGCAGACGCTTTTTTATTTATTATAGATTCAAACACTTTTATACACTAGTTAATATATTTAGTGAAACTAGTGTATAAAAGTGTTTTAATCTATGAGATAATGGAGTTCCACAAAGAATGCACAACACAAACTGTCAACTACTTTTTATACAAGTGTTTATTTGTGCTACTTATTGCTTTTAAAAGCGACGATTTAAATCCAGTGACTAATATTACCACTTAGAATGTAGGGCATTCTCTACGATGTCGAGTCTGCACAGCCCAACAAATTCCAACCTTAAAATTAAATTTAATACGCCCATTAGACAGTAGTCATGGCCTTGGCACAGTGTCACTTGTCCGAAATTGACCATAAAATTGTTATTAGCGCCCCAAACGTAATAACCAATATTTGTAATAGGTAGGTACGTATTTTTCCACAACTACTTTGCATACGCGCTAGTAACCCAACACTGAATGTGCCATTGTGTGTAACATCATTTGTTATTCGACTAAATACCTCCTTCGAAGTTGCATAATGTCAAATAAATTATATTATCACTATATCACTACAAATTATAAAACAGTCCCACGTCGCGTCTGTCTGTCTGTTCGCGATAAACTTAAAAATTGGGAAATTGGAAAATTCTCATGGGATTTTTACCAATAGACAGAGTGATTAATGAGAAATGTTAAGATAGATAGATAAATTCCTTACTGCTTACACAAAAATAATTACCTTAAAAAGTAGAGAAAAGGCGGCCTTATCGCTGCAAGCGATCTCTGCCAGGCAACCTTTGACTTAGGTGTGTAATTTGTTATGGTCACTACCCGTGCGAAACCGGGACAGATCGCTAGTGCATAATAAGTATAACTTATTAGATTTGTCTCGTTATTTATCGGCAATAAACGTCAAAGATACTCAAGAAATAAGTTCAAATTGTAGGTTATAAGAACAGTTGGAATATTGAAATGGGATTTTATCGTTTCGATTACCAAGTCGACTACCCTCTCAATTAATTGAAGATAATGGAGAACGCAAGAACGGAAAAGTTATTTTTACCTTTATCTCCGTTATTTATTACAGACTGACTGGAGTGAGCCAAAGACATCAAGTACTTCTCAGATATCAACTTTGTAAATTATTTACATAAATTATTTAACTAGACAGGCCTTTTCATCAGAACGATATAGCTAACAAGCCAATTACAGTTACTGTATTTATGATTGATGCTGTACTCAAAACTGTATCAGAATATAGATAGGATATTTAACTAGGTAATAGATAAGAGCCATGAGGTAACAGTCGTGCTAAAATAAGTTCCTTCTTAAATCATGTCCCATCCATCATTAATAAAAAAATCATCGTGGCGGTAATGTCCCGGTTGTCGAGGACCCGGGGTCTGCCTTGAGCATGATCCAGGATCTGGCACACAATTACAGTGGAGCGATGGCCATCTGACGGCCGTGACCCTGCTACCAAAGGAACTCATCGTAAGAGCATCGGTAAGCATTCAACAATGTACATAACTCAGAAAATAGTCATTGGTATATGGTACGATTCGACGCTTCCAGTCCTGTCCACCATTGTTGGAAAAATTATTTCATTTAGTTGGGTTTCACTAACGTGGAATATATAGGGCCCATTTATTACAGAGTTTACGGCTCACGCTGTCTACTTGGGGAATGGGTCTACAGAACTTCATTACCCTGCTAAGTTTATATTCTTACTATGGGAAAATAAATTTTTCATTGCGTCACTGCCTTCCCCTTCAGGTTGAATCGTGATTTATTGCAGGTGACCTAATTTTTTTGCCATTTCTACGCCTCCCCTTTCGGCCTTGCGTGTCGTGGCCATGCGAAAGCTAGAGCCCTCGGGGGCCCGCCTGTCATTAAGCCTTATGGAATTTCGCAGACAATTCACGAAGAATGACAATCGATGAGGACCTTTCCACTATTTGCTTTTAAAATGTGATTTCGTTATGTCAAAGGATTTCTCCAAGGTTTAAGGGTAAGATGGTTGTAGTTATTATAGGGTTTATAGCTACACTATACGTTCGTTTAATTGCTCTCTATCATTTTTTATTCTATGCAAACAATATAAATAACTTACAAATGTTGTTGTTTTGTCTGTGCTCTTGGAGTACGAAAAACGAGGCAATTAAGTATGATGCTTGTTATAAGTCTGACGCCACCATTACACGCGTAAAGATACAAATAACGATTTTTATAGTATCATTAAGTAGTGCAGATTTCAATAATAAGTCCTAGACCTTTTTATGAAATTATACTGGTTTTTTTTTCGAATTCCCAATAAGTAGCCTTTGTAATTTGTGGGTCGCAGATTGTGTTCATTGTACGTACAGTTCATTAAAAATGTGACTATCTAAATTTATTCACCCAGTAATAACATAAGGGCGGTATTACTTTATATTACTTACCATTTAGGTATACTCACGTCATCTGCCCTGCCATAAAACGAGGGACAATCGTCGAAATGCTTTCTTGGCCGTCAAAATATAATGCTTATAACTACTTACAACAAACGTTGCAAATGATGAAGCTATTCACGAGTTCGTACAAGGGGCTAATCTCTAAGAGAAAGACCAGCTAATGCGCTTATTACATTTGACTAAATTCAGAAGCAAATAGCGTTGGAGCAAATAAAAGTGGAATGTATTGCTCACAAAATAAGGTCTATGTTTGTATCACGGCTTTTAAAAAGTGGAACGACGCATAATATAATATAAGTTCCACTAATAGTATAATATACATTCTACTTTGATTTGCTCTCACGCTTTTTGTCTGAATTTATGTGGTTGCATTCATTTCTTATATGAGACATTTTGCAGTAAAGTATAGGCGTTATTACTCTTAGGGTACGTTCACATGATAAGCGTTAAACGCGCGTTTACAACTGCTCGTACTTTATTCAAAGCTGGTAAGTTGTAGCTCAGTTTCTTGTTTGATAATCGATAGGAGCAGTATTTACAATTATAGGAGGATTTATTCACCGACACTCTTATTTACTGGTTTATCTTTAGATTCTTATTTATTAAAAAACCAGTTTTTAGGGGAAAATTAAGAGGGAAATATAGGTGAAATGCTGTATGCGTCGCCGAATACTGGGCGAACAAAATATAAGGGGGAGTTATGTCTATCGACGCCATAAGAAGAAGGGAAAATTTAACCTTTTCTTGCAACATTTTTAATGTTTAGCAGGTATACCTCGACGTTCATAACAAAACGCGCGATAAACGCATATCGCGTGAACGTACTCTTACCGAGAGGAGTCTGGCGTTCCGCTGCGCCCGCGCATGATGTAATAAACACTCGCTGGAGCGCTCTGGCGGCCTCTTATCACTGCCGATAACTCTGACCTAACAAATATGACCATCACAATTATACACATTTAAATCGAGAACTTATATTCAGCTAGTTATTATAACAGAAACATAATAATCTTAGCAGGATGGTGCGATGGCAAAAATGTGCTGTGGGCACCAGATCGAAGAGTTCCTCAGAACACTCATATTGTACAGCCGATAGAACACACACAGGGAGCCAAAGCCCTTCGGTTAGCCAGTGGTTCTAACTTGCTTGTTTATAATACCTAATTTAATCGTGAAATCCCAAACTCATAATGAATATTTAGAACTACATAACGTGGATATTTCAGTAATAAGGAAAGTCCCATAATTAGGTACTATGAGCCATTCTATTCTGTAATTATATTTAATTAATTAATTGATTGCTGGTTGCTAATTTATAATTTACATGTCCAATTGACAAACTCACATGATAAAAAAGTTACTAGCAAATAAGTAATTTCTTACTAAATATCTATATAAGCTATGCTGATACTGTATCTAACAAATTACAATATATGCCGTCTGCGTCCCGGCCAATTAAATTAAACACATTCTCATCTCACAACAAATAAAACAACTTTTAACGAGTTAGTCGCAATTTTCTAAGATCGGGTCTAAGACCCGTAAATAAACATCGGAATAAAACTATACTATTTTTATATTTAGATTCACTTTTACAGATGTAGGATTTCATAGTTTTTTTTAAGAATAGTGAAATATAAATTTTCTATGTTCATCTGTCGACACAGAATAAGTCGCGAGCAATAACTAGTGATAAATATAAAACTACTTTTAATTCGTTTGGAATGTCTAAATATCACATAGTCAGAAGATAATAAATTGAACTCAGTCCTCTAAAGAGACATATTCATAGAAAACTAGGTTAGATACCCACTAAGCCCGCTAATACTTAAAAGTTATCGATCGCAGTGGAAATGATAAAGATTATCACGAACAGTCTAGCCTAACCTCACTCGACCGATACTGATTCTATTGCGTAGATAACCCAAAAAGCATAGAAACCAATACCTAATGGTATCCATGTAAATAAAATCACTTATCCGTTCGTAAACCTTTCAACATTGTCAATAGCTCATAACTGTGTTCGGCACATTTCAACTCTCGGTAATTTTCCAGTCAGATACGGCGTTTACGACCTACTGGCACAATGCCTGCTACTTTGGGCGAGTAAAATTCGATTATAATCATCCCCCGATATTGTCTCGCTCCCAAATTTCATCATAACCGTTGTAAACAGACTTTATTACCTTTTTTTATTTTTATTTAGCAGTCCTATGGGCTACCAAGTAAGTTCCGTTGTGAGTGGTTAATAATAATAACACTCAAACTGCTTCTTGATATAATGACAAACGTCAAAAGACATTCTACTATTACAAAGCTTCATATTTTTAGATTTTTTATGGACACCCGTCTGTAGTAGTTCTCCTCGTGAACCCAAATGGACACATGTTGCCTTTAGGTACCTATCTATCTTTACCGATTATGTACACCTACCATTGCATTAGTTTTAAATCATTAACGGGTTCATTTATTTACTGACCACTAATGGTACCAGCATATTCGTAATTGCTAATTAATTACATAGGTTAGATACGAGTATAAGCCTGTACATATTTATAAACAGGAAATTACAACCGTGCAATAACACGGCACGGACACAGGAAGGGTAAACCGAACTCCCAAGCCAACGGATCATGGTTACTAGCCAAGTCAATAAAATAATGTTATTAATTTACAAATTGGCATTACGTTAATGACCACTTTAATGACTTCATTTAATTAAACTATAATTTTATTTAGATATGCTAGTTCTAATACATAGTATCCTCTTCTGCCCAGGCGATGCCCAAAAAGGTACTTAGAAGATGATTCACCCAAAATACGATGTTCCTCTAAATTGTCTCAAAACGAAAATGGCCTGCCTCGCCTCGATAGACAAAACAAATATTCCAAATGAAACGACTTTCAATGGATTAATTGCGGTTTTTAACCCCCGTCGAAAAAAGAGGGGTGTTATAGGTTTGACGTGTGTCTGTGTGTGTGTGGAAATTTGTGTCTGCCTGTGGCACCGTAGCTCCCGAACGGATGAACCGATCTCGGTACGGTTTTCTTTACTTGAAAGCTAGTTTAATCCAGATAGTTCTTAGCGTTGTTCAACCATCATTATAAGCATTAAATCGGTTCAGTACTTTTTTTAAATACGACTTTTTCAGTCGGTTAGGTTATAAAATTATTACTTTGTCTCGACGTTTCGATCCATAAAGTTACAATGACACAGTTACAGATCACAGTCTGTTATCATTTGCACATGTGCTAGAGGTGACATTTGTCACCTTATTTGTTAGGTGGCGTTGAGTGGGATCAAATGATAAATAAATACAGGTAACCGCGCTTAACCCGCTGATAGTTGTTGAAAATGAAGTGGTCAGGAAATGGTCAGGATTATTTATATGACTAGCATCGTTCGTAATATCAACATTACCCTGAACCTAATAATATATTATCGGCAACGATATTATCGGTGGTAGGACTCTGTCACGCCTGAGGGGTCCGCCTGAATAGGAACATGGATGGTACCGACCAATCCAGGCGGACTATTTCTTCCGCCAAGAAAGAAATGGATGAGGTAGCCGTCACAACTACAAGCATTAGGGATATCATCAGTCCTCATAGTAACAACGCATCTGCAGCTCTGATTATTGGTACTTGAAAATAATCGTAGATGTTATGGACGAGACACCGCTTTTCATCAAGTGGGATGTCTGCTCAACTGCTGTTTTAAAACGTGCATTTTAGCTTTAAACGACGTATTGAATACGAATTTAATGTCGAATTTCGACTGCTCATTTTATTCTCGTCTCGGTCTCGTCTAGACCATTCTATTACCTTTCCAACAACCATATATTTTTGTCTAGACTAGAGAATCCTATTTTCTCACCAATACAGTCCCTTCAAAGAGCATTGAATTGACTATAGACGTAATGAACGAGGTCATTATCGAACCATTAATTTACATTCGCCTTTTTTTCTTTCGCAGGCGGAACCGAAGCTGAATGGGAAAAATGCCTTGTGTTTATTGGAACCCATCAGTATTCAAGATGGAAGTCGTATTAAACCGCAGATAGGTACCGCGAGGATGATCGGCTGCGATAGATAGCTTCCAGCCCTGACCTAGCAACTCATCGTCCTCAACTCCTTCCTCAACCGACGCGCTTCCACCCTCATCCAATACTACTATTAAGTAATAGAACAAATTTTCTAATTCATCGTGCCTCAATAATAGATATATCTACAATAAGATAACATACAACCGTTATTGCAATACAAATATATAAAAGTTCATATCTTATCGAAAATACATATTGTAAGATCGTATTTTATACATTGAAATAAAAAAGTAAACAGCTAAATTCATATCTCTTCAATGCCTTATCTTAAAGTTAACTAGTAGAGTGCCAAAGTGGATTATTGAGTATTAACGTCTTAGTGAGTCATATATTGTCGTGAGACGAAGATGTCGCACGGAGTGGTGAAGAGTAGCAAGAACGGGAACGGGACTGCGCACGCGCAGCCGGAGTCTCCACGCGAGGGATCGCTGAGCCCCGCGCCGCCGCCTGATGGCGGCTGGGGCTGGGCCGTCGTCTTCGCCTCCTTCATGGTGCACATTATCAGTGAGTTTCCTATGACTTTGTATGACTATGCCCTGCGCCGCGCCGGTGAGCCGCGTGGTCTGTTCTCTATCTGTGGCCTCGCTCCTATCGGCCGGTGGTTTTATTAACTTCCTTTCTGCCCAATAGGAAAAATTGTTTAATCTGACCCCGGTTCGAGGTGCCATCCTCCCCATATAGATCAAGTTTCATTGACTACTGTATTTTTTTTGACTTTCCAGAAATACTGGGCTAAATTGAACTTGACTTGTTTTATTTTATTTTATTTTTAAGGAAAACCAACAGCAATTATTACAATACAATAAAAAGAATACTGGCAGCACAGAGCCAATTATACCTACCGGTAAAAAATTTCCTGTTTGTCGAGTTAAAAAGGCAAAACCCAAGGGGCAGATGGGAGCCGAATCAATGCGCGACGCGCCATCCATGGCTCGACAACCGCAGACCGCTTAATACAGTTCAAGCTGTGTGGTATTAATCCACTTAGTACCTACAATTGATGTTGATACCAATAAGAATCCATCTTGGTGTCAATATCCCGGTTGTGTTTCCGCGCGCGAACGTCCGAGGTCCATCTTGACCATGATCCAAGACTTAACAATAAAGCGAATGCCATCTGACCTCCGTGACAGATTAGATCACGGTTACACATTCAGTCGCCTGATGTGCATTCCTCACGATGTTTTTGTGTACAAGTTATGTACATAAATGAAAAAATTTGATTGAACTTGGTACTCGCTTACGAAGTCAACTCGCAAGCCATTATGCCACCGACGCTCTCTGAGTTTTATTTCAAATCCAGAAGCGTCTCGTGTTTTCAGTAGTTTCAGAGTTTATCGATTACAATCTGAAATGTTTCCTACAACTTTGTGTATTGCACCTCTCGCTTTCATCCACTCGTTCACCAACGTAACACATTCTGGAATTAATGACTTATTCTAACATACACAGTTAGTAATTGTCTAGAGAATAGACTTCTAACGTTCTAGATCTTCTAACGTCACGCTTAATATTACGGACCTAACCTAGCGGCCTACTTATGATAAGTCACGGCACCATTCGAGCCAAAGGCGTCACCTCTTAGCCATCTCGTGTATCTTTATCGAGGGAATATACTCGAATTCTAGCCATCGAATTTAACGACCCATCCCTTATTCATCTCTCCATAGAGAGACATATGGCGACAATCTACAGAAGTGAAGCCACCCTTTACAATAAGTACAGTAAGTACGATAAAATGTCCATTTACTTATTGAAATATTTACGATACCTAAGCGCAAAAAAGCCGCTGGTTTTGTGGTGTCCGGCAGAGTAGAATAGCACCAACCCCTTATTACCGTAGGCATCGCAAAGGCGACTAATATTTTTGTAGCAAAATATCTAGAGTCTCCGTAGGCTAGAAAATGGGCTTTTTCCATTGTTATATTTATAATACTACGATCTCCAACTCGCGTGCCAAGCGTGGAGATAATGGCAATTACCTCCCCTTTCGTGGAAGAGGCCCTAAGTCCTGCAGTGGACTGTTATGGCCTGTGATGATGGTAAACCGCAATAATTTTAGACTTGACAGTGACGCTAATAATATAAAATGTCACATCACGTGGCTGGTTTCCGTTAGTTAATCTCTCTTAAATAAATATGATATCTGCCTATCAGTGATTTGTGATAAAAATATATCAATCAAAGTGTAAATAATTTATGTCAATTGATAAAGTGTCAACGATAAAAGTACCGATTATTAATATCTAAGTGGAGCTGGCTGAATTATGTTACGCATGTGTGTTGTGTCAATGGACAGGCGCTCAATACGTTTACGATTTTCATCAGAAAAAAATTAATCAGATAAATAATACGTAAAACAGTAAGTCAGTGTTATACAGCAATAGACTTGTCTGGCATTTTATTTTCGTAACCTGCTCAGTTCTCTCCGTACTCGAAATCCCAACCCAATTAGGGTTGTCGTTTTTATTTTTAAAACAAAAGGAAACAATGAACATAAATTACAGCGTTAATTAATTAAGAAAAAGATAGCGTGGATACTTATCTCCTAATCCCTCCTACGCTTCCAAAAGATCTTTCACGACAACAATTGATAAGCTTCCGCAAACAACATTGTAAGTACTTCTGTCTCTGCGCAAGTAAGCGTAGAAAGAGATTTAATCTTAAAATTAAGCAGGTAGATAAACAGCCATCTTCCTCAAGCTTTTCATAAACACCGAAAACACCATTACAGACAAGAGAATCGATTTCTAGTTGTTGTTATCATCTCACGTGTCTATCGAAATCACGTGGCCTATAATAATCGTCCGTAAATGACAACAGGCGTTAAGGGGCAGTTAGGGTGTCTACAAAGCTTGGATTTGTCAGGTGAATGCGTCATACTCGGAGGTTGTATTAACAGATAATTAATACTGATAGCCGATAGTAAATATACCAGAGAGAAAACAACGCGCAGAGTAAAAATAAATAATTTTGTTAGGTAACGTTTTATGATTATTGTCAAACTTGGAAAATTCTAATATTTTAATTTAATAAAATGATATTTGTTTGTAGAAGTAATTAAGGATTAAGTAATTATAAGTTACTTCTTTGAATTGGTCAAAGGCTTAGTAATTACCACGCAACTACAGAATTATAATTGTAGTCGATTGTTCCAATATACCTATATTTCTTTTTAAAGCCGTTGACACAAAAAAGCAGATAACTATAGACTCATTCCTGTACGAATTTATGAAAAGCCTTTCAAAACATTAAACTTCTTATTGCAATGGAACTAGAGTTCTTTTAATCTTTTGTTTTGATGACATCTGCATATAAGTTTACTAGCGACCCACCCCGTCGTCGCATGGGTTTTCTCGGTGATAGAGTAACACCATATAATATGCATGTATTATACATATAAACCTTCCGGATGAATTTCTCTAAATTATAGTAAGAATCGCATTAAAATCCTTTCCGTAGTTTAACAGATCAAAGCGTACATAGATACAGACGGCGGGAAGTGACTTTGCTTTATATGATATACTAGTGGACCCGGCGCGACTTCGTTCGCGTAGCGTTCTAACCCTACACCTGCCCTACACCTACCGTACACCTACCCTACACCTACCCTACACCTACCCTACACCTACCCTACACCTACCCTACATCTACCCTACACCTACCCTACACCTACCTTACACTTACCCTACACCTACCCTACACCTACCCTACACCTACCCTACACCTACCCTACACCTACCCTACACCTACCCTACACCTACCCTACACCTACCCTACACCTACCCTACACCTACCCCACACCTACCCTACACCTACCCTACACCTACCCTACACCTACCCTACACCTACCCTACACCTACCCCACACCTACCCCACACCTACCCCACACCTACCCCACACCTACCCCACACCTACCCCACACCTACCCCACACCTACCCCACACCTACCCCACACCTACCCTACACCTACCCTACACCTTAGGTGTGAATCTAAACCATTCCCAGATCCCCTTGAACACACACAAAAAATTTCATCAAAATCGGTCCAGTCGTTTGAGAGTAGTTCAGTGACATACACACTCACAGAAGAATTATATATATAACTAGTGGACCCGGCGCGACTTCGTTCACGTACACCTACCCACCCTCTACCCATTTTTCTTGCTTATAAACCTTCCTCTTGAATCACTCTATCTATTAAAAAAAACCGCATCAAAATCCGTTGCGTAGTTTCAATGATTTAAGCATACAAAGGGACATAGGGACAGAGAAAGCGACTTTGTTTTATACTATGTAGTGAAGATAGATAACCAAATCTAAATATTTCTCTGACCTTTTCTTTAACCGATACTATTTATGTTGCTCTCTGTTTAGAGGGAGAGGTACCTCCTAGCGTCGATTAACAAAGCGTACACGCGTCGATAAAATCATACTAGAGGTTAAATTCTGCAAATATGCAATAAACATTGCAAATGGCAAGGATTTATTAATTTATCATCAGACAGAGCAAAGTTCACAAGTTATCACAAAGTAGATACCGTAATGGGGCCTTGACTCTAGAGGGAGGGAATGTTCCGTGCCAAACGAAAGACTGTTTATCTAGTAAGTGTGCAGGAAAACTTCTATAACTCCGAACTTCAAGATTTCCCTAATTAATATCAAATATTGGCTCAAGATGCTACGGATATCCCGAAGGGATTGTATAAGGAGAGACGTAAATGGACTTAATGGAAAATTGTTACTGATATAGGCCAAGCGAGTTGCCAGATTGTTGTGGCAGTGGGCTGCGGTTATTACGCGACATGCTTTGATGGATAGTGGACCCAAGTAAATGTGCGTGTTGCTGCCGAGAACAGAGAATTGTCATTAGGTACCTCTCATTATCTAGGTAGCCGGGAAAACGTGGATGTGAAATATTTTCTGCACATCAGTATGGGGTATATCATTTAATCTTAGTCCTCACAGTTACCGCATACTACCAGGTGGGCTGTCAAATCGTTTGTCCCTGAGTAGCATAAAAAAGGCATATTATGTCCAAAGCTGGACAGATGGTGGTGAAGAAGAAGAGAAAAGGATGGATTCAAGTTCTTCACCTTCTCATAAAAGCTGTCTCCCACCGATTTTGTTCGACGCAAAAGCGACTTTATTTTATACTATGTATGTATTGGGATACATTAGTGTCAAAGCATATAGGTAATTGCTGACACACACAATGACGCATTAATCCAAAATAACGAAATGCACTGTCGGAGCCATTTGTATTATGGGCGGAACGCCCCGCGCCGCCGACCCAAAAGCCTTTGCTGGGGGAATCGTCTCGGAACAAACAGTGTAAAATAGGAACGTTACTCGCTTCCCGGTTTCGGTGCGATAATAGCTTTTTTATTTCGTAATTGAACACAATTTCTTTTTATTGTTGTTAAAACTTCCCTCTTCTTCTGTAACTTTAACGTCAGGTTTTAATGGATAAAACATTTGTTTTCATTTGGATTTACCCGTAATTTAAATAAATCTTCTATGACGTAGAATGACTGGCTATGACGTGACCCTTTTCTTTTTATTATTCAAGGAATCAAATATACCCGGACTGAGTCGATTTAGCGACACTATTATATAATGAATACATTTCACTACGTAAGTTTTTATTGTCAATCAATAACTTCATAGTGTAGACTGTAAAACAAATAGTTCTTTACGTCAAGTGGAATGTGTACGGTTGAAACAATGCGAGAAACATGAAACTTGATTTGCTTCAAACCAGCACGCGTTTCATACAACATCACACTATTTTGAAATAGCGCGTGCGATAACCTAAATGATGACTAAAATTACATATACCTACATTGCATTCGCAGTGCCTATTCATACAATCGTTTGATAAATAAGGTGCGTTGGGGTAAGACCGTGAATGGGGTAAGAACGTATATGTTAAATATCTACCGATTCTGTGATAATTTTTTTATACTGGCAACATAGCGCAAGACGCCATTTTGTTTTGCTACTCCCTTCAGTCCGCATCGGTGATTTCGTATTGTCGGTCGTCTGTTATGGCTGTTCCACCACATGTCACGCATCTCGGAAAGATTTTTGTGATCCGGACTTATCCCAGACGACATCTCTTTGATTTTTTGATGAGTATTTGCACTCTTTTGAAAGTTATTTAGCTTTATGTTGTCAAAAAATCAATTCTTTCTCGATAGGTATGTTTAAAATAGCCTAAATGTGGCTACAAGTCGTGATCCGAACTTTCCCTATGTAAATATCTAAGGGTGAAGTACGGACTAAAAATATCCGATCTTGACCTTAATTGAAAATGCATGTGGTTGTCAAACTTTAGCTTAGTCCGAACTTTAACCACTGATATTTTTGTGGCAAAAAATGTTGTATATGTAATGCATTCTCACTGCAACTTTATATTAATTATATAGTTGCAGTGAGAAATATATTATACATACTAAAAAATATTTTATACATAAAGTACAGGGCGTCCCACGGCTATGCCACATAGAGGGAAAGTGCCTTAAATATTGAAGATATGATTGAAAAAAAAAAGACTTCATTTTGAGATAAGCTTTTTGGTCGTATCTTAGTATAACGGGTGTTTTTTGTTTGACGGGTTCGATTCCCGGTTCAGACAAACGATTATTTATAAATCTTTGAATGCAGTTGAATTTGTTTTTAAAATAAAAATGAAGTCCTCTTTTACAAAAAAAAATAACTATCTATAATATCTGTTTAATCACATAAAAACATTTATTTGTAGATTCACTATGCCTCGTCAATACCAACAATACGAAACATCGGCATCTCAAGCTAATGATAACGAGAAACCTGGTCCATCTAATATATCAAAGAAACCAAAGAATAAGAAATCGAAAATAGAGAAAAAGAGTGATGAAACAAAGATACAGAAAGAAAGAGAAGTAGAAGATATGCAAAAGCCTAATTCAAGTTCATCAAAAGAAACGTCGGCATCTCAACTCAATGATAAAGAGAAACCCATGATAAAGAGAAGTCCATCTAACATATTAAAGAAAAAACCAAAGAATATGAAATCAAAAATAGAGAAAACTAGTGATGAGACAAATATTTGTATTACTAAAAAGGGAAAGGGCATAGGCAAAAAGACTCGGATTGGAAATGAAAGTCTGATCGTGAAGACGAATGATCTCAAAAGTATAAGTATTAAATCCGAATCCAAAAAAGATGTACCTAAAAAACAAAAACCCATATCTAAAAAACCATGCTTGACAAAATCCGCGAAAAAGACAAAAAGATCTACAAGCTTTAATACGACTTCGGAGAGCAGTGAAATAAGCACTCATAGCGATTCAGATATATTTGATGCGTTGAACGATAATTTTTCAGAAATAGACATTGAGAATGAGGAGGAAATACCTGTCCAAGAATTCTCCAGTAAATCAAAAATTAAACAAACAGTTCTAGAGACAGATAAGAGAATGGAAGAGTTGCAAACAAATGAGAGAATGGAAGAGCCGCAGAAAGATCAGAGAGTGAGCGAGTTCAAGACTGCTGAGAGAATTGAAGAGTTGCAAAAAAACGGAAGAATGTAAGAGTTGCAGATACAGAGTTATAAGGGTGATATTGACGTAAGGAAGGTTACCATGGGAAAAGAAATGCTCTCAAAAGTTTACAGAAAAGGAGAAGTGAACATTAATAGTAACGAAACCAAAGAACAAAATAATCCTGCACTGGACTTACCTCCGCAATCATCAGATAACATACTTCTTGATAAAAGAGAAAAAGTCACTGTTTTGTCTTGTGTTCGTTTTAAGCCTGAAAATACTGCCTTTTGCGGAAAAAAAAGTTGTGTTTCCCTACAACTTAAAAATATTGACCTAAACTTTGACCTATCAAAACATAAAAAACGTCACTTAAAAGATGATTCCGCGGGTAAGGAAAACAAGAAACAAAAATTTAACGACTGTATATCGAAACAAATAAATGATAGTAAAGACCCTAAACGAGAAACTAATAACGAAGTAAATAAAAATATAATTAAACATAAAGAGAAATTGATCAGAAAAAATAATCAAAAAGTAAATAAGGACAAGTTAACACATGAAACTGAGTTATACTATATTGGGGATACAGTTTTGGCGGTGCGGGCGGTGCGGGATAAGATAGCCGCCAATGTTGGCCAGCGAAGATGGTGAGAAGGGAGAAAAGGGTAATTACCCACCTGGTTGGGTGTTGTGACCAGGGGACCAAGGGTCCAACAGTTGATCGTCGGAAGTTGTATATATGCCGTGGAAGTTGGCACATTTCTCTAGCGCGATGTAGGATTGTTAGCGCCATCTATGTGCGGATGCTTGCCAACCTTGTGTTCGTATACTCGTAATGTGAGTATCGTTGAGTTTCCCTAGTGGAGCGATAGATGTCGCTACAGTACTCCCCCCGGAGACTGGAGGTCGATACCGAAGCGAGAAACGCTGAAGCTGACGTATGAAGCGTAGTCAGTCTAGCGATGCGGTGAGCAATGGCGTAGCTCTGGCGTGAGGTTGTGCTGTGAGCTGTGCCGAAGCGATGCTGTTCCCAAGTCTGCAGTGAGTCGAGACTGGGTGGGGACAGTGGAGATGCCGCAGGTGAGCGACCAGGAAGCACGCGTCCGTGCCGACTATGGTCAAGGCTGTGACTGCTGTGTGCGGGAGTCAGGTAGGGAAGACGTATCACGTCGGGGTCACCACTTTGGCGGTGCGGGCGGTGCGGGATAAGATAGCCGCCAATGTTGGCCAGCGAAGATGGTGAGAAGGGAGAAAAGGGTAATTACCCACCTGGTTGGGTGTTGTGACCAGGGGACCAAGGGTCCAACAGTTGATCGTCGGAAGTTGTATATATGCCGTGGAAGTTGGCACATTTCTCTAGCGCGATGTAGGATTGTTAGCGCCATCTATGTGCGGATGCTTGCCAACCTTGTGTTCGTATACTCGTAATGTGAGTATCGTTGAGTTTCCCTAGTGGAGCGATAGATGTCGCTACACAGTTTTGACGCGGTACTACACCAAGAGTTGGAAATATTACGTCGGTGAGATTAAACATTTTAACGCTGAAACAAAAAAGTACTCCGTGTGTTATTACAGAACTGTAGGTAAAGAGAATACTGTAAAATTTGTAGTACCTAAACGTAAAGACGAAGACTGTGTGCCTGAGGATTCAAACGTGAAACAAATAGAATTACTTCAGATCAATGAGAATCCGGTGGAATATACTCTTATGAACGACGAAGACGCTGTTTACTTTTAATTATCTAATCCTCATTGATTATTTTAAGCCTTTTTTCTAATCATTTGTTATTTTGATACTAATTTAGTTTTCATGTAGGTAGACGCCTACTAGATTTATAGTTCAAATTAAAACAAATTATACCTGCTTTTGCTCTGATATTTTGATTTTACACATACAAAATATCGCGAAAAAGCGCGTATAATTAGTTTCATTTGACAAATGCGAAAGACCAAAATAAATGCATGCCGTTATAAAATTAAAAATTTGAGACTGATAAATTGTCTATTTTGAGCAAAAATTATAGTTATAAAATATTTAGGTACTATTTTTAAAAGTAACTTTGATCTCTCGTTGCTATTTCCTTGTTTAAGCAAATAAGTCGATAGTAAACGTTATCCAAATATTAGGTAGTTCTTTTAGTTTCGTATATAACTTATAAGGCATTTAATTATGCCACTATTTCCAAAAGAGTACTAACCTAACAAAACCATATTTGTATTAAAAGTAAAATTTTAATAAGTTCTTACTTTTTATGCTAAAGCACAGGCTAAAGTATGACTAATCAAAATAAAATATGTTTTATATCTATGAAAGTCATTTATTCTATAAAAAAATTATTCATAATTATAATGCTCACGAAGATCTTTCTGGGTACATGCGATGTGCCAATAACTACATTCCAAATAAGAATTTGTTACTAATTGTATAATGTTCTTTTCTTCATATCGTTTTTTTGCTAAGTTTAGATTTTATGTTTTATCTAACTAATAAAAATTATTGTATTACCTTAAATAAAAAATACTGATTGGCAAAAATATTTAACTTTCGTGGAATAAATGTTGATTTTTAATTTGAGTAAACTTTTATTTTTTACCGCTTATAAAATTACCATTATACATACATACCTACCTATTACATAATATCCAGCCTCCTTCATACCAATAAAAACTCAAAAACGTCTGTTTTTGATAGAAAGAAAATTTTATAGGTGGGTCGGATTTGAGAAGGTCGTCTCAAATTTTTATTTTAGATTTTCGGCTTGGCTGTCGAGACTCGCATAGGTTCGTTAGGTATGGCGAACACAACGCCAGAAGAGCGCGTCAAATCTTTGCTTTGTATCAACCAGTAATCAGGCCAAAAATTATAAAAAAGTGCGAGATTTACCCTGGTAGGTAGGTACGTAGGTTACCTACCTATTGAAACATTTGAGACACAAAAGTTTGAGAACTACAGCGACTTGAAATTTACTCGGGCGGGGTAAGATCGGACGCTCAAAACAAAAAAAGGTAAAATGTTCTGTTCCTGCTATGTTTTTAAACATAATTAAATTTTACAAGAAGAATGCTGTAGCGAGTATAAGATCGGATATTTTCTTTTTATTAACCTTGTGTTCTTAGCCACACGAGTAATTTTAGAGGGTAGTCCGGTCTTTCCCCAACGTCGTCCGATCTTTCCCATGAATTTTTTAATCTATGTCTATACTTTAAACTCCCGTAACACAGCAGTCGTTAAATCTATGCAAACATGAAAATATTTTTCTGATAGGTTGTTTATTGATTATCAGTTTCTACTTTATTTTATTACGCTAGCTGATATAGATTTTGAGGAAAAAATAAATTGCCAACTTCTTATGAATGCAGCTAAAAACCATCCGAAATTACCCCAACGCACCTTACTTAGTAATATAAGTACTTATATTTGTTCGTAATATTTACATCACTGATGTAAATTACTATATAGAAGGTAATGATGGAAGAGTCTCTTCCAGGACTTTTGGAATTATCCCAGTTATAGGACTTCGCACATAATTTCTTTATATTTCTTTATATTGGGTGTTTACTGGTACTACGTGCTTGACATATCCCGTCTGACATACATACATATTTTCCCCATTTTCCTCTTATGATGTCAATTCAAACCAAATAGCTAGGAATTTAGTTATAGTCCTAGTTCTGTTTTCTTTGCCGGCGCAAGTTGTAGGTGTCACACATAATTTCCGACTTTAAAAATCACGCAATATTTTGAAACTGCAATATTGCTGTCCATTTTGTGATTCCTAAATGCCAGTTTCCGAATCCGACCGGTCCCGTAATGTCCATTTACAAAGGCGGACATTTTGGGAAGTGTGGTTGGGAGTGGGGTCAGCGGACATTGTTAATGCACGAGCGCTTACTAACCCGCATCCGTTTCGGGTCTTGGTAAATACTATGGCGAGTGCTAGATATTCGAATACTGTCATAGCCACAGTCAGTCAGTCCCAAAGAGTTTGTTAGGTCGCCATCAAGTTTAAGTTGTCGCGTGCCACAAAATATAACAAATTTTTATTTAAACTGTATTTATTATTCAGACGTAGTGTTCCGTATAGGTATACATAGTAGCGGCCATTGGAACGCCAACTTAAACTTGACGGATCTGGGGCCCTATTTTGAACCGCTTGCAACCACGCTAGCGCTCGCTTTCTCATGCCTATCTTTAATACCTCTAGCAAATTCCCAAGAATGTGAAAGAGACAGGTAGTGCACGCGAGAGCTCTCATGCATGCTGGAGGTTCATAAATAGGGCCCCTAAAAGAAAGATAAATATGATATAATGGAGGCACGGAGAGAGGGTGCGCCTGATGGAAAGTGGTCACAATTATTTATTCTTATTCTTTCAACCCAAGCAACCAACCACCCGCCAACCCATGCACCTGATGAAAAACAGTAACTAAGTCTACGACCTACCGACTACATCTTCCAAACAATCTTGCATACTACTAACGTCTCCGTATAGCTGAAAGTCCCAAATTCCGCCACTCACGTAGCGCCGCTTTGGTTTAACGACGCTGTTGGATTCAGTCGCTTGTCACCGTGACAGGGGCTACGCGGGCCCCTGCCGACCCTGATTTATCTCAGTTATACCTAAATGGGTCCTCTGAAAAGGATCTCCTTTTTTGCGGCAAAACCCGAAGCTTGCACGTAACAGCTCTATCATATAACAGAGATGAAGGTTCAGTTTTTCATTACCCTGTACATTTCGGACATAGATTTTATATGTATCTATTCTGAAAAATTATTAGTATTAATAAAATACATTTACAAGAACATGGTCTTCGTTCATTCATTCAGTCATTAAACCGAAACCAAAAATGTCACACGAACTTCCAGTTGTGTTTCAAATTGATCGTTTTGTAGGTAATTTTTAACATTTACGTTCTGTGAACGTATGTATAATTTATACCATTCATAAACTGTTTCAAAAAAATCAAGTATCTACATTAGTGATACGGTTCAATTGAACTTTTTCGTGCGTAATTTTAAGGCGGTAGAGTACTACATACTCTACAGGCCCAATTACGTTCTATTGGAAGCATCGTTCAATATTAATGCGCTTGGCTCTTTTTAAAGTACCTCACCATCAGGGTTGATAATAAAAGAACCGTACTCATTTATAATAAAAACTAGTGGGCCCGGCGGCACGACTTCGTTGAATGACGTCCTACCACTACCCTACCCTATCCTTCACCTACCTACCCTTTTTTCTTGTTTATGAACCTTCCTCTTGAATCACGCTATCTATTGTTGAAAACCGCATTAAAATCCAAGATCTATGCGCACATAGGTGCATACATTCATACTATGTAAAGAATTATGTAAATATCTGGTACAAAAATAGTTTAAAAATCAGAACAAGTGGCTCGACAGGATTTTCCAATATAAATTTTCTAAATTCGGTGACTATTCAGAGGAAAAAATCGAAATTACAAAATAATATTTAAAAATAAAAATCTGGCCCCAAGTCCCTCGTAGAAGGAATTATTCCAAAAATTCTGGCCGCATTGCCTCGTTGTACCGCGAGGCTGATCCATTTCCAAAGTGAAAAATTACCATTATTATCATGTTTGTTATACATATTGTATCTTAATACATAATTATGATGGAAGAGACTGGATACAGACATAGATACATAGGGGCAGAGTGGGCAGCAACTTTGATTTATACTATGTAAAGAATGTAATGGAAATATCTGATACAAAAATAGATTAGGAAACAGAACAAGAGGCTCGACAGGACTTTCCAATATCAATTTTCTGAATTAGGTGATGTTTGTCTTCCGCTTCAATTCTGGGAAACGTATACGATTGCCTGAAAGGTATTGATTTTGTAAACAAACCATCCATCGTCAAGTAACGCTTATCCTTCAGACTTTGTTTTCTTTACCCCTAATCTTAGTTACTTTGGAACTCTTTAGTTCTAGCACCTAATTAATATTTTCTAAATGTGCGACATTAATAGATCATACCAAGATTTTTTAAATGCTTATGACATTACTCATTTATTAAAATATGAAATCCTATTTTTAGGGTTCTGTGCCTCGGGACAAAAAAAACGAAACCCTTAAAGGATCACTTTGTTGTCCGTCCGTCTGTCCGAATACCAAGACCCTTTTTCGAAGGAACGCGTAGAGTATTAAACTGAAAATAATATCAAATACTGTTGGTATATGGTATAATACGGTCTGCAATCCCTTGGAGTAGTGAAAAAATCAAACTCCTAAGTCAACGCATTCAAAAGATACAGCTGTTTATACTCCGAGTTTAACGGCAAGAAACCTATAGAAAATTAAATATTCTGTTAATATTAAAGTGGCTGCTGTTTTATTTATAAGATATCTGTGTAGGTAAACGTACGTAAATAAAGACATATGCGCTTATTACACATTCCTAAATTCAGTAACTCAATTCAGAAACAAAAAGCGTGAGAGCAAATAAAAATGGAAGGTATTGCTCATAGGATAAGGTCCATTTTTGTATCAATAAATCAAGCGTCGCTCCGCTTTTCAAAAATCCGAGATTTAAATATAGTTAACTACATCAAGCGCTATAGGCGACGGTTACCGCTTTCCATCAGGTGGGTTGTGTCTGGCTTGTTTGTCACTGCGTAATTTAAAAAAGGTATGGTTAAGATGTGCTCATCTAAACTGCCTCCATGAACAAAGTACATGAATAATGTATGTTAAGGATACATATAAAAAGCGGTCTCATCTCATAATTTTATTATAATCTGAAGTAAATGTATACACAAGGTATGACGGAACGGCTCTTACAATTTTTATTAGTCAGCCCTAATTTGCTATCGTGTCAGTTTGCTAAATATGTTTCTTATACCTACAAAAACAAAAGGGAATGCTGACTAATAAGAATAGGTAACTAAACTACTTTACCATTAAATGAAACGTTGACAAAGCAATCTTCCCAACTGGGATTTATTACATTGCCATACCAACTGCTCGGACATTCGAAACGCATTACGATCGACCGATTGCTTTGAATGCAACGCCCTCATTATTCAAACAATATAGGTAGGTACAATAATTTGTTTAAACTACCAGTTTTATTATCAGACGTTAAGTTTTTTCTGGGTTTCTGATCTTAAGATTTATCGTTAAGATCTTTTCCTGTAAATGATGGTAGGTATTCGAAGATATTTTAGTATTTATGATTAATAGCTTTTAGTGTTTTGAAGGATGTAATTCATGGTTGTTACCTAAAGGTAAAGTCCATTTATGCTAGTGGCATGTTACGCAAAGATTTTATTGCTTTTGTTGGACCTAGAAAACACTACCTGCTTATATAACGAGATCTAATATATGTATAGTCACTAAGTAAAATAACAAAATGAAAATAAAAACGCACGTCATTGCATAAAATTACTCTACTCAAAATAATTTCACTATTTCGTGCTCTATATTCACTGTATCCAAGATCATTCTTTTAATTTTTTTTATGCAAATAAATTTATAATACGAAAGGGATTTACATTGAAAGAAGAAGAGGAAAAAACATAAAGGAATAATAAATAACGTGTTTTAGTTATTACATTACATTACTTCCATAGCTGATATACAAAAAAATAATAAACCTAAAATTTCCCATTATCTAACTACAACTCACACTTCGCCAAAAAATAATTTTAATCGCCTACCGTCAACTAAACAAAAATACATTCATCAACAATAACAACAAGAGTGTGCCAAACATATCATGTTGTAATACATCGACGAAAGGAAGCTGCGCAGTGGCATTCCGTGATTCGTTACGACAGCCGTTAAATGCGGTTGGTCACACCATCCTGCTATGGCGTTGCATGTAGGGTTGCCAACCCTACTATATAATATTGTATCCTACTGTTTTTGGTGTCCACCTACTATTATTTTAAAATTTTAATATAGTAGACGAAACTACTAGATTTTATCAGCAAAGTCACTTATCAGTATCGTTTACCGTAAAACAGAATACGTCCTGAATTTTAATGTAAAGAATTCAGAAATAACTCAATTAAATTAAATCCTGGACCAGCTAACTATTTACTAAAGACCAATTTTTTATTGAATTCTCTATCAACTATATTTTTATGGCTACTGTATCCGAAAATATTTGGTCTTTAAAAACTTGGCAACCCTAGTTGCATGTCGCTAATGTGCCAATTGAGCCGTCGGCCAGTGACATCTACCATAATTATTCGACAGCCATTAACAGGGAGACATTACGAGTTGGATGTTGTATTTGAGTCGTAGAGCGGCGAGACGGGTCGGATTCTGAAGAGGTACTGGGTTCGATCCCTAATGGCGCAATATATCAATGACTTTTTCTGAGTTATGTACATTGGTTGAAAATTAACTATTAACCAGTGAGAGAAAACATCGTGAGGAAACCTGCACATTCCGGCGACAGAATTTGTAACCGTGATACAATCTGGTCATTTACCCCTGTTAACTAGATCACGGATGACAGCTGTCGTATTTTTTAAGAAAACATCCGTGAACGCAACGATGAAATGGGACAGATCGTGGCTCGTTGTCAAGCAATGCGCAAATTTCTATTGAAATATTTTTATCAGCCGATAGAAGATCCTACATTTCATCGTTGCGATCAAGGATGTTTCTTAGGGAATCGCACCCCAAATAGCAGTCGCTCCACTGTAATGACTTGTTATGCTGAATCCTGGATCATGGTCAAGGCGTATCCCGGGCCTTTACTAATATTTTGGATATTAACGCCAAGATAATGATGATGACCACGAGTTGGATAGCGTGACAAGCTTATCTTTTCATCCGCTGTCAAATACGAAATTGAACGGAAGAGCCACTCTCGTTTCGTCTTCTTAAATGATGGCATAAAATTCAATATCGTGTGTACTTAAACAGTTATATTAAAAAGCTACTTATGTATTATATTACTTTATTCCAAGAATTACAGGAAATCTAAAAAGTTAAGACCCCGTGACGGTCTTTATTTTTACTTTATTTAGAAACATTAAACTAAATTCCTCTCCTACCATTTTGAGTTCGACTTTGTATGTTCTTAATACTGGTATTTATTTGATCAACCTTCCGTAACCTGTTAGAAAGAAAAACGATAAAAAGCTCTATAGGAATACTAAGATAAGGGACACATACTGACATTACAAGTGTCTGAATCATATAGCTGTAACATCCATAGTTTCGAATTTTTCCACGTCTCGGCGACGGCGACCTATTAAAATATATAACAACAAAAATAAAAAGCAAACCGATCCGCCTACAGCTTGATCAAATAAACGAAGTATGATTGTACTTGCTATGCCAATTTCTGAGTCAAAGATGCAAAACCAATGGGGCAAATAAAGAGGCCCGCAGCTTGGTCACGTGCTGTGTAAACTCCAAGAATATGTGGGAAATAGGTAAACCGCCGCAATCAAACTTTAAGGCTTCACACAAAAGCATACACGAAAAGGTCAAACTTATTACTTTTCGGATCCGGGATTAAAATAGATTGCGCGACCCACTCGCGACCGCCTGACCATCCCCGAAATTGGAATCCAAATTTAAATCCCTGTCAGTAATATTGTTCTCACATTTAGCTGATAAATGCCATTCTAAAACAAGCATAAACATGATGCAATTCAAATAACACCTAACAATATGATATTTACTCTCACGTTTAAATATATTATATCAGAAAGAAGATGTAATCTCTGTGTACTTGACGTAGTCAGTTAATCATTTACAAATGTATAGTTAAGCGAGTTGTTTGTTTGCTGTCTACGCATGCCGCATTCAAGGAAAAAATCCCCTTTCGCAATTACATATAAGGTACATAATCGCTTACAACATCGTAAATCAATTCTGCGCGAGATTCCATGCGCATGGAGACAATGGAAGCTAACTCTACAAACTCTACTACTAAGTAGTGTTGTGGACTATAATAATGGACCATTCTCTCCATAGTTGATTCATTGAAATGTTTAGACACTATACCTATATAAATGTGACGTGATAAAGGATTCTCACGCGCACAATGTCATTATTTGCTTGTCACCCTTATCTCTCTTCTTAAATAGACGCGATGCTCTGTTTGTTGACCTTGCGTAACTTGGAGCACAAATAGTACACATATCACTGGAAACTCTTAAAGAAGTCAACAAATGTTTAATGACTACTTATGCCACCACTACTTACTACCACAAATACTAATACCACAAATGTTTTGTGGCTTTAATTATCCTTATTTGTATTTGTAGTATTAGGATACCGTACCGCAATGGATGAACATGTGGCCGTATACAAAGTGATTCTCACTTTGTTGTCGGTCTGTCTGCCTGTCCAGACCTATTTTCGTAGGAAAGGGTAAAGAAAAAGTATTTTGTTGAAATAGATTCGTTAAGCGGGTTCCATTTCCATACTAAATTTATTTTTCAATATTTCATTCTTTTGAATGTTTGATAATTTAATTATGGTTTATAGACACTCTTGGTAAATGTTTTAAAGGTACGGCAAATGGCTTTATATTGCTTAATGATAAAGCAGTTATATTGAAAAAAACACAATTCGTGCTAGATGGCTTTGTTTAGACACATTTACTAACGACCAATTGCACAAACATACAATAAAAACGTCAAACCCTTGAAATAATGGAAAATAAGGTTACAAGTATCGGTCGTGAATACCAAATGCACATCAGCTTGTTCGACTTCGTCCATCGTAACACGCGTGTGAGTAAATACAAATCCAAAACTAGTCGATGTGCATTATTCATCTACGATACCTCCGGTACATAAAGTTTGTATGAAACACGTACGTCGTACACCCTTAAAGGTTAAAATATGTATTTCAAACTTGTGACTGAAGCCGCACAATTCATTCAACCGTTATTATTATTATTCATAAAGTCTGAAAATGCCGCAACGTCATTTACCACCAGGGGCGACGCTGGGTAGACAGATGGTATGGCTAGACATAATAAAAATTAGCAAAATAGCCTTTTAAATATTATTTATTTATGTTAGGCAATTATTTCACGAAACAAATAGGTCCGATTTAATACATACGATAACATATAATTTATACTACGAGAAACGCATACACACCTGAATAATTCTAGCAGCTATTAAAACATAAGCTTAAAATAATAATAAAATATTATGTTTCATATTAAAAATTGGCACACATTAAACACATTTATATTTCATATTATTGATTACTTGTGATTTTCTTCACTTTTTTTCTTCAATTAATTCTTCATCAACAGATATTTCTTCGTCTTGTTCTGGATCCACATCTTGTTCTTCATCCTCCGATTTAATTTCTAAATCATCACTTACATCATCTTTTACATCTTCAGCCTGTTCTTCACTTTCTATAATGTCTATTTCCTCCATAATCTTTACAGATTTTGTTACTTGAGATGAGGTATCATCACCGGATTCAGATGGTTTAACAATTATACTTTCTTTTTCTTCTCTTGAATCCATTACTGACACCGAGTCCAGAAATGATACATCTACAGTGGTATCGATGGCAGTTAAATCTTTGAATTGAAAACTTTTCGCGCTGTCAAGACTTAAAGCCGGCATTGAACTTGGCCTTGTTCCCGTTGGTTTTACAGATATCTTTGTAGATGTACTTGATCTCGCAGATACAACAGATTTCCTTGGTGATGGCTTTGGTAGGACACCGAGATCACCTTCTTTGTAAACCATTTCTAAAGTTCCTTCCGTTGATTCTGTGAGTTGAACTTCTCGATACTGCGTAACTATTTCCAGCAAACTAGACAAGAGTGCTTGTCTGTCCATCAGCTCACGTGTTGGATCAGCTTTAACCGATTTGTCTAATTTCAAAGCAGATCGTACAGCGGTGGCAGCCTCTTTTAAAATTTTCTTTAGTCTAGTGTTCTCCTCGCTAACTTTTGCGCCCTCCGAAAATTTTTGTTCTTGATATATGGACATAGACTTTATATTATCATGTAAGATGTTTATTTCTTCAATAAGTATTTCATTTTGTTTAGTTAAGTGCTGTATTTTAGATTGCAGTTCATTGAAATCAAAACTTGCTTTATCATATAACGTAGACTTTCTCTTGGCTTTTTTTAATGCATCTGTTAGCTTTTGTATCACTTTTATCTGTATCAAATTTTTACTTATTGCTTTGTCTTTCTCTTCTTCCGCTAATTCTTTTGCGATACGAGCTTTGGTCTCGGATTCTTTCAAATTTTCATTAATTTGTGATAGTTTCTTTTGGCTTAACAATATGTTATCCAACTCATTATTAATGGCGATATTTTCTCTAATGACTCGATGAGTAGATGCTGCTATTCTTAATTCAGTCGCATCTTGAAAATCTTGCGCCAATTGAAGCAGTCTGCCTTCCATTTCTTTTTTTAATTTATCTTTGTCGGTTATAAATTTCTTTTCTGCCTCATAAATAATTGTTTTATATTTTTCCTCCTGATCTTTAAATTCTTGCTCTTGTGTTTCAAACTTTCGCATTAACTCATCTCTAACAGCTCTAAACTCTTCTAGGGTATTGAGTTTACCCGCTAACAACTTATTTTCTGAGGACAGATGATCTTTCATGGTTATGAAGTCTTTTTCTAACTCTTCGACTTTCTCCTGAAACTGCGCTGTCTCAATGTTACGTGTTTCTTCAAGACCGCGAACTTTTTCGGTTAATTCATTATTTTCTTCAATCTTTGCGTTAAGGGTTTTCTTTAAGAACGCTATAATATCAGCTCTATCTTCATCAAGCTGATCGTAAGCTTTCTGTAAATCATCATTTCTCGCTTCAAATTCCTCTACAGCTGATCGCAATCTCGTTACTTTACGATTTAAATCTGCAATTTGTAAAACCAAAAACTCTTTTTCAACTTCCGTAAAGCCTGCGGCTTTGTCTTTGTCTTCCTCTTTCTTCTTATCTTTTTTGGGAGCCATTGTATTACTATGGTTTAATTCATATACAATTAAATAAAAACACTGTCACTGCGGTGCCGTAAGTAGCTAAACTAAAACTTTATCCAGGACTGCGTTTGTAACACAAAGCATCATTGATTAAACAAGACATGCTGCTTGGTAACGTTATCCGTAATTACCCAGCCCTCGATACCATAACAACACGCCCTACCGTAAACATTTAAATTTTTAAACAGCTAAAATCACGTACTTACTAGATTGTTCGTGCAATTTTTATGGAAATGTAAGTAATAACATATTTGGACAGGCAAGGCCAACTAAGATTTTCCTAAAGCGTAGTATCTAACGGATCGCGTGACTCCGAGTCGTTTGCTTTAATCGAATCAATGACATGACTGAAGAAGTAAAGGTAAAATGTCTCCTTAAAATATTAAATGCAGAGATTCGTCGAGTTCTTATCAGTTATACGAGTAGAATTGTGAGTTAGATACTTTCTTATTTCCTACATACTGAGCCCACATTGTTAATACTTACTAGAGACTTGAGTCTTATCTACGTTAGTTGTCCCAGAGTTTAGCCACAAGAGAGGCTAATAATAATATATTTCAATTTTTATTTTTAGACAATTCACACAGCCCCATAGTAAGCAAAGCTTGTGTTATGGGTGCGAGACAACCTGATAAACTACATATACTTTCAAATTCATACTACTTATACATTATAACATCGAGACCCGTAAGAGAAATTACAATTCATCATTTCAATTTGTGCTCGACCTGGAACCGAACCCGGGGTATCTATTGCGCGGCAGGCTGAACCATTCAAGTCATCCATATGCTATTACGGACGAGTATTTAAGTCGAAAATAGACTTCTAAAACTATGGAAAAGGTCGACCGCCCACGCGAAAGTTCGGGAAAAAAGAGAGATAGAGGTATTGCCAGCATATAAAAGACATGTTGCTAGGTTGAAACTACTATAAACAGAAAATATTACACAGAAATTCTGCTACACATTTTTTGACTAACGATCATCAGTCGCCTTTTACGACACCCGTCTATAGATGAAGTTGGTGGCTGGCCAAACGAATACCACACGGCTCATACTTACTTGTGAGCATAACTAAATAAAATTATTAAGTAGTCAAATCTGGCTAGGTTTAGTTATAACAATAGTTGATATACAAAGAACGATCAAGCGATTATGCTATCGTCGACAATACAATTGCACTTGTAGGCGTGTTGAATGTAAATAATTGAGTAGATTGTATTTCTCGCTCATCAGAAAATAGCGCCAACTGTCGGTAGTATAGCGACAGATATTTTGAGGAGCGTATGAGTAGGTCAGTGTCGGCGCCGCTGCCACGACTACGCGTTCGTGCCGGAACACGTGTTTGTTTATTTTCAACAAATTACTCTTATAGTTTACAATATATATATATTACTAGGCTATTTTTATCAGGTATTTCGAAAATATCGACGTACTTTTAAATTTATCATTTAAATTTAAATTGAGTCTTAAAAAGGATTGCAATAAAACTGTTGCATCCAATCTCGATGATACTGTTGAAAGATTATTGAAATTCTCGATCTTTATGTTGGGAAATAAATGGATGAGCACGAAACTCCGTAGCCCTGGGTCTTGACAGACTTGTTTGGGCTCTGCTGCCAAGTTTCACCACCGTACTACCTGATACAAATTAAAGTTATATCTGTGAAAGCTAAATGAGAGGCATAACTACCGTACACTTTACAAAAGACCATTCTACGGGAAAATGTTCCCCCGGCGGTATTCCACAGCCGATTCAGCATTGGCCTTCAAGAATCGCGTCTACACCTTTTTTAGCCGGCAACACATTCGCGGCCCTTGGTGCTGCCAGACACCTCTAAGGGCGTCAGTGATCACTTACCATCAGGGGATCTAAAAAGGTCATTCCTTATTAGGCTGCGTTCTTCTGGCACATCCCTGTAGGAAATAGAGACCAGGGGGTCTAAAAAGGCTAAATAAGCGTTTAAATAAACTTATCTGCAGCGTCGCTGTTGTTGACATTGACATGACAATTCAAAATGGCGTCATTTAGTTCCAGATGGTTCCAGTACTAGCCACCGGATTAGATAAGTTTCTGTCACTCTAATATGAAACGCTAATGAGGCCTTTTTAGACCCCCAGGTGAACGGTATGTTCGTTTGCTTCCCTATATTACAACAAACAACTTATATTTTTTTTCTTCTGTTAAATTCTTCAACGCCGACATGTTTGCAGTTTTAAATAAGCTTGCCAATACCATTAGGTGAGCAATGAGTTGCATTTATTCACGGTTCCTACGCATTTGCGCAGTCCTGAACTCACCGGCTCCGTCTTTTTCTTCGTCGAATAAATTTTCGAAAACTTTAAATCTGGCCTACCAAATAATCGGCCACCACAACGGCATTATCAGTCGCCAGAAACAGTCCCTCCATAGTGCAGGGTAGCAAGACAATGAGAATAAGGGACCAGATACGCCACGGTTTGCGATGGAGCTCCAAAATCGCATCGCTGTTGTGCCTGGTCGATGAAGCCTCACTTAGCCAGAGTCTTTGCAGCGGCCAACCTGCGTCCGTAAATGTTTAAGTGAGATCGAAGTTGGTCACTGTAGCTCGTGTCCTTGTGGCAGAGATTCGGTGGGGGCGGAGGATCCAAGAGGCGCTGGGTATTAGTTACGCAACAGCTGTTCTCTTGCTTCCTTAGAAGGCTCGTTAATCGATATGGTAGACAGGAAACTGTTCCGGCTTTTGAGGCGTGCAGAGGGCATTACTAACCATACAGTGAATGTCGTGCGTCTATTTCCTGCCAAAGTTTGTTCTCCGAACAGGCCACTTCGCGCCGTACACCTGGTGGGTCCAATATCTGCTAAGGGATATACCATTTAGGCTTGAAGCAGCCTGTAATAATACGGCATATCTCGTTTAGGCCTGTCATACTTGGCAGTCATACCGGCGTCATACCTCGTCATACTCGACTATTACTCCTATAATTGGTAACAACTGCTGTTGGCTTTCCTTAAGTAAATAAAATAAAATAAAATAAACTCCTCAGCCGGAACAAAAACATTTTATTACAATTTCATTACTTCTTTTATTCGCAATTATTATGACGTTGTTGTATTTATAATAGATCTATTGTTGTCGGATTTTATGGTATTTGTTAAGTGCAATGTATACTGGGTGAGACCCGCTTTCGCGGTAACCACATTCTGGGGTATATTGCTGGCAAATTCAGTTTATTTAGATTATATTGCTGTCATGTTTCATCATTATACGTTCAGAAGCTTTTGTGTAAAGCAGTAACAAACCTCCAAACATCCATTACAAACTTTCGCAGGTCTAATATTGTAGCAGGATTTTGCTGAGAAATTTAGCATAATGCCTGTTTACAATGTTTTCATTTAAACTGTTGTTTTGATCTGATTACCATATTTCCATAGTCAGTCATTTTGGTATTAATATCGGTTGTGCTCTCAAGCACGAGGGCACGGGGTCCGTCTTGACGATGATACAAGATTTGGCAGATCAGGTAGTTGCAGTGGAGCGACTGCCATCTGACCCCAGGGGAAACTGACCAAACTGGATCATAATGACACCCTGTACCAAACGGTAACGGAGCAAACACCATACGTGCCTACAATTTTTAAGGGTTTCCCTCTATATCACATATTTCCATACCTACTAATAATTCGGCAATTCCTATACGCAAACTATGTACCAACACAAAGTTAGTTCATAGAAACCTACATAACAACAACACAGCACAGCCCCCATGTCAAACTACCGCCAGCCTACCCTCAATAGAACCAACGGCCTTTATTATATCTCCTTTCCCTGTCACACGGTTGACATAGTTGACATGCCGACAATGGTGTCATGTCATTGCTTACCATTATCTGTTGCCATGTGAATTCATTCCACTTGCGTGACCTATCACTCCATTTTTGAAGACTCGATAAAGACCACACTAAGTGATAACCGCTATTCTGACTACAAAAATAAACAGATAAGCTTTGTTAATACAATATCTGATAACTTACCAATATATATCGTGATTCCATCAATTCGTATTGTACACATGAGTGATAGTAAACATGCTTCCTTCTGTTTGAGTTACATTGACATGTAGATAACAATATTTTCCTTGTCATAGATTGTCGTTTGATATTGGACAAACAAGTCTAAGGGATTTTTCGACCTTCGTTTATTAGGAAATGGTAAAGGTTTGGTTTCAAGTACCTACCATTTGTTCTGTCACGAATAAACTCTACGTATTGCGGTACTCGTATATGACCTTTTTTCTTTGTTTATATCAAAGAAATTGGACATAGAGGCATAGAAGGAGCCCATTTACTTCTGAAGTTACGATCTATACATTGTTTCCTTTTTTTAACGGTGCATATGTCGCAGCCAACTGGTTAAATCAGCCATTTAATTAGAAGGCTAGTCCGTTAATCATACGCCGGCATTTAATTAAATGACTAAAGAATAACCAGCCAAGTTGATGAATGTAACGTTTAACTACTTGGCTGAACGTTATTTAGCCGTTTCGTTAAAGGGTATACTGATGGTTGGTTAGAGTGACCATAAGTTCGCAACTTAAATGATAAACTTTATTTAAGATAAAAATAATGAATTAATAAAGATCACTTTTATACATATAATAAAACATTATTAGTCGCAAGATATTCAATAAGTAGGTATACAATTAATTGTATTGCGAGTATACCTATAACCGTATTTATCTAAGTAAAAATATTTAATGAAACTTTAAATTTATAACTTATTTATTACTTGTAACTATGTAGTAGGAACAATAGCAACAGTGCACTATAGTCCTATTTTATAATATTAAATATAAAATGACACGAAAGTTTGGAAATAATAAAATAAATAATAAATAAATAATCGTTGACAAATTCACACAGCGCCATCTAGCCCCAAAGTAAGCAAAGCTTGTGTTATGGGTGCTAGGTAACTGATAAACTACTTATATACTAGAACTATATTATACATAGAACACCCAGACCCGTAACAGTAAGAATACTTAAAGTTATCTCAATTCTTACTTAAAAACATGTACCACATTTTAAATTTAGTTAAAACGACGAGCTTGCTGTGCGAGCTGTCTGACGCCAGATTTGTTTTGGGGACTACCAGCGCAGCAGTAGATAAAATTTGAACTAAATTTAAATCACTTGCCTAATTTAACTTCAGCCGTCTCCGAAGGGCTGCCTTTAATAAGCCAACTAGTTAAACGTTGAGTGAAGTTAGTAAAATCAGCGATCGGCCTAGTCATTCAATTGAATGCCGGCGTTTCATTAACGGACTAGCCTTCTCATTAAATGGCTGATTTAACCAGATGGCTGCGACACATATAACTTGTATTAAAAGGACAAGTCCCTTATTATCCACTGCTATCACCAAATTTAGTGGCCTTGGTCACCCAATGTTTTAGCTTTTTGTATGATATTGAGTTATTTGTTTAGAGTTGTGACAGAGAGACAGTGTACATTCTCTATAGGTCGAGGCTTCATCTATGCAATATGTCTCCAATATCTTTGGTTTCTACAGTGACTATATTACGCATTACCGAAAAAGGACATCGTTCCTTTACTTTCTGGCCCCTTAATTGTCAGTCTTGAATGCAGTATTGTTCAAATTAACCTAACACTTGTTTTATCGAGCGAAGATTCCTTGGGATCTTTATTGAAATCTACAAATTCATCTCAATTCATGATTATATATTTTTGTAGATAGACGTTAAAAGCATGATTCGTTTAAAAATTAAGCCTAATTATTATGCTTAATTATTGAAATAAATAGCTTACGTACAAATACATTCTTTAAAATAACTAAAGTATTGCATTTGCTAAATCGCATTGACATGACATAGAGTTCTAGACGTTCACTAATCAGTTCTTAATAATAAATGATTGATTACTAGTCGATATCGCCGGTTGGCGTATCATTAGCCTAGATTACGTCAATGGTTATTTCTTGTTTGGTCTGAGTTTAGAACACCGACTGTTAATAACCTCGATTAACACATACGATTCAATGTATTTTAGTTCCCGTGGGAAATCGCTAGCAAAAGCTGTCGAGTTCACAATTTACACACTGAAATACCTACATTTATGAATAATATAAAGATAAAATAATGTCATTGTGCACAAAATGGCCAGCTGTTGCGGAAATGTGCCAAACGAGCATGCACTGGCTTCGTGTCCATTTAAAATTAAATTTGAACTACCGATAAATTTAATGAAAGCGCGCGTATTTTACTGTCCCGTTTCACGTAAGCGCGGGAAATAAATACTACACAATATCTCTAATTTGCAGAGATACACGCATAAAAAACAGTTCTTTTATTTATAGGAACAGCTTAAATTAGACGAGGATTACTTCGCGAGAGTTGTGCGGTGTTATTGACCTTCTAGCTAGAAGATTTGAAAATTCGCATTTGTAGGTCACGCACTCTACTAACTAATAAAACAAATCAAACACTATACTATGTCGTCGTTACTGCTGTCAATGTAGTTTATGATTATTTCCTTTTTTTATATACCTAAATATACCTGCTGTGCCATGTGATTTAGTGTAATATATGTTTTTCATTTATTTACTTAAAATGTATCTTCGTGTACGTATTTAAATAACACTACATAACGGGACATAATGAAGTAGTGTTGATCATTTGTAATTCCTGTGGCATCTGTCTCCCAGATGGTACTGAACTACTTTTAATGCGATTTTGACATTAATGACTGTACAGCAACCGTGAAAGGATTATATAATAAAATGTAATCCTTATCTTGAACGCACACTCATGCAGTGCGCTGCGCAGTGCACTGCACGATGTGGCAAAACTTGTTACACGCCGAGCAATTTGTATGCAAGTACATTGACAGATGGCGGAATGTCCCACTGTGCAGCGCGCCGCATCAAGGCATAGAGAGAGATCAAGGCATCAATTTTTCAAGAGATCAATTTTTATTGAATGTCTATGTTATAATCCAATAATCAGTTTAACATATTATGTTATGATATAGTCGTATATGTGATTGATACCTAGTATCAATCATACGACGAATATTCTCCAGAAACAAAGGAAAAATATAATGTATTAGCTTCACTTCGTTAGCGTTATATGGTATTATTATATATTCCACATTGAATTTCGGGATAAACTATAGACTATGTGCTATTCTGGGCTATATAAGCTTCATTACTACTAAATGTAACCAAAATATATCAATAGTCTTTGTATGAAGGAGTAACGAACTTGCAAACGATGTTTGTATAAACATCCATCCAAACATCCTTGCAAACTTTCGCATTTATTATTTGTAGGATATCTAAGCAGGTATATTCATACCAAATTAATATTGATGCGCCCGGAAACTGCCAGTCAGTGTGTCAGAAATGGTTATCAATACGATGATTCATATCCAGCTCTCCCTTACTCGTATTAGTAATAAATGCCATATAAGTACAAAAAGGATATATTATAGCGGACCATTATCTACATTTTGTTTTCGGAACGGAGACTTTGTTAACGCTTTGGGATGGGCATTACCTTCATTAAAATTTAATCCTTCACCGTTCGTTCATATAATGACAAATTGCCTGTAATACACGGTTAGCTCTGAAAATTTAAATTACCAACATTAATCTTTCACCGTTTAAATTTGGTCGTTTTATAAAAGTTAAATCTGATTTTTATCAAATGACCTTCGCTTTTTTCACTGATATTTTGATTTTATACATGTGAAAGAATTTTCAGAATAGACTCGTAAATAGACTAATTTCCCGTTACATAACTAACCAGACTTAAAATGACGTCCACGCGTCTTTACCATGATCTAATATCAGAATAGATAGACGTCCAGTCATGTTACGGTAGCATGCGCTGCGTTGAGCGGGACCCGCGCGAGTGTCCGCTCAGCGGCCCTAGCCAAGAGGTTTCGTTAATCTACAATCGTTTGTGGTAGAAAAAATGTATGGGATTTGACATAAGCTAACGTTATCTGACATAAGCTGTTTGTGGTAGAAATTCTTGGTCCATAGACAATTCACGTACTTTCGGTGTACAAAGGAGGCAGATTGGCGGATGATCCTATACAATCAGTCAATGTAGATGTTAGTAGAAATAGTCGAACTTCGACCTGTCAATTTTCTACCATACACGCATCACGCAAGCGGAGCTGTCAAAGATGGCTAGACCAGCAGGTTATTCTAAACCATTGCGAGTTTAGAACGTGACGCGCGGAAAGACCAGCAACACAACTCCTTAACGCACGACATAAATGACGTCAGTTGGCTCATTTAAGGGTGTTGGGTGCGCTTTCCGTGACTATTCTATTCAATATCTTATTTGATTGTATTCGTTTGCGACTAGAAAGTGCTTCGTGTTTACTCGCACGTGTGCGACAGAAAACGGCACTCTACGACGCCGAACGAGCCGAGATGTATTAATTACCAGCGAAATCAAATTACTATCCTGGATTGCTTCTCTGTATTATATCTGGGGCTCTATTTTTTTATCGCTCGCCTTAATGCGGACGTTTTTAAATTTTTATTTTCGGCATGAAAATGTCAATATTTTTTTTATATCCATTAACAATACCAAAGAGTACGGTTTAAAGATAGAGAAAATCAGCTTCAGCAATCATGCATCAAAATATCGAATTTATCATGTCGAAAATCAAAATTGAAAACGATCGAATCGAGGCGAGCGATTCAAAATATTCCAAACACCACTGTCCAATAATAGCGCCATTGTACGAAATTAAATTTGAATACCATATAAATAAGGTTTGTGGTTTCGGTCAACATGAAACAATTAGCCATCGCCCATCTCAAGCCGAATCGTTTATATACTGATTCGTCCAATAGAATACAGAGAAAACCGCCTACGTCTAGCATTATCTTCATCTCCGCCTCCGTCTCTTACTTTCTCCGTGTCTGTGGAGACTTAGCCTGGCTTGCACCAAATTCTTAAACGGTTAAGATTGTATGAAGTTTTTTTTGTTAAAGTATACGAGTAAATGAGTTAAGGAATTTGGTGCAAGCAATAAAGTCGATTTCACGATCGAAATAAACCTAAAAACACTGTCAGTATCCAGTATGTTTATCACTGAAAATAATATCTTTGTTTATTTAGTACCTATTACTGTGATACTCTGTAAGTGTGATATATTGTAGTTATATGTATTTGGAAATATCCATATCCGTAGGTATCCGAAATATGTTGTCCTTATATAAACTAGTAAAAGATGTTTCAATTTGGCTGGAGCCGACCAACCGTTAGTTACAGTCGATATTAATTCTTAAAAAGTACAAAATAAAGTCGCTTTTGGCACGGTTGGTCAACTCCAGCCAAAACGGAACGTCAGTTAAGTACTAGTTTTAAAGCATCCTCTCAATCTTTCGTTACAGTCCTTGCAGTGCTGCAACCTACATTTCAAATTCCCTTTTCGCTGTTAATTAACAGTCTACTTTGATGTCACCCGCCCCATTGTCAGCCTAGGTCTTTGTTGTCGAGACTACCATGTGTATTCTGTATTCTCATAACTTCCATACACTATCGATGCAGCATTGTTAGTCGCCTCTAGACGATGTCATGTTAACCTACTTGCGATATCAACCAGACTAGCCTCACATAATTCAGAGACTACATGACATATTAGTGTCAATTTTTTTCACATGACCCCATATTTATTCACAGTGTAGATAATAATATTAATGTTATCGTGTTTAATTATGCCTTACCGCAAACGCTTTTAATTATGAGAAATATCTTAATTTAAAATAAATAAAATTTGTTATAAACTATGTAATTATGGTTAATCGTTACCTGAATATGCAATAAATCTAATAAAAATAACAGAGGTAACAAACTTACCAACTTACCTCTAACCTAATTTTATGGCATTAGTTATTCAAAATAAATTTTGCTTGACTCGACAACCAGTCAAACAAAAATGCTTCAAAAAAGCAGCTTTATTATTCCAAGTAAACTCACTTCGTGATAGAGTTTCGTCATTTCAATCGGTGACATTCCCGTTGTTTCATTGATAAAGAGCTGAACTTGGGTATTTTTACATAATTGAGGCAAGTTTTAGTAATATAGGGCAGGGGTGAGCCGCGGCCGATAAACGTAGCAGCCATATCACGGCGCTGTTCGCAAATATTATGACTAATCACGGGGCGTGTCAACCCGGTTTCCATGATAAACGTTACAGTTTTATGACCTCTGTTTTATCAAAATACAAACATAATACAGTGGGAGAAGACTTATCAATGGACCAGTTTGAAATTTTTATTAAATTGATGCGTTGATGGCAGTCACTGCCACGGCACGGCACGGTTTCCTAAGATGGATGTACTAGCCTTTAACGGCCAAGGACATAGAAAAGTTAGCTATCATCACGGCAATTTTTTTTGTATCTGTATCATCAGCGTTAATGTCGCGGTTAAGCTCTCGCGTACGAGGGCCCGGTGTCCGCCTTAACTATGATCCAGGATTTGGCAGATCAGGTAATTACAGTAGAGCGACTACCATTTGACCTCCGTGACCCTGATACCAGGGCAACTTGGGCATGTGTTATATTAGTTTATGACTATTTTGATTCCTCGTAAAACAAAGTCAAAGTCAAAGGCATTTATTTGTGACACAGGTAGGCATACACTTTAAATAGTTAAATGCTCTATACGTTTCTCACACTGTCTCAACTTATTATACCGTCCCCACATCACACAGCTACCTTTTCAATGAAGCCATCCATTACTGAGTTTTAATAGTATTTTTATTTGGAGTTTGAGAGATTATTTTGGGACTTGACGTTGTGTTACACTTAAAAGAGACCTTTTTTTTTTTTGTTTGGTCAATGCACACCGCGCCATCTAGCCCCATAGTAAGCAAAGCTTGTGTTATGGGTGCCCGAAAAGTGATAAACTACACAATATTACAAACGGATAAATTCATCATTTAAATTTTTATCCCAGCGCATTTCCTCTGCGTGGCAGACCGCGGCCTTTTAACCAACTGATTCAGTTGTCATTGGTACATAGCGGCACTGGGGTTCGAACCCCCTGACTAACAGACCTCTCACATTATCACACCTATATACTATTATTTATTAACGTCGTTAATAATTCCTTTCCAGCGGATGGCATGACCTACTCGTTCGGCGTGTTCTTCGCGGAATTCCTGACCTACTTCGAGGAAGGCGAAAGCAAGACTGCGTGGATCATTTCCATCCTGGTCGGGGTCACGCTGAGCTCAGGTACTTATTAACTATGCAAATTACGAGCACCCTGTATCTCGAAACCTGAGTTTATAAAGAAGTTAGACTACCTGACTTTATAAATATGCTACTGGTACATTCGTGGGGGTTTTGTGGAATCTAAAACAGTTTTTTAATAACAAGATCAAAATTATAGATTTAAACACACTAGTTCTGCTAAATATATTATATTCAATCAAAATCAAAATCTGGCTTTGCCAAAAGATAATGTCCGAAACCGGTCGCAAATAATTAAAAGTTTATAAATATAATATATTTTGTAGAACTAGTGTATAAAAGTGTTTTAATCTATAAAATAATGGACTTCCATCATGAATGCTCAACACAAAGTGTCAACTAAGGTCAAAATTAATCGTTTGCAAAATTGTGCTTTTGCCGTGTTACCTCCATGACCGATATGACATTTTCGGAATTCATTGAGATAGACATCCCCCTTGAAAGTTGAAGTTGACTAGCTACTCGACTTTAAGCTTAAGCTTCAAGCTTCAAGGGAACCGACGTAACGTGCATAACACAATGACGGCAACACCAAAAACATTTGATAAGGATACTGATGAAGTAGGTCAATTAATAATCAATAACACTTGTGTTGTGTGCCAATCGAGTAACGCAGTGACGACCATATTGCTGTACTAAGCAATAAACATGCTATAGTAACGTAATGTGCTGTCCTTCTACACCAATATACTCGTACTTAGACAATATTGCTTTCATAACATGAGACATGTCAGTGTTTTGTCCAGTAGAATTTAGATTAGTGTAAAATATTTTAGGCTGTCCAATTTTAAGATTGTTTCATCAAAATTTGAGTTATTTTTAGTATAATTTAAATTTAATTCTAATAACTTTAATTTATAGAATCACTAGCGACCCGCCCCTGCGAAGCCGGGTTTTATCTAACATAATATCCTTGGAAAGTTGTAATGTGAATTCTCTAAGTCATAGTGAAAACCGCATCAAATTCTGTTGTGTGGTTTACGTAAAGTTAGCGGTTATACAGACAGAGTGGTGGAAAACGACTTTATTTTTTAGGTAAAGGAGTAGCGGTTTTTATCTGCGTTTAATCCAAAATGACATTGAAAGCATTCGACTATCCCGCGGGACCCTGTTACTTTTCCAGGACATGACACTTGGGAAGAACTAATGAAATATATTTTTTTATCGGTTCAGTATCTAGTTTCGGAATTTATCGCGTTCAGATACGGGGGCAATATTCTTGAACCGCTCGCTTTGAGTTGAACGATTTTCAATTTAGATTTTCGGCATAAACAATTCAATATTTTAGTAATTAAAAAAATGTTAAAACTTTTCATGCCGATAATAAAAATTTAAAACCGTTCCGACTCAAGGTGAGGGGTTAAAAAATAGAGCCTAGATTCTGGCGTTGTAATATCTCCAATTCGACATTCTCTCTAGCCAAATAAATGTATTAAAACGTCACAGAAATTGATCTTCAACTATATGCGTCCGTCGAAGATAGTCGACAAAATATTTGTTCGCAGCAATACACATGTCAATGTCATCATTAATGGAGAAAAAATGTCGAATTCAAGATGTCACAACGCGAGAATTAGGCCCCAGGGACTATGATACTGATATTAATTCATACCTATAAATATTGATTCACTATATACCCATGTAAATTAAGACCATTCCATTTCCAAATTCCAGGTCCGATATCGAGTTCGTTCGTGAATCGATGGGGCTGCCAGGCGGTGACCGTGTCGGGGGCACTCCTGGCCTCCGTCTGCGTTGTGTTGTCGTCCTTCGCGACCAACGTCCTTACCCTCATCTTCACCATCGGCGTTGGGGTCGGGTTCGGCTTCGGCCTCATATACCTCCCCGCCATCGTGAGCGTAACAGTGTGGTTCGAACGCTACAGAAGTCTTGCAACTGGTAATTATAAACCTAAAAATTCTCATCATCATCCTTCAAATTGGAAGGCGGTGGGACGTTAATTTAATGTTACTCTGGATGATTTCGTGAAACTTTACAGTAATCTAATTATACAAAACTTAGTGTTTATCTTCTCTCTCGATTATACTTACACCAAAAACATTTAATTTATTTATAATTTATAATAATTTTAATCGTCCCACGGTACTGAATTTTACGTGGTCAAAGTATTAACTTGCCGTTTCTTCTTTCAGGAATTGCGGTATGCGGTTCTGGACTTGGAACATTTTTGTTCGCTCCCATCACGTCGAAGCTTATTTTCGAATTTCAGTGGCACGGTGCAATGCTAATTATTGGTGCCTTAATTCTCAATTGTGTGCCGCTAGGACTTATGTTCCGACCTGTACCTGAACCGCCTAGAACACCAGTCACTGAGCCTATGCTGCCGAAGTCAGGCAAGGCACCGTTAAAACGATCACAAAGTACAGAGCACATGGTACGAGCCAACGGAAAACCAGTTGACGGTGACGTTGCAAGACTAACGCTCTCACAGCCCGCCCTAAACAAGCCACATGAACAGAAACTACACAGACACTCACGTCATGGTAGTGGCAGCGGAATTATGCAAAGGCCAGACGTCTTGTATCAAGGGAGTATGGCTAGCTTACATAAATTTAGAGCACCGTCTCCTGAACGAGTGGATACGTCGATAACTGAAGAACGTAAACAACGATGCGGCTGGTTGCCATGTTCCTCGGAGTTCAAAGATGCGCTAGGAGAAATGCTTGATATATCCCTTCTAACAGATCCAATATTTATTCTGTTTTCAATTTCAAACTTTTTAACTAGCATAGGATTTTATATACCATACGTGTATACAGTGCCCATGGCTAAAAGTTTAGACATAAGCAACCCAGAGTATTTGATTTCAATAATAGGAGCAGCTAATTTAATAGGAAGAATTGTACTCGGATACATCAGCGACATGCCTTGGGTGGATCGTCTATTGGCGTACAATGTGTGCCTTACAATTGCTGGCATAAGTGAGTATGATCACTGTTCTAAATGAGCTGATATTGAATAATAAAACTTATAGTAGTGGAACTTTACAATGTTGTTTTTCATTTCCAGGTGCAGCGATGTCAATGCTGTGCTGGGAGTTTTGGGGATTGGCAATGTATGCGACTTCTTATGGTTTTACTATCGGGGCCTATGTGGGCCTCACTTCTGTGGTGCTAGTAGACCTTCTGGGACTTGAGAAACTCACCAATGCCTTTGGGCTACTTTTGTTATTCCAAGGAATAGCGTCGCTGATCGGCCCACCATTCGCAGGTATATAGCAATTTACATTAACTAGGTACCTACCTAAATGTTTTCAAGTAACCGTTCGCTTTTGCCCGCATATTTCGGGTCTCTGTAGACATTCAATTTTCCCGCGGGACCCTATTATTTTTCCGGGATAAAAAATTTACTATGTCTGGAATAACGTAGCTTCCTATTATTGAAATAATTATTAAAACGGTCCAGTAGTTTAATGTTAACAAACAAAAATAATAATCTTTTACCTCATAATATTAGTATTGATAACTAGGTACTTTGATTTTTGTTCTCAGACATATTTAGATGAGATTTAGATTTACCATTTAGATTACATGTATATTCAATAGATCAACAAAATCAGTGTTAAACCCACCTATAATATAACGATAATTTATTTGTAACGATAACACAAATATTTAACCGAAATTATTTCTAACAATTAAGGTATCCTACTCATAAGCGAGAGGTACCGGGGTCGAATCCCACTGCCGCCATGTACCTACCTACATTAGTTGAATACTAACCGATGGCCCTACGTTTAGGTAAAACATCATACTGAAACCTGCACTTTCGGATTGACTGTGTAACCTAGTTTCAATCTGGTCTGGTTCCCCTGGTAGCAAGGTCACGAAGGTCAGATGCCAGTCGCTCAACACTAATTACCTGATCTGCCAAATCCTGTACCACGGTGTACGACCGTGATCCAGGTTGTGCCCTCGTGCGCGAGAGTACAACCGGGATATTACCGCCAAGATGATTATTTTATAGTTTCTAACAGTATCTTAGACATACAATTTTATTAAGTTCTTCTCATCAACAATACTCTACTACGTTCCAGGGTGGCTCTTCGAGACTTACAAGTCGCACGTTCCCGGTTTCTTGGTGGCGGGAGCGACCATCTCCGTCAGCGGGCTGATCCTGTTCCTCATTCCCTTAATCGAGAGGCGAATGGCCAAGAACCAATGGAAGCAAGACATGGTCTTGGAGCAGATTTAGCAGGATGCGCGGGGAGGGGCGTTGCTCGAGCATCCAGTGATCGTGCTGCAAAGCCCTTCCACCGCCTCCGCGAGCTCCACGGAGGACACCTTCAGCAACAGGGTATATACTACTACAATAATAGAAGAAAATACTTTTTATAACGACGATAGTTTCGAACTTGTACATAGCAGTGACGTAGATGGGACGGACGATAGCGACGTGATCCACGCGGACGAATACCCAGCGCATTCCAGAGACAGTGTGGGGAGTGCATGTGGATTTATTATAAATTAGGTGTTAAGTGATAAAATGTGCAATTTTAAAATGTTTATTTTCGTTTCTATACATTTAAATCACATATAATCTTATGCGTAAGTGAGGAGCCTTTAGCTCGTTTATGAACTGCAATTTTAGTGCAAGTGGAGATTCGTTTGTGCTGTTTCGCGTGATATCTCATTTCGTATTAATACTGTTCACTTGCATAATATGTTTTTCTGTTACTGATATGAGATTTACAATTTTATTGAAGAAAAATACATTTAAGGTAGGAAATACAAGTCTTCAAATGAGATATCATTTGCTTGGCACGAGATACATGGTACTCAATACATTTAATTAATACACGAGTACCATATGATTTATATACTTATAAAATGGCCTTATTGAGGACCAATCGCATTGTAGAATATATGGAAAGTTCCAAACCTATCTAAAGCATGTATGCTTTTGTGATTTTAGACTTCTAGTAAGTACATAATTTATCACCACTAAAGTTACCATATTATCCATATCGATCCTTTTTTGTAAATATAATCTTCCATCTTGTGTTCAGTAGTCCGTTGTAGACAACACCCTGTTTCTTCCCTTAATGTATAATATGTATAATATATAAATATGTACATACAAGAATACAATTTTGACTGAATTAGATAGTCAACTTGTAATTTTTACAACCGAACTGTGCTACATCCTTCGTACAAATTTATTTGTGTCTTTTGTAAATATTGTTGATATTGTAGGTAATGGTCGTATGTGATACGACCACACTGTAAGACGTTACCATGCGTAGGTGTAACACTATTAAAATGTATATGAACCTCGCCATGTTTTTTTATATTATATGAATTACCAAAATACCCCACACTAGTAGTGTGATTGCAGTTACTATTTTTTTTATTAGTCGATTTTTTTGTTAGTTACATATCACCTGGAACTCATCACATCTCCTGACCTAACCCACCACTTTTATCAGTTTTGTTGTCTGCTGAGGCTAATTCAGCTGGAATCGGTCTACAGCAGCGTTTCCTTCAACTCCTTCCTACCTACACAGTCTTCAAACTTAGTTGACATCAGAAAAATTACAAAATAGAAAATGTAATATATCGATCAAAAAAGTTCTCTACTACAACCCTTATCATATACTCTCCATTTTTGAAACATTAGATCCAACAGTAACAATAATTCGTTTATAGCATAATCTTAACCCTAATCATATTAGAAAGTTCAGTTTGTTAATATTGAGAAAATTAGGCTTCTAAGACGTCGTTTCAAACAATCGTTTCTACTAAGCTACTTTACACACTGAGTGTGATATGTTTAACATGCAGACAGTAAATTGTTATAAATGGTTATATAAGTGACATCAATATAGGTATATATAAGCACACCCTAATAAATAACAAACAGTTGTTTTAGTTTTTCTTGCTTTTTCTATCTTGAGTAGTATTGAAATAAATGTTGTAACGGGCCAAGGTCTGCGCTATCACCATGACGAGCATACTCATTACATTCCCCAACTGCAAAACGGAAAGAAATCACATCACTAAGAGTTTTACTCCAGGATATATAAGATTATTTTATGATAGGTTGGGAATTCGAAAACATTATTGAGGATGCGAGAGTGAGTAGCGTACGCAGTGAGAATGCCGAGTCTGGGCGAAGTGGAGAAGAAAGAGCTCGAAAGCGCAGAAGTTATTGACCACTCACATGATGATTTCGATATCTTAGATTATTCATATAATTTTACAGCGTTATTGCTTAAATATTGTCTTAAAGGCACAGACCAATCTGCTCGGCTCCATGCGCAAAACCATATGGCGCTAACTTTCCAATACCTTTGCTTAGACTCTTAGAGTATTCAAATTGAACTCACCGAATGCAACCAAATGAGACACTGCATGGTGGAAGTAGACGGCGTCATGATGGCCTTTTTCCACAGGAGCTGGCTGAATAGGGCCCAGCCCCGTACAGTGGCGAACGGGGTCCAGCACAGCAAGTTCACAATAACAATCACTACCACAATCTGGAAAACAGAACATGGTGGTGATAAAGCCTAATATATAGTGGTGTCACCAACGCGCTTACAATCCCTAACCATTCAGGGCGAATTATCTTGTCTGTTCTGTGTGTGATAGAATCTGTCTTTCCCGTATTGGCCTCTGCAGCCATCAGAAAAAGTACCGTGCCATTAACAGTGACGCTGATTAAATCATCAATAGTCGTAGATGGCTAAGGCTTATGATGATAGTGGTGGACTAAAAACTGTACACTATACGTTGCACTATAGCAAAGTCGAGCACTTTAGAAAAAATAACTCTTTACAGCTTATATCGCATAAATTCCCATTCCCGTAGTTTTAAATAACTTATATTATTAATAAAGTGTTTAGAGACTAGTTTTTCCATAAGTCAAGAAAAAAAACCTAGAGTCGATTGTTAAGTCAACCAGTGTATAATCAACATCTTACTGAAAAAGAAATTTCCCATTTTCTCTCTCATTTTCAGACAGTGAGTTTTGAAAAGTGAAAAGATATCTTAGTGAATTACCGTGTTTTGAAAAGGTACCTTAGTGAAATTGAAATCGCCTTTTTGTTTCATCGTGTTATTGAATTGCATTTCCATCAATCTGGCCCAAAGTATTGTGCATATTCTGGAAATAACAAGCTGTCTTAAATACCTTTATTTAGAATTAAATCACTTTTGTACACCTTTATTTAGTTCAAAATCAGACCACATATGGATCATAGGAAATTCCAAGAAGCCGAAATCAGCGTTTTACCTTGTTGATATTGTAACATACAAGAACATAAGTACATAACCACTTTAAAAACATTTTCCTTTGCAGCTACGGCTACATACACTAGTCGGCGCTTAATAATACACATGGATCAGCTAGTCTTCGTATTAACTCACATAACCGCAGAGAAAAAATTAAAAAATATCAGTCATGAAGGTAGCTGACTTTCCAATATGATGACTCTACAATACCGAACTGGCCATTGTGCATTATTTACCGCCAACAACGACATCTATACTAGGTTTTAAGTGCACAATTAACAATTGAATGGACTGAAAGAAGAAGCCATATGAACAGTCCCTTAATTTCTCGTTAATACTATAAAAACCCTTCAATAGCTGCAAAGGAATATGATTCTTAAGATGGTAATGCACTTTGCTCTCGTATTGTACATTGTTTTCAAGAGACTCGACATAATCAATATGTAAGAATACTGCGACACATACATGACTCCGGTTGGCTTCATGCTCCTCAGCATGAAGAGGCCGACCACAAACTTCCTCTTCCATATGTCAGGCAGGACCAAGTCGAAATAGCACATGCAGCCAGCATAGTCGGATTTGAAGAAGAGCCCGTAGACTACCGCGAACAGCAGAGTCAAATACACGTACAACGTGAAGTGGTTGTCTGGTATATCCCAATCTGAAAGCACATTTGGCTTTAGCCATATCAATAGCCCACAACAGCCTACTGCTGGACTTACCTCCATGATATTACTAATATGTTTTTGCTTTGCCTTAATCTCCACTCTTGGTATGCGCGTCGGAGTTCGCAGTCTTGTTGATACATTAGAAAACGTTGTGGTCTATAGAGATCCTAGCTGGTCTGCCTCTATGACAGTCGCCTTGTTCAGAAGGCCGCACACCCTGCCCTGTATAGACTTTGGACCGTCTACGATTTGTACGCTCATCCATAGTGAAGCTTGCTCATTTTATGCTGGTGGTAGTTATGTGGATGTGCTGAAGAGGAAGGCTTGTTGCAATATTCTAGACAGCCGAGCACACGAGAAAGCACTGTCCCTAACTGACCTCAAACGAGCTTAAAATACCGCCACCGCTGCGTATACGCGGCTCATCGGCTCATGCGTCGCGTTTTTGACAGACAGACAGTAAGAGACAGTTGCGTCTTTAACGTCGACCGGTGTGGTTGATTACTGTTGAGATTTAGACACAGCTAGCTGCAGCGAATTTTGAGCTCGTGTAGAGCACGCATCAAAAATGCAAATTGTTAGCCGATGCGTATAAGTACGCAGCGACACCGTATTTTAAGTTGCAGCGGTTTGGTCAGAAAGGGGTGGCGTGAGATGTATACGGAGGCAGAAACTAAGATCATGGAACAAAACGGTGTTAAGGGTAAGTAATACGTATAAAAAATATATAATATATATACCTCAATACTATAGAAAACATAATTATTTACCATGTATGATGTATTTAGCCAGGACGTATCGTTCAACGCACATGTGTGTTAACGCTTCAATCTCCATGACCGCGGTGAAGGTCTCGAAAAATGAGAAGAAGTGACACTCGTCCCAATACCTGAGATGGACAGACACAAGGTGTGAAAGCAAGATCTTCAGAATATAATCACTATAAAGCCCCATATCAACCCTCTGACGAAGTACGGATAAACGAATTGCAATCGAATATATGCGCAGTGGCGGACTAACGGGGGGTCTCATATCATTGTGGCCCCCGGGCCACAGGGGCCCCCAATAATTTGTAAGCTAAAACTCGCACAATGGTATCCACAATCTTTGTAAGGCCGTACCTACTTCCAGGGAAAACATTATTCAAAGGTACTTTTAGACCAGGGTCAGGGGCTTCCACCGCCATAGAAGCAATTGAAATCAAGTGGTACAATCCGTTTTCACGCCCTTTCCTTTACTTTTTAACTAACATTTTTATAAAAATAACTTAGGGCGCTCACACTATACATATTACTTTATTGAAATTGTGATGTTGGCAAAAAATTTAAGCTCATATTTTGGCACATTCACATGGGCCCGGCTCGTAATAAAATCGTATTGGTTTACACTTCACGAACGAATTTATATATTATTAGTTATTAGTTCAAATTTGAATAATCTGGAGCTCGCTCCTCTCGCTCATTTATTAAATATTCACACCGCTCGCGCTACGTAATCAATTCGGATTTAAATGTTTGACTGCTTCTCACTATGAATCAAAATAAACTTTGCAAATGCAAGTAGATAACTTGATCTAGCCACTCGACAACACTTCTATCCAAGAGCTGCCTCGTCATTAAGAAACTGCAAATTGTGCAGAACATCTTCTGCCGTAGGGCAACGGCGGCTCCATGGTACGTCTGCAATGCGGACCTACACAAAGACATGAACCTGTCTACCCAGCAGCAGTTTCTTAAAACGCTCTCCGAGACCTTTTTCCGCGGACCAAGGCCGCGGAGGAGCATTTCAATCCGCTCGTGCGAGAGGCAGCAGCCTACTCTCCCCGCCTGGTCCCCGGCCACGTGGTACGGAGACTGAGACATGTCCTCACGGACATGACCCCCGACGAACTGTCGAACGCTCTGAACCTCCTCCTGGAGGCTCAGGACGACTCGACAGAGCCCCTCTCGGCCGTTTCAGCGGCCCCCGTAGGCCCCCAATCAAAATCCACAGCAGCGGTACCCCCTTCTGGGGTCTCGCTATAATTTCTCCAGCGTATGCTCCGTAAGGAGTGACGTTGATCGCACCCCGTCCCTACGGGGTGTCCCATCGGATGAAACCTGAAAAGCCCTTCCGGCTACAGGTGCTCCCAGGGGGTGTTTAGCACGTATGCGCCTAGGTTCCTTTTTTTGTCGAATCGTGCATAACCAGTCCGGCCGGAGGGCTGGTACTCATGAGAGTTCACCTCCTCCCTCCCAACCGCTATACCGGAGGGTGCCCATTTCCTTTGCGTTGGGCGCAAAAAAAAAACCAAACTCCTTGATGGTTCTACAACAAATTTAAAGGTTATCTCATTCCAAAAAAAAAAATATTTTTCAGCCAATTTCTCAGACTTTTAATCGTAGAAATCGATTCGTATTTTATTTTTCTCATCCATATCCATATTTTATGTATGTTTATTAAAGTCGAATTTAAATTTCACTTGCAAGATTTTAACTAAATATTTTGCCGCCCCAGGCTTCTGGCGGCCTTAGTCCGCCACTGTATATGCGTAGGTAAATTTCATGTATATTTACTATTTACACTATTCACAATCACCACAACTTTGAAGCCCTGCTCTGCACCACGAACGCGGAATCGCGTGCGATCAACCGCTATTCTACGTACCTTTCTAATTCGTGTCGTGTTTAGTACGTGGCGCTTGCGACGAATGGCTTAAAATGCCAGCAATGGTTTAGGAACATAACGGCCGACTGCGCGCGACTCCCGCCTGATACATCGCAGGACTTTAGATACTAGAATACCGAACCGAAAAATGAATTATAAATATTTTCCATACAAGCGTTTGCACATTTGATGAACAAAGATAAAGCAAACTCTTAAGATCTTACGATGTATACAATTATTACTCTTAGCTACTTACTCGCTGACCATGTCGCGGAATGCATCAACGGTGGTGAGAAAGCTGTATATATTCCTTATATAGACAGCTATGAAGTAGAATCGCACGCTTTTGTAGCTCCTCAGGCTCGCCTTCTTCCGTGTCATCACCCGGCCATAGTTGATGAAGTCAAATAAGAAGAAAACTATCGACATCGCCGATGATATGTGAGCTGAAATATACTTGAAGTTAGCTGGTGGCCGTCAAAGCACGAGAAAACGAGCAACAATAATATTGGGTGTGATTGAGACGAGAAATGTCATATTACATAAGTATAAGTAGCAGAAATATTATTAAGTTTTTTTTTCATCACATTTTCAGTATAATTTAAAGGCGTTTTCAGATATGTTTACTTTTTATCTACCGCATAGACAGTGGTAAAACTTACAAGCATCAAACTTATGAAGACGATATGTGGGGGGAGGGGGGGGCAAACGCAAGAAAATCTGTAGGTATGTCGTACCGACCGAGTGTATGCGAGCGGCCACACAGAAAAGACTCAGACACGTCGCGGACAGGGCACAGACGGGACGCGGACGCGACTTAAAACGTCCGCCCGCACCTCCGCTCTCGCCCGCGGCGCGCCCTTGCCTCGTCTTTTCTGTATGTTTTAAGTCGCGTCTGCGACGCGTCCTCGCCCTGTCCTAGCCCTGTCTTTTCTGTATGTTTTGCGTCGCGACGTTTCTATACATTTAGTATGACAGTAAATTGAACGGGCGCTGCGTCTGCGACTTGTCTGCGTCTTACGTCTTTTCTGTGTGGCCGCTCGCTAAGGGTAAGCGCCATAGCGAGGGCCAGGCTGCCGGCCTACACGGCTATCACAAGTTGGTCTTGCACGCGATAAGCGAAGTAAAGGCGCGACATAGATACTGCTATCTCTTTCATCTTAGTTTTGAGAGAAGGAAAGAAACGGTCTCTCGCAGCGCGATCTGTGTAGCGGACACACCTGTGCTAGGCGTGCTGGTGACGCTGCTACGGTGTGCAGGTAGATCGCGGCATCAATAATGTCGTGAGAAAATATTTAAACTGAAATATTCTGTAATTCAGTCATTTAATGACGGACTTCGAAATTTTTTATCTACCTATATTTAACACTATGACATTAAATATGGCAATATTCACATTAGAGATGAAATGTATATCCGGTTACTATCCGGTATCCGGCCTATCCGGCGATAATTTACTATCCGGCCCGATACCGGATAGCAAAAAAAAATATAAAATATGTATAATAGTGATTTTATTCATAGGAAAAAGTAGTCCCAAAAATTATAAATATGCCTTTATCAAAGCACTGTTGATTAGGTTCCTACCCGTTGTTCATTTAGTAGGTAGGTTAGCAAAAAAATATTACATCCAAGGTAGATAAAAATTAATTAAAAGAAGAAAATTATTATAAATTGGGTTAAAATGCGAATTGCTCCTACATTAAGAGGTAGCATGCGGTTTCATTTGTCTTCTTATGCGAGCTTAATAGAACTTTCACTACACTTTGGTCCACGATGCTGGGTTACCGGATTACCCGTATTTCGAATCGAGGTACCGCCCGAGGTCGAAAGAATTGTTCAGAATAAAGTTCAAATTATTCGTAGTGAACGAAGTTTTGAGTAGTGAACATAATTATGCAGTTGTCTAATTTCACACCCACGCTCATAGCTTGCGCAGAATTGTTCAGAGACTATGTCCTGCCAAATATCCGGCCGATATCCGGTATCCGGTATCCGGCCAAACAACTATCCGTTTCATCTCTAATCCACATTAGAAAAGTCCCTCATTGTGGGCCCCCTTGCACTTTTTACAATGAAGGAAATTTTATATTGACTTTATGTTTCTTTTTTTGCAGGAGAAATAAGTCAGTTTCCAATTTTATACCTACAGTAATAATGGGTCACACGCCAACGTAAACTAGGGTTATATATCTTATAATTTTACCATATTTTGTTCCAACTTCCAATCCCCCACTGTCTTTTAATCATAAACTACTACTCAATATCTTATTTCAACAAATTTTTAAATCAAACATAGTCAAACTTTAAAGTTGGAATCATTTCGCATAACATAACCCTTTATTTTTTAACTTTTACTAACTTTTACCTTGCATAGTAAAGCTTAAATTATCTTTCTAAATGAGAAGTTTATTTTTATTGTAAATATTACAATTGCCATTATAAGTAGGAACCTACATGTAACAAACCGTAATTCGCTTGCAGCAAAAGCTAGGTCTCTAGAAAACATGAATATAGGTCACAAGGCCAAGGTCTCTTACCAATGTTTGTTAGGCCGTCTTGCAAAATTTCCAAATCGTCTCCTTTAAACAGGTGGTACCATTCGCAGTACGTGCTCCCCGGCCTGTCCATTTTCCCGCTATTTTTACACTTTCCAACCGCAGCTTCTAAAATGCAACCATTGTTTTCGAAATACAGCTTCCAACATAACCTCCAAAATTATTTGTAAATAAATCGTAACTTGTAAAAACTTACCCGAATCCGATGTCAATCCAATGTCACTATAATTTTTAAATATTTTTACCTTTGTTACTTAGTAGTGATAGGTTTGGAATATGGAAATGGAATGGTAAGGTCCTGGTTTTATTAATGGAAGCGGGGTGGCCGGTGGGTGGGTGGCAGCGCGCGTGCGCGGCGGTCCAGCGGCGCAGGGGGCTGTGCTGGACGCATCCCCGGCCGCCTGCAACAACTGCACTCGCATCCTTGCTATACCCGTTCCTTTACGCTCTGTTTACCACTCATTGTTCCCCACATACACACAACATAAGGAACAATGCTGAACATAATAGTGTAGCAGACTTTATTATTATGAGTATAATGGAAAATAAACAACTAAAAATCCAGTTTCTGGCCGCCGTTTGATTTGAATATTTAAAGCTATAATGAAGTTTACTTTATGACGTCCGGACAGCATCTCTAGAGTTTTGAATGTTACAGCACTCACACTACTCGCAGGTGCAGGGTTGCTAGGTCAAGGGTGGGTTACTATGGACGGACCTGATTGCGCGCCCGGTATCGATTGATATTATTAGTGATGTTCCAGATAGAGTTTATTCTAGGTTACATAATTTGAGGGTAGTTGGTGTTGGTCGTCAAGTCACAAACTTTGCCTCAATCGGTCTTCGTTAGTGTTCCCTGCTTTTAATAGATTATTATCAAACAATTGACATTTAACTCCATAAACGACAAATAGGTATTTAATTTTTGACCCAACATAAACAAATTAAGTGTACACGTATAAAACCAGTCTCCCAGTATGCGCTACGTGAATAGGTCGTGTATTGTCGATTTAGTAATATTTATATCGTTTTACTGAATCGGCGGCGCAATCTGCCGCGTGTGCATCGCTGCGATGGCTAATAATAACATCGTTGTGAACGAGCTCCTCGTGTTCCTGCAACAAAAATTGGACGTGATGGACGAAGTCAGTGCTGTGCAGATCTGCAAGTCCAGCTTCTCGGAGAAGGACATTTTCGAAGCCAAGGTACTGCTGATCTCATCACTCAACGTGATGAACGCGGCTCGCATCGGCGTACACGTTGCGGCTGCTACGCCACGTGACCCTGCGCCCGTCGCTCGGCCCGTGCCCGCTGCCCGCCTGCCGGCGCAGCCGCGCCCGAGGCTCCCGTCGATGCACCGGCATCGCGCCAACCTCGTCGCGCGGAGGCTTCAGCTCCACAAGAAACGGTGGTGTTGAAGCCCCCATGCGTCCCCGACGAGGACCGTGGTGAGGAAGGATTTGTCACGGTCCATAAAAAGAGTAAAGGTCGTGCTGCTCAGAATTTTCGCGGCACTGCAATAACCGGTCCCAACTTCCTGCTGCGCCCTGCGACGACGACGGCGCAATACCTGTCCCGCCTTCATTACACAGTGACGGCAAAGGACGTGGAAGAGCACATCCCCTTAACCAAGAACTACCTCGTGAGAGTCCAGCTCTTGGAATCAAGCCATGAACGTATGTAAAACTCGTTCGTGGTGTTGGTTTCCAGATTTTCCAGTTTCGCAGATTTGGATTTCTTCATTATTGGATTATTGTTCGACGGGTGTGGTGTGCCGGCGATTCCGTGAGCGACCTAGAATTTCCGGTGCCGCAGAATCAACATTAAGTGCCAGTTGTATCACACAGAGATACAACTGATGAGTGAAGTGTAGATTTTTAAGATATCAATAAATTATAATTCTATATATTAGTTTACACTTTATAATAATTTAAATGTAGGTTTTTATCTTTGTTTTTGTATCAGTTTATGTTTTTATAAATATGTTGTTTATGTTTTTATAAATATGGGCCTCAGTTGCCTGAAATAAATAAAGAAATAAAAATAAAAGATAGCCTCTGTATTGTCCCGACCCAATTTCTAAAACAGGCCGTTTAATTACAAAAATTTCGTTCACTCTAAATAGACAGCATGCATGGTACAGTCTATAATATAAGTTGCCTGACCCCTGTTTTCTTACACTGACGCACGATGTCACCTGTAACCTACTATACAAGTATTCCTGGTGTCCTCTACTCGGGTTTCTGGTACCGCACGTTGTACCGCTTCGCCTGTTTGGGTGGTAGCAGGGCGTAGTTTCTGCGCACGCGACCGAGCAGCGCCGCCCGCAGACGCTCGTCGGACGCCAAGTAGCAAAGCACCGGCGCACACGTCGCGGCCTGCAACCATACCAAAGATGAAAGAGATGTACGGAGGCCAAGAGGCATCGATAAACCGTATTCATAGTTATTGTTGGGTACAGTATAATATGCCTTTTTGAATCACTTCAAAATATAGACGCAAATTAGAGCCACCATTATTATATCCTTGAGGCGGGCAACGCATTGATAGCGCCCTGGTGTTGCTGATGTCCATAGGCGGCGGTGACCACTCTCCATCAGGTGGCCTGCATGCCTGTTTGTTTGCCGTATTGCATAAATGAAATATTATTAAAAAATAAACCTAGCAGGGAAGCAATTACAATATAACATACAAATTACTAAATTTATTAGACTAAAAGACTCCGGTGTTTTTTTTGGAAATTGTAAAACAAGAAAAAGCCTGTCGTTAAAATTCAGCGTTGTTTACATGATGGAGTTTTATTCTGTCCTGACAATTTATTAACAATAGAATATCGCTCCGATGCGATGCCAACTTTGCGAAATAGAATCAATATTTTAGAGCAACTGACAGCATGTCAGAGTGCACTGGCATGGTATCCACGAGGTAACCGTGTTATTTTTATATACAAGCTTTATATCTGATGATTGAATCTGGTTCAAGGAAAATCAACGTTTTAAAACGAGGCTACAACATCGGCTTCAATCGAAAAAAAGAAAAAAATGAAGTGGCAAATGCCCCTCCACTGCCAAAGCCGCGGTTCCCCTTTATTGAACATGGAAGACAGTTCTTCTGTAACGCACCTATACATGTAGAACACTCACTTCGGATGCCACCGGTGCCAGCAAGGCCAGTGCCTGAGGCACGTGCGGCCTGTAGCCGAGGACCAGGAGCGGCAGCCACTGCCAGCCGGCCAGCACGGCGGCAGGCAGCCACAGCGCCAGGGTCGCCACCACCAGCGAGTGGATGCTCTGATTGGGTAGCATGGAAATGTGAGAATTGTTGTTTTTGTGGTTTTGTGAGGTGGCTTCTGGCTTCTTAATCACCAATTACTATTGTATATCCGAAAAGGATAAACTGGACCATAGACTATGTTGTTGCAATAAAGTACTTACTTACACCACCATTTTAAGAATATATTTTTAATTGGCTAAATTGTTATTAAATAGCAAATTATGATATACCTAAGTTTGTTAAAATAAATACTCTGTGGTTCAAGTACAAAGAGAAACTAATGTTTCAGTCTATCGCGTATTGGTGGATACTATAAAAAGAAACTAAAACATTTATACATAGTGTAAAACAAAGTCGCTTCCCGCCGTCTGTCCCTCTGTATGTATATATGTACTCTTGAGATCTTTTAAAGTACACACGAATTTTAATACGGTTTTCTACAATAGAGAGTGAATATTTATAGGGAACGAAGAAAGTCCACGACTTGCCGTATCAATCACGCTACATATATTGTGTATAGATATCGAGAATTATATAAGAAACTCACTCACTCACGTTTATTTCTAGCTTTATTATATTTATATTACTTATTTTCAGTTATCTATCTATTTATCTGTACTGTTATCTCTGGTTCGGCTATAATTGCATTAACGGTTCTCCTCCTCCATCTTGTTTAGTAGCTTCTCTTGCACCGTCTTAGTTTTTCTTTACCCTTTATCTCCTGGTTGACTGGTAGATAAGGCTATTTTAGCTTTAAGTCCGCCTTTGTACTATTTTGTGCATGAAGATTTAATAAATAAATAAATAAATAATAAACACATAGAATGTTTTTTCAACTAATACTGCTGCACATTATCCATTTATATACGTAATTTCCTTAACCAAATAAGACAAGTCAGTTTGGACAGATTATACAGAAAAAATTCTAAAGTGGTAAGGTAACAGGTAGCCACCTGTTATCGAATTTTGCTTTGATGCATTGATTATGAACGATAAAGGCCTTGCCACATACAAAGCTCGGCGCGAGCGCGGCGTGAGCGCGGTGCGATATTTGCTAGGCAACCATCGCGCGGCGCGTTATTTGCTAGGCAACCATCGCGCGGCGCGATGGTTGCCTAGCAACTATCGCGCCGCGCGTTGGTTGCCTAGCAAATAACGCGCCGCGCTCGCGCCGAGCTTTGTATGTGGCAAGGCCTTAAGATACTAAACACCTACTTATTGCCTACCTTTGTGAGCCGTTTCTGGTCCTTTTGCATTTCACTTTTATAGTATATGGTCTCCAATCTTACAGCTTTTCCCATGAAGTAGAACCTATACGAACACAAAAAAAAATGTAGGTACTCTTATTGATAGAACCTTTTTTGTCACTAGGTACGTACGGCTCGCCTGATGGCAAGCAGTTATTGTAGCTTATCAACGGTTGTGTGCAATACTACTTTATTGAGCTCTCGCACGCGTGGGCCCGAAGTCCGTGTTAACCGTGATCCAGTATAAGACAGATAATTTAAAATGCAGTGGAGCGTCTGACCTCCGTGACACAGTCAACAGGGAAACTTGACCAGACTGCATCTTAGTGACAAAATAACCAGTCGCCTGAATGTGCAGGTTTCATCACGATTTTCCCATTTTTTCCCATATTTACCCCACATATATTTCAACTAATGTTGGTACATAACTCTCTCATTGGTGTAGAACACGGGTGCGAATGCCGATGCTTCAGAACAAGTTACATTGAATGCATATTATGGTTGTTTACCCTCTTTTAAGTTATGGCATTATTTTTTGGGGCAATTCAGTCAATGTTAAATTTATATTCTTAATGCAAAAGAAGTGTTTTCAGGTAGCACTGGGGATTAAACTCGGCACGTCTCACTGACGAATCGGAACCCATTATCATTTAGGCCACCGACGCTCTCACCATAAGTAATGAAATGATTAACAACTGCAATACTAGAGAAACAACAACTTACATAGCAATAACCGGTATGAAACCACAAATCGCCACATAAGGTATGGTGTAGCCCAGCTGCTTTGATCCAGACGTTGGAGAGGGCCAGAGGAAGGCGCAGACGGTGCTGGTAGCGTCACAGGAATACATTCCGTAACCGTACAGTGGTGGAACCGAGAATAGTATAGCAGTCGTCCAACACAGCCCAATTAGTATTCCATAGTATTTGTTGTACAGCGACTTCTCTGAAAACAGAAGGATTTTATTTATGACAAAACAGCAGACAGACAGAATAAAGCGGTTATTAATATATCCTATCTATACATAGTATAAAACAAAGTCGCTTCCCGCCGTCTGTTCTTCTGTATGTATTCACTATTCATGTATGTACGCTTTGATCTTTTAAACTACGCAACGGATCTTAATGCGGTATTCAAAAGTGATTCAAGAGTAAGGTTTATAGGTTAGGTCTTAGAGTTCTCAGCGTAAGACCTTCTCGCGGTAATTATGAGCAGTAAAATCTGGTAATTACACTGGTTAACCCATCCTTTAAATGTGGAATAGAATAAACGCAATGTATAAACTAGGTAGGAAAATAACTGAATATAATACGTACCACGTCTGTAGTGATTCGCTAGCAAATACCTCTCAAGAACTAGCACGAACAGCGTTGTCATTTGAAATATCCCGAAAAAATTGTTTAGAAAAGCGAATAGTTGGCAACATGCTGGACCAAATAACCACCTGAAACAAAGCAGCTTTTAATTCATGCTGTGAAGACGTTGAGCATCAATAACGTTTATTCTATAGAAGTGCCGGTCAAATATATATTATTAATGACGTTGCGATTTTCTTTATTTGGAAGCCAATTTAATTGAAATAGTTCTTAGCTTTTTTTAATTAAAATCGGTGCAGTAGTTTACGGGGTCGGCAACGTGTGGGTGATGCCCTGGTATTGAAAAAGTCCAAAGGCTGCGGTAACTGCTTACCATCATAAAAAAATAGCTTAAAAACATTTGAGTATATTATTATGTAAACTTGGCAGAGAGCTATCTGAATGTTTCTGTCGGTTAGCTATAATTATGCTACTCAGTGACAAACGAGCACCTGATGCAAGGCGGTAACTGTTGATTCAGTCGCCTGAATGTTTAGGTTTCATCACGATATATTACTCACCGTAAAAGCGTCGATTAGTGTTCAACTAACGTACGTAACTCAGAAAAGAGACATTGGTACATGGCGACAGTGGATTCGAACCCGATACCTCCCGCTTGCGAGTCGAATACCTTTACCACCAGACCACCGATGCTCCATTTTCTAGACTTAAATCATAATACTTTTAGGTAAACCTTTTAGCTATTGCGGAAGACGAAGAAAACGGGAACCCTAGTAGGTTCCTTCCGAGCGAAGCGAAGCACAGGCTGAAGACCAGAAGGTGGCTTTTGTACACGATAAGATGGCTGTGCAGGAACGTCACGTACAGCCAGCCGTTCAGCAGCACCCCAAATACACCTACATTATAAATCAATGTCAATAGATACATTGTGCAAGATCATAAGTGCGATCTTAAGGTGGTCCTTAAGAATCACATTCTTTAGCACTACAGTGCAGTTTTTAGACGGTTCTTATAGCATTCATGAATATATTTTTATTTAATATATAAAAAAGACCCTGGGGCTAAAGGACAAGTCTTTTAGGCATAAGGGGCACCTAGTTCTTCCTTCTTTTACCAAACTGATTTTGGCAGAATGTTGCTGTAGTGACAAAGAAATATTTTCTTGAAGTGGTAATGCACTAATGCTCTTGTACTGTACATTGGGAAAGGGGTTTTTACCATCACATCATAATAGCTCAGCTCGTAGCAGTTCTATGCTGAACATGCCTCCAATCATGGAGGCGGATGGATGTCATAATATCCATGCTTGGCAGCCGAATGGAGATCACGGTTTTAAAAATAACATTTTCGGGTCTACAAATGTTTGTTGAAGACTTTACTTTCTTTAACAGTAGTCAGGAATGGTCGGTGTTACCTATTTTATTCTATTCTAAGCTCAAATCAGACAAGCAATTTTAAATATTACAAAAATTCACTCATTTGCAGCAGCTCCATATTTTCAGCGACATTGTATGCTAGGTTCAAGTTTTTTTATGTAATAGGCAGACAAACAGGCAAGCGGGCCACCTGATGGAAAGTGGTCACCGCTGCCCGTCGGACCCCGCTGGACGTCAACAACACCAGAGGCACTACCAATGCGTTGCTTGCTTCTAAGGAGACCTCTAATATACCTCTGCTGCTGATTTTGTAAAAAAAATTTTATTAAATTAGCTACCTACACATTCACAACCACCACAGAATATCTGCCACATCACATTTAATCATAACTTTTATTTAACATTACTTTATTTATCTAACACAGTTGTCAAACGCTATAAAAATGTGTGGGTATACTTTACCAAAAACAGTTAGACAGGACCCCAGCAACGTTTTGTACGAACTATCGAAGTAATACCACGGACACTCGTCCTCACGGTAATAATTGAACAACATTTGCATTATATCTCGTTAACCACTGAGCCGCACCAAATAATTGGCTAACACACTCTACACGTATACCGTATAACGATACGGATTATAACGCATTTATCTAGTTTTTTTACGAATACATGAACGTCCACGTAGGACAAATGGTCACAAAGACTGGGCAGGTTGACGAACCATCGTGGAGACTGAGGTCACAAAGGGGTGGGATCACGTTTCAAGTCCTGACGCCACTTTGTGCGTGTCTTTGAGGGCGTGAACGCGTCCTGCCACGGTACACAGCTACCAATCAGAAGCTACTCTACGTACACCAGTATCTAAGATCACTTTTGAAGTGTCTTGTGTGCCTATGACCTAAGTCTTAATACACAAACCATACTAAAACGTTACTGAGAATATGTGCACTATATTATCATGTAGAGGTCGTTTCTATAATTACCATACGAAATCGTGGTACGAAAAAGATTACAGCAACAACGTTTATTATTTTCAATTAAATTCGCAAACATTCCTCCATATATATATATTAGTAAAGCGCATCCACCGTATAAGTAAGTTTTGAGTACTCTACGAGTTTTTACTTTGTGAATGTTCTAGATTTCCTCTGTTCAATGTTACTATAGTTGCGTTGTTTACACATTCTGCACCACATGTCCAGACTAACCAATTATGTGTACCTATAGGAAAACCGCAGACGATATGGTGCTAACAGAACTTGCGTACTGGGAAGTGTGTATCTTTTAGAACGTAACACCATTGTCTTCACAGCATGCAATCAATACATGACATCAATACATTTACACATTAGGTGTAGGACTTGTACGAGTAAATATTGACTATTAAACTCTTCTAAATGTAGAGTATGGCCACTGCCTTTGGCTCTAATTTTAATATATCTTCTTTTACCGAATGAAACTTTAGTAAAACAATACATAGACGGCTTATTTTTTTTAAACCTAAATATAAATTCACAGTTCTTCCAACTCGCCTATTAACGCTAACACCTGGCTATCTTCAAAATATTATTTTTGGACTCAATTGATCACATGGTTAACTGACTATTTTAAGGACATAAGAGTTGGCGGGAGTTAGCTTCGGTTATAGCTAATATATATTGGCTAATAATATTAATTAATCTACGGTAATAGGGCGTATCCTACTTATACCTCTATAACTACAGCTTGATATAGATTGAAATATACACATACTTAATATTTAGTCACATATTATTTACCCGCCTATTATCCTCTATACTACTATGTTTTGAAAATTAGCAAAATATTTGATTCACATTATTTAAATCAAGTGCGCAAGACTCGTAATCAGTTGTTCGTCCAAGTTTAAAAATAACTGATCTACCTACCGACATTTTTAATTTTCCCGCAGATGTCACGGCTACGTCTTTCGCACTATCCGTCCGGGCCCGGGCTCAGCTAGCGGCCGAATTGGACCGTACGCCATTTCGACATCACCTAATTTTGTACGTAAGTTTACTGTAAACGTTAATTGATATGGAGTTGGCAAAAATACATATGAATAGATACTTCCGGCACCCGATTAGCTTAGCGGCCGGCGCGCATCTATCGAGCTCGCTTAGTGACGGAGAAGACCGTGCATGTTTTGGCGGAGTCACGCAGCCGATCGGTTGCCTTGCCCGTGTTATCAAACTCACTCATGTGTATAATATTCGCAGAGAGCGCGCAGTGCAGTGCCGTCACTGGCGAGCCGTGGCAGGATGTTGTCGTTGGAGCAATTGTCGCGTATGGTGAGCGACCATCTCGGCTTCTCCAGCTGTGACGACGTGCCGTATTCCCACAAATGGACTATTGCGGAATCGCCACACGGAGGACGCGGCCTGTTCGCGACAGAAGACCTCTCGAACGGGGAAGTGCTGTTTGTGGATCGTGTTCTAGTAGCGGGTCCCCGGGCGGGGATGACCGTGGCCCACGGCTGTACAGTGTGTTCCAAATTACAAAGTGAAACGTTCTTAAAGTGTCATAAATGTGCGTTGTTGCTGTGTTCCACCGAGTGCCAGAATAACGAAGTACATGAGAACGATTGCAAAATAATTTCGAACTGGAGTAACAAAGTGCCCATTGAGGAAATCGACGACACACTATTGTCGCGCGCGCTAGCCGCGATAAGGGCGCTATTGTTGGATGATGATCAAAAGCGGTTGATGGCTTATCTTGAGGCGCACATGCTGCCTCAACACGGCTCCGAAATAAGGGAGCTCATTAAATACTTCGAAATACCCGACGATGAATTCGACCTGATGATACACGCGTGCTGCGCGCTGGACACGAACGCATACGAAATTGTAATACCATTCGGGGCAAATGAAATAAGTAGGCGTGGTTTGTTTCCTGTTGCGAGTCTCATGAATCATAACTGCGTGCCCAACACGAGGCTGACGTATAACAAGGATTCGCAAATGGTCGTCAAAGCTGTGAAGCCGATTCGCGCCGGGACAGAGATATATTCTATTTACACCGGGTTGTTGTGGGGGACTCCGGCGCGCCGCGTTAATTTGTACAAGACTAAACATTTTTTGTGTGAATGCGAGCGATGCGCGGACCCCACCGAGCGCGGGACGCTGCTGGCGGCGCTGAGATGCTTCTCCGCGGAGTGCCCCGGCTCGCTGCTGCCCGCGGAGCCGCTGAAGGCGAGCGGCCCCTGGCGCTGCCTGCAGTGCGCCATGACGGTGCCGGGCAGCAGCGTGTGCGCCGTGCAGAAAGCCCTCGGCACCATGATGTCCGTATTGGACTTCGATAACGTGGACGAATTAGAACACTTCCTATTGAATCGCATACACAAATTCATACCGAAGACGAATCAAATAATGGTCGACCTACAATGTCGACTGATATGGTGTTTTGGAGAGAGTCACGGGATTCAATTTCACGGTAAGCAAAGATATAATAAAGCGTCTAATTTAGTTAACAATACAACAAAGTTTATTGTTTTATACTGGTATCAAAATATTGGTTATTGAGATAATTTGATTAGATTATTTCATCTTGATTTAAATGTGGCTGGCACTTATCGTAGGTAGCTTAGGACATCACTAACGCCAACGTCTAATCGATCATCGATCATCATTTCCGTCAACGGTTGCCAGACAAATGATAGAGTTTTCTGCGCTACGGTCTGCTACGTCTCGACGTAAAAGACCCTCGGGTCTCGGGTTTAAAATTGAAGTCATTAAGGATGTCTCTCATTTTCATTATCCGTACGTCCGTCCGCTGCTGAACATAGGCCTATTGGCGTTGGGGAGGCCTGCCTTCCACAACGCTGGGCCATCGGCTCCCTGCGACCTTTACGATGTCGTCCGTCCATCTGGTGGGGGGCTCTCCTACGCTGTGATATTTGTTAGAATAAGAAAAATTGTAGTAACGAATTTCACCTAGGCCCTTCGTAAAACATCCGCACGAACCGCTTTGGTACCTTTATAATGCGGACCGCCACTTTGCTCTATCCTGACACAACTCTTGCAAATTTATCACCATTTTAAATGGTCTGATATAGATAATGCTGTTGCCTGTATTAATGCTGATCTGGATAGAATATCATCTTGGGCAAAGTCGTTTGGGCTGTTAGTAAATCCGAAGAAATCTCAGGTTTTGATTATCGGCAGCTCATACATGTGTAAGCGGCTTGGTTCTGTCTCTCCTATCCCCCAAATTGTCTACGATGGTATTCCAATACCCCTGAGTAAAACAGCAAAGAACCTTGGCTTGATTCTTGATTCCAATTTATCTTGGTTGTCTCACGTCAATGCGGTCAGTAAAAAGATGCACTTCTCGTTCCATTCTATCAAATGCCTTCAAAGTTTCTTACCCCAAAAATTACACTTGTCCAAACTCTTCTTCTTCCACTGCTCGACTATGCAGACTCCTGCTACTTGGATGCCACTGAGGAACTCTTAAATAAATTGGAGCGCTTACAAAACCTGTGTATCCGATTCATTTTTGGCCTGCGCAAATATGACCACATTTCAAAATATCGTTCTCAACTCAAGTGGCTCCCAATTCGCTTGCGCAGGAATACTCATATCCTATCCACCCTCTATAACGTCCTTCATAATCCTTCCGCTCCCTCATACCTCCGTGACCGATTCCACTTTTCTCGTCCACAGGACAAACCTTGTCGTTCCAGTGTTAGATCGTCGCTGGACATCCCCATCCACCATTCCGACTTCTACTCCTACTCCTTCACTGTACATGCCGCAAGACTGTGAAATTCTCTTCCGCACGAAGTGCGCGATTGTCAGTCTATAGCAATCTTTAAAAAGCGTGTAAAGGATCATTATCTTTCCTCATGTGCCTGAATGTTCTACAATACCTGTATATATTTTATTATGTATATATGTATGTGTATTTATATATATACTATTGTGTGTATTTAGTATCTTATTTATAATTATTTATGTAGTTTATTAAATATGTATATTTTAAACTATTGCGCACGTCTCATCTCATTATATTGTGTGCAATAAATTGTTAAATAAATAAATAACTCCCTAACCTCGCATATATCCACAACTCTTTTCATACGTCTCCTGGCAGGCAACCCTGTAAATAATACACTACATATAGACCAGCACAAAGTGGTCTCATTCTGGAACTCGATGACGTGAGTTTTGTGCAGAGCGATCTTAGTTTATTATCACTAGTGGACTAATAAACATGTCTGTGCATTTTCCACGAGATAGACAGACGACCTTGTAAAGGACGTAGAGAGCCGTTGTATACAAACGATAAATAATAATAATCATAATGGCGTTAATTTCTCGATTGTGCCCGCGGTCCGCCTTGACCATGATCCAGAATTTGGCAGATTACAGTGGAGCGACTGCCATCTGACCTCCGTGACCATGTTTCCTGGGGATGACTAGATTGAGTCATAAAAAATAATCGTGGACAAATTCACACAGCGCCATCTAGCCCCAAAGTAAGCAAAGCTTGTGTTATGGGTGCTAAATAACTGATAAACTACTTACATACTTTTAAATACATACTTATTATACATAGAACACCCAGACCCGTAACAGAAATTAAAGTTCATCATTTCAATTTCTGCCCGGCCGGGAATCGAACCCTGAACCACTCAGATCGTCGCACCATGGTTACACATTCAGTCGCCTGAATGGGCAGGTTTCATCACGATGTTTTCCCTCGCCGTAAGAGCATCGGTTAGTGTTCAACTAATGTACATAACTTAGAAAAGAGTCATTGATACATGGCCGCAGTGGGATTCGAACCCGGTACCTCTCGCTTATGAGTCGGATACCTTAACCACTCGACCACCGACACTCCATTGTATACATCCGTTGTATACAAACAACTTTTGAAGGCTAAACACTCTAATCTGGATATGATAATGATGGCACTCGTGGAACAAGAATCCGACTGTGGGTCTCTGAGTACCCATGTTCTGTAACATGATATTGTGTTACCCACGATGTTACCGGCGGCAAGGCTCTCTCAAGCCTGAGAAGTCCACCTAGATGGGTACCACCGCCTCATCTATTCTACCGCCAAGCAACAATGCCTGCATGTTTGTGTTCTAGTTTAAAGGATAAGGTAGCCAGCCAAATTGCAGGCATGATGGCAATTGATGCATAGCACAGTGTCAACGCACGTTTGGTTATGCATTTTTGCTAGGGTGAGTCCAAATCTCGCGTGCTACGCGTGCACAGCTGATCGTTTGTCGATTTCCGTAGCAAACGTGAAATTATTGCAAGTTATTCGTTGATGTTAATTTTTCCTCTATACAAAATTTTGATCAGCAATGAAGTTCACTTTTGGTTGACTGATTATATGTTGCAATGCCACAATGAAGGCCACACACGGCCGGAATCATATTCAATGCCTAATCTTTGTAATATACGTTATATCACTGATAATAATAGTCTATACTATGACAATAACGAGGAAAGATTTGATTATTTGTCGGTTTGTTTGTAATGGATAAACTTAAAACCTACTTAACCGATTTTAAAAAGAAGCTTCATTATCAGCAAATAACATAGGCTATAATTTATATTTTTTTTTTATTTGTGTCATGTTGTGCACGGTAAGACCAACGTTTTGTGGTTCTCCTAAACGTCTACTATCAATACAAAGTGGAATTTTTCTTATATTCGATGACATACGATAACCTACGGCGCCCTCACAGCCTATAATGGCGTGCGGTTTGCAACTCGGTGAGTTTTTTCTATCCCGCGTATATTTATATGTATCCCGCGATATTATTTACATGGGACCAAACCAAAAGTATTTTGTTCAATTTATTTTGTGATGTGTAATTAATTACTTAAACAACAATGGACATCTCTAAACGGTTATGCATAAACTGAGCTTTGTTAATTGTACCTAATAGTTGTATAACTATTAAGTATCTAATATAAGATTATTAAACTAAGTGATAACTAATGTCAGAACTACAACTTTATCACTATATATATGTGAGTTAAATCGCGGACAAAGGCCAGTCAACTATAAATCAGAAATAACTATGCATACTTATTTTATATTGTATGTGTTTAAGAAGCAATCTTTTGAGATTGCTGTAGGTAGGTACTTATACGAAAATAATTTTACGTATCTGTTCACCAGATTTGATAAGACACATAATCCTAAACCAACAACAAACAATCCTTTTATTTTTACATATTAGGTACGTGATATTAGTCGTATTAGGTATCTGTATATTAAATTAAGTTTAAACTTAAGTCATCGTAGTAGGTACGTACCTACATACAATATAGGTAGAAGTTCAACGGTAGTAGGTTTCAGTTCAAAGGTAGTAGTTATTTATCATTTTATTTCCTGGTTTTTCATCATCCGAGTCAGAAAACTTTATTGCGACTAGAAAAATTAAGTAGTTTTATTTCTATCTAGTTTTATTAAACGATTAGCTGCACGGTGAACGGCTTACATTAAATGCAGGGAAGGGTCCGTTTACTCTGGAGCTGTCTCTTACATATTGAAGATAAGTAATCAAGATAAAGATTAAATCACCTTTGTAAATTCATTTTGTAGAAGAATTGTTACAGCAAGTGAAATAAATTGTATTGAACGCCTATAATGTCTAGTAGAACCGTCTTACACGCACAATTATTTGCTACAAGAAATTATGCAGGCGTTATAAAACAAAATCAAAGACGTACGTACAGTCTATACGGGCCGTTGCAAGTGGTACGATGTGGTCTCTGCCTACGAGAAAATTTCGTTTCAGTTTCGTTACAGTTCGTTTCCTCCAATTATGTATGTGTAGTCAAACTAAACGTACCTATTTAGCTGCGGCGTTGTGTTCATCAAATATTGTCACTAAATCTGGCTAAAGAACAAGTTACCAAAGTATGTTTAAATGTACTTTATTCTCAAAAAGAAAGTTCATTTATTTATTAGCAACGTTATCATTACCTACCTGTATTACTATCCACAGCAAATCTATATAAATGAGTCACTTATTTATTTAGATATCTGTGATGTAATACAATAAACAACCAACTAAGTAATCATATTCCCTCCTGCCTTATCATTAAAAGAAAATTACACTTGAATCAGTTGAACGCCATTAAATTCATAACAATAAAGAGTTATATTTACCTATGTTTAAAGGCTGCTGGCGCTCAACCTGCTAATAACTTCCAATTTATTGTGTGCCTAGTACGGACTTAAAATACTTTCTAATAGGCTCCTAAAAGTAAATCCACAAACTTTAGATAAATACATCAGATGGGATGAGAACATGAGAATTTCCGTATAAACGACGTGACGAGTAGAGTAGTGACGAGACGAGTGCTCCGTTACGAATTGAGCATTGTACTGAAACATAAATCGTAACGCGTTACGTCATCTTCGACACGTAATCGCCTTCAGTCTCTGGACAAAATTCACCCGTCCAAGAGCTATTTTCATAGCCACCGATTTATGCGTTCCGTGTACAATTACCATGGCATAAGCGAGCGTGTGAACACCATGACAGGTCTCAGTGACGCGCCGGCAATAGTCGCGACATGGCTCTTCCTCCCATGGAAACGCTGCAGAAGTACCTACAACAGAACCCGGAGAACGAAGCTCATCCAAATTGGATGATCAAGCCGTCACCAGTCAGGGGCCGAGGGTTATTCGCAACCCAAACAATACCGCAAGGGACACTTATCTTCGTCAACAGCCCGCTCGTCGTCGGACCACGGTCAGATCAAGTGAACGCCTATTGCACAGTATGTTACAAAACCAGTGAAAACTGCTCTTCCTGTGATAAATGCTGTTTAACTATCTGTTCAGACAAATGCGTCACATCAGCAGCACATGCAAAGGAATGCACATTTATAACGGAAAACTGGGTGCCGAAACAAAAACGCGAAAGAAATTCTAAAATTCTCGCCAGAGTTCTGACCCAATTAAGATTTCTGATTCTTACTGAAGACGAAAAGCTACTTCTGTATAACTTACAGGGAAGTGAAAAACAAAAGACGTGGAAAGAATTAGATACTTTGTGCTCAGAATTTGTTGTTCCAGATAAACAAATGAAATTCATGAATGAGATGAGTTCAATTCTAAAAATAAATTCATTCAGAATATCTAACGAGAGCGAGCAAAAACGCGTACCATTGCGTGGATTGTACCCTTTATCTGCATTTATAAATCACAGTTGTGTTCCAAATACTAGATATGTTTTCAAGAGCGATTATTCGATGGCCGTTTACGCGACGAAGGACATTGAAATCGGAGAAGAGTTACTGAGTTGCTATACTGGGTTGTTGTGGTGTACGCCTACGAGGCGATATCAGTTGTTCATGACAAAAGAGTTTTGGTGCAAGTGCGTGAGGTGTGAGGATGCCACAGAAATGGGCACCAGACTGTCGGCACTGAAGTGTCTTAACAAGGAGTGTATTGGAGTCCTCCTACCGGTAACCCCTTTAGATATTAGAAGCGAGTGGAAGTGTGACATTTGCGAGGCCATAGAGCCACCTACCCGAGTGAGCACTGTGCAAAGAGTTCTAGGCAGTCTCGTAGGATCCCTGGACCTCGATCACCAATTCCGGCTAGAAACTTCCTTATTAGAAAGACTGGCCAGCTTCATTCCATACTCCAGCCACATATTTGTTGATATACGCTTAAGACTGGCATTGAGGCTGGGATTTGCCGAAGGATTGAAACTTAAGGGTATTTTTAACTTCATACCTGTTTTAAATGTATAACTATTGATGACGCTTCTGTATTACTAATTAAACGCTAAAATTATATTAATTCCGTTGTGAGTGTACTTGTAAATACTTCGGATCCAACAACTCCAACTCCAACAAATAAACACTTATTTAGAACTACGTGCACGACATGTGAATGTTAAAAATAACTTTAACGTGCTACTAATCTTTCAATGAAAACTGAAATGCGTTGTAAACAAGCTGTAAGGCCACCGGCCACTTATAACCATTGTATGTTTTACTAGTGGTCGCGGCGTGACTTTGTTCGCGTACACCTACTTTACCCCTACCTACCCTTTATTATTGCTTATAAACCTTTTAAAGCACTCTCGCATTAAAATCCGTTGCGTAGTTTAAAAGATCTAAGTGTTCATAGATACGTAGATACGTAGGGACAGACAGCGGCAACGACTTTGACATCATTCCAGGGTTCCGATTCTGGTGTGCAATGCAGTTGTTATTAAGTTGTTGCAATGTAACTGTGATGTTACTATAACTACGTCGAGGTATCGAGTGAGTCACAGTAACATCGCAGCATCATCCCAGTTAAATTGCAGTTAAATCATTGTTCGACCTTTGACACGTTTTCGTTGACAGAACTGAAGGCAGTTTGACAACTAAGAAAGATGCAACTTAGTAATGCAACCATAATGCAACTAAAGTACCAGAAAACGAATTTTGGAAAAGTTCGAACTCGATAAAGTTGTAACTCAACATCTGTCATTTGAATAACAATCACACGTTTCGCATGCGACGCAAATTTTTTTTTTATTTTGGTCAAATTCACACAGCGCCATCTAGCCCCAAAGTAAGCAAAGCTTGTGTTATGGATGCTAGATAACTGATAAACTACTTATATACTTTTAAATACATACTTATTATACATAGAAGACCCAGACTCGTAACAGAAATTAAAATTCATAATTTCAATTTCTGCCCGGCCGGGAATCGAACCCGGGACCTCTTGCGTGGCATACCGGCATGTTGACCACTGAACCACTCAGGTCGTCAAAGACAAAAATTGTAATGTTACTACTGCAACTGAGACGATTTCCGTACCAGTATCGAAGCCCAGACATCCTTTGATGCAGCAGCAACCCTTGTAGAGGTATTAGCCGTTAATAATGCACATCTTCTAGTTTCGGCTTCTTTCGTCTTCGTATTTATCCACGACGACGCTCTCCAAAGCCGAACTAGAGAGGTGTATATGTACGTAGGTACCTAACTCGAACCACAAAACCTTGTATCTCAATTATATTAAAAACCACACGATGTCCTAGAAATTAGATACGGCTCATGGCCTCATGTCGTATCAATGTTGTCACAGAGTATAGGGTGGTACATGTAAGTACTTACATACTTTAAGTAAATTGTATGTATTTTTTATGATTATTGTCGTTGTAAGTAATTATACGTGCTATGTTCTTAAAGCAAAAAAGTTCAATTTTAGAAATTTAATTTCTTAAAGATTGCAATTATCTATAAAAATCAAAATAAATAATTGACTTATTTAATGTACCACAGAAATTTAAATGATCTATATCTTTTTATTTAAATAAGTCAGTTTATTTAGATTTCTCTGGATAATAGACACTTATCATTTTAGTGATCTAATTTTTTTACTTACAGCATGAAATATAGATACCGTGAAAAGTATACTAATTATTTCATTAACATTTCGGAAAGCGTAGTGCTAGGTAGTACTGTAAAAAACGCCCGGTCAAAGATAGAAAAATTAAGAGAATAAAAAGCTAGAGAAGTTATCGTGGATCTAGGAAGGTACTCCATAGTCCATACTTATATAATACCCTAGTCGGAGTTTGGTTTGATCATCCCATCCCGTGACGGCTGCCTACTTTTATGGTTCGTCCGTAACATATTAAGTAACATTACAGACTGTTAATAAAAAATAAGTGCCTATTTCAGGGGTAGAGCCTACAGGCTCTACCTACGTCCGATGTCAAAATAATTGTAAATTCAACTAAATGAAAATTAAGAACAAACGTGAAATTTAACATGAGAAGCTGTCTAATATAATTCGAGTTAGCAATATTACTACTGACTGACTATTATACTGTCGAGTTTGAGTTATTACTTACTAGTGGACCCGGCGTTACTTCATTCGCGTGGCGTCCTACACCCACTTACCCCTACTTTACCCCTACCAAGACTTTTTTTCTTACTAATAACCTTCCTTTTGAATCACCATCTATTGTTGAAAACCGCATTAAAATCCGTTGCGTGGTTTAAAAGATCTAAGCGTACACAGATACATAGGGACTGACGGCGGGAAGCGACTTTGTTTTATACTATGTATAGATACACCTACTTAACTTTTTATTATATAGGTGCCTACTAAACCATGTATTCATTCAAGAGCTATTATTGACTACGTAGTGTGAAAGCGTACCTACAATACTTTCGTTGCCAACTGTACCTGCACACACTGTATGAAACAATCGCATTACTCAATGACAATTAATTGAATGTTGCATCATAATGTGAATCCGTTTCCATAGAATTACGGTCAATAGACCAAACTACGCGTTGACATACGTAGGCATTTAGAAGTCACATTAATAGAAGAAAAGGTTAAATAATGTTAAGTTACTTGTGTAGGTAACCAATGTAAGGCATCTGGCTAGATCATCATTACACTCCGTAACAGTCTACCGCAGGACTTAGGGCCTCTCCCACAAAAGGAGAGGCAATTGCCATAATCTCCACGGCAGGCGGGTTGGAGATCGCAGTGTTTAAAAATAACAATGGAAAATGCTGCTGCCTATTTTCCAGACGACGGAGGCTCTTGATCTTTTGCCTCGCAAACATTAGTCGCCTTGTACGACACCCATGAGTGTAAGGGGTTGGTGCTATTCTACTCTGCCGGACACCACACGGCCAATATCTGGCTGGATACACTGGACCAAAACTGAACTTCTAATTATACACAGTATACAACAAAGTTCCTTCCCAACCTCGGTCCCTATGTATATATATACGCTTCGATCTTTTAAACGACGCAACGGATTGTAATACGGTTTTCATCAATAGATAGAGTGATTCCAGGGTAAAAGGGAAGGTAGGGATAAAGTAGGTGGACACGAACAGGTCCACTAGTAATGTAATAATTGGCTTAGTACTAATCATCAGGTAATTAAATTTATAATTACTACTTGTGGTATAAGAGATAAGCCTCTCGATTTAATTTCATATAATGGACTTGTCGCATATGTAGCTGTATTGGCCAAGGTAATAGGCTGCCCAAGTATACGTCGTACCTAAATTCGAGCGGTGCAATGGACACACGCTGTGATCTAACATGCACCACATTGCATTCGGGCATGACATGGTCATCGCGCATCTGGGTCGAGATAACACTTCTACTGCCACGCAATAAATTGCAATACCTTCCCAGTTCCCACCTACGTGAAAAGAATGTTAATCTACAAAGCGATCGTGATTGTGTCTAGCTAGGAACCCTATTAGCAGTAAAACTGTGATAGGTTCCTCATATTGGTAATAGCGATAGCTGAATCGTGTCATCGCAAATAAATGATTCTAATATACGATAATGCAAAATTGTGTGTTGAAACTTTTATTCCCATATTTACGAGACCGTTGCCCCGAATGCCGGACGAAAATATAGAGCGACAACCTAAAACCCGAAATTGCGGCGCAGATCGCGACCGCGGAAGTTTTCCGGAAACTGCGCCCGCGTAGGGATTCAGAGTCAGAATGTCTCCGCTGCGCAATTGAGCGGTTGCGAATGCGTGTAGCATCAATAACAAAGGCGCGTTCAATATTTAATGCAGTTAGTGCTGTGTGTGGGTTCAGAGCGCGTGTCGGCCGTCCACGCGACGGTACTGCGCAACAAGTGGATATAGTCGAGTACGATAGTAACGCGAGAGGCAGTCCGACGATTGACCGCCGTTGACAATGGGCGCAGCGGCGAGGAACGCGCGTCCCCACGTCGTGACCAGGTGGATCTGCCTGCCGGTGCCGTTAGTACCTTACTATACCATACTATTACTTTAAATGAACTCGTAATCAACTAATAATGTGCTGAATTGCAGTGAGTGCCAAATCATTCTGTACGTAGATACGACCGTTATATTTGAGTGGATGAGTGATGTGACACCTATTAGTTAATTAGTCGTGCTGCTCTAGTAATTCATCTGTAAACTTATAAGGGCACATGTCTCTAGTGAAGTGTGTGTCTCAATACGAACTCGCGGTCGAGTTGGCGGGCTGCCGTCGATGATCTGATGGCGAAGGCCTCCTCTATTGCCAACAATTTCTATTTCATCTGAGCCAAGAACTGGTAAAGCGGAAATCGATTGTGTCATAGTCAAGTCATTATCGAATTTAGGCTCATGCGGACCTATTCTAGTTATTTACTGTCGCCAAAATGTTTGTCGCTAGAAGCCTGGTATTGCAAACGTCCATAGGCTGCGGTGACTGCTTACCATCAGGCAGGTCGTAAGCTTTTTTGCCTCCTTAGTGGTATAAAAAAGCCATGTAAAGCGACCTTTAATTTACTAACATAATTACCTATTTCTTTTCATGAATAAACTTATTTGTAAAATATAAGTAACTATGATACCTATCTACAAGTCGTCAAAACAAGAACTGGTAAAACCTTTAAAGTTTACACACGAATCACTTGGATATTCCGGTCCAATAGAAAGTAAACTACAAAATGTATGCAATGATCGACATTAGGACCTTCAAGAAATAAGCTTATCTACACCTTTCCAAATAAAAGGCCGGTAACGCATTCATGTTCCCACTGGTCTTGCGGACGTAAATGGACGTCATAAATCACTTACCATTAGGTAACCGCTTGCTCATATGCCTCCGACTATTATAAAAAAGTAATGTAATAAACTAGTTACTCAAGGCCAAACTTTCAAGAGAACTTTGCTTATTCGAAAAAATCTAAAATCGGTATACTGTAGCGTGTGTGCTCATGCAGGCCTTAGGTAAGGACGGGTTCTAGGACAGGTAGGTGTCGGAGGCCGTATGTTTGAACGGGCTCTAAGTTAGGTAGGCATTCGGGTTGGCCTGCTGCTCCTATAGGGTAACCGGGGCTCTAGTCGGTTAAGTAGGTTAGAGCAAGTAGGATATAGGCGTGTAGGTTTAGATAGGTCGGAGCAAGTAGGACGCAAGCTATTAGCTTGCGTCTATGGGCACACATAGCACTGGCTAGGTGGTAATTCAAATGTGTTCCATTTGAATTAGATCTAAGGTATTATCTGTATTTTATATCATTCTTTAAACCAAACTTATCAATACAGTATCTATTAATCATTTGCATTTTTACTTTAAACTCAATATAGCAAGCAGTGCTACAATACATAGTATTTTTTTTTCTCTATGACGGTTATCCATTTGGTAACTTTAACAAAGCAACTGTCCGTCCCTCAGAGCTGTCGGCGAGCCGGCTGAGCCTGAAGGAGGGGCTGTGCCGGAGCACGCTGCGCACGCTGGCGGCGCTGGGCGCGGGCGACGCGCACCTGCGCGGCCTGCTGCTGTACCACCTGCACGCCGCGCTAGCGGAGCGTGCGCGCCGCAACCCGAACCTGTATGAGGTACGGATGAACACCCACGACATGAGTGTGTTCCCTGATCATTATAATCAGCCTATTTACTCTAGCCTTAAAGGCGCAAGGCTAGAGTGAATAGGCTGTTCCTAGACAAACATGCTCTATCGTCGGCCGCATCGTCACTTACCAGGTGAGGTGGCGGTCAAATGCCAGGCTGTCCAATTATAAAACAAAAAAAAGTAGAAGGTGAAACTAGTGTAAGCGCAAGATAACTGCTGGCGTCGGAAAACGGAACTAAATTGACAAACAGCCAAAAAGAACTTCCAACAAAAACCAATTGAACTGAACTGCAGCTGCTTTATCTGTATTACGTGATCACATCACATCATATAAATAGCCCATAACAGTCCACTGCTGGACTAGAGTCTCCTCCACATCAGTTGAGGGCATTGACATAGCATCGGGTTGGAGATCGCTGTGTTGAAAGCACTCAGGGCAAAATACTGCTGTCCATTGTCTGGTTTACGGAGGTCTGCTTCTAGACCTTGACATAAGTTGCCCTTTACAACCGTCAATGAAAGGGTTAGGTGCTTTTAAATTTTAGATTACCACAAACTTAATATACCTGGTGGCCAAACCTGGAACTAAGTGTTGCCATTTAGAAATGTCACTTTGTTGCCAATAACAGCGACACCGTCACTGGTTCAGATAAGTTTATGGCACTACTCTGCCGTACACCACACGGCCAACTTCATTTATATGCTGAACCTAACTACACTAGGCTACCTGACCATCTAGCTAGATAATATTAAAGATAAGATACAGTATGATTCACGCAAAACAAAGGCTATAATTTCTATAATTCGTCATCCTCATCAACAGCCCCAGTCTAATAACTTAACAGGTTCTGTCTTCAATTCCAGGAGCTAAAGTCCGAGATCGAGAGCACTATAGAGCAAGCCTACTTCATACTCCAAGGAGACATATCAGCACCACCCGACCTTGAACTGAGGCGGCGCTACCTTGGCCCAGGCTGCGACAAGCCACAAGAGGAACGATTCTTCATTCTTGCGTCTTGATTAATTGACTGACTGGAAGCAACATGTAGCATCCACTAATTTACTATATACCAATTTAAGTAGGTATAATAAACTATGCAACTCTTGTAAATCGCCAAAGTTAACTGATCCGCTTTTAAGTTTCCAATATTAGGTTTTATTTGGTCATTATTATTATTATGCTATTCAGTGATAAACGAGCAGACAGCCCAGCTGATGGTGAGTGGTAACTGTCGCCCATAACATCTACAATTCATACAATTAGGTTGTAGGTAACAAAAATGCAGAAGCGCAGGTGCGTTGCCACTGTGAGGACTAAGATGAAATGCCTCATGCCTGTTATGCCATTTCCTCTGCGAGTAGCCACTGTACCTAGCTACCTACTTGTACAAAAAATATGTAGATCTGCAAACCAATTAACTATACGGTACATACTTATAAGTTAAAAAAATGCGAAATACCCAAATTATTTATCAAGCTATACATACCTGTACCTATACCTTGAATCTAGAATTTAGTGTGATTGTCTTGAAGTATCAATGTGAAATATGCTATTTAAATTTTAATAAATGTAAATTATTTTTAAAGTTGGATAAGTATTTATGAGATTATTATCCCATTCCTACTCTACCCTACGTTAGTGTACGACCGAAGATCAATTTCTGGCCGAAGCCGAAGCCGAAGGCTTAAAAGCTCTAAGAATTTTTTTCAATATTGGCTACATGCTACAATTAACGCTTACGATGGATGTTTGTCTGCAAGCGGCTAGCGGGCCATCTGATGGAAAGTGGTTACCGCTGCCAATGGACATTAGCAACACCAGGCAACACTACGAATGCGTAAGTGCCGAATTTTGGGATTTTCCCGATAACATACTTAGCGCAGTACCGCGAATCCGGTTGTACCCCTACCGCAACCACTCAAAGCGCTTCAGCCTCCTCAAGAGTGGGTTTGCATAGCAATATTAAACCCCACGCTTTACATAAATCTTCTTCTTTAATATCCCGGATGTACTCAGTCTAGGCGGGCAACGCATTGGTGACTCCCCTGGTGTTGCTGATGTCCATAGGCGGCGGTGACCACTTTCCATCAGGTGGCCCGCTTGCCTGTTTGTCTGCTGTGTAACATAAAAATAAAAGACGCGGGGGCCCGTGGACCCACCAGTGAGATATCGTGATGGGTCCACGAGTCAGGAGAGGGCCCGTGGTCCGCTTTGACCATGATCCAGTATTCAGCATATAAAATCGATCATATTCGTACGCAAACATTTTTGCTCTCATACTTTCCACAGGTGCTAAGAGCCCTGAAATAACCTTTATTCAATATCTTTCTCTGGTGTCGGAAGCCAAGATCTACTTTGGGTCGCTGAGCCAGCGCAGTAAGTAAGTAATCATAATCTTGGCGTTAATGTCCCGGTTGTGCTGTCGCGCACGAGGGCCCGGGGTCCGCCGTGACCATGATCCAGGATTTTGCGATCAGTGAATAGTAATTACAGTGGAGCGACTGCCATCTGACCTCCATGACCCTTAAAATATTTAATCATTTACCTTATGAAATAAAAAAGTTGGATGGTATCAAATTTAAATCCACACTTAAAGATTGGCTGTTACAAAAGTCGTTCTACAGTCTATCTGAATTCTATAATTATAGAAATGCTACCTATATTATTAATTTCTAAAAAATTTTAGATTTAGATTATTATTATGTTAAAAACTTTTACCAATTTTAAAAGTTTTAAAATGGCAGCTACTTGTCTGTTTTAGTCTTAGCTTATTTATAATAGGTACTATACCTAAAACATTGTACGTCCGAAATGGGCAACACAATAAGAAATTATTGTCTGTGTCCTACAATTAAAGATTTCTATTCTATTCTATTCTATTCTGCTACCAGGGGAACCTGACCAGATTAGATCATGGTTACACATCCAGTCGCCTGAATGTGCAGATTTCATCACGATATGTTTTCCCTCACCGTAAGAGCATCGGTTAGTATTCAACTAATGTACATAACTCAGAAAACAGTCTATGGTACATGGCCGGAGCGGGATTCGAACCCGGGACATCTGGCTTACGAGTCGGATACTCTAACCGCTCGGCCACTGACGATCTTTTAAGTAAGTAATATATTTATTTTCTTGATAGCTTGTTTTTAAAGTTTAAAGTAAGCAATAGTTGGCATATTAAATTACCTATCACTACGTACGCCTAATATCACGCTGAACAGAAATGGAATGAGCACGGAGTCGGTACTGCGGTGTAAATCAACGATAACAGAAAACGAGTTCGTTTCACCACAGCAGGCCTAACTATGGAATCGGAATTGCGGTAGGTACCTAAATGTACTGCCTTGGGCCGTTGGGCCACAACGCCCACAACATCATCTCACGAGGGACACAATCAAAAACCTTCTGCTTGTCCAGAAACAGTTAATGCAGAGGCATGTTCTTTGATTTGTAGCCCTCCAAGAGAGTTTTTCAACTCAAGGCAAATCGGAGTACATGGTCCCGCATCCAGGCCCCCTAACTCATACTGACACTCCGTGACATTGCGCACTTACACCTTGCAATAGTTGCTGCACTGCCTCTATTTGTTGCGAGAAGGAGAGAGCTCATCGATTTCTACTATTCTAGTGAAAATGAGAGATAGGCATCACATCACACGAATGTAGCGCTGCCTGGTGGTGTCTTCTAGGTCAGGCCACCGCTCCTTTGGTTACATGTTTGACATCCCTGTACGCAGCGCGATCATTAAAATATCGGAACGCATGCTATATTTTTTGCTACAATGAGGATTTTCTTCACTCTAGTCTCCCTCTGAATCTCTGGGCTCTGAGATCAAAGTCTGTGCCCGAGGCGTACATTAAGATTATCCAGGACATGTACGCTAAAACTGAGGCCGTCGTCAAAACCATCGTAGGCCATACTAAATCCCGATTACCGTTGGTGTTTACCAGGGTTCAGTGCTGAGCCCTTACTTGTTTTGCATTGTGCTCGATGTCCTCTCAGCGGAAATTCAGGACGCGCCTCTTTGGCTTATGAAATACGCTGATGACAACGTACTAGTGAGCAAGCTTAGGCAGGATCTTGAGACCAAGGTAAACACGTGGAAGGCAGTGCTAGATAACGGTGGTTTAAAGCTGAACGTCGCCAAAACAGAGTATATGGCTAGCTGCAGTGCGGATTTTGAAACCATCCGTATAGGGAACGAAGCTGTCAATAGAACAGATAAATTTAAATACCTCGGATCCGTGCACCACGAGTCCGGCGATATCGGCCCCGATGTCAAGGCTCGAGTATCCGCAGCTTGGGCCAAATGGTGGGAGCTCACGGCGGTTACCTGTGACCTTAAAATACCAATCAGGCTCAAGGGGCTAATATATAAGAGCGTAATTAGGCCTCTGATGCTTTACGACGAAGCACGTCCGCGAACTCCACGCCAACGAAATGAAAATGCTGCGGTGGATGTGTGGCGTTACGCGACTTGATGGAGTGCGTAACAAGTACATCCGTGGCAGCCTTGATGTAAGTGATATCGCAAATAAGATCGAAGAGGCACGGCTGCTCTGGTATGGTCACATGTTGCGTAAGCCCCAGGGATACATGGGAAATAGGTGCCTGAATCTGCCGGTATCAGGAAAAAGATCCCGCGGAAGGCCCAAGAAGCAATGGATTGACATCGCCGAGTCGGACGCGAGAGTCGACGTGACGTTGCCGAGGATAGGGCAAAGTGGAGAAAGCAGGCAGAGAATGAGTCTCCCTATGAACTCTGTTGTTCCACAACCAGCACAAGCCTGCGAACGTCCTCCTCTAGACAATCTAGACATCCCCAGCACCGTCCTTACCGTTATCGCCACAAATCTGACAGTACCTCAAGGCACACCAAAATAAAATTTTATTACACTCTCGTACTCTGATTTTTCTTTTTCCATGCATTGTATAAACCGGTGGACTCCGACCCTTACTATGGCCTAGACGCCAGAGCCGCCAAAAATAAAAACGAATGTCACTCACGAATGACTGACAGACATCTCTGCTCTGACACGTCAAAATTCAAATCAGCTGACGCAGCGGATTTGTTTGACTCGATTCATTAGAAATGTTATTGTTCATATTTTTGTAGTTTATTTTTAGCGGTTTGTGCTCATTTTGCAAGATTTACATTCATTCTATTGTGCTGACCTAAATATAATAATGATTAAACTTTAATTAAAATTCTCTAAGATATTTCAATCAATAGATTAATAATCGTATTCAATACAATAACAATAGGAAATAAGTGTTTCATATCCACACCCCTTTCCTGATTATTACCTACTATTAGATACCTAACACTGTGTTATCGGATTTAATCAACAATAAAAGCTACTTACCGTACCATGTACAGTGAACACGTTATCGTTTAGATAAATGTTTATGTTATCTCGTATATTTACTGTACAATTCTTACTTCATAAAGTAACTTCTCTTTCTCATTACTCCCATAAAAGTTATTATACAAGAGCGATGTCTCGCCGCCAAGCTTTACTACTCTCATCTTCATGCTGCCACGGTTATAATATGCTCGAATTTGCCAAGGAAGACATATGCAATTTACTCAACAAGTAAGTACCTATCTTCACCAGGACTTGTTTGCCATATAATTTACCTTTTCGTTTTGTGTTTTACAAGCTGCCTATGTTCTTTACAGAAACAAAGTGACTGACATAATCTTTGTGCCATATGCACAATATGATTGCGAGAGATTCACTAGTAAAATGAAAGACATTATAGGACCATGGGGTTACAATTTCATTGGCCTGAATGCGTGCCCTGATCCTGAACATGCCGTGTACTCTGCTAAAGCAATATTTGTAGGAGGAGGCAATACATTTTTACTATTGAAACGATTGTATGAAAACAATTTGGTAAAACTAATTAAGCAAAGGGTTGATGAAGGTTCCTTGGTATATATTGGAAGCAGCGCTGGTTCGAATGTTGCAACTAAAAGCATTCATACAACTAATGACATGCCAATAATTTATCCCCCATCATTTGAGGCAATTGGAATAGTACCATTTAATATAAATCCACACTACATTGAATATAAAGACAGTGAAACTCATAAAGGGGAAACGCGAGACCAAAGAATTCTAGAATACATGCAGATGCCTCATGCAGCTCCAGTCCTAGGAATGAGGGAAGGCTGTATCTTAAAGATAGAGGGTCAGTCAATAGTAGTTAAAGGAGTTGCTGGTGCTGTATTGTTTCAGAAGTAAGTTTTAACAATTAATATTTTATAATGTATTTATTATTGATATAAAATGGTATGATCATCATTAATTGATTTTTGTTTATTTCAGAGGACCACAGAAGACTGATATTCCTATACACTCGGATCTATCATATCTTGGCAACTAAAATTGTAATTTAAGCTGAAAAATGAAACTTAATAATACTTAAAAGTGTAATGTTATTGAAGTAATCATTTACAATACAGTAACAATATTTCATAATACAATTAAGTAATTATTACATTGTTGTATAAAATAAATCATTATTCCATATTATGTACCTTTATTTTAGTTACTTCTAGTCTTTTGTATGAACTTACACAATTGTTTGCACTTCATCATTGTATTACAAATTCTTCAGCAATATTCACGATTATCACATGCGAAACAGTAATTTTCACTTCATATTGCACTCATAAGTTTTATAATCCACCAATATGCTTGCTACCTATTCAACACCATCAACATAACACCAATAATTTTATGTAAGTATATTTATAGTCAAAGTCTTAGCCATTTATTTATAAATAGCAAGATAAGGTTCTGTAGGGTCAATGTCAAGCATTGGCAGGTGCTTGCATCAGTAAAGCCCGTGCTGCATGGAATAAATTCGGCTGGGGAGATACTCGAGATTGTCCAGTACGCTCGGCCACAGGAAGCTGGCATAGATAACGCCGTAGTGCCAAGTCCCGACGAGCACTTAAACCTCTCGTTATTTCACAACCAGAACCAAATAAGATTGCTCGTTGACGCTTTCGTTTCTGCATGGCGACCTGAAATGTATTATTATGTTCTACATATTCCACAAATACAGTAATTATGAAATACAGTATCCACATAAAGAGTAACCAATTTTTTGCGCACTACGTAGTGGGATATTCTGAAGTATAAAATGTATGAAATGTAATGGACTAAATAAATAAGAATCAATGACAAGAACAGTGCCGACTAGTTGAGAAAGCCAAATATTCGGCCACTTTTGCAGTCGCCGACTTCTCGGCAAAAACAGCCGACTAATCGCTATTTTCTATACCTACTTATATTTATTAAAGAAACCGAGTGCTAGTAAGAGTATTATAATTATTCGAAATACAGATTATAGTGTATTGAGCGCTAAGTTACAAAGCCTCGAAAGTCTTGTTGTGCTTGGTAAGCTACCGCTTAACCTTTGCGATGATGCGGATTATTTTGCTGTAGTTTTTGCTTTGGCTCAAGAGTTGAAAGGGAAAGACCTAGACGTACATTCCAAGATCAGATAAACAGAGAAGTCAAGTTCAGGTCAAGAGTAGGTATCCTAAACTGACAAACCTATATGAAAAGGTGATATATGTGGAAAGAGCGGCAAAAGTTTCTCAGGACTGTAAGAGCCCGTTCCCTCTTGTCGACTGTCGGGCCCGGATTTTAATCGGATGATCCAGTGGCAAAGCCTTTTTCTAGCTATTCACACTTGTCTGACACCGGTTTTCATTGAATTTGAACATAAGATTAAAATCCGGGCCCGACAGCCGACAAGCGGTATCTCTGCTTACACCTACGGAATGAATGCTATCCAAACTTAGCCTAAAACTATGATCAGGTTGGCCGACTAATCGGCCCATGTCTAATAAATACACAGAAGTGGACTGACACCTGTAATTTGGAGATTCAGGTTTTTCTACAGTTGAATTCACTGAAATGTTACCTGTATAGCTGCCACAGGATGCACATCTACATTCACTGCATGCGTCGTCTCAGAGTGCTGTTCAACTTCGTTCTCGTGTGTTCCATTTTGCTCTGCGGGTTTAATTTCTTTGACATCATCGCCTTTTTCATTTTCACTCTGAACACTCTCTGCATTCTTTTGGAGTATGTTCTGGACCGTATCTTTTCCGGCCATGTGCACTGAGAGACCTAGTCGAGTAAGAACCCTCTCAGGACGCCAGCGTTCCTGAGCGCCACCCGCTGGGGCTGTTTGTTCGCGGCGTCGTACATCAGCCACTAGGCTAGCCCAGTCGACTCCAAGAGCGTCGCCTAATCCAGCTGTAATTTAAAACAATACAGACGTCATTGTGTGTTAAGGATACTTAATAATACAAAAAGCTCTAAAATATATTGAGATTAATAAATGAACCTCTAGTTCGTTCCTCTTCAAGTTCTCCATCAGATATTTCTTCAAAGTCGAGGTTAGCGGCATCTTCGTCATCTTTCGAGTCTTGTAAGTCTTTTTCGTCAGCTGCGCCGCTGGTGTCCTGAAAAACAATGATCCATTATTTTATGACTCGTTTCCATTAGGTCAGTAGACCTTACTTAGTTAGACCTAGTTGTATCTACTAATACAGTAGAAAAAATTTAAGGACAAATATGTAACTCATATTGCTACCTGGGTTGATTCCTTTTCTGAACTCTCTGGTTTAGTTGGCCCTTCATCTATTGGTAAAGCAGTTTGGCTGTTTTCGTCTACAGTTTGATCACCCATCTATAATGAAAAGGTATCGAAAATAACGTATAGTACATGTAAACAAAACTAACCTACGGCTAAGTTTGATATGATTTAACTTACATCTTCCCTGTTAAGTATGTCATCGGGATCGTCGCTAATTTCGCTAAGATCATCAGGTATCGGTTTGTCATCACCTTCCGTCTCCTGGCGAACGGAAGACGTAACGGTAGCCGGTGGCTGGGCTGGGGGTGGAGTCTCCTTATTAACAGATTCTGAGTCGTTTCTTTGTGGCCGCCGCTTACCTCCATCTCTACCTAATTCTACCCTCATTCCTCTTCCATAGTCATCAGAATTCTTTTTACCTAATTGAGAATAATAAAATTTATAAATTAATATTATACATTATTTTTTAAATAGAATATAGGTATGCTGCGTATTACATGAACACTCACCATGCATTCGCCCACGATGTGGGCCTGGGGGAGGACCTCGATGATGCCAACCTTCTATATCTGCTTCCTTATCACCCCACTCGTTCATCTAAATAATATTTTTATTATGTAATGTTAGTCAATAGTAAAAATAAGATTCACAAATTAGAAGTAAAAATAAGGAAAGGAAGGACATACCAAAATGAGGATATGGACAGCCAAGGAAAATATGGGAAAGGATAAGGCATTGATATTCGTCGTTTCTTTTACGATAATCGATAAGTTCGTTGCGATATAAAGCTTGATAATAGAGACTCACCTAGAGCAGAAGATATAAATGAAAGATTTGAATAATGAGAGTTGTATAGTCATGAAATAATAAAGAAATAAAACATCATAGGTATACCTGTGTTTCATGCATCGGCCAATGTCTTTCCCTGCCCCAATCGCCACCCGCGCGGTAATCGTCACCTTCCCACTCTTTGTGGGGGTGTATATAGGCGCGTTCACGGTCTATTGAACTAGATCTGCCTTCCCAAGATCGGTCACGATGAGGTCTGCGGTCTTCGTAACCTTTAAAGTAGTAAAACCGTTTAGGTTTTAGTAACTGGAGTGGCTGAGATCGTTTCTCCTTCATAAATTTAAAATAAGACAGGTAAAATACAGATCATGTATTCATTGACTCACTAGCCAGCCCAAAAGTCAAAAGTCAACATTTCTTATTGAGTAGGACATTACATATCTCTTTCAATCGTCAAACCTATATAGGAAGTATACTTCTGGGCATAGTCAAGAGGAAATAAGTTCACAATGATTTAAGAGGTAGGGCATAGCGGGGTATCCCGTTCGAATCGGTCCCGCCCGACTGGGGAAGTACCTCCACCTTACAGAATAACGCAGCTAAACAATACTCTTTTAAATAGTATTGTGTTTCTGCCGGTGATTAAGGTCTCCAGTGCTCTATAGATTTAGGGCACCGTGGCTTTGGCAGTGGAGGGGCATTTGCCTTTTTGCAGCCAGAGCAACGTGTTATGGAGGTGGTCAACGCATTGGCGTTACTCTTAGTGTTGCTAATGTCTAAAGGCAGTGGTGGCCCGCTTGCCTGTATGCCTCAATAAAGAAATGTTGACTTGACACGTCGGTCATATCTATTTAAAATTAAAATGCTTCAATAAAATCATAAACTATGATATAAATCACCTTTATCTACACTCATAGCGTAATGTTCCAATTTCATATTCGAAAACATTCGTTTAAGGTTACACTTTATTACCGCCAGACTAAAATTTTAAAAAATTACTTTACAATACAGCAATGTGAATGTTTTCTCTTGTTTGAAGCAAATAAAAAGAGAAATGTGAAAGCAGTGAAGTGAATTTCCCGCCGCTTGATATCCTCGACGCGTAGGTACAACAGAACTGACTCGCAGCTTACTTCCAGCAAAGTTGAGATCATTATAGGTACGAAATTATAACATGAAAATATGAGTGTAGATAAAGTAGTGTATGCAACTGCATATAATTAGGTATTAAAACACTCGTGTCAAACTATTATCATGTTTTAATACCCCCTTTTATATGACAGTTACATAAACTACTATTTTTACACGTAACATAATAGAATAGAATAGAATAACTTTATTGTTGAACTGTGTAGGTACATTTAATGTTTTAAACTATCACAGTTATTATCACACATCTCGTCGTCAACAAAGGTATGCGGTAGGAAACCCTGAACATACCCTTAAAATGTGTTTTGTACACTAGTTCCGCTTTATTAAACAAATTTTATAAGAACTATTATTCAAAAAGTGATTTAATTCATAACATCACAAAGTCACAACACAAAGTATTAACAATAAGTAATGTTTTCTAAATCTTACCCATTTCAACACCTCTGTGATCTCCCATATGCTCATTGTATCTTCTATCTTCCTCCTCAGGATAGCCCCTTTGGGGCCCTGGCATGTCATATCCTGAATCGTAATGCCTCTCCCTGCTTTGCACATTATAGCCAGGTGACCTATCATCATCCCTGGGAACACCGTCATAACGATCGTCTACTCTGTCGTAATGTTCCATACCATGTTCATGATCGTAAGGACGATCAATATCGTAATCACCTTGTTCTCTATCCATACTATCTAATCGGTCTCGCTTGGATGACCTATCCCTTTCCAGCCTATCTTGTTTGCGTCCGCCTCGATCAGAATGTGTGTCTTGTCTGTCTTTAGATGTAGTTGAATTTTTATCTGTTTCGAGGGCCCTGTTTGAAATAGCAGCAAGGGCAGCTAACCGTTCTTCAGGCCTAGGAAGAAGTCTCTCCATAGGTTTATTGGGCTTTTCTAAACCTTTATCGGATCCTCCTCTGCTGCCAAGGCCTCGGTCACGACCCCTTCGCTTACTATCGTCTCTTTTATCTTTGTTTCTATCACGACCTCTGTCTTTTCGATCATGTCTATCTTTATCGTCATGTTTGTCTTTTCTTCTTTCGGAAGATTTATCTTTATGATCACGCGCTCTATCCCTACTAGCGGACCGTTTCCTATGCCTGTCTGAGCTGACATCTTTCCTTACTTGCTTCTTCGGGGAAACAGGCCTGCTCCTTTCAGAACTATCTTTCCTTCTAATATCTTTTGAATGCGACCCATGTGGTCGAGGTGATCTAGATCTTCCCTTTTTAAGAGATCTACTACGCCCTCTAACTTTATCTCTTTCTTTGTCACGATCTTTATCTCTCTCTTTTTCTTTACGATCTCTATCTTTTTCACGATCTCTAGCAGAATGCGGTGATATACTTCGATTTCTATCCCTCCTCGGCGGAGATTTTGTGTGTTTTGACACGTTTTTAGGAATATTCTTAGAAGTAATAGGTGGTGTCCCACCAGATTTCTTTCCTGGTGATAAAGACTTTTTATCGATTGTCACTTTTGTTAAAGTTTTCTTCTTAACATTATCATTCTTTTTCAACACCTTCTCATCTTTTTTTATGTTTGATTTCTTTAAATCAGTTTTATCTTTTTTAAGAGTATCACTCTTGACAAATTTCTTTTTAGTAGGCACATCGCCATCGGAGGAAGAACTCGAATTCCGCTTCAATTTATTTTTTTTCCCTTTTCTCTTTATCTCTCTGTAAATATTGAAACCATTATTATGCATCAATTTGAAAATTCAAATAAGCCAGTAATTTTAATTGCAAAACATTATGGCGCAAAAATACACGACACAAGACAAGAGAAATTTGACTCCTCTAATTATCATAAGAAATACAATATTATTTTAAATATAACTGCTAACATTTGCAATCAATTTCTTTCTTTCTCTATTCTTTGATTGTTTTGTAAACTAAAAGTTAGATAATAAAGATACATATCATTCAATTATTTACAATACATAGTAATAACATTTTGCCGTGTGGTGTCTGGCAGAGTAGAAATACGGACGTCGTACCAATAATCTACAAGGCGACTAGGCGCCCCAATTCCACGGGGGAATCAAGACATTTGTTCCCTACATGACAGAGATCTTATGTAGCTCTGTAACCGTACCTGAAACTATCGGAAAAAAATAGTAACCGACATACATACATACACACTCACACCCACATCCCATAAGGGTAGGCAGAGACTAACGAGTGCCACAAGCCACGATCCTGATACACCTCTTTCGCCTCTTCCACATTCATACATCTTTTCATGCATTTACGGCGGTTGAGGGTACTACAGCCCTTTTTGGAGCAGATCATTTATCTGATCAGTATATGTCCTTCTTGGGCGCCCTCTACCAACCCTTTTAATCACATTCGCACGATAGATACCTTTTGTAAGCCGTTTTTCATCCATTCTCTACACGTGTCCAAACCATCTCAGCATACCTCTTACAATCCTTGTCACCATCCACATCATCCTTCAGCTTACAACAAGCTCTCAACACACTATTCCTCATCGTGCCTTTTGTGAGACCGCTGGGCTACTCAATACCGCGTGCACACTTCCGTTGACCCCCCGTCCGATATCCCCGTCGCATTTCCCATCCCTTGTTATCATCATTCCCAAATACACAATGTCATTGTTCCAAGTCTTTTCCCCACTCGCGTTTGTTTTCGTTAATGTATTCCACAATTCGTATGTGTGATTTCCATTCGCATTTTTCCCCATTCATGGCCTTTGCTACACACATTTTTTTCTTCTCTATTTTTCTTTCGCAGATTCCTTAGTCGAAATTAGCAGGACCAGTACAAGAGTATGGATCTGGACTTGGACCTGGGTCTGGATATAGCCCATGTTTTGGACCTGGACCAGAACAAGGACTAGGCCTAAAACAAAGAATCAGGACCTGGACACCTGGAGCTTCAAGTGTAAGACATCACCTTTATACCGCGATAGCTGCTTCATTCCCCCACGAGAAGTCCTTACATTTGAAGCCTGGAGTAATGATACTCAGTCTCCATTGGTTGCCTATCTTCCCGGTGAGGAGGATACGATTATAACGGTTATTAGGATGCTTACACCACTAGGGCCTATAGATTTCCACGCCTCAACAGCTCCAACAATTTTCCGATTCTACATACGGCGATGAGCAGTCTCGACTTCCTCAGACGTTACCCTTCGCTAAACTATTCAGACGGAGGACCGAAGTTAATTAAGCGCGCCATCTATACCTTATAAATCGTCAAAAGGTGGGAGTCGCATAACACTTTACCGCGAGGGTCATTAATAGTTGAAAGTGAAGATATCCGGTGCCGCTCGAACGTCTCAACTTGTAAAATGAGTTTCTGATGATTCCAACTCATCGTACAAAGAACGTAAGTGGTCTCATCTGGCAGTGGCTAGCTGCTGTTCGTTTACGCAGCGTAATCTTCAGTCGGCCATGGGACGAAGAAGCACTAGAAGAACTGGCAACCATTGCCAGCCATTTTTGTTTCATAGTTTGTCCTTTTCTACTAGACATGATATTTGCCATAAATGACTAGGTACAGTCAGCATGAGAAGTAGCTAAGCAACCGAACTATTCAGAATGATCTGACCAAACAGGGAAAATTATTCTTTACATAAACATGATACAGTTCTCATTTCTTGTGCTCTTACTAAAACAGACCGTATATCATGGGTATGTCGCAGCCGGATGCCAGATTAAATTAGCCGGGGAATTAATGGCTAGCTTCTTAAGTAATTGTTTAATTGAAAAATTGCCAAATTCATGAATTTTGACAGTAACGTTTAATGAACGATATTGCCCTGAGATTACAGAGCTCCTCCATGCATTGTCACAACACTAACCTAACCTTTTTTTTTGGTATAACTTTATCGTGCAATCAGTCCTTGGACTGTCAGCAGATATTTTGTATAACATATACCAGTGAGTAGTTCCCCGATCAGAGGCCATACTTTCAGGTATTCAAAACAACACTATTGTGTGTTATTTCCAAATGCTGAATTTCAATTGGTTCATACAAGTTTCTGGCTAATGGGTTAACATGAGAATTTAGTCTATCCTTATACTTGTTGGATTTCGTCTTGATCTTATCCTTGATCATGGGTTTGTTAGTGTACTCATGTACCTTGTGGTAAATCATGATGCATTTATTATTGCCTTTAACACACAATTTTGAAAGCGCTAGAATATCTCAAATTTCAAGTTTCCATAGGACCGAACTGGCTTCAATATTACTGTGTAGATCTGTTATTTACCTTATCACCTTGTTTTGTGAAGATTATTTCTAGTTTTGATTAAAATCTTTGTGGTTGTTTGTTCATTTAATAAAATTTTAGGATTTTTCTTAAGCACTTGGCTATATCATTTCTTACTTATGCTCCAGTGATTGGCTAGTCTGGTCTTTATAAGCATTAGTATTGGTGGGTACTTTTTGACTGTGGTTATTATCTTGTCTTGCTAAAGGAGCATAGTATCTTGGTTGGTTGATTTTCCTTTCTTATTTATTTATGAACACAGCATAACCTCGGTAATTTGCTGGGTGACTGCCAAACTCAAAGGGCACATTTAACTGGGGTTTGCCTGTCATTCTTTGGACAGTCCTTTGTTGGTTGGTATTCTGAGCATTTTATACACCATATATGTATGGTCTTAGACTAACCTAACCTAATTTAAACCTAATGCATTTGCATTCTTGTTTTTCTTAGCTACTAAATGGTGCCCATTTAAAAAGTTGCTTAGCATAGCACTTATTGCACTATCAAATTTACACATAAGGATCAAAATATTTTACAAGCTTTACAAGCTATTTTACCTACCTTTCTCATGCTACCTGCCAAATATAAACTTATCAGCCCATAACAGTGTACTGCTGTACACCCCGCATCAATCTTTACTGTGGCATGGTTGTCAAACCAATTTGCGGTGTGACAGCTCTTTCCATCAACTAGTAATGTATCCAATTGGATATGCACTATTTAAGGAGAATCCTCTAAGAAGTTTAATCTTGGGAAGTCAAATGTTGGCATTTCATATATTTTATAATTTTGACAAGTAATGGAAAAGGTTAATAACTACACTCAAACAATTAAACATTGAATTAAAGGAAGTAGAATGCAAGTCATGCGTATTTTTATTAAATTCCAATTAACATTAATGGATCCCCACTTAAAAAGGGTGCTAATTTGTTTTGGGGAATGCCTCAATCCCACAAATATTATTAGATAGTACTTATAGCGCCACAGCCAACTTCCGAACCATTATAAAGATTGACACAAGGTGTACCATACCTTTAGTTAGATACGGTCATCAATATAGCATAATATTTCGCTCTACTGATAATAATAAACACAAAATACATAGGTATTTTAATTAATAGTCAGATCCTACCTAATCTGGCACAAGTCGAGAGTGACTGCAAGAATGTTAATGAGTGACTAAAAATTACCTTCCAGAAGAGGACGAAGACGTACTGCCATCTGAAGAAGACGAAGAAGCACTAGAAGAACTGGAGCTCCTCGAGGACGAGGAGCTCGAAACTGGTTTCTTTTTTTCTTTACGCATGTCTTTACCAGAGTCCATTTTTAACTGTATCTCTAGTTCACGCTGCAGCTGCTGGCGTCTTTTTTCAAGAACGTCTGTGTCTGCATATTCCAAGTCATTTTGGTCCCAATTTTCAATTTCAGCATCAGGACTACGACCAGACCTCACTACAACAGTCGAATGCAATCGATTCTTACCATCATCTTTCACTATACGTTTTATATCACTGTCTTTGTTAGCAGCCCTCTGTTTAGAAGGACTGATTAATGCGTGAGTGGCTGCAAATTTGCAACTTTTACCGTAAGCGCAGGTACCGTGCTGGGCCCACTGTCTGCAATGTTCAGTTGTTTTTTTAGCACTAGACGCCTTTTTAGTACCGAGGCGCTCAAACACACTAGGTCTATTTGCTAAGTCTTTCGTTTTCGGTAATTCGACGGTAATTTTTCTTTTTCCTTGTTTTGACATTATAAAGGTAAAACATTTGTCCCACTTTTCAACTAAACACAACTAAGCAAAAACCAACTCCACCGGCTACGACCTCTTCCGCCATTTTTTTTGGCTTTTGATTTTCTTTTTTTGATCAAATTCTCTCTGGAGGGATAAGGTAAAAGCTCGAAATGTGCTCGAAGCCATACAACCTTGTGATATTTTATGCCAATGTGATTATTGGTCCTTGGTTCGCTCGATCACAAGCATTCCGGTTTTGTTTTTATACGCTTTGGTCTGTTTGTCAAAAAAGCGGAATTCTGATAAATTTGTTATTTTTATTTATAATCCTAATTAGTTATCTGCAAGTAAACATAAATCGATTCTGAATAAAATTGTAATACAAAATGCCGTTACTTGATGGAAAAGAAATAGACCTATTTTTTGTAAGTAAAAACTTACTAACCTAACCCGCCCAACCCCCTACTTTCTTTACTTTAATTCCCTATTTGAACCCATAAATTTAGTGTTCCATCCATTTCATATTAGAGACGACTATAGAGAGTTAATTAACCCATATATCCTTAATTCATAACTTTCCAGTTTTTTACCTAATACTGTTATACTTGACTTCTTACAGAGTGAAGAGGATTTACCTTATGAAGAAGAAATTCTGAGAAACCCTTTTTCTGTTAAGCATTGGCTCAGATATATAGAACATAAAAAAGGGTCCCCTAAAAATGAAATAAACCTGATTTATGAAAGAGCTCTAAAGGAATTGCCTGGATCTTTTAAACTATGGTATAACTATTTAAAAATTAGAAGATCACAAATTCGTGGTCGATGTATAACTGATCCATGCTATGATGATGTTAATAACTGTTTTGAACGTTCCTTGGTTTTCATGCATAAGATGCCAAGGCTTTGGATGGATTATTGCACTTTTCTAACTGATCAATGGAAAATAACAGCCACCAGGAGAGCTTTTGATAGTGCCCTTCGAGCTCTTCCCATTACACAACATCATAGAATATGGCCTCTGTATTTAAATTTCTTGAAGAAACATGATATCCCCGAAACCGCAGTCCGGGTGTTTCGTAGGTATTTAAAATTGAGCCCAGAAGACACAGAAGAATATATAGACTATTTGATATCAATTAATAAACTAGATGAAGCTGCTGTCAAGTTGGCTTACATTGTCAATCATGAAAATTTTCAATCAAAACATGGAAAATCAAATCATCAATTATGGAATGAATTGTGTGAACTAATTTCAAAAAATCCTGATAAAATTCATTCTCTGAATGTGGATGCTATAATCAGAGGTGGATTAAGAAGATACACAGATCAGCTTGGTCATTTGTGGAACTCACTAGCTGACTATTATGTACGAAGTGGTCTCTTTGAAAGAGCAAGAGATATTTATGAAGAAGCTATACAAACCGTTACCACTGTACGAGATTTTACCCAAGTTTTTGATGCTTATGCACAATTTGAGGAACTTAGTTTAAGTAAAAAGATGGAGGAAGTTGCTAAGAAACCCAGCCCCACTGAAGATGACGATGTAGATTTAGAACTGAGACTTGCAAGATTTGAATATTTGATGGAACGTAGATTACTATTGCTCAATTCTGTTTTACTGCGACAAAATCCTCACAATGTGGCAGAATGGCATAAAAGAGTAAAACTTTATGAAGGCAAGCCTCATGAAATAATTGATACCTATACAGAAGCTGTGCAGACTGTAGATCCTAAATTGGCAGTGGGTAAACTATACACTCTTTGGGTTGGATTTGCCCAATTTTATGAAAATAATGATCAAATTGAAGATGCGAGATTGATTTTTGAAAAAGCTACCCAAGTAAACTATGCAAAAGTAGATGACTTAGCTTCTGTTTGGTGTGAATGGGCAGAAATGGAAATTAGACATGAAAACTATGAAGAAGCATTAAAATTAATGCAAAAGGCAACTGTACTACCCAGCAGAAAAGTAGCTTATCATGACGACACTGAGACAGTTCAAATGCGTCTGTATAAATCATTGAAAGTATGGTCTATGTATGCTGACTTAGAAGAAAGTTTTGGTACTTATAAGTCATGCAAAGCTGTTTATGATCATATAATTGAGCTAAAAATTGCAACACCACAAATAATAATAAACTATGGATTGTTCTTGGAAGAACACAATTATTTCGAAGAAGCTTTTAGAGCTTATGAAAAAGGTATTGCCCTATTTAAGTGGCCTAATGTTTATGACATTTGGAATACATACTTAACAAAGTTTTTAAAAAGATATGGGGGTACAAAATTAGAAAGAGCCAGGGATTTATTTGAGCAATGTCTGGAACACTGCCCCCCTGAGTTTGCTAAAGCTATCTTCTTATTGTATGCTAAATTGGAGGAAGAACATGGTTTGGCTAGACATGCTATGTCAGTATATGAACGTGCTACAACTGCTGTGCTACCTGAAGAAATGTTTGAAATGTTCAACATTTATATCAAAAAGGCTGCTGAAATTTATGGAGTGCCAAAAACACGGCAGATTTATGAGAAAGCTATAGAAACATTACCAGAACATAAGTCAAGAGAAATGTGTATACGCTTTTCTGAAATGGAAACTCGACTTGGGGAGATTGACAGGGCTAGGGCAATCTATGCACATTGCAGTCAAATGTGTGATCCAAGAATCACAGCAGAGTTTTGGAATACATGGAAAGAGTTTGAAGTTCGACATGGAAATGAAGATACTATGAGGGAAATGCTTAGAATAAAGAGAAGTGTTCAAGCTACATACAACACTCAAGTGAACATGATGTCCGCTCAAATGTTAAGCTCTGCAGCCCAAGGTGCCGGAACTATATCTGATCTTGCACCTGGAATGAAGGATGGCATGAGAATGTTGGAAGCAAAGGCCGCAGAAATGGCTGTTCAAAGCAAAAGTAACATCATGTTTGTACGTGGAGAAACACAGGGGCTTAAGGAGACTGGAGATAAAGTTGTTAATCCTGATGAAATTGATATTGACGAAGAATCAAATAGTGATGATGATGATGATGATGATGAAGGTGAAGTAGCACCTGTTCATAAGAAAGATATTCCTGCAGCAGTGTTTGGTAGTTTAGTTCAAGAAAAAGAATAATATAAGTTCAGGAATGATAATAATAATTGTAGTTTAACCGTAAATCAACTTTTTTATTTACCTTACCTATTTACAGATCCTGTACATAGCTACACAGCTTTAATTTAGTATTTACAAGAGAAATCACAGAATAGATCATTTTTGTAATTTTATAATTTGAACAAAAATGCAAAAGAAAGTATTATTAGCTTCCAAATGTTACAGATATGTAAAAGCAATACTTTTGTCAGGTAATACAGGTGTATTACAACAATAGAGTGAAATGGAAATTGAACACAACATTAGATAATATCTCTTGGTGTTGTAATAAAATGAAGAGAATTTGAGTACATATTCTGGTGTTCAGAATAGTTTAGAATGCCTATATCATTATGGACTCCTCCAAACATAATAAGTTCTCCATTGCCTTTCACTAAAGAATACATAACAAGTTCTTCTGGAGCCCCACTCATTTCACCAAGACGTGGACAAAGCCATGATACATAATTCAGTGAGTTCCCATCCATGACAGATGCAATATCTAAAACATGCATTGTCAGCGTATTCCTTTTTATTTTCTTGACAGCAGGCTGCTGCTGAGCAGCGTTTGCATCTGGTGGGTCCAGATCTCGTCTATTTTCTAAATGAGCAATTTGTCTTTGGTTGATGAGATCATTTTCAGGAGGTGTATTGTTCAATGAAGAATCACAGGCAAATGCAGCCATTCTATATTTATTGGCTTCTTGTAATTGACGAACAATCTTTAATCCTTTATTCTGAAAAACGACATAAAAATTTAAGAATATAGTATTAACTAAAGTACATATTTCCTTACTTGGCATAAGTAGTAAACAAACATCACTTGATCACAAATCACAACATTCCGCAAGAATCACTCAATTTAAACCACCAGTTAGTCGTAGACATTAGTTTATACACATACGCATTAATTTCCTCTAAAACTGCTAACATTGGCCCTACAAATAACATATGTTAGCCAAAACACTACATCCCACAAAATTGCCGGTCACAGATTATCAAAACGAAATGTTTGTATGGCATTTCATTGTGGGGATGGGATGAAGTGAATAAATGAATTAATGATTTGTTTTTGCTAAAATTAATAATTATGTTTTAAACTGTACCTGTTATTATTTGTGTTCACAAATTTTTTTTATACGGCAGACAAACAAGGAAACAAGCTATCTTTATTTCCTTCAATATATCAACACAAGCACAAACTGTTTTATGGTTTGAAATGACAAAACTAATCTGTGCCGGCGTCATTGTCAGTGTTGTTGTATATCCTGTGATATTAATTCCCTCAACGTACCTACTTATGAATTCAAGCTATAAGTTTTGCTCATTTCATTCATTCGCTAAATTAATTCAAACATTTACTGATACACCATATTTGTTTACTACTTATGCCAAGTAAGAAAAAGTGTTCTATATTAGTTTAGTTCCAGTTGATGACTTGAAAAAAAATCATACCTTATTTTTATGTCTTCTGGACAATGTGTCTTTTTTATCTACATCTGAAATATTATTTGGAGGCAATGACTGTGAACTTGGTCCAGCAACTGGGTCATTGTTTCCTACATTCTCAGGATTTCTTAAACAGTGATTTGGAATTTGCTGCTCATTACTTGGACCTGCTATTGGTTCATTTACTTGAGCTTGTCTTGGAGGCTGCCTTGGTAGTACACCTCTTCTACCATTTATATTTTGATCTCTATCTAGAGGTCTTTGTAAACTTTGTTCTATCCTAACTGACACTGGTGCCCCTTCTGGTCTGCTTAATGCTGACAACCGGACTGCTGAGGTAACTAAAGGTCTTGCACTATTCCATCCATTTCTACTTCTGCTTAAACTCACGACTTTGTCTCCCACTCTACATGCAGGGTTGCACCATATGTTAGCAGCAGCCCATTCCCTATTTCTCACAGCCAACTCTTTCCAAGTCCACACTGGGCCCTTCATAATTAGCATCCAACAATCACTATAAACAAAGCGGTTGTGTAAAGTTTGCACTCCGCCCAATAGCATCAATCTTTCGGAATCAATATATATCAGAGATTGAGCATAACGTGGGGAAGGTCTAGGTTTTGTTGTTGACTGTTTTCTCCAGGTGAGTGTTGGAATATCTAATACCCATACATCATTAGAACACTGTATTTGATAATTCTGAGCAGCTGATGTGACAAGTCCTCCAAAAACAACCATCTCATTCCCATTTATGCATGCAGAATGACCAGCCATTGGAGGTGGATTATTAGTTGCACTCATCAAATTCCATTTATTATTTCTAACACAGTAAAAATGTATTTCATTAAACATGGTTACATGCTGATAGTACTGTGACAAAGAGGGATATGTCCACCCACCAAAAACAATGAGAAAATCTTTATAATGAACCATTGATGTGTACGCTTTTGGTACAGGATAGGTTCCAGTAGCCAAAGGTCGTACCCATTTTCTGATTGATAAATCAAATCTCCAAAGATCATTGAAAGACGTAGCGTTTGTAGTACATCCACCAAATACATACATATTGTTATCAATGACACATGCTGCATGTGAAAATCGTTTTGTTATGGTTGGAACCATGGAAGTTGATGTTACATTTTTCCATAAAACATTAAATTCCCCAACAGCCTTGACCAATTTCATTGACGTTTTCCGCAATACATCTGAAAAAACCAAACACATATTAACTTCGACCTAAAAAAACCCTGACAAATAGAATAAACATGTTATGCACCAATAGATTCAACTTACTTTGAGAGCAGCTATACCACCGTTTACATACTGATTTACAATTTTCCAAATCTTTATATGGTGGAAGAAATCCCATTATGAACTCTAATACTTCATCAGGTAGTTCATCAATAGAGCTTCGTGAAGGGTGTTCGTCTAAGTTGTGCTCTACAACCTCCATATCTAAATGTTGGTTATTTACCTAATGTTTTAAACTAAAACCTTATCAATCCTAAGCTCCATTCATTAATTTCAATTCGTTATTAGGCAAGGCAAGGGAATATACGAAACTCCAATTTCTTTGTACGAAACAAATCTAAAAATTGAAAATTGATTTTGACATTTGACTTGACATTGACTTTTTTAATAGGCATTGGCATCTGGGGCTATCAGCCAACAACGAATATTACAGACATAACAGTCTATACCTTGTCTAAAATAATAAGCGGATACTACACACACGATATATATCGTGATACGTATCGTGATCCATATCGAGTAATATTTTGGATCGCAAGTCGACCCTACACACACGATAAGAATCGTCGATATTTTCATTAGTCTGTGCATTCTTTCATTCATTTTGATGGCTGAATAGACTAAGTTGCCAATGCCTAGCCCAAAAAAAAAGCATTTTTGACGCGTCACTGGTGTATATTTACGATTTTTACGTATTTTTACCAAAATAACTGATAAAGCTAGCGTTGCTATAGTATTAGCATTAGGATTAAAAAGACGCGTGAAGAGAAAAAAATTTGAAAAATTATGAAGATGAGGATCTTGTTGACTTTTTATACTTTTATAGTAACTGTCCAGGTCCATAGTGGCCACAGCAGCTTGAAAATAAACACAAACAATGAAAATAAATTTGAAATTACGTTATTTATCTGTCAGTTTGACAGAAATGTCGTGATAAATATCGACTAGATACTAGACGCTCGATATATATCGCACGATAGTTGATACGGATCGTAGATTTCTGGATTTTCGGAAATCTTGTGATCCGTATCACGATATATATCGCACGATAGTTGATACGGATCGTAGATTTCTGGATTTTCGGAAATCTTGTGATCCGGATCACGATATTTATCGAGTGTGTAGCCTAGAGTATCACGAATCGTGATACGGATCACAGGATTTCCGAAAATCCAGAAATCTACGATCCGTATCAACTATCGTGCGATATATATCGAGCGTCTAGTATCTCGTCGATATTTATCACGACATTTCTGTCAAACTGACAGATAAATAACGTAATTACAAATTTATTTTCATTGTTTGTATTTATTTTTAAGCTGTTGTGGCCACTATGGACCTGGACAGTTACTATAAAAGTATAAAAAGTCAACAAGATCCTCATCATCATAATTTTTCTCATTTTTTTCTCTTCACGCGTCTTTTTAATCCTAATGCTAATACTATAGCAACGCTAGCTTTATCAGTCATTTTGGTAAAAATACTTAAAAATCGTAAATATACACCAGCGACGCGTCAAAAGTGCTTTTTTTTAGGCTAGGCATTGGCAACTTAGTCTATTCAGCCATCAAAATGAATGAATGAATGCATAGACTAATGAAAATATCGACGATTCTTATCGTGTGTGTAGGGTCGACTTGCGATCCAAAATATTACTCGATATGGATCACGATACGTATCACGATAAATATCGTGTGTGTAGTATCCGCCTTAGGATGATAATTTTGACAATTCACAGTAAGGATGGGGTAATGTAAAATCGTTAATGAATCTATTCGATTATCGATTATCATTCTCATAGAACTTGGAATCGATAGTTGCATGGGTATTCAGGACATGTTATACAAAATAAACTATTTATTTTCTTTTGAAATAATAATTTATTAATACGACATTCAAAACCCTTCCACAACGACGATTTCGACCCGTGCGTATCACTATTCGGTCAGTCATCCTATTACGTAGAATACGCGCGACTCGAATTCGTTGTTGTAAAATGTCTCTTAGGGTGAAATCCAAACAAGGAATAAGAGTTTAGTTACAAAAAATAATAAGGTTACCTAAATATTAATTTTAAATACTCGATTATATTATATCAATACCGATTTTCGATTGTCCGTTGTTATTCGTTATTCGTGACACTTCACCAAAGGGGCGGGGCCTGTCTATGAAGTACGACATTTTCCGTAGTACATTTACCGAAAAAAAAACACGAAACTTCATAGGCGTGCGCCAAAGACCAACAATTTATGAGCTGTCAAAATTATCATCCTATTTTAGACAAGGTATAAACATGTATAAACACAAATCACAAATATTCCCTGTTCGCTCACTCTACAATGATTATGAATCTTGCTATCCCATTTATTCGTCTACTCAAATAAGGTCTAAGAAAATGACGCGCGCAATGTTTTGAACGTTCGACATGCTGCTCAAGCAAACAACGACCTGACGTTTCTTTTGAAAAATCTGTGTAAATTTTATAATTTCCTAATAAAATTTAAATCAAACCATTTAAAAGACGGTGTTATTTAGTGCACTACACTGTAATGTGAAAGCGCAAATTATGGAAATACATCTAGATTATCTTTTCATCGGTAAGTTATTTCATTCGTGGTCGCGGCGATCGGGAATTAATTTTAGAAATTGTGACAAAAATATGCATCGTAATCTATGATCGTAATCAATCCATTTCTATGATCGTAATAGTGGGAATTTGCAACAATTTAAATGCTTTGCCATAAAACAACATGCCATTAAAAAAATTTATTTATTTGCAAATTTGCAATATTTCGGTGATCGAAAATATTTTTATGTTAACAGGGTCTGATTTAGTATTAATAGAAATTCTCAAATTTTGTAAATAGCGGTCCTCAATTTAATATGTATTAATTAGGGTTTCATACCAAAAATGTATCTGAATGACATTTTAAATGTTCAGACATTTTATGAAACAACTTAACGGATTAATCGCGTATTTACGTAATTATGTGTTTTTCTAGGGTTTCTAAAGACCAGACATGGTGATGTCTGGGTTGCAAATTGGAAGTGCTGCGTTGTAAACATTTTCAAGAACAAGATAAGTAGATGCAAGTCCCTTCTGTCTTGGTGCATCATCATTGTATGAATTTTCACTAAAAATAAAGAATATGCTGCCTGTTTAATATATTAATGTACATATCCTTTCCATTTTTTTTTTCATGACTATGTCCTCTAGGACATAATAATAGGGCATAATATTCAATATTTTGCGAAGTCACATAGGCCAACCTGTTGATAATGAACATACCAGTACATACATACTTAGTTTAGAAGTTATGAGGCAACAAATAAACATTTATACTGGTCAAAATCATCAAAACCCTCCTTTTAGCAAAAGCAAGCACTGCCGATTCGAGAGATCAAAAAGGCAGTGGTAGGTATCAGGGCGTGGGTTTGATTCACTAGACACCTTACTTTTTATTATAATGTCAATATAAAATTATAAGGTCGTTTAAAAAAATTACGAAATTCTCCGGAGCGAAACCCACAAGTCAGATTTGTTTATGTTCGTTACGAGTGGAAATTCACAGCAAAATATAACATCTGCAGATGGGTTGCCTTGTTCTGTCCCTACATTTGCATTAGTGTGTGTGTTATGTATGTACCAAAGAGATTGGAATGTTTTCGACCATCTTGCCATCCATGAAGGTCGAAGCTACGCGTCGACTAGTCCGCACCGCAAGAGCCGCACGCGCCGCACGCGCCGCACGCATCGCATTGAGATATTGCTGACGTTGCTGATGGCATGGCCACACTGGCCGCACCGCACGCGCCGCAATTGCGGGCAGGGATGCCAACTGTGTATCATGGTTTGGTCTAATAAATGACACTTCAAAATAACGCTTAGATGGTAACCCCGATTGCTCTTTCTCTTTGCTCTAAAAAAAATTAAAGTCTTTGCTGACTGTCGGTACGGGTTATCCCTCTATATTTATAATATTAGTTCATTAAAGTATCATTTAATTTCTTGTAATGGATATTGATGAAGACATGTTGTTTGTTGGCAGATGAAGAGGAACGTAAACCGAAATAACGTCAAGCATGGGTTCATAAAATAAATATGAAGAGACCAATATTTTTTGATTACATTCGTATGTTAAAAATCTAGTTTCATAGTTTCCGAGATATTCTCAAGCCCTATTTGACAAAACAACATACAAAGTTTAGAAGGGCTGTAGTGCCAGAAAAAGACTGGTAGTTTGTTTAAGGTAAGCATATATTATTAATTGGTACGTATTTACATATTTCCTACATTATTATTAAGTACTATTAATTATTTACACTCCGTTGCAAAAAAACGGACAAATAGGTCAACTTTCATACAATCCTTCGAAGGCCATTTAAAATAGTAACGCGGGCAAAAGCTAAACTGTCATAAAAACGATTTCTACGCGGGCGTGCTTGCGGGCAAAAGCTAGTCAAAATATATTTCCAGATTTATTGATCTAAAAAATACTTTTCTTTGTTCTATTTCAATTTCAAAACCAAACCTCAAAAACATCTTTATATCATAACATTATTACTTACTTATTTCAGATATATTACTGTTCAAATTTGTACAAGCATTCAAACCGTCTGCACGAGTTGGATTGAGCAGAGCAACTATACCTACGAGGGGCCACGAGTTGCTGATACATACAAAATCAAAATGCATATTTAAAAAGCGTGTAAAGGAACATTATGTGCCTGAATGTTATACAATACCTGTATTTATTTTATTATGTATATATGTATGTGTATTTATAAATATACTATATTGTGTGTATTTAGTATCTCATTTATAATTTATGTAGTTTATTAAATATAGATATGTTTTTAAACTAATGCGCACGTCTCATCCCCTATAATCTATAATGTCCCTCTTCTATAGGCCTGCTGGAAGAGAGTTCTTCTTAGAAATAAGTAGTGCCTATTGTGTCGTCTTTAAATTTGTAATTTCTGTATACTATATTGTATGCAAAAATTATTATTTTTTATATTGTGTGCAATAAATTGTTAAATAAATAAATACAACAAAGAGTAACATCTAGGATCTACGAGCTCATCTAACTTAAAAGGTCGTCAATTACAATCAAATTACAATAATTTTTAGGACCTAAATGGTTTACTGTAAACATTTAAGTTTTATTCAATACTAGCAGCCGCCCCGGCTTCGCACGAGTACCACTACGGGTACACGGTTTACTTTCAAGCGAAAATTATTCGATTCCTCACACGACCGCTGCGTAGGGAGCCGACCGCGTGAGTAAGCCGCGCGGCACTTTATTTCTTGACATTGACTCCCCTCCACGTACCCCGTGCTGCCTAGATAGTCGAGCGGACTGAGCGGCGAACACGCGACTTTTTTCTAATATTCACATTTTTAAACTCGTGATATCTTTCGAATGGAATGTCTGAATTGAATAATTCAAAAAGTTATATAAAGGTATTGAAGCAGTCGTGAATATGAAGTAATTGATTTTGATAAGGATTATAGCTAAGGTACAAATAAAGAGCGTTTTTTAGCGGCGGCATTTCAATTAAATTTTAAAAATAAAAGACCATTATTGTGACATAACTATAATAGTTAGACATATACTGTTGCAACACTTTTTGTAGATAATGATGTGTTCTGCAAAGTCGTAGTACATTATTTTGTTCTATCATCAATAGTTTTCGCAGCACACGCGTTGTAAGGAATTTTTTGGGTATTTTTTACACCTTGGATTACATTATTGGAGTTTTAGTAATGATTCATAATTTTTTAGAAAATATAATATAGCTTATGTCACCCGGGGATAGTGTAGCTTCCCAACGGTGAAAGAATTTTTTAAATCGGTCCAGTAGTTTCGAAGCCTATTCAATACAAACAAACAAAAAATCAAACCTTTCCTCTTTATAATATTATTATTCAATATCTACTTAGTTACTTTTGGGTTTTGAATTTTTGAGGTACTTAGGATTTGAATTTTTCTTACTAAGAAGGTTGTCAAAATAATGACCACACTACAATATTTTTGAGTAAATGTTTTATTTTAAATATCGAATTTTTATTCAATAGCTACATTATTAACGGTTTTGAAACTGTCTCCCAACAGCCGTGTCATTCTATTGCTGAAAGATAGGTATCTCCTACTATTGAGTACGTCTCACCCTGAACTTCGAATTGTAATAGCATTATAAGAGTAGGTATAGTATTCTGTACTATACCCACTCTTATACTAGTATTGCGCACGAAAGTTAGCTGAGTCCTGATATGTAGATCTACAAATTACAGAAAGATACATTGAATTATCAATGTTCATGCTTTGCTTCTTGGCTTTACAAAGCAGACACTTTTTGTGCTGGTAAGTGTATGTCATCGCCGTCGCCGCCGCTGACACCGGGTCTATCTGATTGTCTGAGTTTGTGGCACTATATAACTCTTTACAGCGGTATGCCTATGCATACCGGCCATACGAATGGATCTGGCAAACTGCGTTTAGATTATAAAATTCTTTGGCCGGGTTTACATAAAAAGACGTAAATTCGAAAATTTCAGAACAAGGCGACTATGGAGTGACCAACTAGAAAAAGTTACTGAATTTATTAATTCTTAATATTTAGTGTGTAGCACTAAGAAATCGGGTGTTATGTTAATTTACACGTTTAATAAATTGAGTAATAAAACGTGTAATAACACTAAGAAATAAAAACGGACCTCTTTCCTGATACAGGCAGGTTTAGGTACCAACAATCGTGACTAAGCCTTCGATATTATCCGCGATGTCTCACACCACATAAACCATACATCTAACATGTGTAAACAAGCTCAGCAATTTTGCGGGCTCAGTACTCTAGGGTGTTCCCATGGGTAGGTGAACTAGGAACGGGTTAACAATGAAACCATTCGAAGTCCAGATTCAAAAAAAGGTAAATTAAAAATTCACATCACAAATTATACACGGTACATATCACTACCGCGATGTAAAAGGTAGGCAGCGCCATCTAGTGACATCAAGCGGAACTATATATAAAATGTATGACTAAAACAGTGTGATGTTAAAATACGTTCAACAATGTGCATAATATGGAAGATGCGAATATTGTAATTGAAATGGAAATAAGTCAATACAGCAAACTGAACGTTTGTTTGACTTAATGAAACTTAACAACAGTAATTCGAGTAGTAAATCAGGATTCAGGACTAGACCCTACTCGCCGGACTCATGCAGCACGGATCCAAAATAATTGAACTTCTATGTTCTATTGCCATTTACGCTGTTTATACGAATGGTTTCAAGATCCGCGCTGCAGCTAGCCATATAGGTCTTCTTTTGGCGACGTTAAGCTTCAAACCACAGTAGATCTGTATATAATACCTGTATTTGATCCGTATATCCTCTAGTGTTGCTGATGTCCATAGGCGGCGGTGACCACTTTCCATCAGTTGGCCCGCTTGCCTGTTTCTCAGCCGTATAAAAAAAATTATACAAACTTCAATATGTAATAATCTCAACAGTGTGGCTTCTGCACCACCCGTTATTTTATAGGTCATCAAAATAAGTATTATTGAAGCTACTCCATAGATGCTCTGTTCTAGGAACAACAAACATTGGGCCAAATATTGGCAATGTTTCCAAGTCAACCAGAACTAAATTTATTTTTCTTCAATTTGACTATTACTTATAATATAACTTATTGTATGAAAATAGCATTTAAAAATTTACCAGTTCCTAATTTATTTTTCGCCAAAGTAAAACACTATAAAATTTCGCCACGCTGTCTCCAAACTTCGCCAGTATAGCGATAAAATAATCCAATGTGGCAACACTGTCAACGAGAATTTCTTTCTAAAAAGAGAAGTCTATTATAGCGGATGGCGGATACTACACACACGATATTTATCGTGATACGTATCGTGATCCATATCGAGTAATATTTTGGATCGCAAGTCGACCCTACACACACGATAAGAATCGTCGATATTTTCATTAGTCTATGCATTCTTTCATTCATTTTAATGGCTGAATAGACTAAGTTGCCAATGCCTAGCCTAAAAAAAAGCATTTTTGACGCGTCGCTGGTTTAAATTTACGATTTTTAAGAATTTTTACCAAAAAGACTGATAAAGCTAGCGTTGCTATAGTATTAGCATTAGGATTAAAAAGACGCGTGAAGAGAAAAAAATGAGAAAAATTATGAGTATGAGGATCTTGTTGACTTTTTATACTTTTATAGTAACTGTCCAGGTCCATAGTGGCCACAGCAGCTTGAAAATAAATACAAACAATGAAAATAAATTTGAAATTACGTTATTTATCTGTCAGTTTGACAGAAATGTCGTGATAAATATCGACGAGATACTAGACGCTCGATATATATCGCACGATAGTAGATACGGATCGTAGATTTCTGGATTTTCGGAAATCCTGTGATCCATATCACGATTCATGATACTCTAGGCTACACACTCGATAAATATCGTGATCCTGCGTGAATCACGATATATATCGTGTGTGTAGTATTCGCTGATACTACACACACGACAGGGGCGTAGCTACCGCCGTATCTGCCGTATCAATTATACGGGGCCCCCGGGCCATAGGGGCCCCCAAACGTGTGTAAACAAAAACTCGTTATCCATAATTTCAGTTAAACTTTCCCTATTTCCCGATAAAAATAATTATTTTATAGAATTTCAGACCAGGGTCGAAAGACAATTGAAATAAAGTGATACAATCCGTTTTCATTCACCTTTCGTTAAAGAGATATTAATTATTTAAAAAAAAAACAAGGCAACGTAGTGCCCTCCACGCGCACTCATTTATTGCTTCATTGAATTTTGGGTAAAATGTGCGCCTATCAGATGGCAAAAATGGTAACAATTTTGATCTCATATTGAAAATTTCATTCTTTCAGAACTATCGCTAGCACCAAAGGCTTAAGAAACTCCTTACTCCGTTCTTTCTTAAACGGGTCATATGGACCTGGTTCATAATATACCTTGGCCCACACGCCCACACGCATAATCGTCTTGGCTCATCATCATCATCATCATATCAGCCAGAAGACGCCCACTGCTGGGCATAGGCCTCCCCCAGAGATCTCCACAAAGACCGGTCCTGTGCTTTCCGCATCCAGCTGGTACCTGCGATCCTTACCAGGTCGTCGGTCCACCTTGTAGGAGGCCTACCCACGCTGCGTCTACCGGTACGTGTTTTACGGTAATCGTCTTGGCTCATATGCAATCAATTTTTGAATTTGTCTGTTTTCAAGTTAATAATGGAACGTTTTGATAGCCAAAATATCAAGAAATTTCAAGTTCTTACGCTCGCTCATTAATGTTCGCGAAGTTATATTTATTATAAATTCTCGTCAAAAATTTCGAGATATCCCGGCGCTATCGTCATTTTGCCGATTTTACGGAATTTTTTATTTATATCGCGCAAGGCTTTAATGGATAAATTACAAAAATTTCGAGCTCGCTGCGCTCGCTCATTCAATGATATATGTTATAATCGCGCAAGGTTAGAGACTATTGTCACACAAATGTAGAGCTCGCTATGCTAGTCCATTTATTGACTTAAGCTGAGACTAGGATTTAAGTTACTCATTAGTACATGTAGTTGGGGGTATCTGCTAGGGGGGCCCCTACACAATAATTGATACGGGGCCCCCGAAGGGCACGCTACGCCACTGACACACGATATATATCGTGATTCACGCAGGATCACGATATTTATCGAGTGTGTAGCCTAGAGTATCACGAATCGTGATACGGATCACAGGATTTCTGAAAATCCAGAAATCTACGATCCGTATCAACTATCGTGCGATATATATCGAGCGTCTAGTATCTAGTCGATATTTATCACGACATTTCTGTCAAACTGACCGATAAATAACGTAATTTCAAATATATTTTTATTGTTTGTGTTTATTTTCAAGCTGCTGTGGCCACTATGGACCTGGACAGTTACTATAAAAGTATAAAAAGTCAACAAGATCCTCATCCTCATAATTTTTCTCATTTTTTTCTCTTCACGCGTCTTTTTAATCCTAATGCTAATACTATAGCAACGCTAGCTTTATCAGTCATTTTGGTAAAAATACGTAAATATACACCAGCGACGCGTCAAAAATGCTTTTTTTTTAGGCTAGGCATTGGCAACTTAGTCTATTCAGCCATCAAAATGAATGAAAGAATGCACAGACTAAAGAAAATATCGACGATTCTTATCGTGTGTGTAGGGTCGACTTGCGATCCAAAATATTACTCGATATGGATCACGATACGTATCACGATATTTATCGTGTGTGTAGTATCCGCCTATAGTTTCGATTGATGTATGATCCAAAATCTTTGGTTTCGAGCAATTATCTAGAACTCTCAGTCACAAATTAAAAAATACTAACAGTTGATAATAGCAGTAGGTTCGAATGGGTACTTAACAACTTATATCCTTCTCTATCAGACATGTCACATGCACCATTAAAAAAGGAAACAAAATATAGATTGTGACTCCAGCTATAAGTAGGCTCTAAAGTCGAATATATTTGCGGCAAATTCTATAGTTTAATATCCGTGTGACGTCACGGGCCGGCCCTCAGGGTTCCCAACCCAGCGATTTCTTCCACAAATTTAGGGGTATGTGGGATTAGATATTTTAGATAATGTTCATATTGTTGGGGTATATTTAGTGGCTTAGGTACTTTGTTTATATTTAATTTTACATAAAATTATTAAGGCAGATTAGAATATAGCTTTAGACGCTGTCTAAAAAGTGAAGCGACTTAGGAAATTATAAGATTAATTGACATCAACAAGTAATCAACCTGATTTAGAATAATGAAGACGTCCATCTTTTAGCTCCTATCATGTTGTATACAGACGGTCCTCATTATTCAATCAGTTATGCTTAGGTATCTACTTGTTGATTTCAATCAACCTTATAATTTCGCTGGTTGCTAAACTTCTTAGACAGAGTTTAACACATTAAGTTCACAGATGTTGTACGCGTACAAGGAAGGAGATTAATGTCTTAGAGGCCAGCTCAGGACATTTCTTTTGTTATAAAATTGGTCAGCAACGTTTTCTGTTTTTTGATTTACGTGCCAAGCGTGGAGTTTGTGACAAACCCCCCCACTAGTTTATAGCAGGCTTAAATACTGAAGTGCAGTTACAATTTAAACTTACAATTTTTTTCTTATATTTATGGATAAATATTTTAGGACTTAGTCTCCCATTTCAGGCAAATAACCCCTTTTTTTCTTGTATCCCTGTCCGCATCGCCCGCATTTTGTGCTGGTATCACTAACTACTGACAATGCGGTGCGGCTGTGCGGCGCGGCCAGTGCGGGTAGTGAACGCACTCCTATACAAACTCATACAAAGCAATCCGAAATGCGATGCGTGCGGCGCGTGCGGCTCGTGCGGTGCGGGCTAGTCGACGCGTACCTTAAACCTACTCGTTTTCATGATCGTTTTCAATTTTCCTGTGACCTTATTTTGTAATTTAAATTGCGACGTTTGTAGATACCTAAATGCATACGCACACTCATGCAGTGCGCTGCGCAGTGCACTGTACGATGTGGCAAAACTTGTTACACGCCGAGCAATTTGTATGCAAGTCCATTGACAGATGGCGGAATGTCCCACTGTGCAGCGCGCCGCGCGACGCACTGCATGATGGGGCAACACCCGCAATTGAAGCCCGAAATGTCAGTTCTGTATGAATTTTGTCTACGTTTTTCAATTTGGCCCCATCGTGCAGCGTGCGGTGCGATGTCAGTAGATGTCAACATGAAACGTCACATCTGACTGTTTCTTTTTACCAACAGTTCGAATCTTTCCTCTTTATGTGACACAGTTGACACACATATATCTGTCTACTTTTTTTAGTACAGATACAACGCGTGTGAATGAAATAGGAAACCGACCGTGTCAAAGAAAGTTTGATCGCTGATGCGTAAGCCCCTCCCCTTTTTCTGATTCTTTAACATTAACGAAGTTGTTTCGCTTTCGTGATCCTGTCGTTCTCTTCTCAGTTCATCCGGAATTATAAATAAGGCATGTTTGGTTCTAGAACACTAGTTTCTAAAAAGAAATGCTGGTACTCGTAGAAATCTACATTCCGGATGACAGCTGTCAAACTTAATACTGTAGTAACTCTTAAACTATCACTTCTAGAACACTAGTTTCTGAAGAGAAATGATAGTGCTCGTCGACATCTACATTTCGGTTGACAGCTGTCCAACTTAATACTGTAATAACTCTGAAACTATCGCTCCTTGAACACTAGTTCCTGAAGAGAAATGATAGTCGAGATCTACATTCCGGATGACAGCTGTCAATCTTAAAACTGTAATAACTCTGAAACTATTTGCCTTAAAACGCTTGTTCCTGAACAGCAAATACTTATAGAAATCGACGGGCACTATCATTTTTTTTTAGGATCCAGTTTTCTAAGAGCAATGGTTTCCGAGTAATTTAAGTTATATTCACTCTCTTTATACTTACTACTGATGTTAAACTTTGTAGTTGCAGTTGAGGACAAATTTAAGCAGTGCGGTTTATCCTACAACAGAATCAATCAATGTGAATAAAAATTCCTAACATGACAGAATCAATCTTCTGAATTTAAAAATTTTGAAGTTCATAGATAATTTAATTGAATGTATTATCATAGAGCCTGTAACCATCGGACAATCAATACGCTTTTAACGAAAATCGGCCAAGTGGTTTTTGAGCTAGAATAAACATCCATACAAACATTCATATAAACATACATACACACAAACCCCTTTCTCCCGCAAGAGTACGACATTGACGACATACGACAGAGACGACATTGTTCCACTTGCTATGGTCCTGACAAATCTCTGTCCATTCTTCCACGTTTATCAACTTCACATACATAGATTGTTAACTTCATTACCCTCCCTTAGCTCCATCGTAGTCGGGTAAAAAGTATCAGTTATAGTATAGTATTCGCGGAAGTTGCATGGTTCAATTTCTTTAGATATTACTGATGTTATACTTTTTAGTTAAAATATGGAATGACTTACCACGGTCTACAGATGGTGAATCTATGGGCACCTGTCAGAAGTAAACATCCAAAGAAAAAACTCGTTTTCAAAGATTTTAAAGTAAAATTATGTCTTCTTCTGAGGATGAAGACATGTTGGCCGTACTGCAGATGGTTAATATGCAAAAATGTAGACGACCCCGACGTAAATATTGGGTGCACCCTATATGGAATACCGGGGAAAAAATAGACTTACCAGTGGATGGTAAACCTGGAAATGTATCCGGACCGTTTTCAGCAGGTTTTCAGGATGTCACCATTATGTTATAATCAAATATTAACCCGAGCCAGATCAAGGTTACAAAACGGCACACAAATTGTAATGTCAATGTAGCATTGACAATACTATAAATTAAATAATCATCGTGGCGTCATTATGATGATGTTGACTTCAATATAATGTTTTATGAGCTTGTTGAAAAACATCCTGCACCATACGATTATAATCGATCAGATTACTCTAAACGGAACGTGAGAGACAAGATGCGGATAATGATAGTAAGGAAATTAAACGGCAAATTACGTGGGGACAATAATGTCTGACCATGCCAGCCAGCTAGGCACAGGAAGGAGAGTTGAACTCACGAAGCGATGGCTAGACGTCGATAAGAACGACATGCGTGCCAACAAACTCACCACCAAGGATACCGAAGACCGAGCGAACAGGACCAAGAGGAGTAGGAAGGCGGACTCCTGGCAACCGAAATTTAACACCAAGACGATGATAATGATGATCTTGGCGTCAAATCCTGTTTGTGCTCTCGCACGCGAGGACCCGGGGCCCGCTTTGACTATGATCCAAGATTTAGCAGATCAGGCCATTACAGTGGAACGACTGCCAACTGACCTCCATACATAAGGTCGACATAAGGTCAATAATCATGTCGTTTAAAATAACGCGCGTAAAAGCGTCGAAAAAGCTCTCGTGCAAACGTTGCCTAACTCACAATGATTCGTAAATCTCTCGTGCGAACGTTGCCTAACGTTAAAATCCAGAATAACACCACCGTTTTCTTTGTTGTCACCGTGACGTGGCACTGCGTGGTGCGCCGCGCAGTGCACTGCACTGCATTAGTGGAACCATAGCCTCCTTCATCTTACAGGAGGCTAGGAGGCTATGGTGGAACTAGTCTCTTACAATATTAACGCATTTTCACATACACACGAAACAGACCATTGTTCCACGTAGTGTTTATATCCTCTTTGTTTTTTCATTCGTTTCTTTTGTAGTGTTTCTATCCTCTTTGTTTACTTCCGTCAAAGTGTGTTTTTCTTCCAAAACCGGGAACTTTGAGTTTTCTTCAAGATCTTCATTGCATAAACTTTAACTTATGCAATATAATCTAAATAGCTTAAAATTAAAAATGGTGTTTTAGTCATTTAATTTTTTTTATAAATATACAGTACATTAGATTACGCGGGTGTGTCGTGTTGTGACAGATAACCTAGTCAAGCAGATAATATTTTGTGGGAAACTAAATATTTGTGGTGTCTATAAAAATGCAGCATTTAATTCAAACGAAACCTCTTTATGAAAATTTAAAATACTTGCGTCAGAGTTTTGGCGAAATTCAATTGACGACATCTCAAAAGGTTACCTACTTGCCTGTCTTAATTTACTGATTATGAGATTGTGTATTGAAAATAGCTTTAAAAATAGAAGTATTTGATGTAAAGTGCTTATAGTTTAGCCTGTAATTACTTCTGATATTAGAGTATTTTGTTCATGAAAATATTATCATGTTATAACTACATTATGTAAGGAACCTTGAATAAACATTAATTATATTTGGCCTAAAGAAGCCTAAAAACAAAAAAGTTAAGGAGGTAATAAATTTAGGTAAAAAAATAATATTACTTCAGGTGGTCCTATGGAGCTTAGGCGTAATGGGCACTAGTGCTGTGGTCGTTGGTGTGCTGTCAAGGTACCTGGCACGACGCCGCGCACGCCCTGTTCTAAATCCTCGTATACAGAGAGCCATAAACAAGAGGATTTCTAGAATGAGAAGCCCTAATGCAGGTGAACTACAAGCATCATGACTACCTATATCTCTACTTGCTTCTATTGCAATTTGATTTCTTTTTATAACTATTATTACATGTTATTTGTACAGATTATTTGATGCCTATTTTCTACATATACACCATTAAACAAATACCTAATAAGGTATCTAATACTGTAATACAAGGTGCATTAAATGACATGAAATAAATCTTATCAAACCTTTACATTGTGTATTTGAGCCCTTGTGCATTACCATATCACAAATTATTTATAAATATTTACACTTGCTTAAACATTGTTGTCTAAATTTTACTTACATTTTATTTGTTTGGTTAATAGCTACCTATAACTATTATGAAGGTTCTTATTTTAACTGCCATAAAAAGTCCCATGAAACTAACCTTGGTACTTCAACCTTGTATTTGAGACCATGAGTCTTTATTATAGTAGCCTTACTAATTGAATTTCTATTGGATATGATGTCATCCGATATTTTTACCTATTATTTTTAATAATGTAAAATCATACTCTATTCTACATCAAATCAACAGTCCATAACAGTTAGCATAAGTGGAGGGATTTGCCATAAGCTCCACTCTTGGCAGACTGGTTGGAGATTACAGTGTTTTAAACATACAACAGAAATACCTAAACACAAATCTCTCCATGCTGCTGTGCCTTCACAGGTGTCTTCTACTACCATGAACTTGATTATGCAATTATACTGAATTACAAAAAATGAGCTGCCCATTTTCCGGACTCGGACATTAATTGCCCAGTTGGAGGGTTAGTGCAATTCTATTCTGATGGACACCACATGGCCACCTTGTGGTGTGTGGCACCATAACATTAAACATACTACATCAATATACTGATTTGATTTCAGGAATGGGGTCAGTTGCTAGCAGTGGTGGCCGTAGCAGTCCACTGGGTTTCAGTGAACGGTTGTCACTTGCATCAGGATCCATCGGCTCAGGTGGAGGAGATGCAGCTCCATTGTCTCCTCAGCAGCTGGGTGTCATGGGTAAGTACCAAAGTACTTTTATCGTAGTTACTGCTAGCGACATCTGTTGTTGAGTGTCGATATATTTTCTTATATTTCCCATTTTAAGAAAATACCTACGTTATTTACTAGCAATAGTAGAAAAAATCAATTTTAATTGCTTAAAAAATAGTTTTGGAGTAGGGTTGTAACAAAATTTTTACAGCGCCATCTCTTATTGAGTAGCAGAACTTTGTAGTTCACTTGATACGTCGCATACGAACGATGGACGAATATACTTTCCACCGCCATAGATGGCACTGTAATGAGTAAAAATAATTGTTCCTGGGTTTTGTACAAATAATTTAGAAGTCAAAGTTCTTTGGTTTCGTACCTCACCCTCAAATGTTTTGTCATCCCGTGACAATGATGCATCAGATGCATGCAACTATGTCGAAACATGGGGCAAATACACAAAATGTCTACTTACTATGATGACGGTCTGTTCGTATTGACAATCAACCGTCGCACACAGCCTGTTTGGATCGAGAGTTTAGTACTACACTGAAATAGCACGAGCCATCGACACTTTTGCCATCGCACCCTCTGACGGTGGGATACACTATCTGTATAGCTGGCATCCAACTAACGTACGTGAATCACAAGCTTATACCGTGCACATGAAAGATGTGGAATTATCTCCCTCCTGAAGTCTGGCACTACAACTTCGAGCACTTCAAACAGTATGACTTACATAACTACCTCAATGGTGGACCGTCTGACCACCCCAGGCAATAAAAAAATCCTTTTAAAGGGGGGTCTCAATCCAATCGTGACGTCAGATGTATTGACCTGACGGCTGGTAGCTCAACTTGAACATTGCACCCGAGTGTTAATATAACATCACATCAATAGCCCGTTACTGTCCAATGCTTAACTTGAGTTGAGCTGTCTCCACATTTGTAGACGGTTTTGCCCGGACGCGCGGTCACCTTGTTCTTACAAAGGATGAGCAAGTTGTTTTTCTGCCGAATGGGATACCTATTCCAAATAGGAAACACGTAACTCTGTTGGAGCGGAGGCTGTGACGTAGTTATTAACTCCGGCTTGGTGGTGTCACACGTGAATTGTGATATACGCTCTCTTAATTCAAAAGTCACCTTGGCTGCGTTCAGCTAACGCTGGTAGGTATACACCATTTTTTGTTCCTACTTATAAGTAGGAACAATATCGTCCAAAATTATTTCGCTGTTATGCGCCTGTTGTGTCATCTATAACTCTGTATTTTTCATCAAAGTTTTATATGTACAATAAACTGGAAATAGAAATAGAATAGAAGCCAGCATTATGCCTTTCGGCAGGCTTGATAGGTTGACTCTTGTTAATAAACTAGCTGGCCCGCCGCGACTTCGTTCGCGTGTTGTCCTAATATCTGTCACTCACAATCGTTCTATCTATTGTTGGAAACCGCATGAAAATTCGTTCAGTAGTTTTTGAGTTCATCTCGAACGGACAGACAGACAGACGCTTCGTGGCACTTTGTTTTATAATTCAGCAATCCGTATGTCCTTAATATGCCCACACGTATAGGCAATGTCCTTTATAACATTGGACTGCAGTATACCTAATGCACGTACAGCATTGACATTAATCTTGCATATGTTTATGGACGCACAGTGGCGCAGCTATTGACCAGGGTGTCCCCTAAAATTGGAAACATAAAAATCATGATCGTCCGCTTTCCTGCTCTTTCTCCTCAACATCGCCCGGTCTTCGGCATCATCGCACCCGACTTTTTTTTTTGCGCCCAACGCAATGGAAATAGGCACCCACCGGTATAGCGGTTGGGAGGGAGGAGATTAACTCTCATGAGTACGCACGACTCGCCAAAAAAGGGAACCTGCTAAACCTGCTAAACACCCCCTGGGAGCACCTGTAGCCGGAAGGGCTTTTCAGGTTTCATCGGATGCGACACCCCGTAGGGACGGGGTGCGCGCAACGTCACTCCTTACGGAGCATACGCTGGAAAAATTATAGCGAGACCCCAGAAGGGGGTTCGGCGATGTTGATCCATCGCTTCTTGGGTCTCCCGCGATACCAACCGGCAGGTTTCTGCACACATTTCTCACGTATCCCTGGGGCTTACACGGGAGTATAAATGCTTCAAAATTTCGAAACGTTTTCTCTAACTATTAACCTACTTAGATAGAAGTAAATTAATGACCGAGCGCAACAAGCTCGAAATTTTGCCATTTTAGGTAGGTACCTGAAAAAGTTATGATTCTTTTAGAAGCGCAAAATAGCAGAAACGGAAAATGCCAGGAACGTTTCCGGTCAAACTCGATGCTGTATTTTTTGTCTTGACTGTATTTGGTGACACCCGTAACGGGCCGCGCCACCGTGCGCCACCTAGGTACGGCACTGTGAATTCTGACATCAGCGGATCTAACTGCCTTCATTCACCTCGACCTAGTGCCCGTGGAATTCGTCTTATGTAATGCGTTATAAATAGGATTTACTTGATTTAACAAATCTAAAGATAGGTATTACTTAGATTCTGTGCCAAACTGGTCTATCAATGGGGAGGCAAACTGTAGGTGCCACAAGCGTCTGTACCCAAAATCTGTTGATTGGTCAATTACAAACAAAATGCCTAGTACTTATAGTAACCTTTGATATGGCTCAAAGCAATCAACGGATTTGGGGTGCAATCGTTTGTGGTGCCATTAGCTTTATTTACTTTATTAATTAGTGTCTCCTCTTTTTTGTCTAAAATAATGTACCTATGAACTTACGCAAGTAAATGTAGGTACCTACCTACCTCTACCTAGATCAATAACAGAGGTAGGTAGTCGTAACTTAGATATGAATTATTACGGTAGTTGTACCTAGTATCTCTCGGCGTCACTTCGTTGTCTACTCATTTAGCGTACATTGCCGTTGACGCTTCTTCTTTTATACCCGTGGCCATTAGGTACCAAATTGGCGGAGCATGGGACACGCGCGCGGAGCCTTTCACCGAAGGCCTTATCGCGCTGCGATGACGTAAAGCGCAACGTCCTCCGGCGGCTCGCGCGATCGCAACATTCGCCGCCAGTCAGTGTGGCTCGTTGGTCTAGGGGTATGATTCTCGCTTTGGGTGCGAGAGGTCCCGGGTTCAAATCCCGGACGAGCCCAACCTTTATTTATAGTTTTTTTTTCACCTATACAAACGTGACGCCGCCGCCGCGTTAATTCGACTTCGATATGTTTTGTAGTAATTTAGTTTCAGTCGATAGATAGAGATCCTGAAGCACTATATTATTACCGTTCAATAACTGTAATGGTTTGCACTGCAAATACCTACTAATAGGTTAGCAATAACGTTGCATTTATAATAGAAGACGAGGAACTTGTTACCTATTTCTGATGTTACGTGTTCGTACCCTATGACTCCCGGCATGTTATTCGCGCGGTGATTGTGCATAGCTGCCTACCTACCTAGCTCTTGCAACGGTATGCTAGGTATGCCGCATGGGTGTTAAACAGGCAAAGTTGGAGCGGCTCCCGGAGGGATCCTATATAATACTAAGCGCTCCCTGGCACGTTCCGAATGACCTACTGACACGACTGGTGGCGGTCTCCTAGTAAGTGAATTGACTGGTCTATTTAACGGTTGTTGGTCGTATTTTCGTGTTGTGTCGTTTTGCATAGATCGAAACGACAGGCGAGTTTGTTAGTAGAGGGGTCGACGAAAACGTCAGATACCCCAATTCAAAACCGTTCACTGAAATAGACAAAAATGCAAACAATTTCGAGCTCGATACGCTGGCTGATTAATTTTTTTTTTTTTCGGACGATAATGCAAAGTATGGCAGGAGATGGCACTATAAGAAAACGATTCTTATTCTTACATAATACCTACTCGTATAAGCAACAACGAAGTTTTCAGATTATTTTTATAAGACGTCTTAAAATATTCTTTAAGCAGTAATCTATATATGTTTTTATCTGTATTTATTGTTGTAATTATTCAATAACATAAGTATAATACATTTTTAATAATGATTTCGCTGTACATATATAACACTTTAGTAGTACTAAAAAATATCTAGTAAAATCAAACAATTTTATTTATCGCTCAACTGTTAAATGGAGCACGATTTGAAACGGATCAAGCGATAATATCGTATAGGTGGAAGATAAGAAAATTACTGATTTATTAGAATGTTAAAATTATACATGGACATAAGCCAGATCTTACCAAAGTAACAGTTAATAAATTTCAATGTGTCTCTCACCGGCTCGTTGGTCTAGGGGTATGATTTTCGCTTAGGGTGCGAGAGGTCCCGGGTTCAAATCCCGGACGAGCCCAACTCCTTTTTGGTTTTTTTTTATTGTTTGTATATTATTTTGCTACAGAATTAGTAAATTTATATTTTTATACTTAAATTTGTCTAAAAAATATTCAATAAAAATTTTATCGTCCTCATAACAACTAAAGTGGCAGGTTCCGTTTCCTTTACACTCCGACGCGTATTCGCTGATCTCGATGATTGCAGTCATTTGTAAACAAAGGCTGCCTTTGATGGTGTACCTTTGGGACGGGCCCTTTCCCTCCTCACCCCATCCCTCATGTACAAATAATTAAAGCGCCTGAAGCACACCTTTGAGCAAGCCTCGGTAAAACGTCCACACAAAGGCAAACTGAATGCGCCTCGAGTAAAAAGAAACACCAGACGCTATTCCAGAGATATTCCATGGCTTCTTTTCTTCCACTCCGTACTTGCTGTCTTGTCTTCTCTCTTGCAAGGACGGTTTTAATGTTGGGCGGCAGCTTAATCGTCTGCTTTTATGTAGGTGTCTACTTTCTTCTTCACACTTACATGTGGATCTCGCTTCTTGTATTTTTGACAGCTTTAAATTTTATATTCTAGTCTTGGAGGTTTCTTATATACCTAGGTCCTTAAGTAGGCGAAACTAGGTTAGGCGCTGTCCTAATTGCCAACGGCCGTACGACGGACGTCGGCCGACCAATAGGAGACCCCAAAACCGCCCGTCGCACGACCATGGGTAGCACAACCGTTGCCTATTAGGACAGCGCCTTAGTCGTGCAATAATTGAATTCCTACCTATGTATAACCAATAAGTACCCCCAATTAATTACTTACTAGCCACTTTCGTCTATTCTTCCGGTCTCATGCTTGGAGTTGGACATATCTGTAGTGTATATGATGGATGTGAGTATGTGACAAGCAAGCCGGAGTTTTCCAAATTGGTACAACAATTCTAGGAATTATCGTTCCCGAAATTGCCTCTTTATAATATTGCGAACCTACTGGTTCGTGTGGAGTCTTAAGCTAATATTGAATTTAACTGGAAGTTGTTACAAATTCTGACTCGGAACTTTACTCCACGAGGGAACTAAATTATGCATTGTGTTGCCGCCAAATCATTTGAACCCCTTTGCTGATTTATGCGCTATTATACTGTACTGTTGCCGGGTTCCTTCCAACTTTTTATGGCAGCAGCGGCCGGCCGTCGTTGCCATTGCCATGTGGCGTCTGGTATACGAGTTTGCGGAAGAAATTCAAGAAGGCAATGTTTCTTTCATAAATTGAAATAAGTACATACAATTAAATGAATAAAAGGAGAAATTAAAAAACTGAAAAATAAATCTCTAGAGACAGTTTGTTTGACTTCAATCAATCGTCCACATTTTTGAGGAAATTCACTGATAACACTTTTATAAAAAATAACATTTTATAAAAAATAACAGCTTGTAGTACCACTCTGTCTAGTTTAGTGCCACTCTGTCAGAGAAAACTTGATGTTCGTATAATTGTTTTGCGGTGGTCTCTATGTGACATTCATGGTAGATAGTCTTTTTTCTAAAGAAATATTTTTAAATCACGTTTACCGAGGTTTATATGATCTACAAATACAGATTGCATTAACAAATACTTCAGCAACATTGGATAGCATTTAGCTTCATATAGCTACCTACCTCGTAATATATAACAATGGCTGGAGTAACGGGCCCTATAAAATACCAGTTTGTGTGCTTTACGACGCCATACCGACGTACCAAGAAGCGAGTTGGGCGGTGTGGTGAAACTGACAAATATTCTTTTTACGAGGAAAGCGGTCGGAGCGGGGGCCGGAGACTGACACCCTCCCCTCGAAATGTCATCGCAACACCGCGCCGCCGTGAACTTTGAGACTGCTATATTCCAACCGGCAATGGTTGGAGTTAACGCAAATGTCAAGGCTAATTATGTCACCGCGTGATGAGCACAAAAATATGGGTCGTTCTAGCGGTCAGCCGCTCGATATCGCCGATTTGCTGTTGTAACTATTACCATTCATCAAATGCTAACTCGGAAACTTGTTGAATGAGCTTCGCGAGTAATTCCGTATTTAAATAGTTATTTTCGTCGCCTTTTACGCCTCATTATCGATACATTTTAACTCAGCTACGCTTTCTGGCAAGAACATCTAAAAGCGTCGTTTCGTCAAAAGGTAATAAAATGAATTCTAATTAAATTTAAATTCTCTTTGATAATACTGCAGCGTTAAAAGCGTTATTAACCTTTAAAGTAACGTGTGAAGCGCAAAATTAAGCGCAAGATACTTAATATTTCTATTTTAATGTCCTAAGTAACCTTGACCTATTTTCTGAAGAGGTTAAGTTAAGGTCTTTCCAGAATTGTTTCGTTCGGGTGATCCATTTAGTTTACTCACGACTTACTACGTATCTACTAGGTACTATTTATCTATTTTATCTTTCATGCAAATACCTAGCTACCTATGCCCATTTGAAATCTGTTAAATACGTTATCGCTCTGAGGATAACATTATATTAAGTAATGCAAACATTATAGAAAAAAGTGTTATGGTTTACCTAAAAAGCACGTCTAAAATTGCGCAGCAGTTTGACAACTCGACAATGTAACTACTATTTACTTAATAAATAATAATAATAAGTACCTAAACATAATACCTCATACAAAACGTAACAGTGGCGGGAAACATTTGTGCCTAGATTCCTATCAAACAATATCCATGAAGTAATCACCTCTTGTCAATCCTACGATGAGACCTTTCAATTTAATTATGTCGGAGTAATTGAGCTACTGCATCATCAGTCTCACAAACAAGGAAGCTATTTATAATCGCGTCGCCGTCACTACTATATTAAGAGTCTTTTACCTGTGCGTTTGTGTCCAGTGGGCGACGCTGATGTAATGACAAACAACGCTCTAACGAGGATGCCCGGCCGCGCGTGCGAGGTGCCGACAATTTGACTTTATTTTAGTACGGCCATATCGGGAAGATCCTTCTGGACCCCTTGTTTTATGCGCAATAGTCTTGCTTTATAGCTCTAGCGTAGTTGGATGTTTTGCGGAAAAGGCAGGCCCGCTGTGGACGATGATTGATAGCCCCCTTCCACGCTGTCCGTCCGCCTACGTTACGCAACGTAAGTCGATTTGTAGATTGGCGATATTAGAAGCGGGAAGGTAGAGAGGGTGTTTGTTTATATTGTTGTTAATGTTGGTTGGACTGGGTGATTTTAGTTCACAAACACACAGAAGTATCTAAGCAGGTTGGGCAGGTAAGCGATGGAATACGTTCAGGTAATCTTCGCACATATCTAGTACATGTGCGTCAACTTGGAGCTACTTTAGTCTAACCTAGTGGTGATGTGTGTGGTCGTAACAGTAGATAGTAGGTAAATTCTTAGTTCTGACATCAATTCACATTTATATATTACATCTAAACTTTACATTCAGTCAGACTTCAAACCACAACCGCGGACCGAAATCCAACCAAAGCAAAACATTTAATACCAGCCTTCCTGGCTGCTCGTCGCTTTCATATGTACACAGTCTGGCAGTTAATGGCAGTCGGTTGATTTGCTTAAGCCACCGCCGCCGGTGTATTAAATGGCAGACGCATTAGTTCACCCCAGTGCAAGGGCAGGGTCGGGGGCGGCAGACCACGAGGCGCCGACGGGCCTGCCTCCCAGACGAGAGGCAACAGGCAGCGGCGCCCCAACTATCTACGGCTCGATATGTATACCTATAGTTGTGCGAGAGTATGGTCTATTCATTGTGTAATGGTTGTAAATACGATACTAGGTATAATGTATGGAAACGAAAGTTGAATTGTTTTTAATGCAGTGAACTTACGAAAAAACGGGGAAAGTGCGAGCCGAGCTCGCATGCAGAGTGTACGACTACGCCTGAGATGATGATAATGTTGAATTTCGGTAGGTACGCTCAGAAGTACTCAGGACCAGATACAGGTCTGTCACAAATATTATGTATTATGGAGAAAACTAGGTTCCTGGGGACCTACTGTGCTTAGTCTGGTAATGGGAAATCGGAAAATTCTGTACTTTTCGGTACTGAGCATTTTTTACTGGCATCGTCATCATCTTGGCGTGAAATCCCGATTTCGCTCTCGCGCGGCACGTGAGTGCTCGGGGTCCGACTAATATGAGTATTTTTGGGTTCCGTACCCAGAAAAGGAACCCTATTACTAAGCCTCAGCTGTCTGTCCGTCCGTCGACGTCGGCGAGTTACACTCGCACTTAGCCGGTTTTTTTACTGTATCGTTCATAAAGTATATTCAAAATGATGTTAACTCAGATATGCCGAAGATCCTCTGCCAGGTGGCGCTGTGCGCTTTAAAGCAAATATTTGACAACGATCTCACTAGTATGATGATAACAATCACGATTATGAGCTTTCTATACTTAAGAAATCAAAATAGGATACTTACTTATACAGAAATTCCCTGTGCCGCCTCAACATATTGGGAACGCATGTCGCCGAGTCGGTCACTACTGCGCAATAACTGTCAGGTGTCTGTACGTATATGGATATACTATGGGCTATTGGGCTGATGAAAAGATGGCTATTGGATCATCGGCATGGCGACAATTCACGCGCACATAGGACTTCTATTTAAGTATCTTATTTTGAGTTCTATAACCTAGACATAAATATTTGACAGCCAGCTCAGTTGGTTGTAAGAGGTAAGATGGGACAATGGGGTCGATGACGAGGTCGCTAAAATTTAAACCAGACCCTGGTAAAAATCTTAAAAATTCTGCACAAGAGCAGGTGGTCACTGTTATAATTTTCATTTTAACTCTTTTTATTTATTTTTTCCTGCTGACTGGCTGAACTTTTATTTTAGTTTCAGCGCATAACTTATTTGACCCTTAAATTTACTTACCTATAGATAAACATCATCAGCACACCCATAACAGTCCACTACTGGAGTTAGGGCCTCTCACACGAAAGGGGAGGTTATTGCCATAATCTCCACGCTTGTCAGGCGGGTTGGAGATCGCAGTGTTGTAAATATAACAATGGAAAACGCTGCTGCCCATGTTCCAGCCTATGGAGACTCTAGATCTTTGGCCTCGAAAACATTAGTCGCCTTGTACGACAACCACGGGTGTAAGGGGTTGGTGCTATTCTGCTCTGCCGGTCACTACACGGCCAAAGATAAAGATAAACATCATTTTGGGTAAATTTGGGTGGCAGGTAGATAAAGAACAGAAAGACCACAATCATAAAGTTCAATTACACTTTAATGGGTTTAAACAAATAAAACTTACATGGAACATCACAATTATGCTTCGCAAAACAATATTGATGTTAAAGAGATTCATCGTTAATATCTCCTCGAACTACAGGCTATTTTCATAATTAAATACACAACAACAGGGTAGGTAGGCTTCAACTACACGCAACAGATTTGCTACATCGCGGCCGGTAAGGCAAGCATGGTTAATTTCTAGTAGGAGATACAGTTCATGCAGTAGTCAACATTGTTTGAGGCCTCGTTTGTCAACAGTTATATCATTTAGTCCTAACACCAAATTACATGTTTAATCTTCAATAAAACATAATTCTCAAAGCAAATAATCTAAAGATCATTACCCTAAGTATGAATATATATCATCTGCTTTATTTATCCTAACAGTAAAAGATGATCAGGTGGGACAGATATCTATAAAATTAGCCAAATTAGTTTGCCTATCTCGCCGAAACGCAAACACTTATTTTAAAACGTGAGTAGAATACTGAAAAGCAATTCTCCCTTAACAAAATCTACATTATTTAGCTTTATCTACGACTATGAAAAGAAATAGAGGCTATTGAAATTAGACCACTTATCATTAAGGCGAACACTTACAATCAATATCAATACCCATACAAAAATATCATTCACTTTCTTTACACATTGACAAAAAGATAGTTAAGCATTCTATTTAATTTATGGATTTTGTTAACTATCTGAGATTTATGACCTCATTACATTTAAGCAGCAAATTTTTTTGCCGGAGGGATTGATATTTTGTAATATTTTTACAGTATTTCTGTATGTAGGTACAGTCAACAGCTTATTGACCTACGCAAAACCAATATAAGATGAGCTAGTGTCAATACAGACGCGCAAAGCAATGTTAGCTCCTTTTATACTGATTTTGGATAAGTCGATATGCTGTCTTTCGTACGTAGTAGGCAAACTACGCCTACCATTTACAACTTTGGCAATTAACAAAGTCATCGTTCTTCCCTATTCATCAATTAATATACGTTTATGGGTAACCTATTCCTATTGTATGTAATTTATTTCCACAGAACTACTTAATCTAAGCAATAGTAATAAAAACAAAATAAGTTAAATATAGTTTTAAACTAAACCTTTAAAAAATAATAATATCTCTTAATTCTGGATTTAAACTCTTTTAAATTTTATAACTAATACATAATAACAAAAAAGAAAATACGCAATGCTACTCATGAAAGAGGTACTTAGACACAAGTTAAATTGAACTGTTAATAGTTATAGTTTGTGAAATTAATCACAATCATTATTTTACAACAATATAATATCAACAGTTAATTACAATACTTTTTCTATCTATCGCTATGTCCTCTTTTTAGACAAAACAAGTAAAGAATTGTACAATTCATAATTAATTCACTGTACGCAACAAGTTTCAGCGTCTTGTGAACTGACGAATGAGTCAGGCTAACTGAAAATTAATAGGTACACATTGCAAGGCGATGTTGGTAACATTGTCGTACTTCACTCGTTATTATCCCTACCTAAGATGTCATCCACCTACGCTACTGGTAATGACAAAGTCGCTCTGCGACTCCCGTATTTGTTACTATTTACAACATCTATTTACAATAATGTGATCATAACATGGATTAATTAATTTACACATTGGAATGAAATCACGTAATAGGAATGTTAAGAACACAAACTCGTATTTACAAAATTATATAAGGAGAAAAGTGATCTCGCTCTAGTGTCAGTTGGCCAACCGACAGCGTGAAGCTTAATTTGCCGAATTACATTTACGGACGAAGCAACTACGTAGAATGATATTTTTCTTGTTCACTATTTACAAGAGAGATGAGATTTGCCTGTTCGTATTCTTTACAGTAGTAATGCGAGCGCTGGGATCAACATTGTAAATGAGAGGATATCTCTATAAGCTCCGCTGTTCCCACTGCCCATCCCCGCGACCACGGCTTTAGCGATTTTCTGTTCACCAGGAGGTGGTGGTTTAGCTTCACTGCTGTCATTTTGCATATCGTTAGGCTCTGACTTTGTGATTTCATTATCTTCCTGTGTTTGAGGTACCGGCGGTGGAGTCGTAGTGCTGGTCGTCGATGTGCTGGTAGTAGTAGTGGTGGTGGTGGTGGTTGTTGTGGTGGGCACTAAACTGTTGTTCCCAACGAAATACACATCCCCGTAAATTGCCTGCACTTCCGTCGTGCTCTCAATTCTCTCGCCTCTCATCTGTCTGGTTCGTGATTCATGATCTCTGAAGAACGTTGTGACTCTGCCGTTGTATCGCACATCTCGGGTAGCGTCTTTCCCTATTAAAGTGACATTGCAAGCGGTCCCTGGTTCAAGATGTTTTTCCAGTGTGTACAATTCCTTTTTCTCAACATTGTATTGAGTGGACCAAGCGATAGGCGGATATTCAGTACCATTTGCCATAGTTATCGTTGTATTCAATCCTATCGCGATGCCGTGGCCATGACCCCAAGACAATGTATAGCTAAATTTGTGTTCAATTACTGTATTAACCGTCATTGCTACGTCAGCATCATTTCGAAGTATTCTTTCTCCGATCATCTGAGGGTCGTTGTATCGCACATGTTCAGTATTAAGTTCTAATACCACATCTTTTAGTTCATAATTAACTGGTGCTACTTCAACCAGCATTTCACCGTCACTTTCTATGTGGTCTTCGTTATTCTCATCAAATACAAAAAGATCTCCGACAGCACTTTCATATTGTATTCTTCCGATGTTATATGAAAAATCTTTGTTAGACTTTTTTCTTCCTATAAACGCACCGCCTGATACAACAACACCACCGTCAGGTTTCGATTGGAATTTATCCCAAGGTTGCCAAATAATCAAGGAAGCGTTTTCAATATTTTCCAAAACTTCAAAAGCACTATAACTCTTAGCGCCTGGTACTGCGCACGAAGAGTAATCCGGCCTCAGCTGGCCGAGTTGCATGTCTCCCTCGCTTTGAGCTTGGCAGATATAAATGGGACCTGCAAATAAAATAAAAATTGTAAAGTAACTAAAGCAAATACAAATTGTAAGTATAAAATCTTGGTACAGGGTGGTAGAGTAGATAAATACAGTGAGTTGGTACAGTATCTACCTGCAAAGCTTTTACTTAATGATGTTAAATAGATTGTAAACCAGAAAACAAGAGTTCGTGATTCTACCCTCCCCTCAACTTTCAAGTTACGGCCTACAGTGGATGGCTCCTATACGGGGTGAAGACGACGTTAAGGTTAATGTTTTTGTAGATATTTAAAAAAACTTACCTTTTGAAGACTCAGCTCCGATGACATAGTTGCTCATAAACTCCTTTTGGAACGGGCTCCATTTAAGCGTGCTTGACGTGATGACTTGACTAAACAGCGCTTCGTAGAACCGCACAACGCTGTCTCCGAGAGCTGGCACCGCTAGTGTAGCCGTCAGCAACACCACCCACCACCCGCTTGCGCCCTTTCTGCTTTTCTCCATGCTGACCCTGTTAAAGAAGAAATTAAATTTAGTGGAAAGTATTGCATTTCCTTAGATTATCATCTGCTCTAAAGAATCTAGCTAGAATCTGTGACCCAGATGGCATCAGACGATATTCTTTGAAACAAAAAGAATAAAAATCGACTCCTAAGTTAAAGCTCCTAATAAAACTTTAGCCTGCAAACCCGTACTAACACTACGATTCATACGTTTTCATATAGTCATATATTAGTGTCCTTAAAACTGGCACCCAATAATGCAGCAATACCAGCGTTTTCTCATCAGTTTATTTTCTTTAAACGTAATATACGATATATTTTCACCTTTTCGCGCGAAGTAAAAACTTCTCCAGAATTCCTTCCTTAAGCATGTCTTTGAAAGTACTGGTGTTACCTACTCGACCCTTCTGTAATAAATTGTAACTCCAACCCTCTTTTTATCTACGTAACGTATACAAGGCAATAAAATATAAAATGCGTTCATTCTTTGGTTTATTGCTTCACTTAATTGCTGTTTAACATGTGACAGTGGCATTCGATCTCCAAAACACTCGCCTGGACATTATTCGTGTACTCTACGTAAAATAATGTCTACGTGCACATGTTTCAAAGCTAGCAGGTTTAGGCAGCTATGCATTCTGATTTCCGTTTTCCATAGCAAACAAGCTGTGGTGGTTCGATCGCTCTCAAACTCAATTGTGTTGACAAAGTTACTGAAATTGTGCCGCTGCGCTACGGTGCGCCCTATATCGTGTTGAAAGGTCCAAGCTATGCAAGGGACGGAAAATGGTTGGAAAATAAGATTTATGTTACCTATACCTATAAAATCGACGATATAACGTAATTGCACAGTTTTATTTACTGACGCAACGGAAATGTTTTTTATAATCTGAATTTACGTACTCGATAGACGTAATTCGCAAAAAGGAAGTTACGTATTTTATTGACACGGGTATAATGCAGAGCCAGAAATGTATCCAATTCAACTTTTTCCATTTTCAACCTCGCTTTTAGGCGCCTTCGTGGGGTTCAACAATTTTCCAATATTTATCTCAGTGCCAATGTCAAGGTATTCCGAGAATTGGCAAGATCACAAATCCATCGGGGGGCGGGCAGGCGGGGGCGGCGGACAGGGAGGCGCCTGGAGAAATCGATACGATACAATACAAAAGCAAACTGAAAATAAACTCTCCCACGTAATACTTTCATCTGTTCCTTCGACACCTTTCATGATCTCCATATCGTATCGGAAATTTTTCTATTAAGTACTGCGCTTTTTAATGAGCGGAATACGATAATATTTTTATGCGTCTTTGTAAGATTCTCATGGAAAGATGCCTGAAAATGTTAATGCCACGACAATTTTTTCTAGGTGGGTATAATAGAATCCAGAACAAAGTAATTTATTTCTGTAATCCGTACAGTGAAAAAAATATTAAAACTTTAGATATTATAACGGATAACCGTCATCATTATCCTGTTACCTAGGTGCGCTTATTTAACACTTTTGATTGACAGCATTTACAGAACGTTGTTTTAATAAATACATGTTAAAAGTTCACACAAGTCACATTACAGTTAGTTTGGCTAGTTCATAATCAGACAACAGCATAGCTTAAGGTACGTCTTAACTGGCATTAGTTGAACTCTCTATTTCGATTATAATAAGTTAAGTTATCACTAACATAAAATTCCTTGTTACAGGTAAGTGTGGTGTTCCATCGACTAAATTAAACGGTACCCGAAAGGTAAGAAAACACTATCATGAAGATCGTTCCAAATTCAAATGCAATCCGATTTGGGGTCGTACTTTTTATCAGCGGTCAATGTAACGAACTCAATTTAATTAACTTTGGCCTCGCTTCGTCTATTTTCGTTGAGTTGAGTCTGGCATTCTTTCCGTTCCGCCGAGTAAGGGTCACTTTTCTGAAAGTTTATTTTGCTGCAGCGCGTGTCGGTTTTGTACGGTATTTGCTGCGACCATTTATCTTGAGCCGAATAATTTTGTAAGCCTTGTGACATTGACTTATAGACTTACGCCGAAATTAATTTTAAGTACATTTCTACTTACATGGTAAATAGATACCTCTTTCTATACGTATTCAATTTGACTAATTATTATTGAAAAAGTAATGTAGAAAAATTATTAGTAGGTGGTTAGAAATTTTCATCTAATCTATTGCCTAAATTAATAACCTACGGTCATCCAGATAGGCCAATAGGTGGCCGACAATATGTCATCGTTAGCCGTAACAAATCGACTAAATTCAATTTAATAAGTTCAATTGAGGTTTGACACGGCCCATTTGCCCCGACACAAATCCGGACGCCCCATTCCTTTGTTACTCGATCATCTGGTGATATATTGCTTTTTAGATTATAATTTACAGCAATAGTAATATGTAAATATCGTATAAAGGCCGAATTGTTATAAGAACTGTGTTCACAATTTCCTATTGTAAATATTAGGTCATCGTCTACCGAAAGAAATATATGCCGTCAGAGGTTACAGAGATAAGAGGTTGCGTGTGGTTTTTTATCAGTTTTAAGTTATTGCGTTAGTTACTATAAATTTAATTCAATAAACAAACATGCATGTTTAGGTCATTTATCTGAATAGTTGTTCCGTCTATATAAGTCTGTTTTTGAACGTGACGAAATGAGTCTATAAAATGATGTAACTACCTAATGGTTAGGTCACAGCCGTAGACTAGATATCTCTAGAAATCAATCAATTATATTATGTTGCTGGATTTAGTTAATCGTATAATTAGGTGCCCTATTGTTCAACATATCACGTGCAATCTTTCCGAGAGCTTTCCGTAATCTCGCGGCAACCCCCGACAAATTAGAAGTGATAACGAGCAACTGAAGTTCAACAATGCCCTGCCACAGGGTTGAATGGGACGATTTAAACGCCCCATAGACACCATAGAGGTACATATTTTCCGGCACAATGCGTCCTCTGCCGCGAGCCCGGCAGACACTCGATGCGGCGAGGGGAGCCTCCAACAAAGAGAGGAAACTGTCTGGGTTTCCCTTTAACGCGTAAGACGAAACCACCTTTCTATTTTCCTTAGTGATGTTGATGGCGTCTACCACGTACGAGTACAGGGATCGAACACCGGATTCTATTGGATCCGAGTGTTTATTTAGCCTCCCGTACATGTTATTGTTTGCGTACAGAGATTACTGCATTGCAACCGGACAATCTTGTCTTCAATTTTATCACCGCCATGATTTAAACTTCCTAACCGTTATACGGTATATGGTAGTAAAGCACTGACATCATTTTTGCTCAAATAAATGTATGGTCGCTTTATTTTACATCACAGTAATAGTATTGTAGTGGTGTCGTAAAGTTTTACGACTGTGTCGCCACAGCGCCGGTAGTGTCCAGTTTAAGGTCATATTGTATATTATGCACAGCAATATTATATAGCTCACCTAAAACAGCCGCATTCCCGCATTAATTTTCAAAGCGTATCTAATAATTGAAGCTGTACAAATTGGTACGACCGACCTCTGTCATTATATTTCCCCCGGTTGTACAGCCGTGAATGCTATCTGTACCCGAGTTTTTGATAGCTCTCAAGCCGTCACCAATTCGTCGCCAGGAAATACGATTTGTCATCTTTTGGAATGAATTCAACTGGGTTACTCCGGATAAATGACACTCATTTTGGGCTTCCAAATTATGTTGCGTCGCGTGTGAAAGTACGTATTCAAATGCCTGTGCTGGGACAGAGGTATGTTTACGCACAGTTACTTATAAGAGCGACAAACTTTCATTGTGGTGATTTATAGTGTCGTTATAGCGGGAACAGACAGGCGAGATGACACTTTTGTTGTTATCTCCCGCTCCGGCGGCCTGCCATTGTTCGTTTGGCGACTATTTATCATCGTGCTATTAATTGTGGACAAAGTAGACTAGACAATTATAACCCTAATTAACTGCAGGCAATCAAACGCTTATACCATTGTAAGTCCTAGTTATTGGAAAAGTATTTTCAAACAAAAGTATGAAAGTAAAGTAGCTTACACAGTAATCGCATTACCTACTCGCACATACTAATGCAATCGATAATACTAGGCCGGCTTACTGTCAAATGCATCTAAGTGTTTACGACCAGCTTTGTCGCGCTTATTGCAATATGTAACTGTATTGCATAAATTAAACGAGCCATTGTGTAAAAGTATGATTAAAACAGAGTTGACAAATCTGAGATATATATGTATAATATTGTGCAAAGATTGCGCTCCATACAAACTTAGTTTGATCATATTTTCAACATTACGTTATCAAAGCCAATTGTAGACGTGATCCAGATAACAATATCGTCGAATCGAATAGGTATGTCGTTTCAAAGTTGCGCGGGATTTAAAATTTGTTGGATATCTGACTAACTACAAGCATAGATATTGGTTTCTGGATCACGTCTATAAAATTTTATGAAAATATGATCAAACCATGTTTGTACCAAGCGCTGTCGGAAGACACTTCTCTTAAGGATTATAGACGATGATGATGATGGTACTATCTGCGAGCACCTGTTAATGCTTTAGGTGTTCTGAATTAAGTAAAAAAGTAAAACTAAAATGGAAGACGAAGAATTAAAAGCTGCGAATTCTCAGCGTCCATTTGAAACGTTGTATTTTGTACAGGAAGTCGTATTTTAGGCACTTGCAACTTAAATATATCCTTATTCGTTGGTTGTATTCAGCACTTAGAAGGCATTACAGCACTAAGCTTTTAACCCAGTTGCTGGCGCTTACAATGCAAAATAGCTGGCGTCATCGACATCGACTGCGTCGAGGTGACTAGGTCGTTGCGCTAATTGTATATCATGGCATAACTCCACATATCGACTTCCTACTTGAAAGTGGAGCGCAAATCCCAAAGGAATTCGACTGTCATAACTAAAAGTAACGATATAATAAGAGTGTAATTCATACGGGACCGTTAGAAGGCGGTGTACGTGCTCAGAATTACACTTGACCCCGGCAAAGTTGGCTTGCAACTGTTATCTGTGCAGTCAATCGGATACGGTTACCAGCTCGGGACGACCACCTGCCGCCGCCACCTGGCTGGCTGTAGGTACCCTAGTCGGATCACGGAATCACGTTGACTATTACCTACCCCGTATCATACAACCATATCTCACGATTTTGAACACCGTTAATGGCACACTTTATCGTTGGGTTGCTATTTTATTTAGGCTGTAATGACATTGCGTAGAACACAGCTTAATGTGTTTTACCTAACCCAGTGGTGGTGATGATAGAGCGTGTTAGGGCGTGTGCAGGGCGGCACTCGCTGGGAGGCAATTATCACAGTAATGGCTTCGTTATCTGACGCCCGCGCCGCGTCATCTCGATGGCTAATGAAACGCGCTGCTTGGCTTTCTCCTCGATACGTTTTACACGCCTCATTGTTCCGTCCGTCACCTAAATAATGGAAAGGTAACCACAATAGCACTTTTACCTTCGTATCGATTTCACATTCTACTGTAATCGTCGTACTGTAACGGAACATATTTTAATGCATTTTTGCCTTGATCCACAACGACGGCGAGCCATCTCTAATTTCTATACACACGGACCGTTACAGAAGCGATCTTTCTTTACAAGGAAATCGCAAGTAAGCGGTATTCTCGGCGATGCAGTGCGATCCGGTGACTGTCCGGCCCGTGTGCGAGTGTCGTCGGTTTTTGCGGCGGTACAAATTGCTCTCCCGGGCGCCGTCCGCCCGCGTGCAGCTGCTAACTGTCAATAAATCATCAACTATCATTGTTGCACCCTACATACACCACTCAGACAAATTGGTGTTACTTTACTGCGTAGCGGTAACTTTATTGCACGGTCTACTCTATATGTAGCCTTGTTATGTGGTAAGAAGACTGGCGGAGCGATTTATGTCCATGCCATTTGTCGGGAATGTGGGTAATTTGTTTCTATGGTTATTCTGCGTTACGGGGCTTAGTATCTGACGTTTTAGCGACTGCATATTCATGGCGGTATGGTTGGTGGTTTGTTATCGGTGACGCGGCGGCGCGGTCGCGGGCCGCTGCGTGCGCGCCGGCGCTGAACCAGCTGATAGCGTGGGAACAAGCTGGCGTATGAAAGACCTCTCGACAGCCAGCCGACACAATATTGTGCGTTATGTCCGAGCGATCGTTATCAGTGTGCGCAAACATTACGGCTTTCTACGAAATAGTGGCCGAACTGAGGTCGTTTCATCTGTATTGTACCTACCCGTAATGTACTCTTAGTGTTGCTACGGCATAATTTAAGACGTATATGTTTAACGTACTAAACAGTCTACTTGTATCGCTTACGGGCATTCGTGTCACAATAATATTTAAAAAACAGCTGTGGTACCTCTATTCCAAACAGCGCTCAGCGTTTATGAAGTTGTCATCATGCGAGTTACAATGTCGTCGGCGCTCTATTGACTCTCGACACAATAGTCACGTACGGCGTGTGTCTATCTCTTCAAAGCTTTTAAAACAATAGGATGCGGGCGCTCCTCTGCTCTGTGTTTACCACTCCAACTGCTCTCGTAAGCTTGGTTGACAATCCAATTAAACTATCAAGTAGAATAGCTATCAATTCTAGCACAATTCAATTTCTTTATCGTATCTCATTTGGTCGTTGTCCATCGCAACAGATTTATCATAGGTTTATTACAGTCAGAAAATTGAAACCATGGCGAAGGCTATGTTTATCTGATCCATTGATACGCCGACATCAATTTATTTTCCTTATCAGCAACAGTAGTTGGATGTTTATCTAGGGTAGGTACATTATACTGCTTTCTAATGGGGGCAATTGAAGCCGGCGTCACAGATTTTCTCCGCCACTCACTAGATTAAATATTTATTACAACAATCCAGCCGCAAAGGCGTATGTGGCTTTTATAGAATAAGGATAAATTATACCAAGCGTATTGTGACACAGTTCTCATGCAAAATACTAAGCTGGTACGGGTAATTAATTAATGGCGATGAAATTGTGGTTGCGAGGACGACCTGTCAGTCCCTCAACACGCAATCCGTCTGCCCCGGATCATTCCATTAAAGTAATGAAGCTAAAATATAACACACGACAATATAACTGCGTACACGCCGCATACCATTTTGTATAAAACTGATTTGTCTGAGTGCCGCAAGCTCATCACCGTGAACATAATCGCAAAGCATGACAGCGGGAGATGTGCCAGGATAAACAGTTCACGCGTACAAAATTCACACTACCGCCGCATCCGCTCCACGGCTATTGTGAATTGATCAGCGAACACTATGGCGGGTACAGTTACCTCGTCCGTCGCGAGCGCGTTGCCCTTCCAAAATATCGACTAAGACAAATCGCAGCCATTTGCATTAGACTTGGAGTAAGACTGCGTCATAATCCGTTGACCGTGAAAAGATAAATAGATACCGTTTACTCGAAGACAGAGCCAGGCGATAAATCAAGCGGCAAGAAGCTAATTAACACCAGCTCGGCGGGAGTTGGCGCGGCACCTGCGCCCGCGCCGGCACTCGCCTGACCAATAGGCGGGCAGCAATTTGCTACATTGCACCGAGCGAAATGGTGCAAGAAAGATTTATCCCTTAAAATAGCGTGAAATTAAGTACGCGGTACCGGACACCGCGGCGTGGTGTAATTTGCCTTATAGTTCATAGGAATAGCCGACGTAAATAACCCGAGCTTGATTAATGAGAAGCGAAGTTTGCGCTTTCTACACCCCTGAAGGCTAATTTATAGCACGTGTTGATTTTGTTTCCACAAAACAAGCAGTGAAGTTATCGTTTGTTCACAGCGAAACGATATTATTAAACAATGTGCGATATTTGTTGGTCCACCCGGGCCGACCAGACTAAACAAATATGTGCGGACAGACGTATGTTTTCAACGCTTTCGTCTTTATTATTTATGCCGAAGCTCCTCATACAAATACTATGATATGTATGGGTAGATATGTCTACTTTTATTAACAAATGCATGTAAGTTGTTTAGCTTTATGAAGCCCACAATTAATTTGTTCTGCCTTTATGTGTAAGTACTAACCTGAATGTTAATTCGAAAGTCAAATGAATGAATTCAAAATTCCACCACACTCTATTTAAATCTAATTGAAAGGCAAATAGGTACTCGACAGCCACAAAACATGTATTACATGAATGAAATATGCTAACGACTCGTCAACTATTTTTGACGTGCATGGATCATGAATGGGACAAATATTTGAAAAAGATAGTTGAATCAAAATACTTATGTCAGTAACTGCGCTGCTGCGTTATTCATTAGCAATACACATTTCTAGCCGATAGATATAGGTATACGATCGAATTGCCACGTGTCACCAATCGAAATGTTCGAGAATATTGTTTAGTTAAATGCTCCTGCCAATATTATCAGAATATACACTACAACTTTCTATTTGATCGCAAAGTGACTAATAGATAAACCTAAGCCTTTTGATGGCAATGTTTCCTACGGAATTCCGACTATGTTCGCGTTGTAGGAGACGACGTACGACATGCATGATGTAATGAAGTGCAAGGCGGATGCCAGGAATGGAGGATGGCAATCTGCGCCTCCCCACGATTCGCGCGACAACGAGCTGCAAGGTCGCCGCTGATTGCTGCTAATGTGGCACTTGCCGGGTGCGGCACTCGGGCTTACCCACTGGCCTAAATAACAATTTGACACTACGCTCTTAGTGGCATTTCAATTGCTTCTCATTTACATAGTATCGATCCTTGAATTACTAATAACAAAATACGTTAACATAGAAACAGATGTTTATGTTCATGAGTATCTGCTGGCAACCGCCAAATTCTTTGGGTCATATCATACCGCACGCCTACGCAAATCACAGTTAATGGCGTCTGTGAGTTGTAACGACGACCATTTGGTTAACTTGTAATGGTGCTACGTTATATGAATTGTTTAGTCCATCCTGACTCCTGGCGGGATGATTGCAGGCACTCACTCCGAGGCGCAGTTGTTGTGAAACCTCTATTTTTAGAATGTTGACGGCACCGCCGAAAGATTCCATTGTATTGGCAATATTGTCGCTTTTTTGTCGTCTCGCTTTGATGGGCCCAACACAAATGATATTGTGTGTAAATTTATAACAACGATTAAGAGCATCTTGGTAAAATACAAGGTAAGTACATACACTTTTCAGTGGGTAATGTAGGGTATAGGTAATATTGATAGAGTATCCAAATAATTTGCCAAAATTACCTTAGGCTATAAGATGTCCAGCTTTACTAAAACTGTAACTGACGGTTGATGTTGAATCTGTAACAAACATACCATGCCGTTAGTTTAAATAAAAGTATTTATGATTCCAAATATTATGATATGTAACAACGGCAATCAAAATGAAGATACACATTCACACAAGATTTTCAACGTCTTAAAAATAAAAGAATAAAAAACTCTTTATTGTCTTGTTGCACTTTAAGATAACAGATGCATGATCAAGTTCAACCGCCACGCAGCTGCACGGATTAGTCACATCACATGCAACTATTAATATCTTTAACAGGATACTAGAAATTTGCAGCGAGCCGCAGTCGTTGGAAGACCATTTTAATTAACTTAATGGTCACTTTCCGCGTTTCGTTTTATGAAACCACATAGACTTGCCCACGCTTAACATCCAGCTTGCGGTTAACCGAGTTCAATTAAATGAAAAGGGATATTATTTTATCTAACGCGTCCGTGGTAAGATACGCTGTTTCTACTATTACATCGAGCATTTCATGTTATTTTAATCTTTTATTGTGATATTCCTATTTTGTCTTTAAAGGCTAAATCTAAAAATTCCTTATGTTGTATTGTATGTCACATCGTGTTGTGTGTAGGTAATTAATGCAAGTGCGAAGTTATAATGCAGTCGTTATGCGGCGGTGGGTCGGCCTTCATGCAACGAGTCCATTGTGCGCAACTGCTACAATGAACACTTGGTAACCAGATATCACTATCTTGTCCGCACTTCTCGAGTTTAATATTGCACAGGAAACTGTTTATGCGGCGATACTAACGCGAATCGATCGCAGACACTCCGTCAACGTAAGACGGCTTATGTGACCTCAAACATTATGATCGATCCGCCACTGTCTTTTCATTAGAGGATTTGCCAACGGAAACGGCGGGCATCAGCCGGTTAGCTAGCTAATGGCCCATTAGACGCTAGCTTACTGTCGATGTCGCTCAGGGCAAAGTTTCGCTCGCTCGCTGTCCTGCAAACTCCTCAACTTTGAAACTCCAGTCTTTTATTAAGTTAATTCTGCAACGTGGTGCAGCTTCCCGTGCTTTTTTTATTTTGATTAATGGTCTTACTCGATTATTCATCGCTTTTTTCGTCCTCGACCCCTTTTGAAGCCATCCCATTTCGTGGTTCGCGGTCCCGTACTACAAAATTGCTCCGTTAACCGCAAGTGATCAAAGAAGCTGGGATTTCCAATAACGGTAGGAGGGGAGCGCGATGGACAGACATTGCATATTGACAGGGGTCAAATAAGTAAAGCGGCAGAGACGAAGGGATGTCTGACCTTTCTCTGTCTGCCCTTACCCCAATAACTTGTTTGGATTTACTTCCGTCAGCTTATTTGTCCTGTTGTACGTTTTGTTATTTTTACAAATTTGGAACTGTCGTCGCTGAAATTGATTTCATAACACGACGTATCATATTAGGGATTATACCGCCTACCCCTTTGTGCGCATTATTCGCGACTTTTGACGCCTACAGTATTACAGGGGTTTCCGGGATTTCAGGTCAATTTCGTGATAAAGCCGCAGTAATCTGGTGTCCCTCCGCCCAACACATGTTGGCCGCCGCCCGGCTGCGATATGGACTGTCACGCGGCCCGCCCCCGCACTCCAAGCGCCCATCCTAAATTGCCTGGCAAAATCGCGGCCCTTTGTGCAATAGAGTTATTATTACGGGCCGCTGATTTGATGAGGATCCGGCTCACCAACATAATGTATGGGTATGCTAGCTATGGTCTTTGTTAAAAATAACGTTTTATTTTTCGTATGCACGCATTTTTAACTTTGTTGTTTGCCTTGCGTCAATTCGTTGATTGTGAGAGAATTGGAAATTCGTGAAATCCGTTTCAAATAAGCCGTGTGACATTTATGTCAATGACACGTTTGTTTGTTTTGAGGCAAACGAGCGAGCAGTTCACCCGATGGTAAATGATCGCCGCCGCCTATGGACGTTCGCATGCGTTGCCAGCCTATGAGAAAAGTGTGTAAACTAATCTCCTGAAGGCCCCAATGTCGTGCTGGCTCGATATACCGCTGCAGGAAGATAATTCCATAGAATGGTCGTACGCGGCACAAAGTTTAGTAAAATACGTACAGTAGTTGACCGACACTCATCCAGGTGGAACGTATAGAACTTTAATGTATGCGGTTATGACGGTAGTGTATTTCTGCAGCAGATACTAGCCCAAACAAGTTCTCAGAGCACTCCCGGTAAAAGCTGCACAGAACCGCTACATTTCTCCCTAGCTTGAGCCAGATGGTCGACGGGAAGGGTGAGAACTTCGGCGTCGACAATTCGGGTCGCCCGACGTTGAAATCGGTCAAAAGGAAGAAGCTGATATTGAGGTGCCCCAGCCCAGACATGGGAGAGTATTCCATGTGCGGCCTGATTTGCGCCTATGAAAGCTGGAGGCGATGTGCCAGTTTGAAATAACGCCCCGCTCTACCAAGGACACACAACTGTTTGGAGGCCAACATGTCCTTCAGTTGACTGCGAAATTGGAAATCACTCGATAAATCGACGCATAAAATTCCGATATCTGATTTGGCAGGTAGGAGAGTGCTAGTTTGCTTTGCAAAATGAAGCGGGAACCTGTACAAACCAAAAATAGGATAAAGTTGGAAAAGTCACTTAACCGCAGACGGTGTCTAAAATGCGTGTGGCGCGGCACAATGCTCTGTGGCACGAAACGCTGCGGCACGGGCCGGAGGCGGGAATCGACGGCAGTTTCCTCGGTTGCCATGGCGACGCCCCGCACGTGGCCTTTACCTCCAACCTGCCTCCAAATGTTCGGAATTAGCGAAGTGAACGCGCGACGCCAATTCGTACAAGCAGGTTAGGTTATTCCCTTTACGGTGGGCGAATTCAGCGATTATGTTCTATCAAGTGTAATCGCACGTGAAATCCGATATTAAAACGCTTCTGTGAACCCAACGGCTACAGTTTTTATGTTTTTTGAAATGTATTACATTTAAATTGATAATCGCGTTTTCCCCTAGCCTTTTTGTTTTCTATTAAGAGCTTTCACTTCGCCAGATTTGTTTTGTAGAACGCGTCATGCAGGGGTGTGAATATACACTACTGCTCTCCCTCGTCTAATTGCATTTTATTTATTCAGTACCCTACTACCCTCGAAGGACTTCAAAACACGCCCTGGGGGAAGCTGCCCCAGTGGCTCATTAGTTTGAACTTCACTGTCACATAAATCCAGCAATTAAATTATTTCATTAGTAAACTTAATAAAGAGTTAAAGTGGGTATCTACCTACTTAGAAATTAAACTTCGTATCTTTAATAATCCAAATAAATTTAATGGTGTAAGTATAAAAGTATGTCTGATGACATTAAAGATTTTCGTAAGTCTCTAACGTATCTAAAGTTTAGTAAAGTTTTTATTTTCGATTGAAATGAATAATTTGAGACAAGTGTAAAATCGAACTTAAATTATACGTAAGTAAGTGTAGAAGGTCTCAAGGGAAGGGTCAAAAAAGTTAAATTTGTTCTAGCTGCATGCTCACTGGCTCACCCCGATCACGGGTCAACGTTCTATGGCGTCCATCTTGCAACCTTCCAACCCATATTTAAATTCATGTCTATTTTTATGAAACCAATATTAACCATTTTTAAGTTACAAATTTTACGATAACTTAAAGATTTAATTTGCCTACTTTATTGACTCCTAAAAATTGCATTATTTCTTCTAGCATATAGTCATTATGAATGAATAATTATCGATGTATTTAAAAGTATATGTGTAGTTAGTTGTCTAGCACCCATAACACAAGCTTTGCTTACTTTGTCTCAAGGCACCGTCAACGGTGCTGTATGAATTGTCCAAGCATATTTAATTTAATTTAATTTAATCCTGTAAAATGCACCATTTTGACCAGAGAAATCCTGTCAGATGGCTGCTAGGATTTATTTTTATGTATGAGAATATCTTGACATTGCATCCAGCACATATTACAAAGTTTCGGACACTAGTTTATTTAGAATTGTAGTTAGAAGCGGTTTCTACTTTTTGCTGATGTCATGCCTCGGGAGTGTTTGGTAATAAAACCGCCCCTCCCTGCTAATGCAATCGATGCCGGGTCCTCCATTACATATTTATTACCGGCAGGGTCTCGATTCGACAACGCTAAGGAAGAAATGGAAATGTTCCTCTCTACATTTCCGGTTTCATCGAGCTATTCGGTTTTCCGTAAAACACGTCGCCAATAATGCTATCGATTGCTTAGCAAATTCCGTAACACATTCAAACTGGATATAGCTCCGATTACTCAGCGTTAAAATACACGGAGACAGTTCAGTCATAATCCTCTTTAATAACTTTATCTATGCAATTCAGTTGATGAGTTTTATTAATTAGTTGCCTCGTAAATAATCCGAGGTGTTACAAATACCTCCGGTTATGTTAATTTTATAACGACCTTGTGTAGCGATGAATGTTAATTTTTAAGGTGCCCTTGGTCGCTGTCAACGGTTCCAATGAATTTAGTGATGAGACATTAGTCGGATTCGTATGCAAAGTGTTCCTTTCCATTACACATTACTGCGGGTCGATGTGAAACGCGCATTTCAGGAGCGAGGGTGTTAACGCACCATTTATATGGGCCGGGCGGGAGTTCGCTTCCAAACTCCGCATTAATTACCGCCGACGGTGAACTTCGCCGCCGAACAAACTGTCTAAGCAATAAACATTGTGCAATATCCCACTAATTAAGTTCTTGTCCCGACTTGCGAACTTTATAGGTATGAAAACTTCTGTTAGCAACAGCAATGGGGAGAAATTCGTTGGCGATGTAAGTAGGGCAGGTTGTTCTCGCAATTTTGGTGATTAAAATTTAACTTTAATAATTAATAAGTTTGGATCCCTGCTTTATGTACTACGACCCAATAAAAATTCACAAGTTTCAAAACTCGTCTTCTTCAATAAAAGCTTTGACGACCCAGAAATTGGCACTGATTTGAGAAAAACTCGAGCAGCAAATTACAAGGTTGAAGAGATTTTTTGCTCCCCGGGTGGAAAACTTTTTATACTTTGCAAACACACAGTGGGCAAAGTTTCCCGCTTCGTTTTGCATACAAAATGCTGTTAGTCTGGTCCGAAGGGGATGAAGCCACATTGCTTACTGTAGATACATGTTTTTAATATGTTGCTTTGTTTGCTTTGCGATCACATCCAGAGGGCTCGCTGAATGAGTCATATACGCAGCCGCGAGTACTACGATCTACTTTTAAACTCCATGACGTCATATTAAATTGTACAATGACTCAATGGAGTTCCATTCCATCTACAGAGATGAATGATTCAGTGAGTTGACCACGCTGAGTTGAATCATAAGGAATTTAATATGAATTCGAACAAAACTACTCGAAATAAACAGAAAATATATCAAATAAGGAAGTATCTATATTGCGAATCAAGTTTACGTAATCTTGCAATACGGACAAAATTGCAGGTATGCGTGGGTGCACTAAAGCCGATAATGGCTCTACGTTTGTGAGGGCAGGTCGACGAACGCCGGCGCATCGTTGAGTCATTGGCCGCCGCCACTCCGGCGCTCATCACCGTACGGGGCGCCTTAGAACCTTGCAACAGCGCAGACCTCGCAAATACACGACGAAGCGCTAACGAACCAGCTAACTCCCAGCGGTCACGTACGAGAATCCAACAAGAATACGCGAGTCACACGCAAATGTCTCATTTATTTTTTCAATCGCATACCTCGACTCGCACTTGAGCGTTTTAAAGATCTCACGAGCGCCTGCTGTCGGATTAGTAACATAATTATTGGTGTAACAAAGCATGCGTTTGAATATTCATTAGGGAGAAATGTTATGAGAGGGAAGGACTCGAGAGTGTGCCGCGGTGAGGGCCCATTACACGCGCGGACAGAATGGACCGGGGCCGTTATAATTTACAGGAATGTATGTGGTCCCAAATGAACACATAATTGGTGCACAGTGACGGGTTCTGCTCACGTTCAAGGATTGCCCTCGGATTATATCGACGTTTGAATAGCATCGTATTTTTTCGTTTATTTGTTTCTCATTCAAGTATTTAAATGTATCCATTGAAGGTTTCTCCACGCCATTGTGTGTTACTTTTGTATATGCCGATGACAAAATGTCATCTGTGTTACAATAGAGTTTTCAAGGCTCTATGCTCGTTCGTTCGTATGACCCACATGGCGTATTTACTATTTAGTATTTAGTCAGGGTTTTGAAATGCTGATGAAACTGTTATAATTTACTTAGCTACCACAAACATAATGGATGTACATATTACAAACAACAAATAAATGAATTCTGAATACTGAATCCGTTATGAATTAAGACGTATTTGTGACCATTGTTATTGAGTCATGCTGTAATTAAATCATTTATTGTACTACGTACGATTCATTCATTCGCACGTATACCTAATTAAGCGTTGTCGCTATTCATTCATTTCACGTTCTATAGCTATCTATTGTTTAATTGAGTCACAGTTGAAGGGTTGACTTGGTTTTATCTTGGTTTAAATGAGTAATATTAATATTCATGAATATTTCTCTCATGTTTTCCGCGGACGAGTTTTTATTGCCATTGGTACTATAGTTAGAAGCAACCGATCCAAATACCGTAGTAAGCACCACCGCGTTTAATTGAGTCGGACGAATAAAACAATTTGGGAATGGTACCACTCTATCTACGAGCAAGGCCGAACACTCCCATGGCCATTGGCAAGTAGCACATAGCACAGTGACCAGATGTACCCAACCTACGAGTACCTACTACAAACACAGCGTTAGTAATTACTGAATTGCGTAACACGCACACCGCAGCCGCACAATGGAACAAAAACACCATTAATACTATAATGCCTGTACAATTTATACGTAAAGTATTTAATATGGACCTATTATTGGTTCAGAAGGCAGTGAATTGATTAACAACCTACGCCTACGCAAGAAGCAAAAAACGTTTTTTGTCACTCCTCAAAACTAGTAGCCGTAGAGCTAATGTTCCGGTTCGGAGCTCGATTTGTTTTTCTACTTGTTATAAGTCCTTTCCTGTTTCATTCTCGGAATTGTGATACCGATTCTTGACATTTTATATTTATCTGTGTGGCAATTAATAACTTCTCTCGATATCGTGACGCAATTTTCTTAAAACAATATAAATAGGTATACGTATAATGAAACTCGCAAAGAGTTTTATAGGCGCATTTATAGCTATTTATTGGCTCGGTCTTAATCATACACGTTTATCTAATAAACCGCATTATGAATGAAGCACTTATGAACGTGTTGCGCATACTGTAACTAAATTAATTCACGTCATGTTGGATATAGGAATAGATGGAGATATCATCTATATAGGTAGACAAGGTAATACAATCTGCATGATTGGCGGACCATGCACTAACGGGAATCACACTCCAAGTGCATCGGCCATTCGATACACCGAAACACCAGTAATGGAATACGTAAAATCGAGATAAAGTTGTCACATGGATATAACTTTACCAGATTATTATAGATCATTTCTGATACATAATTACCAGTTATTACCGAGTATTTGAATAAGAAAATAATTTGGAACAGTAACAGGGACAAATCTTATCAGTAACATAAGATCTTATTTGCAGGGATAACCGTTGCAATTTATAGGTGTCCTGTCTGACTGAACTTGGGCTGAACCGGTAAAGTAGGACGTCGTATAAAGTGTGACGTCATAATAAAGAGGTATATTGCCAACCATAACAATAAAGTTGTAGGGTTTATTGCTAGGCGGTGGTCTGCGTGTTGGGATCGGCTCTCGAGCCTCAAGTGGTGCGCTTTTACGATCGCTGCACGAATAAATCATTTCGCCTCCCCTTCTATCGGTTAAATGTTGTGCAATACATTTTTATGGGAAACAAATAGACGCTGTTCATCATAGTTATTCTAATCCGTCTGTTTAATCAATCTCCTTGCTTCAAAAATAAAGAAAGAAGGCAAACGAACAAGCGGGTCGCCTGATGGCGGGTGATCTGCAGTAACGAATGACCTTTAAACTATAATCTCTTCGTCTTGTTCTCATGTTATTTTAGCCTTAGATTGTCTGTTCTGCAAGAGGCATGTAACTAGCTATGTGATGGGAACTTTGTGGCGGAGGCATCTAAAGAACTCTCTAGTGAAGTTACTTCCCGCTCGGTAGCTGCGAGGGACAAGTGCTTGTCCAACATGTCTGTGGTACAGCGGCGGCACTCGGCTCCGTCTGAGAGCCCAAGTGTGTTTTTACAACAGGTTCTTGTTAAAAATTCCTTCTCCTCTGGATTACTTAGTTCTTTTTTGTTGTGTTACGTGACGCGGCTGTTTCAAATCGTATCTCATTCAAAAAAGATTAATCCACCTCCTTTTTCAAAGAAAGCGATCGCGTGCATATCGTCTTAAATGATTTAAAATGTATCATCCGACTTGTTGTGATGAAATATCCTACTTATTTGTTTGAAACAAATCTCAACTATGTTTACATTCGGCTTAGAGATCTTAAGCTGTGTTTAGATAAGTTTTTCGAGTGCTTAAGTGCTCCTCGTGGTAACGCTTCCAGATAAGTAAACAACAGCTGCAGCTTGGCGCGGAAGTCTTAGTACCTAAAACTAGTAGTAGTATTATTGTTGATATTCAAAGTTACGTAACTTTATTCTAAAATGACTACCTGCTTATCGCCTCATACCTATATAATAACAATGCGTTACCGCTTAGGCGAGGTTCGTGTTTGTTGCGGTATAAACGTACCGCTTGCCTAATGGGGCTTTCAAAGAGTTCACCCGCGAATTGCCCAACACCGCGAATACCGCGTCCGCCGCACACAGGTTGCATTCATTTTCGTGCAATTTGTATGAAACTACTAATTGCACTTAATTGGCCAATAAATCGTGCCTAACCATAAATTATAATCTACCTTAGGTTGTAAATATTATTGAAGTGTTGTGTTAGCAGCGTTTAAAAGTAGAACAGCATAATTAATGATAGAACCATTTATTTTCCTCCCTTACCTAACTTCTTATCTTACCCAACGACATGGTTCAAGAATTTGATGCAAATGTCTGTCTGTATTGGCTACCATATTTACAATTCAAACATTATTCAACAATACGTTTGTATAATTTGCCAGACAAAAAACGTGTTATATTCTACACGACACTGAATTTTAAGTTTTCCTTTGACGTTTTGACGAATGTAATATCTTCAGAACTGTAGGGTCTAAATTGCTCTAAACTTCCGATGCTCTCGATTAGATAAACGATAGTTAAAGATTTTTATCGTCAATTCTATCCAAATAGTATAAATCCGATACGCGTGGTGAGTATATCGCGTATTTAGTGCGTGTTCGTTCTAAATTCGTGACCAGCAGCCTTATCGCGGCAAGCTCCTTAAACAGGCGCAGCACGTTCATTGCGAACTACACGTTCCGTATTACTTCATTTTTGTTCTCAGAATTATTATGTCGTATTATTTTCCATTTGCTTAGTCTTGTGTCTTTGATGAGTCGACTTATGTAAATATTATGTAGATGTTTTGTTTTGCACGAATTTCTTCTGAATCTCGGTTTGATGAGTTGGTAAATTGAAGTACATTGAGGTTGCAATTCATTCATAACAATATCCTAATTAAACATGTCACAGTTCTCAACATATTTGTCACAGTCCTCAAAATAGAAACTTTTTTTGTAGCTTTATTATTTTGTTACATTGGAATTCCATCGAAATTGTCCAAACGTACAATTGATTCTTCGCGTGACGAGGCAGATTCGGAATCGTGCACCGTTATCGCTCGCTGCTCGTCTCTCGGATAAAAACGCCGAAGCTTTTAGCTCAACTTCGGGCACTTTTGTTGAATTTAAAAACTGCTCGGTTTTTACGTCGAATACGTGAGTGCCTGCGGTAGCACAAAAATGTTTTTCATTCCGCAAATGTGTTTCCCGGAATTCCCGTCCTAGGCATTCAAATACTGTAGGTACGGTACGGTACGTATGCAGCGTACTTGTTGACTCGTCGGCAGTGTGGGATTTTAGCTCGGGGTAGGTATGCAATTAACTGGTGCGGTATGTCCGTTCCCAGGAGTGTCTCCAGTCGAGGCAACGCCGCCGCGGGTAACGGAAGAACCCCGCGCTGTTCACAATTAGTGCTTTGTCCCGTTACCCGCGCATTGTCCGCTTCAATACTCCGCATGCCAGTTACTTCCCTTTGTGCACTCTTAATGGAAGGTTCTCATGTTGTTTGTCTTGCGTTTAGTGTTGCACCGGCTATTGTTTACGTAACGAGAGTTTTATGAAGTCTTTAATTATCGTTCGGGCAGCAGTCGACGGATAACTCGCAATAACCTCTATGAAAGCAACGTGGACTTTGTTCGGACTCGGACCCAATTTAGATTTAGGTATATCGTCTTATTGAAGTCTCAAAGGCGTACATACGGCTTATTGTGTAATTATAGTGCAATTTATTAAAACACGTAATTCAATACAAAGAACATACAACCGTTAGCAAACGGTGTGGCCTCAATAAGGGACTGCATTGTATGCCGTCTGCCGGAAATGTATCACCTTGAATTGCGACGGCTTTCTGAGTTTTGATCGCGTAATTCCATACATTAATTACAACATATGGTGTCAATATATACGAAAATAGAACGTGTTAATTATTAGAACTGTCTATGTTCGTTCAGGGACTTACTAGAATGAACCTTCTAAATATACACCGAGCTAGACTGAGCCAAGGGGACTGAAGGAAAGGCCAAGGACACCTCCCGCTATGCGGGGCGGGCCTGCCAACCTTGGACGAGAAATTGCGTAGACGGCCTTCAACGATTCTAAGTTTTGGGATACAGCCTAAATAATCCTGCATATTGAAAGCAAATTTGCAAACTTTGTCCATTTACTAGATCGTAACTAATTATATTCACAGCTGTGATGTGAACTACACTGACAGTATTGAATTATATAATTCCAGGTGATACGACCCTAAGCCCACGCGTTTTATGGTAATGTCACAACGAACCAGTTTGCCATCACATTGTTAACATGAACATGTTTATTGATGAACTCGACAATCACGTCTGTACATGTTTCCTTATGCTTCGTTTATTCTCCAGCATATTGCGGCATCGGAATTCGTTGACTCGTAATCTAGTTAAACAAATGCGATCGGATATGCGCTAGCGCTTTCGTCGATATCTCGCTTTGCTTCTCACATTAGCGAGTCGGACCATGCATCACTGGCGGTCACGTTATCGATCATATGCGCCGACGGCTGCCCTGCCCTACTGCGATCATCGATTTATATCGTGTCAAATATAACGGACCTCGCGTCGCCACAGATCCAGATGCATAAAGCAAAGTAAAAGCTAAAGGTATAAATGGGCCGGTGGCACCATTATACGTTTAGAGAAATTCGATATAACCGATAACAACAACGGCGTGCAGCAATGTACGAAGTGGAGGTAGGTAGTAATTTGTATAACGAAACGTGCGTGCGGCTCGATGGCAACAGTCGTGTGGTCAAGGGCATTGGAATTACCGAGGAAACGAGAAATGAGATTACGTGTTTTCGGACGGATATTAAATTATGGCTGGTGAGAGCTGGAGCCGGTCCGGTGCGGGCCCCATTGTCGGAAGAGCTTTACGACCGCGTTATTAATCATTGTAAAGGCCGTGATAGAGCGTGAAAGGAAAGTACCTCGACGCTACAATAGAGTACAAAATGATTCCGATTGCTGTGTGGCTCATCTCACTCTATTAGGTAGATAATTATTATAACTATTAGAGCGTCGGTGGCCGAGCGGTCAGAGTATCCGACTCGTAAGCCAGAGGTCCCGGGTTCGAATCCCGTTGCGGCCATGTACCAATGACTGTTTTCTGAGTTATGTACATTAGTTGATTACTAACCGATGCTCTTACGGTGAGGGAAAACATCGTGATGAAACCTGCACATTCAGGCGACTGGATGTGTAATCACGATCCAATCTGGTCAGGTTCCCCTGGGAGCAGGGTCACGGAGGTCAGATGGCAGTCGCTCCACTGTAATTACCTGACCTGCCAAATCCTGGATCATGGTCAAGGCGGACCCCGGGCTCTCGTGCGCGAGAGCACAACTGGGACATTAACGCCAAGATGATTTTTTTCTTTTTTAATTATAACTATCATAATTAGGTGCTAATATATCCTCTTGTAATGCTTACATGTAATCTAATGGCGTAGCAATAAAAGAGTCGTAACCCGTAGCTTATATTGCTGATACGTGTTCGCGATGGTGCTAGTGACACGTGGTTGCGCACGCGCCGCGCCGGTCGCCGGAAGCACCGTGTGTACTCGAAGCTCGGGCGACATTGTTTGGACTATCGGCCGCGCGAGCCACCTGCTGGTGTCGATCATGCGGGGAATTCCAATGAGACACTCCGTCCGACTCGATACGCCGAGCACAACGCAGCCATGTATGACACGTGACAATTAGCACCCAATCGATTCTAAATTGAAACGTTGGTAAGAGTTGGCGAAAACATCACGAGTTTCGGCACGGCTGCTTGCAACACCTATTAGAATATCTGGAATAGGCACTTGAATAAACATTGGTAGTGCATTCTAATAAGAAAAGACGACTAAGAAGCGCCTGCGCGTGTTCATTTAATTTCCTCGCGGTGACCGCGATCGCCGCTTGTTGGTTCACTGCGGGTAATTAATTTAACCGAGCTTCGTTAATGCAGCCCAGACAACTTAATAACACCTCAGCCCCGACCAGAAACTATTCTCTTTGGTATAACGAGAGTCCTCTTGTAGCGATAAATTCTACCATCTATTCATCTCTCATTATGAGATATAAACATTCAATATTTGTTCAGAGGTTAGCTTAATTATATGGGATATGTACTAGTCTAGTCATCTTCTTTACATACCAACATTCCACAAACTACCATAATGGACTCAAGTTGACCAACTCTATATTAGGTAGTTTCTTATGCGCTTTATTCTTCGTATTAGGATAGAACTGACAGTAATTAGCTGTTGCCACACAGCCTGCAGTGGATGCAGAGTTGGTTGCTCTGATTATAACAATATTTTGGAATCCTTTTGGTTTAGGTTACACTGAAATCTTCTCAAATTCCATTGTCAAAAGAAGATTCTCGAAAGAAATACGGGCATCTGAAAGTTGGGTCGAAGATGCTGGATGCGCATAAATTTTCATCAAATCAATGTTTGTTCTGGTCAAGGCCACTCGCTACTGCTGGCTCGGCTAGTGGCGTCGCACGCAGCTCGCGGATCCGCCTATCGATTGTTCCAGTGGCCATGAACTCGCTCTCGGCTCGGCTTCGGAACTTCACTCGTGAGCTCGCATTTTCGCGGGGATCAATCGCGTCTAGCAATAGAAGGCTTCACCTGTCGAGTTTCCGATAATTGCAGTCCACTTTTCTATTTATAATTACAGATACACAGCCGGAAAACCTCTTACCAACATGTGCATATGTTCAAATGTATTCTCAAGTAGAACCATTAGTTAGATTATTCCTATAGCTTCAAATAAATACTTGACTATCCAGTTAGGAGCTACGATATCACAGGCAGATACACGCGTTAAACTTATAAAATAACACACCTCTGTGTACGTCAAGGTGAGAAATATACCGAGATAGGTTCCCTCGATGACATGTAAGAAAATGACTACTATTCATAAAGTAGAAACTGCCGCCGAGGGAGCGAGTGTAACCAGCGTCTGGCGCCTCGAGAAAAAGTTGTAGTCGCATTGCTTTTCTCATTGCATCATAAACGTTCAAGCGGCATACGTTACTACTACTTTTTGCTTGCAAGAAACTTACCAGGTTCTGCTTTCAAATCGTGTAAAACATGTCCCTGTTCCTATGTAGGTTACATATTTATTTCTCGTGTGCTAGTCAACTTTCCTTTCGAGGATGTTTATTATTATCAACACAGGGAAAGTATTTGAAACGTTATTACCCCACATGAGACATATGAAATTGTTCCTTTACTTCGTTTGACGTAATTGAATTCAAGCGCCCATACTTTTACGTAAACTCCGACGCGTAATCTAATTCGCGACCCAGTACCTTCCTCCGATAATAACAAGAATTTGTTCCGAATAGGAAAAGAGCAGCTGCATCTTGTTCCCCTCACTCTAATCATTGTTCGGCCAAAGGGTCGTCCGAATCGGGGAGCAATGGCCTGGGCACATCAACAAAAAAACTCGTATAATAAGGGAACGCATCCAGGTACCCACGCACGAAGGTATTTCGAACGTTATCCCGTTTATCGACTGATCGATTCGACCGAAAACTACCGAGAGAGCGTTCGCGAAGCGAGGGTATGGTAAATGGAAGTCATCAGGAAAAAATGGCGCTCTTGAAATAGCAATGGACCAAGATAATGTTTTGTAAGAGATCTTTCATCCAAAAAGAATCCGTACCTATCTGACTTGAGTACACTACTAAGATTCCTTCAAGATTATTTATGAGACGGCGTTATTGTAAATCAATTACTCATTCGTATTATTTATGATATTATGGTGAATGGTAATATGTACGTTTAATCCAGTCCATTTGAGTGAATAGCTATGTGGATGATGCCCCGCGGGCAGCTCGCATGCAGACGTGATATCAATAACAGTTAAGTGCAGACAAACTGCATTGCATCCAATTTGTCCGTGTACATCGCTAGGTGGCTGCAGCCTGTATGCGGGTAGACAATGACCGGTTAACAAGTCGCAGTGCGTTGCATATTTGTGCAATGTGCTCGCTCACATAGCGAGCAGCCGGCGCCGCGGCTTCGCGGTCTCCTGGGCACTTGTTAATTGAAATTCATTGATTCATAACAAGCCAACAGTGTCTACCGAGCCGAATCCACATTGCGACATTCCCCCCAAATGCACCCCAATGTCACTCATTAGCTAAGCTTTCGCTGTGCTTAGTGAATCGATCAAACTGACTGATTGAATTATATACTTTCGGCTATATGACAAGCTAGCTCTGCATATTGAGCCCAAGATTGTAATCTCCAGCTTGTTTATCTCGACCCAAATCTAATGCGTCGCTTCTGGCCTGCTCAATGCTTCATAAATATACTACAATAGAATTAGTTCCAGCACTTCACTCCTAGTACAAAACACGACAGTCATATCCGCGTGATTTCTGTTTACATAGTTTCATTCTTAAACTAATTGGATTTTGGACAAGCATAATTCATAAATATATTATTTTAAAATTTGACCAAGGGAACAACGGACAATAGAAAGTAGGCAGTAGGTTATTCATTGTAAACAATGACTTTTGAAATTTAGAATCCTGTACCGAGTTTCTTTTCTAAAATTTATTTTTATACAGTTTATCGGTATGGAATTGGAACTAAGTAATTGTAAGGACCATCAAAGTTAGCGACCATGAATCTTCTAAACTAACTAGCCGGTTACTAAAATGTAGGAACACAGTTGTCTGTATATAATTAAATCCGAGGAGCGCCATGGCAATGAAAACCCACGCTTGATAATGATACTTGAATCGCAAAACTGGTGTGTTTCGCCATATACGATTGCTTATAAATCAATAGATACTACAAGCTGTCCTCGTGTGAGTTTAATGGATATAATATGAGCTATGGCAATAAAATTAAATACTTTAATCGCATAACTTTTTCCCTTATAAGTTGTAACGAGCGTACGAGCGATGTTAAGACCGAAATCGAGTCAAGATCACGGCCGCTGGTTCGCCGGCCTGCGAATTTTACGTATTCATTGAGTAGGTATTTACTTTGCCGACATTAACGTTCGCTCGTTATTTTTTTCTCCCTCATCGTCGTCGCTTCGTCGTCGCCGATGATGTCATCGCAGTACACTATCGCAATACGCTCGGTTTATTTCTTTGCGTTGGTCCATTAGTTTGCTTTTCTATTTTAGCACCTACATATATTATTCGTGATAATCGTGTTGTATAATTCCGCTAGGTAACAAGCATTACAGACTTGAGAAATACAACCTACGAACATGTTAACCAGCAGTTGCGAGGCACGTGCCTTTGCATGGAAACACGCACTTGCACCTTCCCTAATGATAAGCTGCCGATTCAAACACGTCCACAGTCGAGTTTACACTGCGAACGCGGGGTACATGGCACTCGTGCGGTTTAATGACTGGAAAATTACTCCGTGCAGGGCTTCTACGACGGAAACTTACGGACTGAGGACCGTGGTTACCCGTCGATGCAAGTGCAAGTAAGCTCAGCAAAACACCGGGCTCGGCGGGGGAAACGCCGCTTATTCCCACCGGTTACGCCGAAGCTCTGAGCTGTCTTGTGTTGGAATTTAATAAAGTTGGCGCTGGAGTGTAGTGTATTTGTTGAGCAGACTTGCAAGCTCCGCGAGGCGTCGTCGCGCGGGCGCGTATCGATCGCGCCGCACCGCGGCCTGCATACGAACAAGAATCGCCCTCCGCTCCGTTAGCCCCTTATCAACCACTTCCACCGGACCTGGCTCTAAGCCCTTCGTTAGCGACGTGACTCGTGACCTCCTTGATTGCTGTGTCAAGTCCCCGTTGAATCAAATTGTTCTATAGATTGCTTTATATATTAGCAGCAAAGGTTTCGTTAATTCGATTACGGTATCAGACAGCTTTTCACCGTTAATTTTATCAACACGCAAAACAATGTAACAATTGATGTCAGAAGTTTCGCTGACATGGATATTGCGTCACAATGTCTGGGGCATACGTAACAAGGGCTAAATTACAAAAAGCTTTCCCCATTTCCCGACCCGAGGGATGCGGCGCGGCCTCGCTTCGTGGAGGTTGCATGAACATATTTACCTAGACCGACTAAACGATGAGGTCACTGCGGGTGCCATTACGCCACACAAGAAAACATTATCCTTGACTATGTTTGTGGAATGTCACAATGAAAGCTGTACCTCCGTAATTAAATTGCCTGTTTCCCTAGAGCAGCGGTTGTCGACTCTCTTTATATAGTTAACTCTATTACCATGAATTACCATTTTTCCTTATCGATTTAAGAAAATATCTCGTTGTGGTCCTGACGGAACGTCACGAATTTATTTTTTACGCCTTGCGCTTGGTTCATTGACTTCGAATTATTCACGTTACTCATACATCGTTACTGCTCTTGCATGGGTATGTAATGTAAGTTTTTAATTTTTGATTCCGTGGCCATTATATAATTTCGTGACGCGGTGGTGCGCGCGCGTGCCATTACAAGTTACAAAATTTTCCTTGTTGACGTTATTTAGCTGATTACGTTCGGGGGAGGGTTTCCCCTAGAAATTGCCGCAATTTTCCAGGCGACATCGCGCCTACTTATTGCGTCGCAAAATGTCTCGCTCGTCCCACCCCAGCCCGCAAGTAGGCCAGTCGTCGCGCTAAGGGCTTATAATTTCCTCCAATGGATTTGTCCGCGTGTAAATTTCGTAGCACCGCAACAGGGTGATATTGAATCAAAATTGATACAGTGGAAAATTATTCTGCGCTGGCAAAGTAATCGATAGTCGAGGGGAAACACGTCGTTGTATCTGCGTGTTCATGGATAAAAGGACAGCGGATCGAGGGGAAACGATGCAGCTGACGAGCTGATCGAGCGAAGCTTCAGTAGGTACGAAGCCTATTGACCCTGAACCAATTCTATCCATGCCATTCGCATGGCCCGAAAACATCTGATGGCAAATCAAGGTAAAACATAACCAACCCGTCTCTATCTGAAAGGCTTTTAAAACTAACAAATATCACCTACGAAAGGAAACTGGAGCTTTAACTGGACAGCCGTCTGTGCAGAGCTAACCTGGATATCCTGCAAACCTGCGACGGAGTGACTTCGTACAGGCTTAAGTTCGTCGACTTGCAGTAAACGCCCGGATACATCTATCTACCTATCTGCGTGTTCATTCATTCAGTGGTGCACTGCAGCTACAGGCACGTCGAAAAACTTGAAGCAGCACGCGTAACGGTGGGCCGGAAATAACCAACTATCAGGCGAAGCTCCGTCGGAGGCAATTTAGCTGACCTGTCGCGCGGGCGGGCCCATCCGATCGCGTTAGCCTTATGCGTACGTCCGCTGATCTACTACCGCCTAATTACTATCATCATGTGCGCCGTAGCTATGTGTTAATTCAAATATAAATAATGCTCTCCGTTCCGAATAATGAGCATAAAAAAATCTTTAACAACCCAACTTGCTATATTAGACGCGCCGACCAAATTCCATCCTACAATTTGTTTCTAAATATCGCATCAATCATCGTCTCTCGTCGGCTGCGTTTCGTAAAGGTTGTGCGGTGAAAATAAACCGTTTATTTTAGTGAGTGGACAATGTCCCCTAATGAATGAGCTAAGTACGTGGAGCTGATCGATACGGCGTCGCCGAGTGGACGCCGCGCGGGCGACGAACGGTTCGCAAACAGAACTGTTGCGTTGTTATCGCGCCTTTTCCACTGAAACGCTCATACCCATTCGTGAAGCCAACAAGATAACGAAATCGGAAAGGAAACCATGTGCAAGCTTTCTTTGAATCTCTTTGAACTCTTTTGTAAGTCTTTACGTGTTTAAATAAAATAATAGATACTGTATTGTAAATAGACAGATAGTCTTTACTTAAAGATTATTTTATCGCAATAATAGGCGTGGCTTTGTGATCGCCGACACGTGCATATGCAGCTGCTAGTACCATAGTGTGGATCCATAACAACAGACAGTTGCAGATTTTGGCAGATGTTTTCGGATTTAGCTACTCACAAAGGCTGCCATTCAAAACGCCATACTGTGGTACAGATATCCGAGATTCATATGTTTATTTATAAATGTCATAGCACTGGAAAATTGGTTTAATTTTTTTTGCGTTCGAATTGTTTATCTATCTGTTGGTTTTTCTGTAGGACGCTAAACAAAATAATAATAGTGTAAGTATTTATAAGAGATATTTCGGCTCACAAAAATACACAACAAAATACAATTTTATAAATGTGTAAGTTTGTATGATAGGATGTTTCTTACTCAATAAACGACGTAAATACGGGTGAAAGACACACATATAGTTTTATCCCGATATTCAACGTAGTTCCCGCTGGAATTTTTCGCTAACGATGTCGCGGGCAAACTAGTAGGTACTAGATACGTAGTTAGTGATATTTATTATTCTAAAATGAGCATTAAAACTGTTAAATGAATTGTTATATTGAGGAAACGTAGTACCTACTTAGTTAGAAACTGCAATTTAGTCCTCGGATGTTCGCTATCAAATCCCATACATAAATGCTAGCCGCCTATTGCTTCCCATAGATGGATTGACGATAAATAAATAAATAATAAAAATGAAAACGATGCTATAGAATTTAATTGTAAAATACCTATACTTCCTATTAAATTAAGTATTGAACACGATGGCTCTCATAAAACATTTGGATATTTGTTTGTAAATGTCTTTAAAAAGCTTCGGCGAAAGCTATTTAACGTAATGAATTCCATTATGGAAATCCACACATCGATAAGCGAAGTCACATTACGTCTTAGGATGACATCATGCTTAATAAATAACGAATAAAAAAACTAATTATCTTTTTGAATGTCGATTACAGACACGAGTACTATTAGTACCACTCCAAGAAAACATAACACGTAGACTTTATTCGCAATTAAACTATCGTCGCTTGTAGCTGGACTGTAATTTCACTTTACAAGGACTGCCCGCAAGGTGTGATTGCTTCATCAGGCTGCAAACAGGCTAAACAAGGAATACTATGTGTATTCCAACTTGCACAAGAACAAGAATCGATTCGATCTATTTGTCGATTGCATAAGTCCCGGCGGCGTAACGCCGCGCCGGGAACCGGTTGTATGAAACGTGTTAGGAGGTCCTCTCATACTCAAATGTTAAACTAAGGTTATCTACAATCCATGCAATATCCCCGTCGCGGGCTGCCCGCCGCCGCAGCGTGTGATCTAACCAATGTTAATGTTATCGATCGTGTACAATACACGTTATGCGAATTGCTTATTTAATCTTGCAACGCAAATATTAATTTGAGCTAAATTATTATGAATGTTAAACACCCCTTCAAAACTATATCTCTCGAAGACTTCTAGATATCTTCACCAATCACCAGGTAGAGATGGATTTAAATATTACACTCGTTAAATACTTTTAAACTAATTTAATTATAACAGGCGCTATAACCGTCTGGTGTTATTGTTATGTTGTCAAGCATTTTTGTCAAAGCAGTGACACACAATTCAACTGAATAAGTACCTAGTAAAAAATTAATACAAACATGTACTAATTTTGATACTTATTTCTTCGCTGTATTGGAAAATTTTAAAATTCTTACCTGTAACGAATCAAATCAAATCGGCGTCAATAAGCGCGGGATAAGTGGAAGGCTCAAATAAATCTTCCAGAGAGCTCCTAATTTCTCCTAAAATCACTGTAACACTCACTGGCGGCAAACACTACGTCGGCATCGGTGTTAAGCTGATTGTGTTATTCACGGTGTATGATGTGAGAGAGTAATGTATCGGGATGGCGTTGTGTGGTGGCGAGAGTGTGCAGTGTACCGCCGCAGTGCGGAGTGTCGGGTAGACTGGCGAAGCGGCGGGCGCGGCGCCGGCGGCCGCGGCGCCCGGCGGGCCGCGCCGTGACGCGCGCGCCAACCTCCACCACCGAGCGCCCAGGGGACCCGCCGCTAGTCCCAACTGTTTCCGACCTCTTCTTCATTTTATTGCTACACTAAGATGGATTTGAAACAAAGGTAACTTTGCTGAAACATTGTAGCCGTAGAGCGGCGTGATTTTGTTCAAGCTCCTTAAAAGATAAAAATAAATACTGTAGATACCTTACACGTAAAGTGAAGTAAACGAACCCCTTGGATGAAGATTTTAAAATCCACCTGAGAGCACGTGCTCCATCGGGGCGTTCAGTTGAAAACCGAAAACCAGTTTCTGACATCGCGACTTTGCGTTCGTGAATATTCCATTCCAAGGCGGGCTAAAACTTGCAGGCCGATAGGTACAATAAATTCATTTTGTGTAAGAATTTATTACGCAGAGGTGCACCGGGCAGCTATCTTCTTCAACTATTCTCTGTGTTTAAGTTCTTCAAATATTGTGTGTAAAAAATACATTAATTATGGCCTACAACGCCATTCTGGACATTTAATAATCATTAGTTTCGATGAACGCCATCCCGCCTTAACCATCATTCTACTGACTCACCCGGCTTGCATCAAATTCTTAAAACACTTTTAAGAATGATGTTTACCTAACGTTTTTTTGTGTAAATATTTTTGTTTAAGTATCAGCTTCAATGCCTTTAAGAATTTAGTGTAATGCCAGCCGCCCTAAATATCTAAGCGATTCTGTACATTGGGTATAGCCCTATGTCGAATTTCGATGTTCAAACAATCACTTTACCCGCAGTTCTTAAAAATATTTTTGCCATAGGACGGGAGTTATCGTTATGTTTTTTTATAAATGGAAAAAAATGTTTATTTCTCTGAAACCTATCTCGTCACTAATGGGGTATCAAATGAAAGGCCTTGCCGAGATGATTCCAAAAATATACAACATCATTACATTTACGCCATTTGTTTTAAATAAAAACAAAAATATTTCTAAAAAACCCCAGCCTGAGTTTGTCATATGTCATAATAAGCTCATGTCTAATCTCATGGAAGAGATTTTGCAAATATTTAAGTTTTTTTTTTAACTTTTCTTCATTCTAATGTAAAGCTGTTAGATCATTCTATACCGAGAGTGTGTAGCTTGTAAACGGTTGAAAATTCCGAAAATTTTGACTTTCTTTATTTGGGGGATTCACCTCTTAGGGATAGTATGTTTGCCTCCTAACTAGTTCGAAGTCAATGTTTTTGCTTTAGAACTTTCCATCCATACTCACCTTTTGATTATTCACGACACTCACTGACTTGATAAATTAGTAAAAATAACATCATCATCATCTTGGCGTTAATGTCCCGGTTGTGCTCTCGAGAACGAAGGCCCGGGGTCGGCCTTCTCCATGATCCAGGATTTGGCGATCTGGTAATTACATGGGAGCGACTGCCATCTGACCTCCGTGACCATGCTGCTGTGATTATAATGCGGTTTTCAGCAATAGATAGAGTGATTCAAGAGGAAGGTTTATAAACAAGAAAAACATATAGGCAGGGGCAAAGTAGGTGTAGGGTAAGGATAAGACGCCACGCGAAGTTGCACCGGGTACACTAGTTTAGCATAAACACGACTAAGTATAGCATGCCAAAGTCCAAGGCCATGGGACTTACGCAGGTGAAGGTGCAGGCGACCTGTAATCTAAACTATTAGGAGTTCTAATTCATCCCGAATACCAGGTAATTTGAGCTCTCATGGTGAGGTGTGTGAGTAGAGTTGGCGGCTCAGGTTAGGCTGCTTTAGGTATAAAATATTGGGCGCGTGGGAGTAGGTGCTGTTATCACGCGCGCACATGCGTAGACGTTTTATGCAAGTATAGGTCTAGTCTTTGTACTATTACTACTAACCACCTGACCGGTCTTCGCACGGGTGCACCAGTTTAGGAGCTGTAAGGTAAATTGATACCTCTCTTGGGTTACGTAAATTTTGCGTAGGAATGACAACGCAATTTTTTTTTAAATACGCACTTGTTACTTCGGTTTGTTATTGTAGCTTTTTATTGGTACAAATATCTTGTTACTTGTTATTAATTGTTTGTGAATTTGCCCAATACACAAACGAACATAAATAAAAACAAATATTTTCTCCTAATATTGTTATAGTCGGTGTATGATAAGTACCTACTTAGTAGGTACTGTCGAAAGCTGTCTCACGGGGAGACCTACTAGGAAGCGATGGATTCATTGCAGTGACAGATGCGAGAGCCAACGGCTTTCCTACCTACGACCGACGCGACGTGAGGAGAGGAAAATAATATTATAAGATAGCGGCGCCTGGCAGAATCCGGGCGGATGATGTTTAGGTAGATGTTGAATTCGTCCTAAACTACTTGTAGCTTGTTTTGAACGTTGTTAGGAAGTTGTATTAGTCCCGAAAATCTATTATATTAGAGGTACCTTTGGTTTCGAAAAATAATAGGGCCCCCCCTCGGGGTCATCACAAATGCAGTGTTTACAGATATTTCCATTTGGATGACACTGCCATCTATATCCATGTTCGGCTGGCATTTGGGTTGTGTAGTACGTCTACTTGATACTAGATGTCGCTTACTTTTTGCTTCCATGTTTGCGTGGCACCATGTTAGGGTTTTTGTTGAGTCTATTACTAGATGGCGTTGGTGTTCTATAGTACGCCTACTCGATACTAGATGTCACTTACTCCCATAAATTTGTTATGTTCATGAGAATGATTTTCTTCTTTGCCTCATGAATACTAGTGTTTTAAAAGAGCCCGAGATTCTATATTTTAGGACTCAAAATTAAAAATTAAAAATTCTTTATTGAGTTGGACATTTCATATCTGTTTCAATCGTCAAAGAGGAGAGGGTAGGAAAGTAGGTAGGAAACACACAGTGACCTGTTGGCCACCCCAGGACCGGAGCACATCCATCCAACGCCGACAACGGCCGGACCGTGTCCGACAATTCCAGACACAGCCGGTCAGTGCCCGTCATAATGTAAGGGACATCACAAAATATCCGAAATGCATGTTGTGACGTCATTCCAGAGGGGCTTACGCAACACGACCTAGCGTAGACGACCCACCTCAATCTTGTAACCCTGTCTTATGTCTCTCGACTACGCCCCGCCAGCTGAGTTCTTGGATGAGAACCACCTCCACGCGTCACTTGAATAGCTCTATGGACTAAGCCGATGTTCAATGAGGCGAAGCGGATCTTCCTAATGGGTGCTTGCTTCTTTAATCCTGCCCGCGCGTGACAGGGTAGCCCTCGCGAACTTAGACTGATATACCTGGGCATTATTTTTCGACACGCCTTTTCTCTGTACATATTCCCATAACTAGACCTTGCCTAATGTTATTGTTGTTTTGTTTTTTTACGTGCAGCGACTATACCATCTAACCCGCACAACCCGTAAGGGAAAAGCCGAGGCGCAAAATAGGTAACGGAAAACCTATAGCTTACCTATACCTTGCTATACCTGTAGCATGATTCCAATTTGTATACCGCTTACTTCTTTGTGGTTAACGAGGTATCTTTCAAAATTCATCCGGTATTATGGTTAAATGAGGGTTCAAAGTAACAAAAACCTTCAACTAATTGGAAATGCTGCTCGTTGTAATCGAGTCTTGAATCGAGGAAAAGTTGCTTCTAGTGGAATTATCAAACTCGAGTTCTTCTTAGATGCGACTCTGTACTCCTTAGAAGAAAAATTTCGCTGAGCTCTTCTAAGCTGTATTTTGATTATTCGCGCGACTTGGCTGTGGTCTCGCGAGCATTTTACACCACCGACCACTGCCAAATTGAGTCGAATTTACTCCCCGACCCGAGTTCATACAACATACAATGACAAAGGATTGAAGGGTATACTATCTCCTTGACGCAATGCCTGGACTCAATACAGTCCATTTGTTTTACTTTATATCATGTGTCAACAATGTCAATTTTTTCAGCATATCATTGACATCTGTTTCAGCTAGGTTTCAGCAATGGATGTTTAACTTTAATTTTTATAGCTTTATATGTTAATTTTTCATAGTCACGTCATTTTTACACACTGAAGGTATAATGTGAATGGTTGTAGATGCTGTATTCATTGTTTAAATTTATTAGCTCACTTACATAAAATGCCGCCCAAAGGCAAAAAGGGTAAAGAGGATAAAAATGCACCTAAACCTAGAAAGATACCGCCCCCACCCGCATCTTTTTCTCAGGCTGAAATATATGCATATAAAGATCTGTTCAGGTCGTATGATGAAGAGTCAACAGGAAAGGTAATAATAATAATAATCCTATTTTATTGTTTGGTTACCGTCATTTTCTGTAGGTGATTGAGGCGATACCATATAAACCCAAACAGAGAAAAACGACGGCGATGCTAACTTTGTCAAGTTAAATGCATTCAAACTCTTCTCTGAGAAATGGAGTACCTTTAAACTTTTTGCCATTGGCTGATACATATTTAATCAGTGACAAACGAGCAAACAGCCCTTACCTGATTGGAAGCGGTCAAGCACGTAAATAAAACTGGAAGACAATAATGCAAATATTGTTGCTTTTCGAGAGAAAGGCGACCTATCCAGGCGGACTAAAATTCTACAAAGTCTATCATATTAGGTTCGGAGCCCAATTATTGTCTTCTGTACACCGTTTATGGAGTACTAAGTACTGTGGTCACCTCCGAGAAGGGGACGCCAAATCTCTGTCCGAAAGGCTGAGTAACGATAACTCGCTTGTCGAAGCCTATTCTAAACCTGGGTCATTGTCGCGCGTCGTTGGGTCGTCACCCTGTCGATCTTCTATCGTATGCACTTTGGTGAGTGCTCTCAGGATCTCCACGAACTGATGGGACGTCGAATACGACAACGAGGGGGGCAAATGTTCGTTATTCGTACATGGACGTCCCCACCTTCTAGTATTTAGGGATTTGCGTTCAACTTCTAATGCACGCTGCCATGGAAAAAACTCTTTGCCTGCATCGGTTTTCTCCTTGGAATGTATCGAGAAATCCTTGTAGACTAGTCTTGAGTGAATAGTGAATCTTATGCCATGCACCAGCTTCGGCTTTCCCATTAGAGGAGATGATGAGGTCTAGGAGGTTTATAGCCTTAAAAAATGAAATTTATTTCTGTTTGATAATGTATTCTACAATTTACAAAACATTGTATTTTTTCAGGTATCCATAAACTTTATCGGTACTATGCTCAGGAAACTTGGTTATAACCCAAAACAATATGAACTGCGTGAATTGTGTAGGTTATTTCTCGAAGACGAATTCGCAGATACCTTCGAACTGCATGAGTGGTATTTCATGATTGAAGCTAAAAAGAATTGGGGCGATGATTTAGAAAGGGCTGTAACATTAGCCTTCGCCGCTTTAGCTCATGATGACCCAGAATTCGAAATAGACAAAAAAGGAGTTGGCAGTATTGATGTGATTAAAGAAGAACTGATGGTGTGGGGAGAACCACTCACTGAAACAGAATTTATGCCTATGATGAAACAAGCAAAAAAAAAGAAACTTTTGGATGACACAAGACTAATGAGCTATATTAAGTTTGTTGAGATTATGAATGATGAGGATGCTCCGAATAGAGCTGTGCCTGAACCTCTCAATTACTATAGACTTGACCAGAAAACTTTAGCGGCGATGGCATTTGAAAAAGCCGAGTTCGACAGACAGGAGCGGGAGAGAAAAATTGCTGAGAAATTACATAGGGAACAAATGAAGAGGGCCAGGATGATTGCTGAAGGTATGATTCTTGATGATTAGGTAACTAAATTTGAAGTCTATTTGGCAACACATGTTTAATCTAGCTACGCAGCATTACCCAATACAAATCTTATCCTACAAGATATTTGTATATTTAAAATAAACGAGTTTAATGCTTTTATTTTGGTACTTTTATTTTAACACTCCCTCCGACTACAATTTACAACAATAATTCAATAACTTTTGTAACTATAGTTGGAGATGAAATTAAAGATAAAAATGTAAAAACACAACTGTCAATGTCAAAGAGACTATCCAAGGGTATAAAACCTTTGGTTTGCATAACCAAATGGTTATGCATCATGCACACTTTTCAGTGTGCTTTACAATGGCTGGTAAACTAAAGCCAAACAAAGCGATTATCCCCCATTCATTCAATTGATTAAAAACGTAATAAGTAACTCTGAAACAATTAGTCCTAGAACACTAGTTAGAAAAGTCCAATATTTGAAAGACGTTGCCGCCATTTTGAATCTTATATTATTTTATGTATTCTTATTTGAGAAATTAATTAAATATGTCTCGGCGTCGGTCAATCTCTTACTTTTCAAGCCTTTGCAATAATGTACTGTAACAACGAACCAAAGGTTTAGAATTTCTTACCTATGCCAATGGCATAAATGAAAACTACCCATATTTTATTGAAACAGCACTATTTAATTCAGTAAAATGTTTTAAAATATTCATATGATTTTATTTCATTTTAAATGTAATAATTTACGTAATATTTCAATGATTTTCAATAACCACCATTTTGGTTATTTTTGTTATAGTAGCAACCCATTTGTTTACATTTTTTATCTTTTATTCGATCTCATACCTTAGGTATCTATAATTTGAGAATATTCAACAAAATATATATTTTAATGAAATGATTGGCGATTATGTTATGTAAGTACGTATAGTTGGCGATAGAAAGAATCGATATTTTAAAAGATTTCGATTCAACCCGCCCGGTGTTAGTACATCACTATTATCAATCGCTATCGTCCAACGCGGTCGCCATGTCCAAATTATTGATGGTAATGGCGACTATTACGAAAGAAATTGCTTGTGTCAAAAACTCGCGCGAGATTACAACTTGTTTTTGTTTACATTTGTTAACATAAGTTTACAGGAACAATTGTTTCGAGAGAATTAATCTAACGTACTAAAAGTTTTTGTGCAATTAACACTGTAATGGCACCACCTCGAAAAGTTGTGAGAGAGCAGTTGGAAATATTAGTAGGTTGCCTAGAGCAAAACAAGGATATGATGAAAGTGCCAAGTGGTGCCTTAGTTTCTTATCAATCTATTAGGCAAAACTGGACTGAACTCGCTAAAAAGTTAAATTCCATTTTTGGAGGGGCTCTAAAGACCCCAGACGCATGGAGAAAGGTAAACTTTAAGAAAATCTACAATTGCACCAGACCGCCTAAATACTTGCGTATTTTATTTTATTTTTTATTTATTTAACAGTTTATTGTGCACAATTTACACAACAGTTTATTGTGTACTTGTAACATACATATATAATTATTACTGATTAGTACTTACACACTATACGCACAACATATAATTATTTGCAGTACTGGTTTGAGTTTCGACACAAATGCCGAAAGAAAGCTGCAGATGGGAGAAGATTTCAATCTGGTGCTGATGTAGGTCGTAATAAATTTGTCCCACTGAATGATTTAGAAATCAGGGTACTGGAACTGAGTGGCACCGGGTTTGTTGCACCTACTGTACCAGAGTCACAGAAATTAGAGGAATTCCTAGCTGAAGATTCAGAGTCTGACAAACCATTGAACAACATAAAAATTCAACATAAAGAGCAAAAACGTAAGCGAATAAAAGTCATAAAAAAAGACAAGGATTTATCAGATGATTTAGTTAATAACTCAATATTTAATTCAGGTGAGACTTATTTTACTTATCAATACATATTATACAATGAAATCAGTCTGTTCCCAATAAAGTTAAAAACCAGACAATCGATGACAGTGATTCATAAGAAAGGTTTATAGGGTAGGACAACATGTGAACGAAGTCGTGGCTGGCCAGCTAGTAATTTGTAATAGAATTCACCTGCGGTTTTCACCTATGTGCAGTGAAGGAAGTCTTTGATTACTATCCTATGGGATCCTATTCTTTTCTGAGGGCAAACATCCCTTTGCCACTACATAAGTAACTGGTTCGGTGGTTTCGTAAACTAGTTACATACCTCAAGTATCCTATATTGTTCTAATAAACAATAATTTGTTTTTTATTTTTCTGTATTTATACATAAAATGTAAATGTTTCAGACAATGACAACTTTCCTGATGGTTCTCAGCCATATGACAATGGTGATTCTCATCCAGCCACTCCCCCTCCTAAATGGGCTATTGAGTTAGAGGAAAGGCGTATCCGGGCACAAGAGCAAATGGCTGAAGCTGTAGCAGCCATCGCTGCTGTGATGCAAAGCCAGGAAGAAAGACGTGCGTTGCTGGACGAACGTACTGCAGATGCTTTGACTGCCCTCGCTGGTACAGTGCAGGACCTAAACAGTGGAGTGCATGAGGCAGTCCACTACTTGCAGCAACTCCATGAGAAAAACAAAGATAGAGAATTTGATGATAAATCTTTTGCTGTGAACAAAGATTTTTATCAGGAAAATGAATAATTACACTGAACAGTTTTGATTTTAATACTTGTTTGTGAAGCGGGGCTCCATAGGGCTAGTGCCGAGTATACCTTGTTATCTGAAAGAAATTCACAGCGCAATGTAACCCCAAACTAAAGCTTGTGCTATGGGTGCTAGACAACTGATGTACTACTATAGATTTCTATTTTAACATTTACATAATAGACCCTTAATAGAAATTAAAGTTAATAACTTCAATCTCTGCCTGGCCTATAATAGAACCAGTGACTTCTGTATGGCATTGAACCAAGTCAAAACTTTGTGTGTAGAGATTTTAATTTAAATTTAACATGTTTTTATGGTAGGGAGACCTGCATATCTTAGAAGAATTTCCAGGGCATGAGTAAACACTGATCAGAGTAATAGATCTGTGGATATGATAAAGCATGTGTGTCAGTCAATAATGGGACGATTATAGTACCATGCCAATGAATGCATTGTGAATTCCGAAAGTGCATAATTGATTAATGTGTGATATTTAGTATATTTTATTAATAAAGTACCTTATATGAATAAATATCAATAAATAATTTATTAAACATGAGTACCCTTCATTATATTATTTTTATTTATTACTATAACTTGCTTCATTCATACAATAAAGAAAACCCATTCTATTTACTTAGTACTTAAATCCGAAACTGCCTGGTTTCAAGTGCAAGAAATAGACATTCTAAGTTATTTTCAATTATCGTTTCCACCTACATTTTTCTTTTTTTTTCTACTTCATGTCTAGTTTAAGGCGGTGGAATATATTATATCTTATTCACAGAATAGTTTGTGTGAAATGGGTTGCTGTAGGCGGTGTGCAGGGTTGTGAATAATGTAAACACTCCCTTATTTTTCTTTAATTTCTTGGGTACGCAATAATTTAATATTATATTCTGTCATCATATTATTGCGTGGCAGTTTTGCTTTTCTTTTTATTTTTATTTTGTTGTTACTAGCGAGGACCTGTAATTGGCTTGTTGGTTCTAATGTAATATTTATGATGTTTTATATGGCTGTTGGTACTCCAATAAATAAATAAATAAATAAATAAATAAATAAATAAATTAAAGGTAAGAGGTTTAACATTATTTTTCATGTGGCACTATCACACTTCTGCTCTATACTATAGAGTCTATAGCACAATGTAGAGGTTTTCTGTTTATATTTTGTGTATAACAATATGAGGCTAATTTTCATGTTGAGATACTTTGCATTGGCCAAACAAATCATTTAGCTAATTAAAAATTAAATCTGAGAGTTGTGTTATTTAGCGGTTTTCGCTGCGGTCGACTCAACAATTGAGTCGTAATCTGGGCTACGCGTGTGCGCACCACTCATCAGGCTGGTCCATTTAATACACGCGCTACGCTAGTTAACACTGCTGCACACTGGTATTTGAGTAAGCAAATTTCCTAGTCCTATGATCTCAACCCGCCCGCCATGCGTGAAGATTACAAATGACTTCAAGATTAATGTGCGTAATTTTACGTAACCCCCCCCCCCCCCCCTTAAAACATGGGGAAATCGTAAAAAATGAGCGAGCTCGATGCCACCCGGGGTGGGCATGATAAATATAACATCAACCAATGATTGAGTAAGCATAGTGAGATGCGTTGGAATGTTGGGTATATTGGACCTCAAAATCCGAATCGATTACACAGCGCGGGCGATGTGAACATTCTAAATATGAGCGAGCGTAGCGACCTCGAACTCTTTTGAATTTGACTTAATCGACGCGGAATGAACATTATACATGTAACATAAACCAATGACTGAGCAGCGAGCTCCGCTCCGAATATTTGGTATATTGGTTCCTAAAATCCGAAAGAGTGAGCTCGAAAATGTATGCCCTTAAAATCAGTTAAGAAAATGAGCAAGCGGAGCGAGGTCGAAAATTTTGGGTCAATTTCGGGGTGAACATGATATCTAAATGTAACATACACCAATGACTGAGTGCGCAGCGAGCTTGGCTCGGACTTTATGGTATACCTACATATTGGCTCTTAACATCTGAATTAAACACGTGGCGTGGTTAATAAGAAAATTTGCAATAATTAGCGAGCGTAGCGAGCTCGAAATTTTTCGAATTATGGCTAAAAAGATCAGGTTCAAACCTATTAAAGAAAAGGAATGAATTAGCGAGCGCTGCGTGTTAGGAAATTTTGGTATTTCGGTTGTTAAAATCCGGAGTGATTACGCGGCGCAGTTGGTGTGATATGATTTCGGGGTGAGGTTTGAACCCCCTGAACCCCTATTAACGATTGTGAGCTACTTGATCTAAGTTAGTATGTTCCTACATCCTTTGGTCTTTCTTCTCTGTTGACACATACGGAAATATTGCTGTCTTGTTTTCAGGTTACTTACGCTATTCTATACAGTAGATAATAATAGTTGTATCACACGCATTTAACATCGATTGGAATAACTGGAGTAGTTAGGCTAGCTGTCGACCGCCCCGGTTGACGGAAGACTATTACGTACATGATAATGGCTGGTGTCAGTGTAAAGATCTAGCTAAAAACGTGCGTAATGACACGACCGCGCTGACAACAACTTACCAATTTACAATCCAGTGCGAGTTCTAATTTCAAATCTTTCTTACCCCAGCGTGCCGTGTTTAAATCTACAATTTTTTAATACCTATAAGAGCCCCCGCAGACTGCAGACTTTCTATCGGCCAATAGTTTAATCGGGCTCCTAATCAGTACGAAGATCGGCCGATTCCGAATCTTTATAGTGTGCGCACTTGCATACATCTTCGTACTGATTAAGAGCCCGATTAAACTATTGGCCGATAGAAAGTCTGCAGTCTGCTGGGGCTCTAAGGTGCCAAATAAGCTTACGGCCTGCCTGCTGTAAAGCAGTCACCGCAGCCTATGGACATTTGCAATACCAGGGGCATCCCCCACGCGTTGCCGACCACGTAAAAACCTTTTCCCCCTTTCTTGAAGAACTCCATGTAGAACTCCCAATAATATATCTCCACAGGTATGGAGGCGTTGGAGACGAGCATAAATTACTGGGAGGACGCGCTGGCGGCGTTCTCCATGGGCGCGCGCGGCGGCGTCTCCGGCGCGCTCGCGCTCACCTCGCCGGAGGAGGCCGAGTTCTGTCGCGAGATTCAAGACCTGCTGCAGAACGCCTACTTGTTGCAGGTAATTTAGTGTTATAGCAGTAGTTGGTTTTAGTATGGACTACAATGCAAAGCTCCAAAAACTACTGACCCACTCAGGGAGTTTCCTAACTCTACATGGTAGAAACATAATATATTGAGCTCCGTAGCAAGGCATGGTTGACTATGACTAACCGATGAGAAGGCAGTACCAAAAAGCAAGCACAACAGGCGACCTCTAGTTTAGGAATACGGACGATGGTTCAGCGTAGAAATTTAAGGGTACTTACGCCTTAAGTCCAGAACTGTGGCCCTAGCACAAGTGTGTCCGCGACAAAGCTCGCGCCGCGAGAGAGCGACAGAGCGTTTGTCTTTCTCTCAATAATAAGACGAAAGGGATAGCAATATCTATGTCGGCTTTTGTCGTGCTTACCTCGCGCGAGAGCAACTTGTGCTAGGCCTACTGGATCTTCTGTCTTTGACTGAGCTGAGATGTGTGCTATCGACGCAGCAGCAACGATATAGGTTTAGGTACAGCGGCGATCCAAGGAGTTTTAGTAACCTATGCGTTTGACAGGAGCCAGAGTTGTGGCAGTGAAACAAGACCTTGGTTTTCTGTTTAGAAAGGAATATGATACGTAATAATTACGATTAAAAAGTAAGTCCTCATTTATCACAAAGGATTACCAGGCAAAAGTGGCTGTGGGCAGGGCACATAGCTCGAAGAACAGATGGCCGATGGGGCAGTAGAGTTCTCAAGTGACGACCACGTACCGGATGATGCAGCGTGGGTAGGCCGACGACCTGGTAAACATCGTAGGTACCAACTGGACACGGAAGGCACAGGACCGGCCTTTTCGGAGATCTCTGGGGGAGGCCTATGCCCAGCAGTGGGCGTCTTTCGGCTGATAAATTTCAATATCACAATAAACTCCAGCATCTCGATCGCCACCCAGGAGCGGTGCGAGCTGCTATTCCTGGACCAGCGGTCCGTGCTGTTCCGGTCGGAGAGCGGCGGCGGCGGCGCGCCGGAGGAGGGCCCGGCGGAGCGCCGCCGCTCGCGGCTGCTGTCCGCGCACACCGCGTCCTCGCACACCAGGAAGGAGCACCACTCCAGCGCTGAGTCGTTCGCCTCGGCGGAGGATCAGGTAGGTGGGAGAGGTTAGGGTCTTTGTTGCGCAAGATATAAGTTTGCGTCTCGCAAAACTCTAGCTAGCTAGTGTTATCTCGCTCTCGCGTGCGACAAATCCCGTCGTGCGTCGTGGTAGTTGACTACGCAATAATTTAAGGGGCTTCTGAACTATTTTATTGTAGGTACTTTATATTTTAATGTTGTCACTTTGTCAGTCATGAGAAGTCATGACAAACTTCTTGTCGACTACAAAAGAACACAGCAATAGTGCTGTTGAAATTTGAATAGAAAAATGGCTGGCCATGGTAGCTGGCAATGCCGGCATTATTGCAGCCACATATTTGCCAATTTAGAAGCCTCTTTACGTAAAATAAGTAGAAGTGCAGTCATTAGTTAACCATCTGAGTCTGACCATGTTGTTAATCCATCCAATCCAATGATCAGCTAATTCAGACTATGATATATTGTGGAGCCAAATTTTAATCTAACATGATCGGTAAATCTACTCCTACCTACCTAAATGAATATTTTGTAATTAGGTACTAGCACGGGCGTAGCCAGGTTTTGGTTTTGGGGGGGGGGGGGGGGTTAACATTAATGTGCATAAACTTCGATTCCTTAACAAATGAGTGAGCAGCCGGCCTAGCACAAGTTGCTCTCGCGCGCGATAAGCGAGAAAAAGCGCGACATAGGTATTGCTATATCTTTCGTCTTAGTATTGAAAGAAAGAGACAAACGCTCTCTCGCGGCGCGAGCTTTGTCGCGGACACACTTGTGTTAGGGCCACAGTGTGAATATTTACAAAACAAGCGAGCGCAGCGAGGTTTCCAATTTTGGCTCAAATGACTCGAGGTGAACATGATAAATAAATGTACATTAACCAATTACTGAGTGTGTGCAACGACGCTTTTCGGTATACCTAAATATTGGCGCTTAAAAACCGAATTAAACAGCGAAGTTGTGTTAAAATCGGGGTTGATCACGCGGAGCAGTGGGTGTGTAATAATTTCGGGTGAAATCCCTGAACCACCCCCTAGCTACGCCCATGGTCCTAAAAACATATGATACATATTTATAGCTTTGGGCCCAATGATCTAGTAGATAGGTAGGTAGATAATTAATATAATATCTACGATGATTGTAATTTATTATTTTCATGATTACAGGTGGCAGATCTCAGAGAGTTCGACGAATCAGAACTAGTACCTGAAATAGATAGTTTAGAACTATATCAAATGGCAATCAAGCAATTAGACAATGGTATACCATACAGGTGCGTATTTACTCTTTTTTATATTTTAATCGTTTTCATTGCATTCCAAAGCTCATTTTTGAGTTTATAAACATTTCGCATGATAGCGAAATAGTCCAGTCATTATATACATTTGGAAATGAAAATGAAGCGAGAAAGCCTAATTTTGGATATTACGTGGGCTAGAAAAGCTTAAGTTCAAATTGTCGACCAAAATAACCTTGTGCGTTTTCCGCCATCTTGAAAAAAGGGTTAAATTCAGTTTTTGTTGCTCTTTGCACGATCTACAATTAAGGTCCCCTACATTTTTCACGTATCGATCATCGTTATCGATAAAAAAAACCATAAAGGAGACAGTCTAGTTTTTTCCTGACCACCAGCCGGCATAATGAGAGTTGAAATGGATAAAGCTTATAAAACGTAATGTCCTCTCGTAATTATTTAAATTCTTTAGCTAGCCATTTTTTTTATATTAATGTTTAAAATATTACTAATTTGCTATGAAACGAACGCATTCTTGGCATGAAATTATGAACACACCCGAAAAAAGCTATGGATGCACAAACTTATCTGACCCAGTGGTCAAAACTGGAATCAAGTGTCGCCATTTTGAAATGTAATGTCAATGCCATTAACAGCGACGCTGTCACTGGGTTAGATTAAGTTTGTGACACTGCATAGACAGACAGGTAAAAATATCCTAGGTTTGGACATTGACAATGACAGGCATGTCATTGTCTTTGTCATACACTGCCACTAATGACGAATGAAACTGTATACTCCGTTAGGAAGACCTGCCCTGTGGTTGTGATTTCGAAGGCGATGATAGGCTGTGAGCGAGTTAATTAGCCATAATAATATGTATTATGATGCTGGGGAATTCTAGTTATTATTTTAAGTTTCTTTTTGGCCACATCCGCCGGCCATTTTATGTATCAAAAGTGTGTATGTATTATGTGTCACGCATTGTACGCATTTTTGCCGTTGTGCCCCTTAAAAGGAATTTTCTTACAGAGCCATTACGTTGTCAGACCATGTGACAGCATCGCTGTTGTTGGCATTGGTATGACATTTCAAAATGACGAGACTTAATTCCAGTTTTGTCCATTATGTCAGATATGTTTTTATTATATAGTAAAAACCAAGGGTAAGCAATGCTAGTAATGCAAGGGAGCTGGATGGGTGACCATTTCGTATTTGAGGATAGTCAAACGTTAGCACCGCAACGAGTTGGAAACTCGTTATGTGTGCCCCCTAATACGAAGAAGGTCGAAGCGAGGTCGACCAAGGTGTTGTACATACCATGATTCTAAGGAAATCTAGTTCCTGTGCTAGTTCATTTTGGGCACATCCGTCGGCTATTTTATGTAACATCAAAAGGTATGTCACGCGGCACGCCGCATTACCAGTGTTTTCTTAAAGCGAATGCATTACACGCATTATTAAACATAACGCCCTCTCCTCTTGAAAGGAGTTTTTTCTTTCCTCATTGATTTCTATTCGCTATGACGAAAAAAACTTTTTACTCCGGGCATAAAAGGAGTTTCTTCTTTCATCGTTTACTCTACGGCTTGTTCCAGTGTTGCATGAGTGTCGCGTGAGTGTTGCAGTTTTGCCAAAAATATTAAGTTTTCGAAAAATAATTGTGAAGAATTGGCTAGACTTAGATTTAATTTTTTAACTGATACGAGTTCCGTATTTTTCATACTTCCGTTTTTCATTCACTTTGTACCGGCTGGATCTTAGTGAACACCTTGTATGAACCGATAGACCGTATCCTTTGGGGAGAAAAAATTGTTTTTCGCTATTTCCTTTTTTCCCGGAAAGATATCGAAATATGTCTGGTATGAAACTTGTAGAGCGTGTTCAGACCTACAAATTCGTACAGAGCAACAAAAAAGTTTTCTGTAAAAAATTTCGTATCTCCACGGGGATCCGAGTTATGATGAAAAAACTGAATTTAACCCTTTTTTCAAGATGGCGGAAAACGCACAAGGTTATTTTGGTCGACAATTTGAACTTAAGCTTTTCTAGCCGCCTCCCATGTAATATCCAAAATTTGACTTTCTCGGTTTATTTTCATTTCTAACCCGATTTTTCCGACGTAATGACTGGACTAAAAGAATTTATACATGTATGGTGTCTGGCAGAGTAGAATAGCACCAACCCCTTACACTCGTGGGTGTCGTACAAGGTGTCTAACGTTTTCGAGTCAAAAGATCATAGTAGAGTCTCCGTAGGCTGGAAAATGGGCAGCAGCGTTCTCCATTGTTATATGTCGCAGGGAAATGAGGATTTGGCACTTCTGATGGTATGTGGTAACTGTCGCCCATAACATCTACAGTTCACACATTAAGGTTGCAGGTAACACAAATACAGAACCGCAGGTGCGTTGTCACTGCGAAATGCCTCATGCCAGTATTTTCAAATATAAATTCTTTATTAGTAACCGAGCTTACGAGAAGCTACCTTATCCTTCAAACCAAAATAAATTTCTAATTTCTAATATTTTTTTGGTCAAAATTTCTATTCCATGGTTGTTGTTGTTCTTTTTTTATTGTTAATAGCTGCATTCGAACTCAACTCACCTGATGGGAAGCGACGATGAGGTCGTAGATATAGCATGCGTGCCTAGAAGATACCTATTCATTCTTGATTTGAAGACCCCAAGGTTATACTTATCGGGGAACAGGTTTAGGTTAATGGGCTCCTTTTCCGTACTTGGTCCTCAACCTTGGTTCTATGTACGTAGTTAAGGCATGCTAAAAAGACAGACGGGTCTAAATTTCCCTCCGAACCCTCCGCGCGGACGTGGTGCAATGCGGCTCCGACCTTGGTCCTCAACCTTGGCCCTTTATACGTAATAGAGGCATGCCAATTTAGTTAGACTGGTCTAAATTTCCAACGATGGCCCCCCAGAACCCTCCGCGCGGACGTGGTGCAATGCGGCTCCGACCTTGGTCCTCAACCTTGGCCCCTTATACGTAATAGAGGCATGCCAATTTAGTTAGACTGGTCTAAATTTCCAACGATGGCCCCCCAGAACCCTCCGCGCGGACGTGGTGCAATGCGGCTCCGACCTTGGTCCTCAACCTTGGCCCCTTATACGTAATAGAGGCATGCCAATTTAGTTAGACTGGTCTAAATTTCCAACGATGGCCCCCCAGAACCCTCCGCGCGGACGTGGTGCAATGCGGCTCCGACCTTGGTCCTCAACCTTGGCCCCTTATACGTAATAGAGGCATGCCAATTTAGTTAGACTGGTCTAAATTTCCAACGATGGCCCCCCAGAACCCTCCGCGCGGACGTGGTGCAATGCGGCTCCGACCTTGGTCCTCAACCTTGGCCCCTTATACGTAATAGAGGCATGCCAATTTAGTTAGACTGGTCTAAATTTCCAACGGTGGCCCCCCAGAATCCTCCGCACGAACGTAGTGCAATGCGGCTCCGACCTTGGTCCTCAACCTTGGCCCTTTATACGTAATAAAGGCATGCCAATTTAGTCATACTGGTCTAAATATCCAACGGTGGCCCCCCAGAACCCTGCGCACGGACGTGGTGGAATGCGGCTCCGACCAGGAGTTCCTGTGCAAGCTGCACTGCCTGCGGCTGGCCATGCAGCGCGTGTTCCGCGACGCGGCCGCCTGGCCGTGGTTCGTGGACACCGGCCGACAGGTGCTCACCGACCTGCTGCTGTATGCTGATAAGGTACGGGGCTAGCTAAGCTGGTATTGCAAACATCCGTAGGCTGTGGTGACTGCTTACTATCAGGCAGGTCGTAAGCTTGTATGCCACTTAAGTGGTATAAAAAAAGGTGCGAGTTAGCTCCGCAACAGATTTTTAGGTTATAGCCCACAATAAGGATTGCCAGGCTAAAGTAGCAGTGGGTAACATAGCTCGAAGAACGCCGATGGGGCAGGAAAGTTCTCGAGTGGCGACCACGTATCGGAAGACGCAGCGAGGGTAGGCCTCCCACAACCGACCGACGGTGATACCTCTGGTGTTGCCTGTGTCTTGTGTATAGGCAGCGATGACCACCTTCCATTAGGTGGCCCGCTTGCTTGTTTGCCTATGTGTGACCAGTATATGATATGACATAAAAAATCCTATCTCGGCACCGCGCTTGATTTTTAGATTAAAGCCGTCAATCGTTTTAATAAAATTCCAGGAGCCGAAGGAGTTCTTAGTGGCTTATGAAGAAATGGTCTCGTGGGCGACGGATGCCGCGAACTGGAGTACGATAGAAAACGAACTGTCGAGTAAAGGTGTTAAGGTATAAAATACAAAATCAGATTTTTATCTAACTCTTATTGTACCTACTTATTGGGGTGTGTCTAGTCTAGGGCATGTATTAGGGTAACTAAAGCCATGTAATTACCTATACTTACGACACAACTCCCACACGTTGTATTAATAATAAACTGTTTCGAGACTCGTACACTGAGTAGGAGTTTTTTAGGAATTCATGTATTCGAGGACTTGAAATCGTCTTGTAACTTTTTTGCGCCTACCGCTAAGGGTATAATAGCTGGTTATGCTGGACTCGCAAGAGACCTAGGCGTCTACCAGCTAAACTCTGCCTTGGGAGTACCTATAGCCGGGAAGGCTTTTCGGTCTCATCGAATGCGACACCCCATAAGGATCGGGTGTGCAACATTGTTGCAACGTAAAATCTGTATGTATGAAATAAAGTAGGTATATACGGCGTTCCTAGCAGGATATGGGTGGATTGGACACCTATGTCCAGCAGTGAATATCCTTAGGATACCGTTTATTTGATTTGAACCTGCAAACTTTAAACCGATGAACTAGTTAGGGAGTAATGAATAACATTTTCAGGTGTTAACGTTCTACGATGTGGTTTTAGACTACATATTGCTTGACGCATTCGAAGATCTGGCCTCGCCGCCTTCCTCGGTGCTGGCTGTCGTGAGAAACAGGTGGCTTTCGGACGGATTCAAGGAGAGTGTGAGTACAAGTACAGCAATATAACTCTTTTTTATAGCAATATTTCTATAGTAAAATATAGATAGTGGTTTACACTTACAAGTACCTCTATATAAATGATCTTTCATTTCATTGTCAATCACATTCAGACGACTGAATGTGTAACCATGATACAATCTGCGGGGCTGTTGTCTAACCCAGTTAGCAACTGAGTTTGACATAAAATAATCATACACTATGTCATCTACGGCGGCTACTGGCTATTGCGTCTACCTAATTAGAGTACTGTAAGATTATTATATGTCATATTCAGTTCTCCACTGAGATAGACATAGTTCCGCTGGTCAGGTTCCCATGTTAACAGGGTCACGGAGATCAGATGGCTATCACTCCACTGTAATGACCTGATCTGCTAAATCCCGAATCATGGTCAAGGCGGACCCCGGACCCTCGCGCGCGAGAGCACAGCGGAGACATTAACGCCAAGATGATTATTATATGAAATAATAGTAAATAAACTAAAATTTATATAATTTATCTTTTAGTTTGAAAGCCCGATTGCCGATTCCGATGTTTGGGAATCGTCGCCGGAAGCGCAGGCACTTTCCATCTTTAACACTTTTGCAGTAATTTATGTAATCTGGTGCTACAGTTCAAAATAAATAACTTGCTAGAATACAGGACTTTTTTCTAAAATATGTCACGTCGTTGTTCCAGGCGTTAACCACAGCAGTGTGGTCGGTGATAAAAGCAAAGCGGCGGTACCTGCAATATCCTGACGGGTTCATGTCACATTTCTACTCCATATCGGAGCACCTATTGCCTGTATTAGTGTGGGGATTCCTCGGACCCCACGAAAGGCTGCGAGAGGTCTGCCATGCCTTCCAGTCAGAGATAGTGGGCTTCATCATAGACCTCTTCAGCTTCCACCGCTCCAGGTACACCACAGTGGAAGACCTAGCCAGCGATATAATGCAACACGCGCGCTCTAGAGCCTCCAACATTACAGACAAACTGGCAGACAGGATCTAGATAGTATTACATAATTGTAAGCGTAAGTGACAATAATCTCGAAGTCACAAATAGATAAAATCAGACATTGAGACTTTTAGCTGAGGCAGCTGTCTTAGAACAATAGGATCGTAATTCTGAACAAAATTGTCCTAACTTCATTAAAATTTGCATTTGTTTGTAGGTATGAAACCTACGTTTACCATTGTAAGGTTATTTCCAGTAGACTCATTCATATGGCGTACACCAATGGTAGGTCATGTAATTTATATTGATTTTGAGATGTAGCACACCAATGTAGACATCGGTGTAGTTGAGAGTAAGGCATCGATTACACTTTTCAAATGGAACGTATGCTCACAAAATAAGGCATATTTTTGTATCACTTATACATTTTACGCGTCCGCTTCGCTTTTCAAAAGGCGTGATACAGAAATGGACCTTATTCTGTCAGCAATACATTCCATTTTGACCTACTCTCTGTTGACTTAGGTTCCTCGATTAAGCAAAGGTGTAATCGATGCCTAAGTATTGTACCAGTTGGTCTCGCTCATAGTATTTGTCAGATACAAACATTTTAATTTAGAAAAAGAAAATAGTTGCTACAATATCTGTATTGAAATTATATTATAAGAGGTAATGGATTAGCACAACAGCGAAGTGGCACATTCCGATTTTGAACGGTGTATTATTATGGGTAATGATTCCAATTTAGCTTGATCGAAGATTTAGTGAAATTATGCATCCTACCTATACTGTCGTCGTAAGAAAGAGTACATTAAGTCGTGATTTTTGACAAAATTGAGTTACACAGAAATGATCGCTGAAAAATAACGCGTCTTTCTGTCTAGGTTTCGTTGCTGTATTATGTTTTCCTGCGATTTTGCATGTATAAACAATACAGTATGTCTGAGTAACATGTTAACAGTTCCTAAGGAAAATAACAGTAAGTGGTTAGGTTTTTGTTAACATAGTTATATAATATTCGTGGCTTACATACCTTACTTTATAAGGTATTACACTGATTTCCACACAGTCGTCAAAGCAAACTTTTAAACGGCTTTATTTCAAAACCGATTTTGGATAACTTACTGTACTCTTTCTTATGACGGCAATATAGGTAAAGTAAAATAATTATGAAATATTATTGGCTTTGTTTACAATATGTAGAAAGCTTATATATTTGCCTCATGTAGTGGAATTTACAACATTATATGGTCCCATGTTATCCAATAAAGATAAACCTCCCAAAAGATTGCAAATAAGAATAAATGTATACTTCCCCTTGATAATTGTTTGTGAAATAATGTAAATACGTAATCATAATGTGATGTAGATCCGATGTTGAGAATGAAATTACTACTGCATTTATCAATAAACGCGCATTCCAGCGTTTTGTACTAGCGTACCCTTCAGGCCAAACATATGTAGTTTGTCCTGAAAACTTTAGATCGAACGTTTGACGGCCTAAGGGCCGAACTGCTTTTGGCTTATTATTCAAATAAATGAATGGTTAAAAGTTGAGTAAATTGCGATATATTTAGGTTGTGTAAGGCTTCAACTGTGACCATGCATTGTGAAGCAGCACTGTCGATCTGGTAGGTTGGATAGGTTAGGTTAGGATGATGAAATGATGCTTGGAAACAGTTTCATTATCACAACACTTGCCTAACCTATCCATAGTTATCTGTCAACCATTTACTTGAATAATGATTCTAACTTGACCAAATTTTTAAACGCATTTAAGCTTATACTTAAACAAAAAAACGCGGCATTCTTAAATATGTTTAAGAATTTGGTGAAAGCTGTCCTAAATCAGTTTGGCCTAGGGTAAACTTAAATTTTCAGGACAAACTAATTTGGGAAATCAGGTTTGGCCGGGTATAACTGTACCTACACTATATTTAATTACTTTCAAATCATAGAGCCTCCATAAACTGCCCAATTATATTATGACAATTGAATGTTTTACAGTGTCAAATTATTATTGTATTTATTGTTTGTAAATAAAGTGTTAATTATTACTATTTGGTTTTTATAAGTACCACTAAGGTGGTAAACAAGCATTAAACAGTTACCTTTGTTTATGATAAATCATCGTCATCATCATATCAGTCGAAAGACGCCCACTGCTGGGCATAGGCCTCCCCCAGAGATCACCACAAAGGCCGGTCCTGTGCCTTCCGCATCCAGCTGGTACCTGCGATCTTACCAGGTTGCGTCTTCCGGCACGTGGTCGCCACTCGAGAACTTTACTGCCCCATCGGCCATCTGTATTCGAGCTATGTGCCCTGCCTACTGCCACTATAGCCTCGCAATCCTTAGGCCAATGTCGGGCTAGGTTCGCTTGCGGTTCTTCTCCCTTTCCATTGCCCTTTGGGTTTCAGTGAGTTTTCTTATAAGGCCCATAGTAAGTGGCCACTAGTACTTATTATATTATATTAGCCTGAATCATCCCACTGCTGGACAAAGGCCTCCCCCCGATTCTTCCACTCTTCGCGGATAATAGCCATCGTATTAATAGTACTTAATTTAAAAAATTCCGAAGTCAATGAAATAAAATTCAGATTATTAGAAAAATTTAGTATTATAATAATAAATTTTCACAATAATAAAGTCTTCCTTACTGGGTAAAAAACAAAAAAAGTCAACAAACTTTCAATACAAATTTAACGATAATACTTCCAAAGTGAAATAAGCACCAAAGTACTAATTTAGAAAATAATAATGTAATGTTCTCAGAACTTGTCTTATTCGACCGAGTTAGATATCTAATATGTATAAGTAAAAATCAACTATAATAATAATGGACAAGCTCCTCTACCCAAGAAAATGAACAGTCTTACCATAAAATTTAGATCTCCATGTAAGTAGTTCACTTCTTTACAATTATAAACTATTTTAGAGGACTGAGAGGAAGCCTGACAATTTTGTCAAATTATATGTAATAAGTTATCTACTTACACATCGTTTTATAATATCATAACAATAATAAACTTTGAGTTATTTGGTTTAGTGCACAGCGAGTTATAAGCTCTAATCACGATAGTTTTTTATATAAATAATATATTTAATAAAATAGTTTGGCACAGTCGGCATCAAAAGTAGCTAAGCAAAACTAGATCTAAACAGGATACAGTTCTTTACTCCCTTATAATTCGAGTTAGTGAAATGATAATTAAAACTATCAGTTATGAGTTATTTATTATTGTACCACGGGTTATAATGTGACAATACCGAAACATACGTGGAGTTTTAATTATCTTAATTCTAATAATTCTGAACTGTTTGTTCGCCCGGCGACTTTTGATGGTGACTGTACATAAATTCATCTTATGTTTTAATTGGCAGGCTTTCTCGAAAATATAAAAGCTTACGTTATAGTGAGAATCGACACAACTACTCGTCAGGACTAGACACTATACAAAAGTCTAAAAATGAGTATACATACACACCAAGAAATGCATGCATTCTTCTTATAATAAATGGAATCACTCTATGACGTCCGAAACGAAATGTTTCTTTTTAGAGTAAATATGTACAACGAATTTCTAAATTTAGAAATTCGTATGAATTGTGCAAGTGCGTTTATTGGCGATACTTTTCCAAACTACTTAATTCTTCATTTTATTTCACTGATAATACAAGATACTGTTTATCGGGCCCGCTCAAAGCGCCAAATCTGGTGAAGCCAAAGAGATCACATCACCCTGTGGATTCGACCGCTGCCAAGGGTCGTTCTGCTTTATACCATTGTTGTTCCACAGACATATTCCAAAATGAGGTAAAACACCACTAAAAAAATAAATATTTTGGTGTGCTAATACTTTTAGTAAGTTCTCTAAATTAGTCAAAATTCAAAAATAATAATAATAGTCTCACAGGGGCTTGGGGGCAGATGCCTGCGACTACCAAGTCGTGGCAACGAAAGAACCTATATACGAGTCGTAGGTACTAACATTTTCCTTTATCTACAAAGGACACTGGGTCGCGTCACTGCCATTTTGATGCGAGACCACTGAAGCTAGGAAAAGTGCATTATAAGAGTTCGCTCGCTTGTCTATTGTGAACGCAAGTGCTTGTGCACAATAATTCTAACGGAAGACTCGTCTTACGTAATAAAAGTGATTGTTCACAGTGCAAACACGCATTAACAGCATTTCAACGACATGAACATCCAACATAGAATCACACACACTAACTTTAAGAGATTGGGACTGGCCGGCTCGTTGATATGCTGCGATGGGCTATCCCATCCTCACATGTACTCGCTAATTTATAATTGTTTCTTTCCGACTCGTGGTAAGTAGTCATAAATACATAGCAGCACATTTGAAAGACTAAAGAGTAATGCGCTTATTAGATCTGACTTAAGTCAGTAGCAAAAAGCGTGAGAGCAAATTAAAGTGGAACGTATAGCTTATGTAATAAGGTATATTTTTGTATCACGGCTTTTTAAAAGCGGAGCGACGCGTAACATACCATTAGCAATACATTCCACTTTGATTTGCTCTCACGCTTTTTGCTACTGAATTTAGGCTACTGAATCATTTGTTCTTATAAGGCCAGATTCCTAAAAGGACAGATTACTAATTGAACGAAAAAAAAAAACATTAATGTACAAAATTGTTACTTGTCGGATTTTCCACAGGATCTTGCCGTTTTGACAGGACTATTTAATATCACTAAACTAGCTTAGGGGATTTTAATTTTAATAACGTAAGAAGCCTTTTTTGTTATCATTCTGTAAAAAGATCACGTAAAAGCATTGACATTTAAAATTAATTATTGTCGACTGCACTTCCATCCATTTAATAATCTGGCCATAAAGGAAAAAAATGTACTGAATCTAGTCAAATTCAATAAGCGTATAAGGTAAGGATGTGACCATGTGTGCGTGCGAGCGAACTATCGCATTCCACTAGTTACTCTGGCTCTGGGGAGTCTGGCGCGTCCACCGCAGCGACGGTGGTGCTGGCCGCAGCGCGTACTTTCCTCAGGTAGCTGACGCTATCGAACTCCAGGCAGCTCTGCGAACGATCAACACAACTTTTGTACTTACTACCTCCGACTTTTAGTAGTAAATATTTAGTATGTATAGGTGCACAAGTAGGAGAGTGATGTAAATGATAAAATAAATGGGATAATAATCTGAAAAGACACGAGCCTTCTTCAAGGACTTCGAATTCGCCGATAGGGGAGGTCTTAAGGCTAAAACAAAATTGCTAAACATTGGCACACAAAAAATAAGTTGTTAGATAAAAATAACATACAAACACACACTATTTTATTTCAATCGGTATTCCATGCGCCCCATAAAGTGTTGCATGCTGGTTAATTAATATAAAACATCTTACCACATCCTTAGCGTCGACATAGAAAAACAAGCACTAGTTTTAGGTTAATTTGTTAATTCTTTTGTTAATAGAAAAAAGTGCAGATTTTTGTTTGTTAAAAAAGAATGACATCCATATGCGTACACAAAATACGTGCCAAGTTAAATAAAGTGTAGCAGGTGCAATAAAATAGGTACCTATCTTATTCCTATTAGGATAGGTACCTATTCGATAGTAACACTGGTAACAAAGGCCATTGAAAAGTTATAGTTGAAAAACAATCGAGTGTTAATGACATTTTCCACATTCCCTACTGATCTATCTCCACCTTTGGCAATTAATAATTCCAACTAATCATCAAGATAGTTTCCAATGTATCTTTTTATTAGGCATAATTACAAGGATCCCACAATGCAGGATAACATGAATAAATTGTGTGGGCCTTCATCGATAGAAAGTGGAATGTATTGAGCCGTTTTCGAGAGTAGCTTCTCAAAATTCACATAGATGTCGCGCTTTATCGACTCGTACATTATTATATTTTTTTACTGTATGGGGCTATTGTTGTAGCATATGTGTGAATGTCATCATTCATTGCCTCAGAACAAATTAAACCGCGTTAAAACGCTAGTTATTATTTGCCGCGCTGTTTAATCACACCTTAAAGGATAACAATCTCCATACACTTTAAATGCACACATGCGGTGTTAGTGTTAAAACAGATGAGTTTTGAAGGAGTTTAGTTCAGTGCAGCCAAGAGCATATATTGTAAAAGTGAGTAAGAAATTGCGTTGCGTGAGTGCAGTGGTTTAGTGAGCAAGCGACAAGCAAAGACAGCCATATTTTTAATATTTATTTATTAAAACAGAAATGAGAAAGAAACAAAGCACTGGTAATTTTCGTACCTACTAAATAAAAATAAATAATATCGACATGAAACAATAGAATTATCAACAGAGAATTTGCAAATTCACTCGCAAAGTGAACGGACAATAAAGATCGATGTCTACCTGTTTCGAACCCCTCTCGAATAACCATTCTGTCCAAGCAGCGTGAACAAACAAACGAGTCAAATTTATACTAGTATTCTAATAAATACCTTATAAACATATTCAAAACTTCTCATTCATGTAAACAAGCGAGCATAAAAAATTTTTCAACACTCTACAACAGTCAATATAACATACTTTAAATATCACATATTTGTAAAAAATTCTTCAATGTATTCATCAATGAAAAATATTTCTTTTTCCAAAAAAAAAGCAATCATTGGAAATTTGGCACAAGTGTAACATAAATTAAATTCCGATCAGATCCACTCATAGTGAGATTTGGAATTTCAATAATCTAAATTTAATAATACTGAGTTGAGACACTGGCAATAGTATTCTCATGATATAACTAAATTATTCGAATTGTATCACAGGAGTCACCCGAAGCTCGGAACGCATCCTGCACGTATCACTAGAGTCAGTCTTACTTTATCGTTGAACTTATTACGCTACCGAGATCAATCTTGCAATCTTAACAGTAAGTGTTATGCTTAATTAAATCAGCTAGAGCGCGCGTCGCGGCCGCCCGGCGGGCTCTATGGACTAGTGATTTCAGTACAAGACAAGCTGAGCTGCGAGAATATAATTACACTAAGATTTTCCCGAAACTCGCAACCTCTAAAGAACACAATCATCGTATTAGTAGAGTTAACACACAATCAATTAAAAGCATCAAGCACAAGCGCAGGGTGAAAACAAAAAAAACACTCGAATGTGTTCAGTATGAACTCTACACCGAACGGGGCGAAAAGTTAGATGCAATTTTCACTCGAGAAACCGGAAAACTCTCCAAAACTGATGTACAGATACGACATTTATGAATTTGGTAGGGGGCTTAAACACGTTCGAGCGTTTCCTCGATACACGAGAGATCGTTCGGCGATGGCCCCGGCCCCGGCGGCGGGGCGCCATCGCCGACGCGGGACGCGGGCGGGACGGGGTATGGAGAGAGGTTCCAGTCGAAGGGGCTAAGCTTCGTCGGCGTCGCCTCGACCGTCCTCCGCGGCGGCGGTGTCGAGCTGGGAAAGGGAAAGGTTCTTCGGCACAGATCGGGCGGGACAGAGCGGGGCGCTGCGCCGCGCCCGCCGCGGCGGCCCGACTCAGTAAAAGTTGCGGCACAGCAGCGCGGCCAGGTAGTTGGGGTGGTGCAGCGGCGCCCACACGCGGAACGGCACCACGCGCTGCGAGGGCGGCGCGGCGTGCGCGGCGTGCGGGGAGTGCGCATGCGGGGAGTGCGCGGCGTGCGCGGCGTGCGGGGCGTGCGCGGCGGGCGCGGCGCGGCGGGCGGGCGGCGCGCGCCGCGGCCCGCCTGCCGCCAGCGTTACCTTGCGCGCCAGCTCGGCGGGGAACAGCGCCAGCCCGGCGGGCGGCAGCTTCGACAGCGGCGAGTCCGCGTACTGCACCAGCGTCTCGTACGTGTACGTCTGCCGCGAGCCGCCCGCGCCGCCGCCTAGGCCGCCGTGCCCGCCTACGGGACCACACACCGCCTCATACGTTACTGGATTACGACTGCGGGGCCCGCCGCGTGCGCGAGCGACTCCGCGCACGGGGAGGGCCGTTAGTAAGCTGCTGACGGGGGTAGAAGCCAAACAAAGTCTTGCAAAATCATACACTCAGGAAAGGTTATGAAGCATGTTATTTTTACTATCCTAATATGCTTAGTAGGGTCCAAAAGTTATAGTAATGGTTTATAAAATCATTAATTTATAATTTCAGCAATCAATTTAGTGACTGACTTCTGCATCACACACACATGAAAATGGAGAAATTGCAATGCGACGACAAAGCAGCAAAGTTCAAAATAATAAATGAATGATATTATATCGTGTGATTCATGTGTAGAGGTATAGATAATCGAAATACGCAGATGAATCTTTAATCTGAATATGCAAATGGTACGAGTATGAACGATTTTTTGGAGTCGACATATTAGTACCTACAATGTGTTGTGTGAGAAAGAAAATGCGAAGTGAAAATTTTAATTACATATTTAGGCACTTTGTAATGAAGAGTGTGCGAATAAAAGTAAAATATTATAATTTGTTGACGTTGTGTCGTTGACTGTTACAATCTGCACCACTGCACCATTTTCCGCATTTCACTGTCGAAAACAACATTAGCAGACTTTAATCTTCAAATTGCATTGTGTGTACAATGCGCAGTTTATACGCATTACCATGCGCACTGTGTACCGCATTACATGCGCAGTGTATACGCATAACATGTGCAGTGTATGGTCAGTGCGTGCGCGCCGTGTGCGTACTCACCCGGTCCCTTGTCGGTGCTGGCGGCTCGCGAGAAGCGCGGGCGCCGCGGCGCAGCGTCATCCGCGCCGGCTGCACACAACGCGCTTGTTACCGCGACTGCGACGCACCGCGACCCACGGCCGAGCCCGGACCCCCCACCCCCACACCCGCCCCCACCCGCTATACAGGAGCAACGACATATGTACGCGCAACAAGTACCTCAATATCTTACAGTTTAAACCAGACAATTAATATTGAATGGTCTTTGCTGACACACGAACTTTCTCGTGATCAGTGTTGAGTGTACCTTCTATGTACACCTTGGGGCCTTGCCATGAACTTTAAAAAACCATTCATTTTCCGCGCAGTTCAGTTGGGAGACAAGCTTATGTGAGACGCATAGCGCTGTCTTGTTGTGAGCATGGCAGTTCTGTTTAGGTCCTGGTAAGCCTCCTGATTTTTGTATCAGTTGCCTTCGGTGTACAATATTTTATTACTCTCTATATAATCAAGGCTTTCTCTAATCTGTCGGTTAAGTAAGATTCGATATGCGATAAAAGTGGTTCGTTCCGTGTGTTGCTCCTGTATTATTAATGGGTTTGTCGTTGGGTTAGAATGAATGTCGTAATGGCAGGTGACGACGATGATGTTATAAAAGTGTATTATGGAAACAACTGTTACAAAATTTGGAAGAAACACACTGCCTCGACCGTGGATCGAAATGGTCATAGTGATTAAATAGATACTGCGGTATATAAAATGAATGATAATAAATATATACACAATAAAATACAATGTTTCTCTAACTCGTTACTTACTAACAGAGTAACTAAAACCAATTCTTATAAATATAATGCTATGAATGTAGATAACTACATGCTTCAGTCAGTCGCAACAAATTTAGCAAACTGTTATTATCATCACCGCGGTTATTAAAATTCTTCATGCTTATTAAAATCGTTTCATTTTTGCTAACTGGTCCGTCATGCCATTAGAACTAATTATTCTAGTTAACTCTACCGTTGTTGCTTGCGCACTGCATCAGCCATGCTTAAGAAGTAACGTAGGTACCTATATTTTTTAAATAGGACAGGAAACTGATATTGGGAATTGCAAATGATTTTCACAATAGAAAAACGATTCATTCCTATACTTCTCTTTTTAGGAATGTACCTACTAATATAAACAGAATATAGAACTACCGGCAGCCCTCGAATAAGTTAACTGTCACGGGATGCCAATCGGCTTCCGAGACTGTTCAGTTTACAGTTGCTTTTCTACCGGCAGGGCGACGTGGAGCGAAGTGAGCAAGAATTGAAAAAATACCATTCACCGGCCCATACAAAAAGTAGGTACAAAAATTTAAGTGGCCAACAAAATTATTATAGCAATTTGCACAGCATTCATTACTCTGAACATTTTTACCTATGCAGTTAAGCTATAATCCCCAACAACAATCCCCTAGCGTTTTTCTTAAAACTTGAAAATCTAGATTTTCTATTATTGCAATCAAATTATACATTTTCAAGCTTCAATAACAAGTCTAGAACTGGTCGCATTATTTTTTGGATGTCACTATAACGCAAAATGTCAATTCTCTCACGCGCGTATACGCACGTGGTTTATATAAATTCAAAACAAATTTCAATTCTCGTGCTTTCTCGCCATGCCGGTGGAAAAGCAGCTAGAGTCGCTGATAATATCACGCAAATTTTTTACATTAAAACGCTCGGTCTTTTTGGTGGCATATTTGTTGGCATGCATGGCATCCTCAAACCATCGCTTCTTGAACCGGCTCTTTTTCCGTGCCTGGCGGAGTTGAGTTGGCCCGACATACAGCCTATAACAGTTCACTGCAGGACTTAGGGCCTCTCCTACGAAAGGGGAGGTTATTGCCATAATCTCCACGCTTGGCAGACGGATTGGAGATCGCAGTACAACGGAAAAAGCTGCCACCCATTTTCCAGCCTGCGGATACTCTATATCTTTTGCCTCGAAAACATTAGTCGCCTTGGTGCTATTCTACTCTACAAGATACCATACGGCTAAACGGTACCTTATGTGTAATTTTTATTTTTACAATTACAACAAAATGTTGAATTGCTCCATGTTGGAGTTCCTCCCCATCTTTATATCCATCCCAGCGTTGGTAATACGTATCTATAACCTATATAAAGCAATCGCCTGGCTAAAACAGTAAAAATAATTATTTAAGAACAAGACATTATGTTTTACCGGCATGGTCGGTCATGGTCCGTCTCGCCGTATTCTGGCCAGGCTAGGCTTAGCCTGTCAGGCTAGTCCTATTCCAAGGTTGATAATACCTATGTATCTACATCAAGACGAGAAAACTAGCTGCGAAATGGCTGTCCGCGAGAAATGGACGCTCAAACTCGAATCGTCTTAACGACAGTCGCCCAAAAACAAGATGGCGATCAAATGTCTGGCCATAACAGTACAACCCCTTGTAAAAAAAAACACATTTTATGTGAATGTTATAGGTGTGTTCCGGGATTCCTACCTAATAACGGCGATAGTTTAAAATATTACTTAAAAAAAAAACCACTTATCTGTGGTCACATACCGGCAAGATCAGACTGCGCGGGCGCATTGGCGAACACGTCGTCGTCGTCAGCGACGGCGTCCTCGCCGCGGAGCAGCAGCGCGGCGCCCGGCCGCTGCGACAGCGTGAAGAAGTCTCCCGAGCCGGCGCCCATCGCCTCCAGGGCGCCCGCGCTCTCCAGGTACTCGTCCAGCACCAGCTTCGCGGTCTGAGGAATTCGTATATTGAGCTTCAATATTTTTAGTCATAGACATTATTTATTTTGACATCACAATACTCATAATACAAAACTCATTGAGCAAGTTACATTTGTATATCTGAATTTAACATAAGTATATGTATTTAAAACCTATTCAAACCAACTGTTTTTACCAATTTCTTTACATTTATGAATTTTATTTATAGGATTACATTTTTTTAATTATAAATATAGTTAAATTTAGTATAAATATAATGGAATAAATTATTATTTCTTAAGTTTTCAAAACAAAGCTTTAAACAAGCTTTAAGCAATGTTTGGACCATTAACGCTTCCACTGCTGACTGAAGATAGATGTATCCGGACCGTTTCCGCATCATGACAAACTTGCGCCTATTCTGCGTGGATGTACACTAAGATACCCTATTGTTCCTGCCATCCCAACTCCTAAGCAAACATAGCAACCCTTTCAGTTTTACAAACGTCTCCGAAAGGGTTCGTGGTTGTCCGAGATGCTCAAGCCTGTATGATGCCACCCCCTCGCATGTCTGCAGGATGTGTGCTGCTATCTTCCTCCCGCAGGCAGGCTCTACTGTTAACTGAAATACCAGCGAAGCTACAGCAGTGCTAAGTCGTGCGGATACGCGTAGCGCCAATTTCCGGTTTCTGTTGCCTCTGGTATTTGAGTTAGCAGGAGAAGTATTACAATATTCATCTTGGCGTGAGTATGCCGGTTGTGATATCGCACGCGAGGGCCCGGGATACCCTCCGACTATGATGAAGGATTTGGTAGATCGAGTAATTACAGTGGAGCGACTGCCATCGGACCTCCGTGACCCAGGTAACCAGAATAATCATCTTGGCATCACTATCCCGGTTGTACTCTCGCACGCGAGGGCCCGCTTTGACTATGATGCAGGATTCTATCAATCAAGGAATCAACAATGGAACGACTGCCATCGGACCTCCGTGACCGTTAACAGGGGGAAGCCTGACCAGATTGGACCATGGTTAAATTTTCAGTCGCCTGAATGTGCAAGTTTCATCACAATGTTTTCATTCATCGTTAGAGCATCGGTTAGTGTACATAACTCAGAAAGTCATTGGTATATGAGGCGGCACTAGGGACCGCACTCGGTACCTCTCGCTCGTCAAGAGCCCGAACCACTAAATATTAGGCCACCCGACGCTCGCGTACGAGGTTTGTACGATTATATCGTCACTAATTAAAGTACCATAAGAGCGTCGGTGGCCGGGCGGTTGAGTATTCGACTCGTAAGCGAGAGGTACCGGGTTCGAATCCCGCTGCGGCCATGTACCAATTACTCTTTTCTGAGTTATGTACATTAGTTGAATTCTAACCGATGCTCTTACGGTGAGGGAAAACATCGTGATGAAACCTGCACATTCAGGCGACTGGATGTGTAACCATGATCCAATCTGGTCAGGTTCCCCTTGTAGCAGGGTCACGGAGGTCAGATGGTAGTTGCTCCATTGTAATTACCTGATCGCCAAATCCTGGATCATGATCAAGGCGGACCCCGGGCCATCATCTTCGAGAGCACAACCGGGACATTAACGCTACAATGATTATTTTAATTAAAGTACCATTCGTACCACCTGACTTAACTATTGTACGCTATTTCTTGCAGCGGGGTGACCTTCATGCAGCGGTAGTCCCAGTCTGACATGGGGGCGTACTAAGAAATGAGCCTACACGTTTCTCAAAGGCCGGTTCCACACTCGTAGTCCCACACTAGATTACCGTATCGTGTCGTGTCATGAAACATACAAAATCAATCAAGCAAGACACTAAGGCAGGTATGATGCTTCATCGCCGACTGCGTTTACGTTTCAAGTCCAGCAACAACTGATACATGACCAGCAAAACCACCCTGATATTAACCTTGTTTTATTATTTTACTATCTTCTCCCAGCGACTCTCATGCACAATTTGGCTCATGTCCATGAGAAATTCAGCATTAAAGTACCGTACCGTTCCCTTCCTTAGTATTCGTCTATTTCTATCCATGAGTTGCCGGTATTAATGTATATCCAGAACCCTGAAGGCTCACGACCTGACCCACTTGGTCAAAAAAGTAGGTAGGTACTAACTATCGCCTTCATACATTACCAAACGCATATCTGACTTAAGCTAGTTTACCATCAGGTGGGCTGCATGCATGTTTGACGCTGCTTTGTATAAAAATATAACAATTTCACGTAGAAGACGAAGTCGCGGGCAAAAGCCCTAATGCTAATAGGCCTTTTAGTGTACCGTGAAACATTGTTTGGAAACCTACTAATGTTAAAAAAACTGCTCACGATTATAAACTGATTGCGATAGAGCTGACACGCTATTTGTTTAATTTTCCTCTTCTACCAAATACGCCTTTTGGAGAGTCTACCACGATTTTATGGGCTCAAGCCCACCTCACCTTCTCATTGAACCCTGCTGACAGACAAACGAGGCACTGGCGAATCGGCTGGTCCCTAACGGGTTGCGGATGAAATCGTAGTCGCCGCACGTAAAAAGTCAAAATACCACGATAAAAGAATGATAAGGTCCGGTGGGAATACATCCAGAGGTAAGGCGTCGAGGCAAAGTCTAAGCTCAGACGGGGGAGTCCGCTCCCTTTAGGTTGCAGATATCCTGGAAGACGGTAGCCCCTTTCCATCAGGTGGACCGTCCGTCCATGTGCCTCCCTAGGCAATAAAAAAAGTAAAAAAGCGGACACTGACAGAAGGACAGCTAAGGATGATGATGAAGCTGTCAAACTCAGGACTTCAAGAGGCGAGGTAATTTCAACAAGACTGAAGAGACATCTCACCTTAACAAGATCTAAATTAGTGCCCGTGATCTTGATGGAATGTTGTCCAAAAGTCACAGTGTACTTATATTCTCCTAAAGCGGCGTCGTTCGTCGAAAAACTATGAAGTAAAGCTCGGGAATTGTTGTGCGGAGATTTCTGAAAACAAAAACATACAAACATTAGCATGCAACGAAATCGTAAATGGTCGAGTTTTAAATATGAATGGGGCATTGAGCCTTTAAAACTTCGCGTAGTTTCGTAACTTCAGCTAATTGCAAGCCAACCCAATAAACAGTTTTTACGATGTTACCCAAGTGCAGTTGTTGAACTTAACACAAAAAAATAAGAGTTCAATGATTTGTAAAGGTGTGGCCATTGCTGAATAATAGTTTTTGAATAATAAGTTGTTTGGTGTTAACAGATAAATCCATTAGGTGCGATTGGTCCAATGGTAAAAAACTGGTATTCGCGGTTGGTCGAATTCACTGTAAGTTCAATTAGCAGTTGGTCCAATTGGTGTTCCAAAATGGTCCAACAATGAAACTGCCGGTCTCTGCGCTGCCACTAAGACGTGATTTGATGCATTATGCGTATCCTACCACATCCCTCGTGCTTCACCTTCCTGGCGCGCAACGTCTCCTCCTCGCCGTTCAACCTCGCGAGGCAAGGCGACTCGGGTCTAACAAGCGATATGCATTTCCTAATGGAGATAATGCTTAAACTAGTAATAGACGTTCCATTTTGGCTGGAGCCGACCACCCATCAGTTGCAGTTGATACTAGACCTTACGCGATATAAAATAAAGTCGCTTTTGGCTGCGGGGGAAGTGGTCGGACGTCCGACCAAGGTCGGCTTGCCCGCGCTACCAAATTAATCCAAAAGCGACTTAATTTTGTACATCTTAAGGATTGGTATCGACTGCAACTGACAGTTAGTCGGGTCCAGCCAAATCAGAGCGTCTGTTACTAGTTTAAAATGGTGTGGCGGTGAAATCTAAAAAAATCTTATCCCCATACATTTATTTATGTTTCACCTCCCGTGGCGCCGCGTGGCCGGCAAAGACTATGCGTTTCCTAATGGAGGAAACAGTGTCGTATACAATATCTCACCTCCCTGGCGCGCGGCGCGTCCTCCTCGCCGTTGGAGTCGAGCGAGGCGCGGCTGCCGGCCAGCGGCGCGTCCAGCGCGCCCTCCAGCCGCACCGGCGACGCGTTGCGCCGGATCGTGTCGCCGATCAGGTGCTTCGCGTGGCTGCGGGGTGCCGACAGGAACGTTAATGGGGGACCAATCTGACCTCCGTGACCCTACTACCAGGGGAACCTCACCAGTAGCCGTATTCACAATGGCTCGGAAATCGGATTCGGATACGGGATCGACAAAGGACCCCACAAAAGTTCTTAGGAAAATGTAGCTTCAGTTAATTTTGATTAAATTTTCATATGTTATAGAGAGTAGAGTTTCCGTGGAATCTATCGGGATTCTGAATAAAAGTTTTCGAATCAATCGACACGGATTCGCCGCTCACGATTTCGTGTCGAATCGTTCGGAAACGGTTTCGAATAATTGTGAATACGGCTACAGATTGGATCATGGTTACATATTCAGTCGCCTGAATGTGCAGGTTTCATCACCATCTTTTAAGTTGTCGAGATCTGAGGGCGGGGTTCCACGGCCACGTTTGACATATACTTATAGCACTTTATTCGGTTCCACAATAAATCCTTAACCTAAGGTTTTCGGAAAGGCCAATGCATTCCCACGCGCGTTTCGCGAACGGATCCATCAAAGATATTATATCCACCAGTGGCCCTAGCACAAATGTGTCCGCGACAAAGCTCGCGCCGCGAGAGAGCGTTTGTCTCTTTCTCTCAATACTAATACGAAAGAGATAGGAATACCTATGTCGCGCTTTTTCTCGCTTATCGCGCGCGAGAGCAACTTATGCTAGGCCGTTGCAGGTTAATTTTCGACGATGCGCAACCGCGCGTATTAGAAAATTAACTTTATGTCGTGCACACAAGAAAATGATGAGGCCTTAAAATTACACGAGTTGTGTAAATTGAATTAAGATGCAAATTAAAGAAAGACCAAGGAAAAAAGAACAAATCAAGAATGATAATACTTCATTAAAGCAGAGCCATTTCTAAGTCGATTTCTACAAATCTTTCACGAGAGCACATAACTTGTAATTCACGCCGCGCAAAATCATAATCTGCCTTTAAACGCTGTCACTTTGTACTTTGTTACATCTTTTCCTTCTGCAGCTCCAGGACTCGATCTCTTAAATAAAGGACTTTTACTGTTACTCTCCTACGTTCGGCTTGCGAGTACATTTTCCGTAATGTTGATTGCACAAATATAAGTAAAATTATGAAATAAGCCATGGTGTTATCCTTTTTGTTTCGATGCCTAAATTATTCAATTTCCCTATTAGGAATTTTTAAATTAATAAATACATTTCATTTTCCTTATTCAAAATACATTATGGTAGACTTATCAATAACTTTTTAGTAATATTATAATTCGTCGACAAATCCTATTATTCTCAACTCAAAAGCCTTCGATAGAAAAAAATTAAAACTATCACGTAGATAAAATTATCTGAGACCTAATGAAGTCAGTTTATTAAGTGTAGGTAAGGTTATTTGATTTAGGGCCGATTGTTTAATCCTCAGATAAAATATATCAATCTGATAAGTTATTATGCGACTAAAATAAAAACGTACCTATCTTCATGTATAAGTGAAGGATAACTGTTTGTTTTAATTTGGTAGTATATTATTTTATTAGACAGATTACTGTTATCTGAGGATTGAAAAATCGGCCCTTAGTAAACTTAAGTAAACCTGTCTCGCGGTATTAGATACTCAACACTCGTGCAACAGAACTATTAGGTTCATTTTTTAAATATAGATATTATTAGGATTTAAGAAGTATTGAAAGTTTCAGAATTAAATACCCTATAGACTCAACAATGTCTTATCAAAAAACGCCGATTCTATCGAAAGGCAATTACCAAGAAATGAAGCTGACCCGTATTATCTTATAACTAAGAAGTCTACTGTTATCATTATAACTTAAAATACTGTGTAATGTTTATCACTTTATCGAAAAACCCAATATACCTACTTAAGTTCAAATATTATTTGATAATTAAAATAAATATAACTTACAATATAACAGTATTTACATAGTTTTTTATTATTCACTTGTAATAAACCTTGGAATTTAACGACGCTCGAAATTAGTGTCAATATGCGAAAAAATAATATGCGAAAATACGTAAAAATGATATAGGTCATAAAACTAATTAATCTTACTCATTAAACTCGTCCTTCGAAAAAACTCATAAAACTTATTAAAAAATTAATCATCTACCTTTGGTATATAGGTTTCTAATATTATGTTCAGGATTTTTGTTCAAATTTTATAAAGCTGCATCATATGAATTCTATTCATAAATAGTTCAGCACTGATACATCAATAGAGAGCAATATGTTCACTTAGTAAATTCGCCTCTATTATCTTTGCCAAGTCCCGTAAATTTCGACTTGGCAAGCTCTCCTAGCAAGCCTGCTTTTTTTTAATACATACTAGCAGGCGTTTCACCGCCATCTCACCTGAGGGTAAGTAAGGAAGCGGCCGAAGATGGAGCACGCCTGTCTAAAAACAGCCTAAGGAATAGGTTAAGGCCGCCGGTTGCTTTTTCTTTGTTTCTGTTATTATTTGTGTAAGCAATAAATCATTTTCATTCATTCGTTCACTCTAGCGTTGAGGGTGATTTGTTCAGGGAACATACTCGGGCAACGTGTTCCATTCCATTTATCAGACAGAAAGTGGTCACGCGTTCAGACGTTCCTCGTTCGAATCTTCGAATTCTAGTTGACCGACGCGGTTTAAGCGCCTACTGTGTGGGTATGTCTATGTAACATAATACAAGACAACGCGATCGCGGAACGCCTGAAAAGCTTTATGTCCGATAGATCCCTTAGTCGTACGAATTATAAAGCTTGAACCAATGCGGACCCTTCGGATAGCTGGAAGATTTTTTTTATACCACTGAGGTGGCAAACAAGCTTACGGTCTGCCTGACGGTAAGCAGTCACCGCAGCCTATGGACGTTTGCAATACCAGGGGCATCACCCACGCGTTGCCGACCCTGTAAAAACCTTTTATCCCCTTTCTTGAAGAACTCCATGTTGTACTCTCCAGGGAAAGCCTCTCTAGGTAGTTCATTCCACAACCTTAGTGTGCGTGAGAGAAAGTTCCTTTGGAACCGCACAGTTCGCGACCAATTTGCGTTCCCGATGGCGGAAAAGGTCTGGCGGAATGAGGTCGGGCAACTGCATCGCACTCTCCGAAATATAACCTGAATATAGGAGGCCGATAGTCGCGCAACCCTACGCCGATGCGAGAGGCTCTGCAGCTTTGCATCAATCAATTGCGGGATTTGCGAGTCACAAATTATAATTTTTTGCACGTTTTCCACCGAATCCAAAGCGGCCAGTTGGTATTTAGCTGATCCATCCCAGTCTTGCATTAATATGACGTAGCGGGTAGCCCTACCGCTTTGCAAGTGCCTCTCAAGAATCGGAGCTCTATCTAGCTATTAAACCTCATATTCACAAAAGAAAAAAGGGACTGAACTTCGTTAATAAAATGTTGTACGTACTTGACATTTTCTTCGTTCGGTCCAGTGATCTGGACAAGACGTTCCTTCGCGCCAGGGCTCACTGCAACCGTAACAATTTATTGAGATGCGTGAACTCTAACCCGAATTGTGTTAGTATAGTTTTGGCGTTATATTGGAAGAAGCCGAATGCGATTACGAGGCAATGAAGTATTTATTCTCTGGTTAATTTAATATTTCAGTTAATCTGAGGCACCATAACCAATGCAATTAGTAGAACACAATGTTATTGTTATTTGTATAGTTACAGAAATTCAATTCGTAATTTGATATTAATTTAAATTACAACTTTTGTGGTACATTATTAGTATTGTTGAAAAAATATTACACAAACAGGAAATGTAATGGAAAATTCGAAAGGATAATGTAGTGACAGAAGGTACAAGTAGAAGATCCAAATTGACAGTATTGAGTGGGAAGTATGGTAAGTATAGCCCGCCACACCATGCACACATGCGCCAGACCGTCGTGCGTTCGTACCTCGCTGAAACGATATAATCGTGTCACTTAGCTCCTCGATCATGTGCACCCTCCTGCCCTTGATACCCATCACTGCAACACCACAATACAACTTCAGACAGGCTGCCGGTCGCACCCTAATGCTTAAACTACCTACCAACTATTTATTATTTAAACATTTCGATTATTATTACATATTTATGACATACAAAACCTGCTACATTCCTTTGAAGTAGTTTATTTTTGGTGTATTGTGTTCTGACCTAAGTAATTAACCCTACTAGTAGGTACCGCCAACAGATTTTGCATTCCTCATGCTTCTACAAAAATTTTGATATGTATCCAAATAAACTATACTACAAACATGTATGGCATGTTGGTTTCAAAAATATTTAATTAATACTAAAGGGGAATATTGATACAACTAACTTATCTGCCTCTTATCAACATGCACCATAAAACTAGTAAAACTACACACAATAACTACAGACAGATAAGAATTATTTTCATGCATTGTCTCCTCCCAGTATACTTAATAAAAAGTTTGGAAACATACTTGACATGCAATATTTAACAACTGTGTCTTTACCTGAAGATAAACTACTTATGTGATTATGTTTAGGTAAAATTCAGGCCAGTTTCTAATAACTACTGCAGAACCTATAATAATGTACTACCATAATGTCATACAACATTGTCATCTTTTTTATAACAATGATACTATTCCAATAATATATTTTCAGTGGTTGCAGATTGAGATATCTTACCTTTGCCCGAATCAGCATTCCTGATGACAACCTCATCCTTGGAATAGTTCTTGCCAGGTATCTTAGTGGGCTTGGGGAATTTGCCCGAGGGCTTGATGACCTCACCGGGGCCAAGCAGGGCTGGCGGCTCGGCAGGCGCAGCCAGCGTTGGGGAAACCGAGCCACCTGAGCCAGACCCCTCCATTGTAGGCACCAGTAGTGGCTGAAGCATAAACAATAAATAGTGACTGACACAACTGTCGGTGTCATTGTTTACTATTACAATTGTATAAATATCAATAATCTACCTCACTATGTGTGCCACGGTGCCTATAATATTGACTCATACAGTCAGATCCTTGCCAATGCTTGGCGCGTAATTCAATCAGCTCGAGAAGATGCAGCCGAGTTTTCTTATCCAATCTTTCATCTTGAGAACCATTGCGGAAAACCACAAAATATCTGAAATAAATTCAGTTGTAGCTCTTATTAAGATTATAGTTAGTTTAATTATTTAATATTTTATATAATGCTTTAGAAACAAACCGATCAAGGAAATCCTTAAAGAGTGCTTCGAGCTGAGCGCCATAAAGCTTCAGATTAGAGTACATGGTGGCCACATTGCTTTGGAGTGCACGGTCATAGTTGCCTTGCATCATTTGGTATGCCACTGCCTCCGTCAAAACGATCAGGTCATCAACTAAAATTAGTGTAATGTTTACAATTGATGAACTAAACTAACAGTTTTCACACATAATGAACGAAAATCTAGGTCACATGCCATTTGTTCAAACAAAGAATGTTAACTAGGTGCTTTGCCATTCTAGCAATGGGTAAATTAGTAGTTTTCTAAGATATGTATAGTATACTAAGAATAAGCCGAGAATCGAATAAAAGCCCAAGTTATTACTAAGTATTATTTAAACAGTAAAAAGACAATTCAGGATAGGTAAATATACCTCTCTAAATAAAAATGAAATAATACTATAAATGAAGCCAGATTGTTTCTAACAAGATTCTTACCAGAATTTATTTTGACGTCTAGAACGGAGTTGCGGTTGTGTGCGGTGCTGGTGGCAGATTTCAGAGGCCTAGGCACCTCCAATTTTTTAACCGTGCGGGTCATTTTCGTAAGAGTCGACATGGTGCTGATCAAATAAAAAATAACTATTACTAACGTAATTAATATCGTACCAAGCAAATACAACAGAACACACACACAATAAAGACAATGATTGTCACATTTTTGTTCGAGGATATGAGTAACCTTGCTATAAATTATTGTGCACAATGAAACAATCGTACTGAACAGAATCGTCGGGAAACTCACTCATCCATGGCGACTGCACCTCGATGCAGTGTAAGCACACTAGAACAACTAGCTAATCGCGTAAAAAGTGAAAGTGATGACAAAGATCCTAGCAAATAAATTCTGAACAAATCCAATACGTGTTCATTACTCGTACACTGTTTTTTCGTCCAATAAAAAGGGATAAGCTGAAAAAATTTTGACTTTGAAGAATATTAAATATTTTGCTCGATGAAAAACATTTAGACAAAACAATTGAATACCATGGAACACTATGAAACTAGGAAATAAACAAGAAAACTCACCTGGCTACGCCATTAATTCGCAATAAAAATAAAATGAATAGAGATGTCACTAGGATAGAAATTGAAAAATTAAACGATTAATTATTAACAAAATTATTTTTATATTTGTAAGCTGTAGCTATTAAATTATGAATCTTGTATTTTTCTTCATTTGTGTGTATTAAAATGGTTAATATATAAAATCTACGTAATCTACAAAACGTTAAGTAATAGGGAGGTAACAGGTATTAGATGAGCAGCTCTATTCCATTTCAATGTCAGTGGCAGGACTGCCAGCAACGAAATTGCAACTAAATTGGTTGGTTTCTTGTGCTAGTGGGGCATTTCTCCTTTCAGCTTTAAGTTTCTCACTCCATCTCGGCGGAGCCACACGGCTGACCTAGTGTGGTTTCCAATTTTCTGCATACCTCAGTCACATCTAATGATCACACGTAACTACAGAGAAACAACCCATCTATAGAGATGGTGTTGGAGTCGCGGCGTAAGACGCTGGAGGGATCAATTATACAGGTGTCTTATACAGTTCTCTTAAGTTTTGTAGGTATCTGACTGCGTATATTTAGGGGAGTGCACCCCTCTCCCCTGCCAGCTTATGGACATGTGTGATACCAAAGGTGGAAGTATCGGATCAAGGATTTTGGTTGGCCATTTAGGCCAACTAAAATCCTTGAGTCTTTAACAAATTCAAAATTCAAACTTTTCTGTTTATATTTGTGTTTATGATGGAATTATTTTTTCGCTAAATAGAATATTTTTTTCTAATTATTGTTATTTGTGTTTGTGCATGTTGTTTCTTGATTGAAGCAAATAAGCAGTTAAATGTGAAAATAGTGAAGTAAATTTCTCATCGCTTGATGTCCTCGGCGCGTAGGTAGGTGCAATAGAGCTGACTCGCAGCTTACTTCCTGCAAAGTTAAGAAAATTATAGCAACGAAATTTTTACATAAAAATATGAGTAGATAAAATAGTGTATGCAACTGCGTACAATTAGGTATTAAAACACTCGTGTCAAACTATTATCATACTCGGCCACGCCTCGTAAGACAAACGGACACTCATGTTTTAATACCCCTATATATATATATATTTATATGCGAGTTGCATAAACTACTTTTATGCAACCAATTAATTTTTAATTTAGGGAAGGCAATTTTACATTGAGTCGTTACTGACGTCAGTCTACTGCCGAGTCAGTGCGGACCTGGTACTGCCATCGTATAAATTTATATCAAGTCAGTACAGTACTGTCGCGTCAGTACTGACTTCAATATTCCCGCTTCATATTTTTGGCGTCAGTCCGCTCCCCCCGCCACCCGCACAAGCGCAACTGACGCCGTGTAAATGCCGAAGTCGCAGTCACTGCCGCTCTACCTACCGCTCTATCTAACATACCAGTAAGTTCTTGCATCATCAAATTTACTCAACAAATTATTAACTTTGATTTTTTGCTGTTTTCGATAATTCATTTTTCGCACGTACTTTACGTGTGTATGTTACACCAAAAGAAATATCCTCGACTACTGACGAAATACTGACTGCGTGTAAATAGTATGAGTCAGTTTTCGGCGCCAGCACTGAGGACAGCTACGGACCCTGTGTAAATCTGCCTTTAGATACTTAAGTTATGAAATAATGCGTGTCATTTGTTTGCAATGCCCTAACTAAAATTAAATATTTTAAAAACTGTGATAGGCAATCAATGAAATGAAATGAAAAGAAGCGTAGTCTTAGCGTACTCCACATGTTCGTCATTCCGCGGGATCACGAAAATTAAGAGGGAGTATTCGCTTATATTCGTGTAGTCCCGTGCATGTTTGGCATGTCTCGCCTATATCATAGACTGTATCAAGTAGAGATGTATTGTTTTTATATTTATTTTCCTAGCGCTTTTTCTCGTTATAGATTCGAGGTACACTTGACCATGATCCAGGTTACTAGTAGATCAAGTAATGACAGTAGAGCAGCTGCCATCACCTGTGTGACCCTGTTTACAGCGGAATGTACCAGATTTGCGATATTACACCGATTAATCGATATAATATCGACGCATTTGACACCTACCACATCCCTAATAGGTGAAAATGTAGAGGATCTAAGGCAAAAGTTTCGCCGAAAGTTTCGAGGAACACGAGGAGTACGCTTTATAGGTTCTAGTCTAAAGTAGCTAATAGACGTGCAAGTAAGTACGCGTACTTGTAGCTCGACGACCTTGCTCGCTCGTGTGTCAGCCTAAGTACGAATACTTTAAAACCGCCGAGTTAGTTCGCCGGTGATCCAACATGTTTCATTCTTGCTCGTAGCTCGTGGCTCGCGGCTTCGGCTCACTCGTCTGTCAGCGCCGCGAGCCGCGTGCTGCCATTTTTTTTGTGATGTATCTCGTGCAGTTGTGTTTTTTGCATAAAATTAGTTTAAGTTTAATTAACTTTATGCTTTTCTGTTGCAAAAATGACTGATTTTAGAAGCTATTAACTCGAATCCATTAAGGAATTCATAGAAAAACGTGCCGAGTACGTTCTTGAACTTAAAAATCGCGTACTTAAAGTCCGTACGTCTATCACCAACGTCGAGCCGAGTAAGTTCGCGAACTTAAAAACCGCGTACTTTAAGTTCGTACGTGAAGAAATCATAATGGTAGAATTTCTAGAGAATAATTGCATGATGGCAACTATACCACGAAATGTCAATGTCACTGTCTTGTCAAATCTCAATTTGTCAATGTTGTCATTGAGTGTCACTGTCATCTCGGGCGTGGAGTAGAGAGCTAGGTGGAGTGTCGATCGTGTTTTTGTTTCAAAAAAATCCGACAATGTTTTAGTAAAATGTGCGTAAAGTATGCGAATTTATTTTATCGGCTGTTATATTCTAATTATGACAATAAGTATAAAGTGGTTGTGTACAAATGAAGTGACATAATTTTTAGTTCAATAATTTAGGTAAGTTATTCAAAACTTAAATTTTGTAGGCGTAATAAAAGAGTAGGTGTAATGAAAATTGTTCCATTAATTATATATGCATTTCTTTACTTATAATATATTATGATTGCTAAATTCATAAGTCTAGAACTGCCTAAAACGAACAGTCACAGTTAACTTGGGTAAAATAAGAAACTTATTAGATTATAACCAGTTAATGCGGCGATAGAATCTAATAAAAGTACCTATGTCCTTCCCCGGCGCTGCAATTTCTTTTGTAATTCGATAAAAGAGTAGGTAATATATGAAAATAAATATTGTTGAACATTGTTATCTAGTTCCAAACTAAGCAAAGCCTATAATAAATAAACAGAAACATCCAGACCCGACATATATTTGTAAAACATGATAATTAAATGTTGTGTATAAAGAGGTCAGAACAAATAAATGATTGATGAAATAAGTATTATATTTGGATTGCATACCTACCTGATAGAAAGTCATTACTGTTAAACACATAATATTTTTATGTTCTAAGGGGCTTTTAAATTGTTTCTGTTGTTTGCTGGTTGTTTCTCTAGTGTAAAAATACTGCAGCCACATTTTGCAGTAATAAGAACATTGCCATTTTAAAAGCCTTTTAATTTCGTAGATAATGCTTTAGTTCACATCTCTGGCCACCCCATTTAATGATAGTGCCTTGAAGGTTTACCATACCATATCTTTAGAGTGTAATTCCAGTTAATTAATAAATTACTTCAGATTACTTGTGACTGCAACGCATGCAACTGCATTGAAATATTGAAGTAAAAACAAGTGATTAACCCGATAACATGTGCGATGAAAGTGTAGTGAATACCCTTAAGTCTTAAAACCTATAAATTAATCAATAGCAATATTGTTAATGCTTATGTACTGGCCATTCATGTATGTATTCATTATAATATTTTGTTACAGCTATCAACATGGCAAAGTCATACATTGTGATGCTCTTGATGAGGGTGATTGTGCCCGCAACCCTCTTGCTTTGTGAGTATTTTCATTAAGTCTACGACCTTAAATAAAAGTACATCTAAGTTTGCAATGCTGATTGATGTACCAGTTTCGTTTGTCACTGACTGTCCTATTGCAATTGTGTGGCCTAGTGGTTAAGGGGTCCTGCTCGTAAGCAAGAGGTACCAGGTGCGAACCCCAGTGCTGTCATGTACCAATGAATGCTCTTCCGTTGAGGGAAAACATTATGATAAATCCTGATTATTCAGGTGACTGAATGTGTAATCATGATCCAATCCTGTCAGGTCACCCTGTTTAGAGGATCACAGATTGCTTGATATGCCAAATTTTGGATCATGGTCAAGAGGGACCCCGGGCCCTCGTGCGCGACGACATAACCAGGACAACAATGCCAAGATAATATTTAAGTAATGTATGTATGTGTACAAATCAAACCAGTAAACAGCCCACTTGATAAACAGTTGTAGAGGTCATCCATAACATCTTCAACTCATGAACATAGACTTTATTGAACTGGGGATAATGAAGCTGGCATGCCTCATGTGTAACTACGCCGGATTTCATGTTACCCAAACTGCAACATAACAACAAGTACTGTGGGAGTGTTTAAAATAATTTTATTAACTGAAAAGCAAATACAAGCAGGGAATCCTAAGTTACTGTAGAGACAAAATTCTGTTTTTAAATGGATATGGTGAATGATAGCAATATCATGGATTATGTTATGATTAAATACAGAATCATGGAAATATGAAAGCATTATTTTTTTAATATATTATACTGCAGACAAACAGGCAAGCGGGCCACCTGCTGGAAAGTGGTCACATCAGCAACTCCAGGAGAGTTACCAATGCGTTGCCCGCCTCTGAAGCGAACTCTAATATATCTCTCGAACGATCCCATGTCATAGTCCAAAGGAAACACTGTAGCCGGGAGCTCATGCCAAATCCGAACGCATGAGCATATATTATAATCAAATTCCCTAATGAAAAAGTTTTGAACAATATTTAATTAATCATCGACTCCTATTATACTGATATGTATTTCTTGGAACATCTGTTGAGATGAGAACACGTTGTGCGAAATTGTCGATGACCTGGAAGTCGGTTGGTATTTGAGTTTTGCGGTTCGCCGCGACACGCGTGACGCAACCGGCCGGCGGGCGGCAGCTCGCCCGCTACCGATACCAATACCGTCGAAATATTATGTATTCTATCCTCACTGCCCTACCGAAATAAGTCTTACGTCACCGGCGTGTCGAACATGTCATATTAAGATGCTCCAAAGATTGTCTGCCTGCTATAATTCAGTTTTATAGCATTTTCATTTATGGCAGTCAAAGCGATGTAAACAGACGAATTCCTGAGAATAGAAAAGGGCCGGCACGGCGGTTGTACCACGTAAAGTATTCGCGTAGTTAGTAAAAATATGTGTAAGAATGAAATACGCATCGTCGCATTGCGGGGAAGGAGTAATGTATCCTCCCGTGGGCGCGCCTGTTGTTTCTGGGTGCGTCCCCGTGATTCGTACTCTGACCCGTTGACCGACTTGCCGTGGCCTTGTCAGCGGACTCTTTTGGGGTATGCCGTGAAATTTGCATGCCATTTCCAAGGCGCAATACGGACTGCTGATCTGATTTTAAGCCTGTAATAACGCACGCGCACGCCGCAATTAAATTTGGAAATCCTTGAGACGCTGGACCAAGCGAATTGCTCGAAAAAACATATTCAGTTATGATCAACATTACACTGATAAGTGTGGTAAATGTTTTAGTAGGTGTTCATGTTAAAAATCACATGTTGCTAGACGTCTACCATACCTAGCCTCATTGTACGGCAACCTCCGCGCGACCTTCCCAGGGTGAGGTTTTTATCATCATCGAAACGCGAGGGCGAATTCGTGCCATACTCGTAAAGGACACACGTCCTGACCCTAATTCCCACATGGCCCATAAATCCGACTATTTGGAACATTACCTGCCCGGCCCTCTGTTTACAACTCCACCTATCAAATTATTAGGCCGTTCTGATGGAAAGGAAAACGCGTGTAGTGATTTTTTCGATCGATGCAGGGATAATTTCGATGTAATATGTATCTATATTACCTTATTTTTTCCCACTCCCACTAAATAACGAATTAGGTGCCTGCATTAAAATAATTGTGAACGTTAATAATAATCTGAAATTACGTAACTTGTTATATTAATAAAACTTTCAATGTGTTTTATACAGGTTTTCATTCAAGGTTATATTATAAGCAAGTTGGATCTTCGGAATTTTAAAACACGTAAACTCGTCTTGTTATTATTCTGCTGAATTGAAAGTTATGTGTTTATGCGTACGTCGTAACTGAGTGTTTCAATGTAGATACATTGACCGACGGTCAGGTATCCGATGCGGCGTTGCCGGTATTGGAAGTTGTACGCCTTTGCTGACGTGAGTGGGTAGTACCTACATGAGGCTGGCGTGCGGCCGCGATGTTTGCCGAACTAATGGGCCGCTCCCGCCCGTCGCGAAATGTCATTAATTAAACCCTCCGCGAGGCTGCGGCCCTTCGATGTCCATTGACAAACTCGCTTGATGCTCCCGGCCGGATGTACCTAGCGCTAACAGAGTCTTGGCCACTCCTCTGCTTTTAAAAATCGAATATTCCATCACACCCCACCGCAGTGCTGGCTGGATTTATTTCATCGACCGTTTAAAACTGCCTCGATATAAAGGGGCTGGTTTATCGGCACTTTATGCGCCAACGCCTTACAAGTTAGGAGTTTGTTTTATTAACCCACTAAGACAGGGTCGTCTTTGGTGCGGTAATCAACCCAATAGTCCCCTACCTAAATTGCCACAAAAGAAATTAAATTTTGGTGTGGTTTATTTCATTTAACGTTTAAAACTAAGTACTAAAGTTTATATATATATTTGAATACAATGAAAAATACTGATTAATATGAAAATAGAGAGATTGAAGATAGTTATTGAGATATTTTTAGAGAGTTTAGGCTTGGAAGAACCTGCAGTGCCACTGACTCCAACGACTAGATCGCTGCTATGCTTTCTTACCTGCACCACAGCTGGAGCTAGAGACGCCCCTAACATCAAAGTTTTCATCTAGACTGAGTGCATGGGCCTGTTTCAACGTTAAACTCGCATCGAGGTAGTTAATGTGCCTCTAATGGTACGTTGTTTATAAGCAAAATGTTTACCACATGTACCTATGTTATGTCAAAATGCAGCTGCGACCTAATAAATCTAAATTAGCGCACTCAGGCATAGCAAGCAGCAGTTAAAAAGAGTATAAGTTTGCAATTTATGTCTGTGTATTTATGTGTGTGTATTTTAGTATAGGCTACAATCGTTTGATACGATACCTACCACCAAAACATTTCGTGTAAAATTTGGTTGGCCAATCCTCGTAAGCTCTTATCGGTTTCACTGAGAAAAAGTTATGAGTTCTCATGAAGATCTCTACAAACATTACATTTTGGTCACAAAGTATAGCCTGGCCGTTTCATAGAACTATTGCATGACACATAGGCTGGATTCAGTGCTCGACCGCTGCAAGTGTTATGGCTGATGTCGTCGGTCGGGCCAATATAACGCGTGGCTAGCTAGCATCAGTTGATCATTGTCGCTGATAGAGCTACCAAAATGTAGGATTTGTTGAGTTACGAGCTTGGCTTTTCATGAGATTTGATAAGTGTACCACAAACAAATAAATAAATGATTGATTGTGTTTTTCTCAGTGAAACCGATAAGAGCTTACGAGGCTCGGCCAACAAATTTTACATGAAATTTTTTGGTGGGATTTATTTTATATACAGGCTTGCACCCTCGTTTTTTGGGGATTGGAAGTTAAACTTGAACTTGAAGTAAGATTTTAGCTTGGGACTAAACCAGGGAAGTTAGCTACCCTAGAGGTTTTGATGACAAGTTGGTCAACGAGTCAGTAAATTATTGTCGAAATCGACGTATTTTAGGTGCAAATAGAATCCATTCTGCTATTATCTAGACCTAAGATATGTGATTCAAAAAATTCAACGAAACACTTTGAGAACGCCCCCGTTCTTTTTGGTTGGCTTTTCGGAGCGACTTTCGTGCCCTCTGATTATTAAAATCAGGTTAACGCGAGCTGATAGTTATAGGTTCATTAAATAGTATTTATTAAATTGATATTAATAATATCCAGTTAAAACAGGAAGAATCACACGCACGACTTCGTTCAACATTCAATAAAATCGGTTTTCCGGGTCTCATGCATTAGGTTTATTTCAGTAAGGACAACATAAATGTTGTTTTTTTCCGTAGTCTCGCTATGCTAGTCATATGCAATTCTTGACTCAGAACGTTCAAGTCAGTCATTATTCAAAATCGATCTAATGAGTCATCATCAGAAACTGAAAACGCTGTGGTACAGTAGCGCAGCGCAGTGTTGTTTTCTCACTTGCACGGTAATTAGTGTAATACTATGAAAATACTAATCACGCAAGGCCTTTATTTGCGTTGTTGGTACTCTGGGATATTCGCGAACACTCCCTGGTCTAATCGCGCGTGGGGCACGCACGCGGAGGTGTTGTGACGCTGCCCTCCCCCTGAAACTAGCTGCCCCCTCCCTAACTAGCATTGTGCGCATTCTCCCTTAATTACATACAAATCCCACCACTTAGTTGAATTAAAGATACAATCTATTCCGCGAAACACTCGTGACTCGCGCGCGACGCATTCACTACAGGTGAAATGAGCGCCTAGATTCTAATTCTAATTAAGCTAAAAGTAAAATCTGACTACACCGTTATAATACTTTATTATTCTAATTGCTGAATTGTAAATTAAGGATAATTCAGATGCTTTGCTTTTAAAGAAAATGTTTGGCTGAAAATATTAATGGAATATTTAATAACAATGCCTCGTTGTATTTACGAAAAACAGTTCAGGACGCGGTGTAGTACTAGGTAATAAATGAACGATAATGCTTTAGACACTACTGATCTCAAAACAGTGTGCCGGTCTCGACGGGCGGTAAGATTCTCGAGTGGCGGCCACATACCGGCGAGGGCTGTTCTCCACGGGATGGGTTCGCAGGGCCTATGGATACAAGAGACACAAAGTTGATCGGCATGGAAAGCGTAGAGAGACGCCCACGTTGAGCAGTGGACGTCTATTATGATGAATCAACTTTTACATTGTAAAAGAATTAATTATTCTGGGAAAAAAATCTTCCGCGGCTTCGATGGCGAAGCCGCGGGCAGTAGGTAGGATTTTTTATTGTTTGTATAGTGTTTTATATTTTCAGATCTATGAAATAATGATAAATGATCACTTAATTACAATGAAGTCGTGAGCAAAAACTATTAAGTATCTATAGTAACTTTAAAAATAAACACGTTCTCACAGCATTACTGATAAAGTCGTCGGTAATGTTGATAATATGACTGTATATTTTTTTTTACAGTAGTCTACTAAAAAGGAACAGGAAACAGTGCCGTAACGATGATATCATCTCAGGGTTAACGTTCCTAGAGTCTGCGAATTGTGCTTAAGAGTTTAAATGTGATTGTAAGGAGCTAACCTACAATCTAGAATTGCAATGTCTTATTAAGGTTTAGTTAAAGCGTTAAACTAGACTTTGTTTAATCGTATAAACTCGTATTGTTTCGTTATTAAACTTTATACAAAGAACACTGATTCGCTAGAGGCAAGGCGGCGCCATACCGTTTACGGTGTTAGGTGATGTGTGCGCAGTTGATTAGACAGAAACACGTGTACCTACCTGTACAGTGTACATATTGAAAATGCTTAAGATTTGATTAAAATCACAACCATGTGTATTAAAATAGTACATGACGCAGTGGCGGTTAGATTTTTAGAAGGTTCTTGAGAGTATAGGAGTGTATCGTCGCACGCGTGCGCTTAGCAGCGCGACTCGACTCGAGTTAATGCATTGAAGGTACTTGTTTACAATGTTTGGTATTCGACGGCTGGCACATGCCCGTCGGCCCGCCACCACCTTATCGGCCGACTGCGCCGCAAGGTCGGCCCGCAGTTCAACTGGCAACTCTGAACCCATATTAAACATGATCTCATCGTCATTCAAAACTACACGATTATCTATCTTTTTTTTAACATCCTAACACCTGATTGCGTGATTTACGAGTACCTACTTACCTTAGACATTCTTAATTATTGTACTATTGCTTTTCAATTTATAAAATATATTTTTGTGACGTTAGTAACATATTTGATTGGAATTGTATTTCCTTTCTTTGCCTTTCTGTTTCCTGTTAACTTCAATTCTGTATGTTCCGGATCTCGTTTCGGAAACGTTAATCTTTCAATTTGGGTTTAAATTATGCCACCACACGTGAATTACATCAGTTAGGCTGATACATTATTGTAATTTGCCTAAATTAGTTAATTTAGACGCTGCCTGGCGATGCCTGTTTCGGGATTGGTCGGTAATTTTCGTTGATATGTACTTTGATGTAGTTCTTCTTATCGTTGTGTATTTGCATCGAAATCGAAATAAAGTAGCGTGACTATGACAATGTTTAATGTCACGGTAGCATAAGGTAATGACATCCCGATCTAATGTAGAGCAGCGATTGTTTTTTTTTCTGTTTGTCAGTTATCTCTCCTCGCAAAGAGCATTCCTTTCTGGATTTAATTTTTGAATTCTTATTTTTAGGTAGGTATTATAGCAGATACCTGCCAACTACATTAAACCTTAATTATTGGGATGTTAATCCATAGATTTCAAAATCGCTGTATTCTCGTGAGTAATTCACTTAAACTTTCCTTTGCCTAATTATATTTATGTGTGCATTAATTAACTATGGCACCAATCAGTAAGTATAATAAGATCTACTTTCCCGTGTATTACAGTTGCTTAGCAATTAAACAATAATATCCACAACGACGGTTTAAAATACACTTCTGCTCTACTTTAAATATATGCCGCTGTTATTGCTTCGGAGAGCCGTATCGTCGATGTTTGGGAACGCGAATTAGTTTTATGTTTTACACGTCTTCATTATTGAATATAGTTCAACGTGCGTAGAGTTATATTATATATTATGTACTAGCTTTTGCTCGAGACTTTGTTCGCGTGGAAATCGTTTTTAAGGACGTTTTATCTTTTTCAAGAGTGACCATTTTAAATGACCTCCTATGACCTCTAATGTATGAAAGCTAGTACTACGGAGAGGTCAAGCTGGATCTCTAGTTGTACCCGATCGAATTAGATCAAACATGGCCTAGATTTTAAGTTGGACCCCGAACTACCAAACTGTGTACAATCCGTTCGGCGTCATTTCCATATTTCTCATAGTTTAGCTGGTGTATTATGGGTTCTACATCAGGTGTTCCAGTTTCCAAAATTAATTATACCCTATATGTTTGCTCAATAGCTGCACAACAAAAAAGTTTCATTCAAATCCGTCTAAAATTTCGGAGATTAGCGTGTACAGACAGACAAAAATTATAAAAATTCTTATTGTATTACTATTTCTTCATCGCTATAAATTATGTTTTGTAAATATTCAATATATTTACAAAAACATATTTACAGACAACATACGTTTTTGACATGTATTCCACGTTTCCATTTCCATTCACTATCTGTATAATCTGGCTCATCTTTTGATAGGTGAGGTTGTCAGAGATAACAATGTAAACAAAGCGAGCTCGCATTTCGGAATCGTTTCGTGACGGAATGAAATTTCTGATTTATTTTTAGAACTGCCCGTGTATTTGTGTCAGTGTTTATTCCTGTTTGTGTTGTCGGTTGACTTTCTTTCAGCGTTTCACAGAATGCTTCTCTTTCATCGCATAATAACGCTTCTGTACTGTAAACTGGTTTCCGGCTGTCGTGTAATCGTGTTTGAGAATTCGACTTCTTGCATTCTTTAGTTTGTTTCGTGCGATAATAATTTAATAATAAAAAGTCATCATTTTGGCGTTAATGTCCCGGTTGTGCCCTCGAGCACGAGGACCCGGGGTCCGTCTTGACCATGATCCAGGAATTGGCGATCAGGTAATTACAGTGGAGCGACTACCATCTGACCTCCGTGACACTGCTACCGGGGGCACCTGACCAGATTAGATCATGGTTATAAATTCAGTTGCCTGAATTTGCAGGTTTTATCCCGATGTTTTCCGTCACCGTAAGAGTATCGGTTAGAATTTAACTAATGTACATAACTCAGACAAGAGTCATTGGTACATGGCCGCAACGGGATTCTAACCCGGTACCTCTCGCTTACGAGTCGGATACTCAACCGCTAACCCACCGACGCTCCTAATAGCGATAATTATTCAATGAAAGTGTGTTAATTTGTGTCTTCCGGTAAACTCGTAACTCCGGAAGACTGTGATCTCGTTTAGGGCTCGTTGTGACCCTGTTGTCTTTAATGTCGCTCTCACACCAAATGCTTACGTTCGTTGACACTACCTTGTGCTACTTTCGCACTGCTGTCTACGCTGTGCGCGGGTTCGTCATCAGTGTTTGGTTTGAAATGGATAGACGCTGTGTCTCTTGATGATGAGTACCTGTCTTATGACGTAATGTGATGTCGATGGCTCTGTTCAGGGCTCGCCAACATGTGTCACACACCCATAGACTTATAAAATACTATGCCTAACATCCGATTCTTTTTCTTTAATGTACGGCAGATAAACAGGCAAGCGTTACCTGATTGTAAAGTGAAAGATGAAATGTGAGTGGATGGGAAAGTGGTCACCGCCGCCTATGGACATTAGCAACACCAGGGGCGCTACTAATGCGTTGCCCGCCTCTGAAGAGACCTCTAAAATACCTCTTGGACGATCCCAAGTCATAGTCCAAAGGAAACACTGCGCTATACTATGGCCGTAACGGCGACGAATTAATATTTCTGTACAGGGTCAACTCTAAGTATCTTAGTACTTATAATTGTTAGGTAGAGAAAAAAGGATAATGCATTTTTTATAAATAAAAATGTATAGTGTAAAAAGTAGGCATGCCGTATCATCGTCGTCGCGACCCCTAAGGTCAGTGATACGGGTCAAGTCAATCTTTACTCGACACGGCGTATTCTTTCTTAAACAGAATTTTGATTAATTTAGATTTTTGTATGTCTATAGAATATTTATGATCTTGAAGCAACAACATTTACATTTCAACAATCTCTATATGGGTTTTAAGATTACCTCTATCTCTACTATACGTAGATTAACATCTGAAGGTCTGCCCACAAGTCAATGTCGTAGGTAACCGCGGATGTGCATAATCGTGTATTGACAATTATCATGGTACTTAATAGGTTATGTTTTAAATTACTTTGCATGTTATGCACATGCATCAGTCATTTTACCTCCATTTAGTTGATATGTGAATATAATGTGACCCTAGGCGATGTTTAGCGATGTTACATAGGAAATTTACTTTGCATGGCCACGGTCATTAAGATTTAATTAACAGAATACAAAAATGCAGTATCCACAACATAGTTAACCTTAATCCTTGAGTGGAAGGCGTGTCTATCAGTGGTGAATGGGTAAATAACGCGGTAAGCTCAATTGATGTTTGAATATCACGATAGCGGATAATCTAACTTTGAATTCGGTTTTCGTTCCAGTTACCTTTCCTGCTATCTATATGATAAAATGTATGAAGTACTGGGTTTGGCGCGGTTCCATCTTTTGTAACTTAAATAAGTTTTATTGGGACTTTATGGAATTTTTGTCATGGCGCTGCTTCGTATATTATGTCGGGAGATATGTATAACCTCAATCCTACCTAATGTATAACCTAAATCGGGAGATATAAATATTAATTTCCTTAATATGTAAAGGCTTATGGATTTTTGTGATGTCAAAATAAATCATGTCCATGTCTATGTGTAGATGTAATTGTTGGTTTTTTAGTCAGTGACTCTAAAGTTATTAGCGGTTTTCACCTGCATTCATTCCGAAGCTCTGCTGCCAATAGACTTTCCCATGGGCTCCTGTTACTTTTCCAGGACACAAAATAATAAGGGTTTTCGAAACCGGTGCAGTAGTTTTGAAGATAGCGCATATAAACAAACGAACAAACTAAAAACAAAGTCTTCGAGGTCTTCACCTATGAAATTGCCGTTTTTTCGCAAGTAGGCATACATTTGCTCAAATATTTTTATTGTACATAATAGGTATAAATTAATGCTTTATTTCAAAAATAGAGTATGGTTAGATGCCAAAAGTCGTTAAAATATAATAAACAATATTATGTTAAGTTTTTATAAGGGTTTGAAAATAATTAGTTACCTCTTTTCATTTGTCGTCTGTTTTGCCTATTTAACCAGATGTAATTTTATAAAGAGATTAGTTGTCAAAATAAAATGATTTAAACCAGCTACCTTAATACCATTTCATTATACGTAGAAAGTTTCAATGTAATCAAATTTGTGATTCTGAAAATTTTGCCTTAATATAAATTATAGTTTCCGTCATTTTCGCCCATTAAGGCCTACATAAAAAAAGAAAATACATCGCAACGCTGCGCCGCTGGTCGTCTATTTGCACTGTTAAACGTTTAGGACACTTCTCGAAGTACAAGAAAGTTGAAATTTAGTATGCAGGCTAGAAAGAAGTAGCACCCATCGCATATTACAAAAAGATATGAAATCCCATAAAAAACATTACATGTAACATCTTTCATGGTTTGCCAATTCTCATTGTGGAAATCTTATTAGATCTCATGAAGAGCCAAGATCCTAACTCTACAAACAGAGTTAAGCCTAACTCTACAAACTGTAACTCGAATTTTTTTGACATTTTGATCAGAAAGTATGGCTTGACCATTTCATAGACTAGACTAGTTTCAATGCTCGACCAATGTGACGGCACGAAATATCATTGTCTTTTTTTGGCGTATAGTGTCCGATAGGCCATGCCAGATACGCCTCTACGTGTGCTGCTATTAAGTTGAATATCATTTGTACTTGAAAAAGCGACTTATGACCTATGCTAATGTGTATTTCACCTTTTTTCGTGAATCACAGATTCACGATAAACGATTCAGACAAAATTCCTCTACCTATATGATTTTTTAGGTTATTATATTGTTATGTTCTTATTAATGGCATTTATTTGATGGCGGTAAGCGGTTCTGGAGAAAAACGTAATAATTCCCCAAAAATGTATCGCAGTAAATGTAAAATATTTCAAAGAAAATTCAATTAATCATTTTAGGTATACGAATACTAGTTAAGGTTTTCAACAAACAAAAGAAAAATTTCACGTGTCTAAATTATACAACTAGCTCAGAACCTATGTTCATAAACCATATAAAAATGAAAGCGTCCTCTTCTAGGCTGCTGATTATTATTTTCGCGTATATATTTTTATTTAATACACAAAAATATTGACTAACAGCGAATATTTTTTTCTTTTTACGGAACGCGTGGCTTGCCATATTTGCTGTTTAAGGTTTCATCGAATAAGATTTCCTTTAAAGCACGCCTGGCATAAAAACGTGTGATTATTTTAAATGACAGGTACTCAACTGGTTAGCAGACAAACACATATACGGTGCGTAATCAATTAGCTTCTGACAATTTTAGTACACGAAATTCTAACCAGTCTGACTAATGTTTCAGGTCAATATTGACATTTATTTGAGGTGACTGTTTTTGTTACGTTTTATACCATTAAAAGCCACAAGTTCTGAATGATACCTACGCTGTGTGCGAACATTTAAAACTTTGGTGTAGAACACAGCTGTATAATAAAATTGTTGTTCAATGAATCACCGAAATCAGCTATAATATAACTACAGGCTTTTAAGCGACAGATGGCCTTGCTCCATACCAATTTGGATGTAAAAGTAGCTTCTGCTCGCTGCAATTCGTTGAATGTAAAAGTAGCTTCTGCTCGCTGCAATTCGTTCTCGCAGATATTTGTTCAGTCTCCTTTTCTAATTTTCTTTATTAATTTTTATTTATTTAGAAAAGTCTACCTGTGTTTTTATTTCTGCCTCCATTAGAGCCGTAAAGGCAACAAAGCGTTCTATTTGCAACCAACTGCGACGAACGGCTGCGCGTGGAAATGGGGCGGAGTATAAAACATTCGATGTGGAACAAACACTCGGCTTGGAAATGTTACTGTGACATTTTGACCGCGCGGCGACGGCGGTTTTCGGCGGGAGCAAAACTTTTACTTTATTACTCGCTATAATTATAGGCCCCGCAATATGTGCTGCCACAAAAGGAATGCCGACGTAATTTCCACTTAAAAAATACCTGCCATAATGAAATGTTACTCACGAAATACGGCCATTCATGGCATGGATTTCGGGATCTTTCGGACAGAGAACGGTCCGTGTTCGCGTTCTGCGGTAGTTGTCTTATATGTCGTTCCATATACACACCTACGCAGCAGGCGGTCAGACCGCGTCGGTCAACCAGAACAAATACGAGAACAATCAACCAGAACGAGAACGCGGAACGCCAGACCGTGTGACCGCTCTCTGTCTGAAAGATCCCTTAATAATTAGACTTTACTAAGTGGTTTCGCCTTTATTGAAAAAGCACACGTCGTTTGCAGCAAAATATTTACAGTTACCTTGATATACGGCTGAGATGTTCTGAGCATGTTCAGCTGTAATCCTTTTCAGCTATATAAAAATAGGTGAACAGCGTCAAATAAATAAACATTCGTGTATATTAATTTCGCCACTGGAAGTTTGGTCAAGGTCCCACGAATAGGGGCTAAAAGCAGCTCCGAGCATTATCGGTAGTCGGCTCCTACTTGTGATTTATCGTGTCTGCCTTTCCTTACTTTGTTTTCTGTTGCTATTGTTTTACAGTTTCTACTCGATTTGCGTCGTTTCTCAAAGTGGTGATTACTTTATATTTGACGGGTATTATTAGATAAGTGTATAATTTTTATAGAAGGAAGAACGTCATAAAAATAATCTGCTTACGAGACTAGATTAACGGTAAACAGAGATGTTGGGAAAGAATCAACTCGCCTTGCAATTCCGGAAAGCCCACATGTTTTGATGGATAGGTCTATCAACACCATAAAGTAACTGTTGTTCTATTACCACATCGTCATGACAACATAAGCTATTATTATGATAACGCTATTCTTGCGATAACGGATGTCCTCTTTAATTAATCTAGCGGCGCGTATAAAACAAATCAGTGAAATTGAACGAATAATTCGTTTAGTCTCAACAAAGGTTAGATTGGGAGCATTCGCACGTTATCTTTGTTCCGGGCATAGATATAAACAACGAGAGATAGATCAACCTATGTTTATAACAAGCGAATGAGAATTCGCTGGCGTGTTTTAAACAAACTGTGGGTGGATCCTTGCTTACTTTATACACTCACGGCACAGTTCGCCCACTCAATAATTGTCTATTGTACGCTTGTAACTTTTTAAATACTTAATCGATTTTAATATGACAATGAACACCTTTGAATTTATTAAATTGCTTAAATCGTCAAGACTAGATAGTCACGTCTATCAAAAGACTAGACTTTAAGCTAGACAATATTTAAAATGCGGTACAATTATGACGTAATTTTACTTCTAAAACAGCTGCAATCAGAACAATAAAGTATTGTCTAAAGTGAAGCTATTGTATTGAAGAAATTAATAATATAAGAAAATACATACATTGTACAGGTTGTATCTCCGCGCAGTTTTTAGAATAGAATAGAATAGAATAAACTTTATTGCGTTAACTGTGTAGTTACATTACTGCAGATGGTTTTGCAAATAGGAAGAACAACAGTTTACCCATAGCGGGTATGCAATTACAATGTAAGCAAGTTACAATTAAATTCAATTACAATTAAATTAAGATCTGTAAATGGTCTCGTCAAAAACTATTTGTGATAAACTTAGCAGACATTTGACTGCCAAGAACAAAGTTCAAAGTTACACAGATACAAACAGCTATTAATATTTGTGTCAAGTTTATTTTGTACTAGCGACGCCTTTGCCTCGGGTGTAATTTAGAAAAAAGCCGTGAATGATGTAATTATATTAACCTTCCGTGGAAAAATGTCTAACGGATGGTGAAAACCGCATAAAAATCCGTTGCGTGGTTTAGCAGTTAGCGTATGCAGATAGATAGAAGCGGAAAGCCGCTTTATTTATATTTACTGCAGCTTCGCACATGTGTTCTCGGATTTCTCTATTACAATATCCATGTATTATACATATTATTATAACCCTTCCGGAAGAAATTATCTATCCGAACGCCTGTTTGCCTATTGTGGTCGTTTTGGGGTTAATGTCCTGGTTGTGATATCGCGCACGAGGGCCCGGGGTCAGCCTGTTTGTCTGCTACATAAAAAAATAAATTATTTACCTAACTAAATGATAGTGAAAACTGCATCATAATCCGTTGCGTGTATTAGGAGGAGTTAGCGGAAATACGGATAGACAAACAGAGGCGGAAAGCGACTTTATTTTATACTGCTTATTTAAGGACTATGTTTGTAAGAATGTATAAAATGATAACTTATTTTTTTTTTTCTATTTTTCAGCTATAGCACTTCGGCCGTTCGGTCTCTCCGTGGTGTACCTGTTATTGTTTTTATTGTCACCTCTGCCACAAATGCCGGATGCTCTGACTTTCAAGGGTAAATATAAAAAATACATAAATCTAGGTATTCATTTAATTCAATTAGTAGAACATTATCACTTTTAAACTTCAAATCACCCAGTTTATCCATCCATCGTCAGGTGACCTCGCAATTTCTTCATTGAGTATGACGTTATCATTTTTAAGCGTCTAATCATCCAGGTCATCCGTGGGTCGTCAGGTGACCCGCTTGCTCGGTTGCTGCCCTCTATTATAAGTAAAAAAAAAGGATCGAAGTAGAAAATAGTGACATTCTATTCGCCCAAGAGCTGCAACACACCTTCCCTACGACGACAATGCCAGACAGATCCGGACCATGTCTGACAACGCCAGGCAGACATCGCTAGGTAGAGTCGATGCGTCCGACAATGCCAGGCAGAGCCGATGAAAAGACCGACGGGGTCTCTATTCGATTTTAATCATACCATGTGGTTTTACGGTGAATACATATTTTAGAATAAATAAATTCAAGGATTTCTTTTTACATACCGCTAAAGTTGAAAACAAGCGTACGGCCTAGCTGATAGTAGCTGGACGTTTGCAATACATTGGTATTGACCAGGGGTTTCGCTGGCATGATGCCACCCCGCAAAACATTTTAACGCCCCTCTTGAAATAATTCTATGTTGAACTTTCTTAGAAAAATGAATGTATGAAATCAGACACTTAATGAAGATTTATCATCTGATAATGACATGCCACTAAACAGTTTCGTAGGAGAAAAAACCTTTGTGTCTTATGTAGGGATTGTTAATGATCGGGTATGATTCATCTGTCACACAAACTGTGCTTAAACAATAACAATGTTATCGTTAGCGGTTTACTTTTATAATCTTATCAGTTGTTACTGTGGGTTAATCTGATGGTTTTATCTGATGGTTATTATAATTTATCGCAAAATTCCATACATGTGCAGTCGAATAAATGTATAAGGCTACATAGGGCGGGGTATCGGATACCAATTTTATGTCGTAAAATTTATTGTCCTTAGCATTATACTCTTAAATATCGATTGTCCTTACGACGTACAAAACCGAATCTATCAAAAGATTCGGCTTTGTAGCAATTTTCAAATAAAATATTTAGCACGAGTTGCTTGTAATACACATCCAATATACTCAAATTCTAGACCATAATTTTAATATTAGGATTAATAATCTTTTATTAATGATTTTTTGAACAATCGATATTAGGATAATCAAACTTTATGACAAAGAACATTAGAACTTAGAAATATTGGACTAAAAATATAAGAACAATGAATGCATTCGGATAATCAATATTTAGGACAATCGAATTTAAGAAAATCATGTTAGTCAAAACAACCCTATAGCGAATTTATTGTTACGTTGAGCTTTAAGTTTGTTTGACAGTTTCTTTCAATATTATAATATTAGTTTGGATGGATGTATTTCGCTGCTATTTTATGAAGATTGATCAAAATCCGTTCAGTAGCTTTTGCTTGGTAAAGTGAAAAAAACATCTGTCCCCAAACAGTCACCTATCGGGGATATCCAAAAAGTATCGCGTGACTCTTCGTAATATTATCGTGTTGGTTGAATATACAGGGTGTTATCTAATATGTGTATGGAACCGTGTACTAGATGGAGTGCTAAATGTATTAAAACGATAGGTAAAATTATTCCACGTACGACAGAAATAATTGTACCTATCGTTTTCATACGTTTAGCACTCCATCCAGTTTACGGCTTCATACATATATTATGTAACACTCTGTATATACACGCGGACGCAATTATGAAAATCATGAACATACAAATATCATTTATGATTCTTATCTATATTCAGTGTATTAAATCGTCCCATAATGCGATGAATGGGATATTTGCATAACTCGATGGCAAACTACAAATAGTGAAGATCAAAGTGAAGTGAGGCTTTTATTAACATTTAATCGATATTAAGAAGATAATAAATAAAAGTGTTGATTATTCCAAACCGGTTCTAAATGAATAATATAGTGTTAGGTTATAAAATATTAATGTGTATTTTAAAACCGTGGAACGAATCTTTAATTGAATGACACAGACGAATCTTTTCAATATCAATTACTATGTAAATTATTATTGTCGATGCACATTCGAATTACCGAAACGTCGATTGTACCGGAATACGCAGCGTAGGTAGACCTCCCACAAGGTGGTCCGACGACCTGGTACATATCGCAGGTACCAACTGGATGCGAGTGTGTTCCCTGATCACTATAATCTGGACGCCTTCAAGGCTAGAGTGAATAGGCTGTTCCTAGACAGGCATGCTCCATCTTCGACCGCATCGTCACTTACCACCACGTGAGATGGCGGTCAAATGCCTGGATAGTCTAAAATTAAAATTAAAAAAAAATGCGGAAGACAAAGGACCGGCCTTTGTGGAGATCTCTGGGGGTGGCCTATGCCCAGCAATGGGCGCCTTTCGATGATGAATACGATTATTACGACTCCATTACTATGCTGGAGAATTAGAGCAAATCTACCGAGCGAGAGAGCTTACAAGTAAAGTGGTTATTGGTGTATCATACGAATTTTATAAAAGTCCATTGAAACATTCATAATTACAAATTTAGCATTTATAATCATATTGGCGGGATTTTATGATCCAAACCGCAAAGAAGTCCATAAAAACGGTCTTCCAGCTATCCGCACGAGCCGGTTTGGTTCGACCTTTATAATGCGTACGGCTATGGAATGGAACACGTTGCCTGCGAGAATGTTCCCTGATCAATATAATCTGGACGTCTGGCTAGGGTGAATAGGGGTGGAAGGTAAGATGGGTATGCTCCTTCTTCGGTCGTCGCACATCTCTTACCTACAGGTGAGATGGCGGTCAGATACCTGTCTAGTCTAACATAAAAAAATTAAAGGTTTAGAAGTAATAAGGATCCAAAATTGTTTGCAGGTTTCCGCGGGCGCTACCTCCTGCTCATAGTGTGTCTGTCAGTGGGGTTGTTGCTCGTGCACGGGGTATGGCACTCGGTGCTGGCAGGCTTCGGGCCCTACGGCTCGCTGCTGGAAAACTACCCGCTCATAGAAAAGATCGGCCTCAACCTCGGCCTCGTCTCCTATAGGAACATCGATCATTTGATGGCTGTACACTTCCTGGCGCCCGAGGTAAGTACCTAATATACTACATCTCTGTCAAGGGCATACCGTCCATTGTTTTGTTTTGTTCGTGTAAGGCGGAAAGACTCATCTAAAGTAAAGAAAAAAATAACCTAATCACGGCCGTTATAGTCCATGGAATTGTGACAGTCATGAGCTTGGTTGAAATCTAAGCAGGGGGTTAATTTACCTAATCTCCGCCCTTGACAGGTGGATTGAGATCGTAGGGTTCATGTACTGTGTCTGAGAATCCCACTTCGATGGGTATTGGTATGGGTCGAATTTTCTATATTTATCGACAAGCAAGAATGCTACGGTAACAAGTCTAATTACCTGTCAGCTGTTATAGCCTGCTGATTTCTCACAGTGACGACATAGCTGAAGTTCTGCTTTTTTTATTATGTGAAACCTTAATGAAACGAATTCTGGATGTAAAGGGCTATAGTTATAGCTATCCGTCAGGTCAGGTGCGTTTCCTGGTTTCGTCAGATAATGATAATACGCAACAGAAAAGTGCTGCCCATTTCCGAACTCCCTAACTGGAACTCCTCTCCTCTTACGATTAATGATTCAGAAATCAAAGTTAGTCGATCGAAATTTTTTTGTGGTGTGATACCCACGGATGTGATATGGCCAAGGTCAAGCTTATAATAAATACATACAACAAACGATTTACTGAAGAAATTAAAAGATATTCATTGTTAATATTATTTTCTTTCAGTTAGTCATGGTTGGGTCATCTATCATAATTTACAATATAGTAAAGAAAATAACAACGAGCACACCCACTCAAACAGATTCAAAAAGCAGCTCAAAGCATCAACGATGGCCGTTACTCACCACTGCTGGTAAGTTGCACATATTAAGATTTGCATTAGTGTTCCGGGATAGAAGGAAGATGCTGTCACGCAAAATATAATGTTAATCTTGCCGTTTATATTACATTTTACTCCCACATAACTGACGTTCGTACAGATGATAGTTCAATAATCAACAGTTTATGTCCTGTATTGTTGTTGGATCTATCTGGAATATCATATATCTGGAAAACGTGTCTACACCGCATCAACTAGAGTAAAATGCAAATACAAGACGTGATTATGGTAAACGCCATGGCACCTTGTCCTTGGATTGCTCTAAACAAATTATTTAAATGTATTTTCTTAGAATCGGCGAGGAATCGGCAAACAAAATTGCAATGCCACGTTGCATCTATGAGCTCATACAACGCAGAACTTGCGAATTGATTCGAATCGCGAGTTCTTGCGATGTTGTGAATCGTATATTATGTGTTTCTATGGTGCATTTTTATATCTTCCAATAAATAACAGCAGCGTGCACAAAAAATTAAAGAACAAGTGGGATATAACATCGCAAGTTTCATCATCATCATCTCAGCCGTAGGACGTCCACTGCTGAACATAGGTCTCCCCCCGCGCCTTCTACATCGACCAGCTCTACGCCTCTTGCACCCACGACCTTCACGAGGTCGTGTGTCCGTCTCGTCTTCCTACGCTGCGATTTCGGGTACATGGTCGCCGTTCGGGAACCTTTCCGCCCCAACGGCCCTCGGTTCTGCAAGCGACATAGCCTGCCCATTCCTACTATAGTTTTGCGACTGTGGAACCTATGTCAGTAACCTTAGCTCTGCTACGGAGATCGCAAGATTGCGCGGTATCCAAAAATATCCAAAAGTCACTAGATGGCGCTACTACGCTCTGCCGCGCTATTGGACAAGAACAACTGCAATAAAATGATGAATCTATTCCAGCCAATAAAAAAAAACAGACTTACTTTGAAAGCAGACTTTTGGAATCGCGAATATCCTCATTCATAAGTTTCAGCGTACGGGCATTGTGACAGTTTTGTGTGCCTGTCCTTTATGCATCCCACTAAATACAAACAAATCCTTTGCAGGCAAGTACCTCTGCCTGTTCCTGATAATGTTCTCCGGGATAATGCGGCCGAGCGTCACCTCCGGGATATACTTCCTGGTGTTCATGGGCGCGGCGACCGCGTGGTCGCTCGGGCGGCCTCTGGAGCGAGGGTTCGCGGTCGTCGGTCGCTGCTTGATGGCCATCATGGCCGTCCACGTGGCGGCGTTGCTGGTCTACCAGTGCACCTGGCTCGAGGAGCTGTACGGGCCGCATGAGGACTTCGCCAGGTACTTAATCGTTTTTGTGGAAAACTAGTGATGTTTTAAATTAAGAACTAGATGAGTATTTGATCGCCTAGATCAACGTGGTTTATAACGACCGATGTTAACATCTCCTCCGAGGCGCGAAGCGCACAGTCATCAATCTGTAATATAAATAAGGCTAGATATTAGAAGAAAAATCCACTGATACAGGGTGATCCGGACTGACTAGGTTTGAATCCCATTTACAAGGCTAGGCTTCTAACTCTAAGCTGCAAGCTTCTGAGGATCAGCATAAGGCTGTCTGTCGGTCTTCTACCTGGTTGCAATTTGGACGGGATTGAATTTCGCTGACCACTTGCCGCCGCCTTCGGCCATAAGACGCGGTCAGTCAATTGATCCTCCGGTTTTGATCTGGGAAAATATAAGTACCTAATAATAAATAAATAATTTAACACGATAAGAAGAAGAAGAATCGATCCGCCTTTCGTTCAATCTTTCAAGTATCGCTATTTGTTTCATCATCATCATCATATCAGCCGAACGACGCCCACTGCTAGGCATAGGTCTCCCCCAGAGATCTCCGCAAAGGCCGGTCTTGTGCCTTCCGCATCCAGCTGGTACCTGCGATCTTTGCCAGGTCGTCTCACCTTGTGGGATTTGTTTCATATTTACAATTTATCGTTTCAGATATTTCGGCCTAACACAAATAGTCATTTTAAACCATACGAATCCTGACACCTTCGATTACGTGGTGTCAATAGACAACAGGTGGGGCACGCTGGCGAGTCCCCTAGTCATACTGCTAACATATTACGTTCTCGCCGTCGAAACGCGGGAACTATTCAAGCCAAAGGTATGATTCACAGATCACAATACTAACGTCGAGATTATTAGTGATACCGTTTTACTCAAGATAATACTAACTGGGTGAATAAATGCATGACTAATTTTCTATGGAGTCAGTCTTATTAACGCCCGTATGGCATTTAACTTTTCTGGGTACTCAATCTTGCAATGGTATTGACTATTTCGCACCGACTACGCTAGTACGATATGTTGCAATATCACTTGCTACCTAACCGACCGGACAAATACGGTTTGCAATGTTACTTAACATGTCGAGCCTATGCAATTGCAATTTGTACTGTCACTGGCTACTTAACCGACCAGACCTGTATGACGTTGTACTGTTACCTGACTATTTTCTACCGAATCTTACGACGTTCTGTTACTGAGTACTTCCGGCCGGAGACCTCCACGACGTAGACGACGACGTTGAAAAGTTACAGGTTAACCGACATATCTTATACGCTACTAGTTACTTAACTGACCGAACCTATGTGAGAGACTGTCAACCATGATCACAGCATGATTGGCAAACATTGAACGTGTCGTACCCTGATTGTCAAGGGCATCTACATGTTGGTGTCATAGACAATCACTCCGAGACGTTCAATAACTTATGCGCTTATTACACCTGGCAAAATTCAGAAGCAAAAAGCGTGAGAGCATATCAAAGTGAAATGTATTGCTCATAGAATAAGGTCCATTTTTGCATCACCTATTTTATTTTACGCGTCGGTCAGCATTTTAAAAGGCGTGATACAAACATGGAGCTTATTGTATTAGAAATACATTCCACTTTGACCTGCTCTTACGCTTTTTGCTTCTGAATTTAGTTAAATGTAATACCACTAGTGTCAAATAAGAAGAGACTTGGCGGGTGGTTCGACTTGCTTAGTAGGCGATTACCTGCGCGAAATCCCCTCTACTGCCATTTGACAAGTCTCTTCTTTCATGACGCGGACTAAAGCGCATTAACCACCTGAGCTCTGACGTTGAACAGACCCCAGACTAGCAACTGAGCCGACCGAGCCTGTAGTTATTGACAAGACTACAAGACTACTTAACCAGTAACCCTTAACTGTGGGCCGGGTAGCCGAAGCGCCGCAGCCACATGCCGGGGCTGGAGGGCGGCAAGCTGAACGGCTCGCTGGTCCGCGGCGTCTCGTTCCACCGCGGCAGCCGCAATTCCAAGGAGAAGTGGAAATCGGCCACTAAGAAAGTCCGCGTAAGCGTAGACGCCTTACCCTCACTCTCTTCACCTGACACTTGTATAGAACTGTACAGTGTGGCTATCCGGCATCATTTTCCTTAGACACGTTTAGACGCATGTTGTTGTTTGGTAGGCTCGGAGACTGATTTTCTTTTGTAAATATTCTGGCAGGTGATACGCGCATTTTGTACGTTTTTGGTTTGTTAGAGTTTACTTCAGATTAGAGACCAAACTACAATGTCGGAAGGATTGTGAAACTTTTAAAGTTGATTATTTATACCTACCGTCAATCCCTTAATAGTCAGACAGCAAGTCTCGCTTTACGGGATATTCCCACAACTTTTGAAATGTGGACTTTATCGTGTCTTTATTTCAAATAAGCGTTCGTCAAATGAAGCGTATCAGAATTGATTAAGTTTTAAATATTTTACTTATTTTTTATTCAACTATCTCACAGCACGAAGTTGGAACGAAGGAAGCTCATCTCAATTTTCAACAACGTATTCGACCCTTCGTTTCGAAACACAAATATTCCTTTAGCCAAAAGGTTTCGTTTATATTGTTTACTTTACTAGGCATTCACTGTTGCAATGGAGTACTTATCGCATATTATATTTCAGTATAGTTAGTATAGTTGTATTTCCACTGAAGCTAATCTTGTTCTAAGTAGTCGCATGTGTAGTTACTTACCTATTTAGATTGGTAGACTAATCATTGCACATTGCATTATAATCACGACTAGAAGCAAGGTGGAAAGGCATGTCCGCTTTTGTGCTAACAGAATGAAGCATAAACTGAAATTTATATTTTATCGTGTGCAAAATTCTAAAATTTTCGATTTTATGTTTGCAACCTGCTTTCGTTCTTTTATAGGTTGCATATTCATACATAAATAGCAAAGCACTACGCGGGGACGCCGATGAGACCACTCCTGTAGGTATTTCCTTTTATTTCTACAATAATTACTCTTTGGTATTATGATACTGTTGTTTTGTTGTTGATGTTTACAAAAGTTTTATATGACAAACCGAACCATTGGGATATTCGATGCTTGGGATGCTCTCATGCCTTTGGTTGTTCATATGCATCTTGCATTAGCGTAACATAACTATATCATCACGATTTGTTTAGCACCACATCCATTATGTACTATATGTTGTGTACGTATAAGATCACTGTTTGTCATGTCTTGATTGCTGTTTCATGAATTTGTATGTTTGCATTTAGTATTAACGGATACTGTCTTCTTTGATAATAAAGTTACTGAAATCAGGAATATTCTCTCAACTTATATGCTTGAAATAGTAGACTGATGACGTGAGTGAATGATTATGAATGTGGAAGAGGCAAGAGAATTGTCTGAATCGTAGCTGGTTTATTAATTCCAGTTATGTGCAAACTGAATCGATTTCTATGAAATTCGATAAAAAGAGTCGATAAAAATAGCTTCTATTAAAAAATTGATCGCGATCGAACCATTTTTCGGGTGTTATTATATCACAGAAAAGTTAATAACTAATAAGTATATATACAGCCGTTTTATCGAACTACCGATAGCACTAATACGGCAATAGTAATTGAATTTATTGTTATCGACACTTATATTTGATATCTATCCAAAGCCCCTTTCCCTGTCAATCTTGACTGAATGCGATACACTCCGAAACTACTGAGCCGATTTCACTAATAGGTTATAAGGGAGCTATATTTTTTCCGAGTCTCATGGGAGGCTCACTTTATGACCCGAAAAAGTAGCAGGATCCCGCGTGATAGTCGAATACTAGCAGAGTTTCTGGCTGAACACGGGTGATTTTGACGGTAAAAATGTATTCCCGTGTTCAATATTCTATAGACAATTATTCTCAATATTATTGCTGGTGCGGCCTATCAATATCTAGCCAAGATCGACAGTCGCAATTGAATCGTTACGAAAGTAAAGAGTACCCTAAACCGACGTTCATATATGAAAAGGTTAATGAATGTGGAAGAAGCGAGAGAGACTGTCAGGACCGTGGCAAGTCGAACGATGTGGTCTCTGTCTACCCTACGGGAAAAAGGCGTGACGTTATGTAAGTATGTATGAAGCAATTGGCGTCTTGGCTAGACCCGCTGGCTATGTCGAAACCTATGGGCAAAGCTATCGATAGTGAAAACCACTATAGTTCGGCAACACTATCTCACGGTGTTTGGTGGGTGTGATCAGATGATCCGCAACGTGAGCCCCAGCAAAAGGTGGTCGAGCGTCCGCGGCGGGCCCCCGCGCGGTCTGAGGCAGGACTCCACTGGATCGGTGGTCGTCGGCGAGGATGGTGGTATGAGCACAATTTTTTTTATTTACACTATAGTTCGTTTTTTAATTTAATGACTGAAAATATATTAACTCAAAGAGTTTTGCCACGTATTAGATGAAAACTTCACGTGGATATTTTTGAGGTTTTGAACGGCGAAATTGGCATCACTTTCTCCATTCGTTATTCAGTATTCGACTCTAAATAACTGAATTGTAAAGTATACTTACACCTATAATAGATAAGATTAAAAAAAACGGTTTAATTAGTATTTTAGAAATTGTAACATCATTAATGAAATTACAGAATCAGTCATGTCGGATCCCACGTTATTGGATGACATCATGGCAGCCGTTGTCGAATTTTTCCGGGTAATTGTCAGGTTAGTACGACTTTTTTTACCCTTTCGAAATTGATATCATTCGTTTTTTTTTTTTATCTGTTTCTTACATGAAAACACATAACAACAGCTTAAAACAATACTTTGTTGGGCTTTGGCCTCTTCCACTTTAAACGAAGGTATTGGCAATAATCTCCACACTATTCAGGCGGATTGAAAATCGCAGTTCTGAAAATTCTCAACTGATAACGCACATTATCTGGAGGTACAAACTGGTCTGCGTCTGACATAGTCGCCTTCTAAGACACCCGTCAGTGCCATTCCATATCGACCACCACAATAACGATAGTGTGGAGCCATAATTGTTTGCTATTATACGCTCACGTGTGGCTGCTTTCTGAAGCCGCATTCGTTAGTCCAGAAACGGTATTTTGATCGCGATATACGTACACCATGATTTAAACAAGAAATAATGTTGGTCACTAAATTCATGACCTGGACCTGATTAATTAAGCTTCGATTGTTTTTTAGTTTTAATTTTTAAGTTGACATATCTATTGACAAAATTATTGTTATATTTTTGTAATTTTATAATAAGCTATTACTTGTAATAATAAATTGTATATGGCTTCTAATAGCCTGAGATAAATATATTATTATATTTTTTGCTCCTGATGTGACGCTGAAGACCAGCCTATATCAAACATAGGTCCTCTTTCATGATAATATTTGACTATGACTTTGGTCACTATCATTCCAGATCATCATACATAGCGACCACGATAATAATGATGGCGTGGAGCATAATGTTCCACTCGTGGCTCACATTCGTGTTCCTGATGTGGGCGAACGTGGTCTGGCTGTGCCCGAACCAGCGCTCGGTGATGCTGAAGACCAGTCCGGTGTTGGTGATCTACGCAATGCTACTGCTGATTGCTCAGTATATCTACGGGATGGACCTCACTGAGGCCGAGCTGCCTTCTAATACCACTGTGAGTATGCTTTAGTTAGACAACATTCTGGTATTTATGCCCTTGTTTACATTTAAATACATGTTTCTTCATCAGTTACCTACCTCACCTGTCCATACTTTTTATTTGGTTATAAAAATATGTTGTGCTCAAATTAGCATTAGCTTGTCCTGGCTTGGAAATGCCTAGCTAGTTTGATGAAAAAATCCTACAGCAACACGGTCTCCTCGGGCAGTAAACCTTAGACGGTGAGCCATGCGTGGTACTGATGATAAATTCGCTATTCACGTGTGTGATCTAGGTGACACTGAGGCAACACTTGCAAGAGATCCTATAAACTTCCAGCTTCCCCTCATCTGCTCCCCTTATGCTGGCCATGTCTATAGTCTAATCAGCATGACGCTGCCCATTGGATCAAGTAGAACTGACTGTGTATGGGCGTGGAATGGCATGACATCTATAACTGTCATGTCAATACACGGTCAGTTCTTCATGATCTGTATGGCCAGCCTTAGGTTGCTGATCATCATCATCATCATCATCTCGGCATCATTTCCCGGTTGCGCTCCCGCGCGGCACGTGAGGGCCCGGGGTCCACCTTCCTATTTTTCTTGGCCCACTTTGCTCGGTCTTCGGCGGTCTTCGACGTCAAGCCATCGCTTCTTGGGCCGACCTCTCCTTCCCGTGCCTGGCGGAGGCGGCATGGTCAGACATTTGTTCCCCACATATTTTGCCGATCTTCGCAAGACGTGGCCATACCATCGAAGGCGGCACTCTTGCAGCTTATCTGCGATGTCACGAACGCCAAGGCTACCCCGAATGTGGGCGTTTCAAACGCGATCCTTTCGTGAAACTCCACACATCCATCGTAGCATCTTCATTTCCGTGACGCGCAGCTCCTGCTTTTGTCGCTCTAGTAGGGGCCAAGTCTCGCTTCCGTATAGGAGTCTTGCTGCCGTAATGAAGCCTTAGGTTGCTGATATCCTGGACAAAGACGGCCGCTTATTCGCTCTCCATCAGGTGGCCACCTGACCGTGTGCCTCCTTAGGACCCCTAGCTAATAGAAGACTAGGTAATAACTAGTGTTCGATGACCCATATCAACAAGCCGGTTAGAACCACTGGCTGACCAAAGGTACTTGGTTCCCTGTGTGTGTTGTCTCGGCTTTACAATGGGGAATGTTCTGAGGAACTTTATGATCTGGTGCCCACAGCACAATTCCGCCATCGCACTATCTTCGAAAGAAACTTCGAAAGAACGTTTCTCGCTCGCACGATTCTGATGTGGAATGAGCTCCCAGCCGCAGTGTTTCCTTTGGACTATGACATGGGATCGTTCAAGAGGTATATTAGAGGTCTCTTCAGCGGCGGGCAACGCATTAGTATAGCCCCTGGTGTTGCTGATATCCATAGGCGGCGGTGACCGCTTTCCTTCAAGTGACCCGCTTGCCTATTAGTCTGCCGTATAAAAAAACTCAGCCACTCACCAGCAAACATCTCCTCCCCAGGCGGTGAACCTGAGCCAGGTGGGGCTCGGCCGGTACGACGGCGAGCCGTGCGTGGTGCTGATGATCAAGTCGCTGTTCACGTGCATGTTCTGGGTGACGTTGAGGCAGCGCGTGCAAGAGATAAAGGAGCGCCGCCGCGCCGCCGCCGCGGGGGACATCGCCGCACCCTTGCAGCTCACCGTGTCTACGGCGGCTAGTGGTCAGTTCATAAATAAATAATCGTGGACAAATTCACACAGCGCCATCTAGCCCCAAAGTAAGCAAAGCTTGTGTTATGGGTCCTAGATAACTGATAAACTATTTATATACTTTTTTTGGGTTGGTTGCGAGTTGTATTTCTTACTAGTACTTTTGGTACGGTGAAATATATAATATGGTTCAGGGTTGGATATTGACCCGAACGTTTGGAGTAGCAAGCTGAAGATTGGTGGAAATGTAGAGGATTGTGTCCTGATTGATATCCCAAAAATTCCAAAATATCTATCTGGGGGGAAAATCAGCAATTTAATAAAAACGCCGCCATATTGGGTTTTTCGACTTTTAAGCATAGCGACTGAACAGAGCGTCAAATTTTATTTCGGTTATAACGAGTCTATCCAGACCAATCGGGTCACTATTCTCTACATTTTCACCAATTTTTAGTTTGTTATTTGAAATGTCCGGGTTTGAACATTTTTTTGTCAAATTTACAATGCTACACAATGGTTGTACGCAAAATGACGCGGTTTGTCACTGTGAGTACTGAGATGAAACGCCTGATGCAAAAACTCGATGTAGAACATTACCTACAACATTATAGTAGAGAATGCTCGATTTTTCGGTCCATCGCCGCTGAACGATAAAATCAGTCACATATTCAATAAATGGGACCATTAAGGGACGCACAGGGTACTCGTAGGATCTCGTAAAGTATCATGGTTTTGAGTTAAAACGGTGGAATTCTACTCGATGTCATTGACTCTATACAGGGTGTTACATAATATATGTATGAAGCCGTGAACCAGATGGAGTTCTAAACGTATGAAAACGATAGGTACAAACATTCCACGTACGACAGAAATAATTGTACCTATCGTTTTAATATGTTTAGCACTCTATCCAGTTCACGGCTTCATACATATATTATGTAACACCCTGTATAGTACCTACTTTGCAGTACGTAATATTTTGTCGTATTTTAACAAATGTATTTTTTCTGTTATTTAATTATGCGTAACAGGTCTGGCGAACGGTAATCACTAACCTTTTCCAAGTATAATACAACCACACATTTACTGTCACTTAAATCTTTTCCATCACTGTCTTCTTAAATATAAATAATTAAGTAAAAATTCAAACATTACCTTATAACACCGAATAGAGCGCTCTTGTCAAATCTGTGAACTCTGGCACAAATGTCACTTTCGTTAAGAATTTGTCACCCTATGTAAGTAAGCCCTACAATGTTTACTGGATCCTTTTGGTACACCTTTTCTTTAAGTCACTCTCTGATCTTTTAATAGAGGTGAAACCAAACGCGTGTAATGTATTTACTAAACACCTTACTAGCAAAAACACTACTAACTTCGCCATCGAAAGGGAATTTATCCTCACATTGGTGCGCAAATGTTTCGGAAATTTCTGGGATTTGGGATTAGTAACCTGGCGGATATCTTTTTGTGCACATTACTGCGACTGTCCACGCCCCCTTTTCTTATCTACTTCTATCCTAACCTTATACCAAGGGGTACCGTCTACATGTGCTCGTGGTAACAAACCAGTTTAACTATGGCTGCAACTCTGAAATCGCGAAAAGAAGATCAGCTGTTTCATACAAAATTAAAAACGAATAATGCCATGGAACAGCTGATTTTTTGCGATTTCAGAGTTGGTGCCATAGTAAATGTTGTTTGTTATCACGAGCACTCGCAAACGGTATCCCTTGGTATCACGAATTTGAAGTCAGCCTGTAGGAAAAACCTTGCTTCCACTTCCCCAGTGGTGGAAGCCCAACGCGAAGAAGAGGAGAAATCCCGTCTGCTAGTGGCCCTAGGCGCCTGGATGCGGGCGGCCTGCGCTCGCTACTGGATCTACGTGGTGGTGATAATGCTGCTCGTGATCGGCATCACTGGGGAGCGGATGACCATCTTCAGGATCATATATATGCTACTTTTCTTGGCGTTCATACTCATGTTCCAGGTGAGAGGCGAAGTTTTAGATGTGTGTATGAGAATGAGATTTTCTTAGCAAGTTTGTTCGATCAGAGTTCGATTAAAATTAGTTTATGTTCTATCTCACGGTTCAGGCCGAACCAAGTTTCATCCAAATATAGTTCAGATGCTAATATATAATCACTTTTTTTTCACTTTGTATCCATCTCATCATAGCAATCTGTCCTGGACATTTAGCTGCTTGACAACCGTCAGCATCTGAAGTATTTATAATGAGAGAACGTCCATTTGGCCTCTCGCACTATTCTCTTTGAAATCTATTTATTAGAGCGATGATCAGTAACAAAAGATTCCTCTGATTTACAATGGGGCATCTCGTGTCTCATCGATATTGGAAATAGTCTTAAGACTATGTTGCGTATTAGTAGTTGCTGTATTCGCGTGATTGCAAACATGAGAGATGATGTAAAAAATAAGAAAATGTACGTTTCAGATAAGCTGGTACTGGTGGCGGCGATTCATGTATGTGTTCTGGATAACAGTGATCATATACTCCATGATAAATTTGATACTCATATACATATACCAGTTCGACAACTTCTCCAAGACTATCGAGAATTATCTGCTCATTAACGAACGATTGTAAGTTATTTAAAAACAATTAAATAAGCTTTTATTCACGTCAACATTGCTATTGTACGTCATAAGTCAAAATAAGATATGTATAGTCTATTCGCATTAAGAAAATAGTGAGTAAATGTGTTTTCACAGTGGAGTAAAAACTTAAACTTTTTATATTTAAAAAAATAATTTAAAAATAAAGTTTATTCATATATTTATTGTTCAAAAGAAATATTTACATGACGGAAATAAATTAAATAAAGCTAATGCCATAAAATAATATTTACAAAAAAATAACTTGCCCCAAGACCCTTGTTAAAGGAAGTTTATTAATGGATAAAAATCAACTTAATTGCTTTATCCACTGTTTATTCCAACCGGCGAGTTATTCATTTTTATTATTTTCTGCCGTCAACTGGTCACTGTTACCTTAGCTCTCTAATTTGTTGCTACTCGATGGCAGGGCGGGCCTACGCCGGCGGACAACGACGACTCACAATTTTCTTATCGCGAATGAACTATAGATCAATGTAACAATGAGAAACTATAGAACATATTGGTTTTGGATAATAACATTGTGTCTGACCCTAAAATCCTATGAAACTAATTTTTAGATATTAATAGTTATTGAAACATGAAATTATGTTCACAGACAACACGATTTGGGCCTCGAGCCTTACCACCCGGCAGACTTATTCGTCAAATTGCTAACGCCGACGCTGTTTCTCATAATCACAATAATGCAGGTCCATTACTTCCACAAGGATTTCATGGCGTTATCTGAGCAGAAAAACGGGTTAGTCTTGTTTCTTAGTTTGATGATGACTACACAAATACTGACACAAACCATTTTTAAGACGCTCCATCATTGACCGTATCGTCACTTACCAGGTGAGATGGCGCTCAAATGCCTGGCTAGTCTAATTATTATAAAAAAAGATCCCACAATTCCGTAATGAGTTAAAAACAATCACAAAACATGAAGCTGAAATTTTTTTACTACATGAATCAAAAAGGAGTGTCTGGGAATGTCTGTGAGAGAGACACCCTTATTAATACTTATTCGTAGTTTACCAACGACAGATTTATTTTTAACACTTACATTCGTGTATTTGAAAACTCTGATTTATCAAAAACGCTTTTGACTTTCAGCTCACAAGCCCCTAAAGACATTGACTCGAGTAGACCGAGCCAAGGCGCTTCAACGTTGAGAGACGACGTAAGTGACTGTGTACTTACGTTCATATATTATTCATCGATAATAATTAATTTTTATTTTTGAGCTTATAATATTTTTAATCTTTGTTTTTTTTTATTTGATTTAAATATATTTTAAACAGTCGCTGTGGCCGTAACCGGCTAGGATGCTGATGATTTTCACTCGTTTCCGTTGTATTTTCATTAAATTAAATGTATGTGTCTTCATACTGTGTTGGTGTGCCCACCTTGGTTCATATTAAAGTCAGTATCAAATAGGGTATTCGCGTTTCCAAAATCCATCAGCTAGCTAGCACAAGTATGCCCGTGACATAGCTCGTGCCGCGAGAGAGCCTGTTTCCTTCTCTCGGTACTTAGATTTTTCTTGCTTGTCGCGCGCGACAGCACACTTCAATGACGCTACTGAGAAGTAAGGCCCGTTGACAAAATACTGTTCTTCTATTGGACAGATAAAATCTTTTGTAGAATAACGTTTTATTTTGACTTCAGAATCAGATCTCGTGTTTCGGTAGCGGCATCTGGCGAATTTTGGAATCGCGAATTAAAAAGGAAAAATTGTTCAAATAATTGTAATGGTGTGATGGCGTTGATTAGACACGATTCTCAAAAATAAATCAAAACGAGACCGTTGTATATGTACCAAAAAAATTCTCTTTTCACGGAACACCTTTCCGAGTAAATCCTGTCCAAGCAACGCCACCTAGTGAGGCACGCCGAACTACACTTTACTTTTTAAAGTAGCTGTCTCAGTCCCCATTCTATAGACCCACAATAAGAATGGAATTGAATTGTAGATAGGCGCTCTGTCAGAGGATGAAAGACTACGAAACCAGTCGGAAGCAGACGAGCGCTCCGTCACTGATGTCTCGGTCGCGGGCGCCATGAGGCGATCTTTGCGAAGGTACGTTTTATTTAAGATTTTTTTTTGTCATACGTTAGGCAAACAGGCAAGCGGGCCACCTGATGGAAAGTGGTCACCACTGCTTATAGACATTAGCAACACCGAAAGGATCGCCAATGCGTTGCCCACCTCTATAACACGTTACTCTGGCAGCAAAAAGACAAATGTCCCTCCACTGCCAAAGCCAAGGTTCCCGAAATTCCCACCCCATGGAGCACTGGAAACCTTACTCACCGGCAGAAACACAATACTATTAAAAAGAGTATTGTTTAGCTGCGGTATTCTGTAAGGTGGAGGTACCTCCCCAGTCGGGCGGCTCCAATTCGAACGGGATACCCCGCTATGCCCTACCTCTCTTAATTTTATATTAAAACGATGGAGAGATGAGTTGTTGGCGTTCGAGAAGGACTGGCAAACCATAGCAAACGATCGCGAAGTATGGAAGAATACGGGGGAGGCCTTTGCCCAGCAGTGGGATGTTTCAGGCTGATATAAATAAATAAAGATTTTATATTGTGGACCATTTGGTATTGCGGAAGAAGCACGAAAGGAGACATGAGACACTAGAGCAATATTAAGATATCAAGTGTGGTAGAAGTGTCTATCTATATGCTTACCGGCAGGCCGTAAGCTTGTTTGCCACCTTTGTTTGTTTTGTTTTGTGGTATAATTATTTTTTTTTGTTATTTTGAGTGAATCCTAAGCTTTATTTATTTATAAAACGAGTTAAAAAGAAGCGAAAAGCTTTAAAATTATATTAGTAGGACGGAACATAAAATTCACTCCCATGAAATTTGAGTATAAATAACCATCTTCAAGTCCATTTTACTGGTTACGCTCATTGGAGCGTCGAATGTCAGTCTGGCTCAACTAGTAGCCAGAGCCGTATATTTTTTTATATCGATATGAACAGCACTACCCTGACTGTGTCAACACTTTCGCACAATGAATTGTCAAAGTGGTCTAAGAGGTTATGATTTCAACTTTAGATTGTAAGGGCGCCGTAGGTTATCCTACGTCATCGAGTACAAGAAAAAATCCTCTTTGTAGCGATAGTAGGAGACTTTTAGGACGTTTAGGAGACTCTTCGCCTTTTTAACCAGAATATAGTCACAAAAAAGAAAAGTGACTTCAATGTGGCTGAAAAGTAAAACTGCCAAGAGGATGTGAGGCCGACCGGTTTCTTTTACTTATAGAACCCACACAAGAGTATATGTAAGTACTGTAGCTACGGAAAGTCGGAAGTTCTGTCAATAAAACAAAACTGTTTTGTGCTACGCTGTGCACGGACAGACCAACGTTTTGTGGGTCTCTACTATCTGCAAAGTGAATTTTTTTGGTACCCGTTAACCTCCGGTGCCCTTACAGTATACTTGTTTTAGCAACTCACATAGAGGCAATCTAACAAGCCGACATGCATTATACTGATGCTGATATTTTGCAACTTTTATAAGATGATAAATAAACGTTTATTTATTTATTTATTTTATTTTATTTCATTTCATTGACCGGCGTCATCTGTATGTACGCATTCACCGCAGGAACGCGTCGCGGACTCGGTCGCGGTCGCGTTCTCTAGGAATCTCTATGTACGTATTGACCCCAGGAAAGCGTCGCGGTCGCGGTCGCGCGCTCTAGCAACCTCTAGGAATCTGTACGTTCGCATTGACCGCAGGAAGGCGTCGCGGTCGCGCGCTCTAGCAACTTCTCTATTACTCTGTACGTCCGCATTGACCGCAGGAAGGCGTCACGGTCGCGCGCTCTAGCAACCTCTCTAGGTACCTGTACGTCCGCATTGACCCCATGACGGTGTCGCGGTCGCGCGCTCTAGAAATCTGTACGTCTGCATTGATCCCATGAAGGCGTCCGGTCGCTCTCGCGCACTTTAGCAACCTCTCTAGGAATCTATGTGTGCGTCTGTACCCGCAGAAAAGCGTCACGATCGCGTTCGCGCTCGCGCTCGCGCTCGGTCGCGGCCACGGTGACGGAGCCGCGCTCGCAGTCGTTCCGCGGCTGGGCGCAGCAGCAGGCGCGGCTGGTGCGGGGGCTGGCCGTCGACGCCTTGGAGAAGGTGTTCATGCTGTTGGAGCTGCATCTGTTGAAGATCATCATGGTGGCGCTTATGCTGTTGTGCGTTTCGGATGTGAGTTTTTTTTTTCTATTTAACTCTTTATTGTAGACAATAAAAAATCAAGGAAAACACACAATTATAAACGACATAACAGGCACTACTTATTGACAGTCGTGTGTCAACGGTATATAACTTATAGGAAATAGAAACACATGCTACTGGGTCTAAAGAAGGTACATGTTTTGTAATCCCAGTTATAACTAGTGTCATGTAAGAAGAGACTTGGCGGGTCACGTGGTTCGACTTGCGCAGTAGGCGATTTCCTGCGCGAACTCCCCTCTACCGCCCTTTGAAAAGTTTCTTCTTTTATGACGCGGATAACATTGCAGTCCAATCCAGTATTATCTGGTTTAAGAACTTTATTTTTATAATAGTAGTTTGGGGCCATCCATAAATTACGTCACACGAATTTTAGGACTTTTGAGCCCCTCCCCCCGTCCTTGTCACAGGTTGTCACAATTTTATAATCCCCCCCTCCTGATGTGACATCACACATTTCTTAAATTTATCCATGTATTTTAGAATAATTGAAAGACAAAAGCTATCGTAATTTTTTATTTATTTTTATTAAATAATCTAATAAAATCAACGTAAGGTGCAACATTTCAGAACACAAATGACTAGTTAGAAAACAATAAACGATTAATTATATTAATAAAAGTAAAAAACTTAATTATCTAGCGTCCATGGACTTTGGATCCACTCTTTTATGTTAGCTATTGCGGTTAAATCAGGCTCTTCATTTTCGCTCTGAATTTGAACGTCAGGAACATCCTTGATTATTAATTTTTAACATGTGATGTCACAAAATTTTTTACCCCTCTGCCCCTTGTCACATTATGTCACATTTCAGTAATACCCTCCCTCCCTATTAAGGTGTGACGTAATTTATGGATGACCCCTTTATGCGATTGTTCTACCGAAACGACTCTGAAATATATGATGATGAGTAGTTTATGCAACTCGCATATACAGGGTGTTTCATAATACATGTATAAAGCCGAAAGGGTGTTAAAGTAGAGCTTTCAAAAAGTGCACTGGTGACTTCATTTTATCCGGACATTGAATTTTAAGTTTAATAAAAAAAATTAATTTTTAAAGATAAATAACCATATCGACTACGTTGAAGCGCAGCTCTATTTCAAGTTGATGATCATATAAAAAACAGGTTAATAACCTCGTGCGACCCCTATCGAAACAAAGCAACCTCCTCAAGCCTACTACCAGGAGCCTAATGCTGCGTACACACCGGGCGATGTGTGACGCGCACCCGTTTCGGCCAACGATTGTCCGTTGGCGTGTGCCGGCCGGCAATCCGCAGTGCAGCGTGGCGGTAACATCAAACGGATAGAAGTAATCATCCAATCGCAGTTTGGGCGGATACCGAAGGCCAACAAACAAACGTGCAAATACGAGCCCGAATCGGTTCCCAAAACTCCTAAAGATCGTTTGCTTGACCACGAAATGCAAGTATTAGACCTTAGAAGTCCAAATAATTCGGCCGACAGCCCTTCGTTGGCGTACGTTGAGTGTGTACACACCATAAGAACGAGTAATAACCTCGTGCCATTCATATCAAAACAAACCAACCTCCTTCATCTTACTACCAGGCGTCGTACTAAATGTTACCTACTTATCTACATGAATAGGCTCTACCAAATTAACTAGGAACTTGCCTACACTAATTATTTTCGATAGGTAGGTATGCTTAAATAGTCGGAGCGTCGGTGGCCTAAGGTTGCGGTATCCGACTCGTACGCGTGAGGTACCGGGTTCGAATCCCACTGCCGCCATGTACCACTAACTCTTTTCTAAGTTATGCACAGTAGCTGAATACTAACCGATGCTTTTACGGTGAGGGAAATCATCGTGATGAAACTTACACATTCAGTTCAGACGACTGAATGTGTAAGTAACCATGATCCAATCTGGTCAGGTTCCCTTGGTAGCAGGGTTAGGAGCCAGGAATGTCAGATGGCAGTCGCTTCACTGCAATTAATTACCTAATCTGCCAAATCCTAGATCATGGACCATAGTCAAGGCGGACCACGGGCACGGAAAATAATTTTGTGGAGAGAAAAGAATTTGTTACAGTGGAGCGACTACCATCTGACCTCCATGACCCTGCTACCAGGGGAACCTGACTCGATTGGATCATGGTTACAATTTCAGTTGCCAGAATTTGCAGATTCATCATGATGTTTCCCTCACCATAGGAGCATCGGTTAATTTCAACTAATGTACATAACTCAGAAAAGAGTCATTGGTACATTGCCACAGCGGGATTCGAACCCGGCACCTCTCTCGCTTACGAGTCGGATACTCAACCGCCCAGCCACCAACTTTCTTGAAAAACATACTTAAGATAGCTACATAACTAAAACAGAATTCGTTCAATTGATAAATCGTTCTACACAAATAAGTAGGTACTATGTCCTACTAAAATGGTTCACTCATCTAGGGACCTACGTAGCGTAGGGAACCACTTATGAGACTAGTTTTGTTGAAACAGATTACAGACAGGTTTTACTAAATACCTACATGTTTTCATGAACAGATAAAAGCGTTGTCTTTTCTGCCTATTTCCCGTCGGAAAAGAACCTCCTAACGTTACGATTAGGTACTAGCTAGGTAGCATATCTTAAAGTCTAGCTAGAACCTAGACCTT